>JALAZF010000406.1:3947500-5147500 GCA_022829125.1 Lathyrus tuberosus
TAAACTCTTATTTGTTTATATATTCTATTTTATTTTTTTTATTTTTAATCTATTTTATAATTATTTTATGAATTTAGATTAAGTATTGGTTTTTTGTTCTCTATTTTAGGCCCATATACCATTTAACACCTCCTATATGTCGAACATAATTTGTAAATGATGTAAATAATTCTTGTGTTGCTACTGAGTTTTATTTTATTTTATTGCATTGTGTAAATCAGATTTTGATCCACCAATTCGACATTCATATGTTGTTATGCCGCTGAAATTTTGTTTCGATATATTGATTTGATTTTGCCGCGTTATGACACTTGCGTATGACATTTTGCTTTTGTTGTCGTTACGTATAAACCAACTTTGATCATATTACATTTAGTTTTGTGTGCATATCTTTGCAATATTGCTCATTTTAATTTCGATTGTGATGTTGACATTATTTCGGTTGGATGATATTTGTTTTAACATTGTGCGCGTTAAGCTTGACTTCATTTCTATTTCATTTCGTGTTATGATTCATTTTGCGATGATACGCTTCATGTTAGGCAGTGTTTTAAAAACCGGACCGGTCATCAAACCGGTGAGGGTACTGGTTCACTAGTTTATCGGTAGAACCATTGGGTCATTGGTCGAACATCGTGACCAAACCAGATTACTCGGTTGAATAAACCTTTCATTATAATATATATAAAACCGGTAAAACCGGTCGAACCGGATGATTCAGTCTCTAAAAACTATAACTAGCACTTAATTTTTTTCAAAATATCATATCATAAATTCACAGGTTCATAATTTAAATTCAAATTTTAAAAGAGTCTAATTGTAAATTTTAAACAGAGTCTGATTTAAATTCATAGTTTTAATGTTAATAGAAAATAAAATTTAATGTTAATAATTAAAACAATACAAATATTAACATTATTTTAAATAATAAATTTTCCAAATCTATATATATATATATATATATATATATATATATATATATATATATAATGGAAATCAGTTAAGTCTAAAATTATATTATATTTAGTTTCTTAATCTGTGCTCTTAAATTTCTATACAAATATTTGTATGATGGTTTTTCAATCAATATAAATACAAAATAGTAAAAATAGTTTTGTGGATATTACAGAACTTAATTTGTGTATCACTTGAAGTAAATGAGTGATCACTATTATTCTTGGAGAAAAGTTCCTATGTATTTGAGTAAAGAAAATTTTAAAAAAAACTTAAAAAAAAATAAAATTTTTGTTTTTAAAAAATAAGCAGTTGAACCGCCGGTTTGCGAAAACCGCCGATTTTCCCGGTTCCCACCGGTTCGAAGACATGGTCGATCGAGCAAGCGAACCCGGCCGGTTCCCGGTCAAACCGGTCCGACCGGTCGGTCCGGTCCGATTTTTAAAACACCGTTCATAAGAATCAGGATAAGTTTCTCTCTCATGATATTAAAAGGCAAATATGACTTTCTAAAAAAGAAAAAAGAAAAGGAAATACTCCCTCATGACCGCATGAGCTGGCAAGGAAAATAATGAAAAATTGGTCCACTCACAACCAAAGGACACGTTGCACTTTCCCTAAAAAAAGGAAAATAAAAACTAAAATGAGCAAGAGTGAAAAACGTGTCAGATGAGACAAAATAGTTGGATCCTTTCTCTCAATAGGCGCATGGCAGCGTGTCATAGCAGAGGGATATGAAAAACATTTTTTGATTTAAAGCAATAACCAAACGACGCCTTGAAAAAGCTGACTTGGAATACTCTCGCTCAGTTAGATGAAATTGAACCTATCATAAGCCATAACCTTTTCCCAAAAAAACTCTCTCTCCACTCTTCTACAATTGGCACTCAAACCCACGCCTACACTAAATCCATTTTTTCATTTTTCTGCAAAAAGAGTTAATACACAAACCATTAAACCATTAAATCCATCAACACATTTTTTTGCTTTTGATACTCATAACATATTTTCAATACTTATCTTCTCTCACACGCTTACAGAGGACGTTTTGCCATTTTCCTCAAAAGAAACTTCTTCTCCCTTAACAAAGAGCCTCCTCCACCTGCCATTTCCAATCCAAACCATACACCTCACAACTACTTGAAACCACGCCGGACCTACCTTCTCAAAACTCAAAACAACAACACCATCACCAAGCCTCTCTTTCTTATCTTCTTCACTATCACGACCCACTCAAACACCGCACCGCAACTAAAGCCACGTAAACCATCACAGAATTATGTTCCGAGAGTTTTTGTATTCAAATTTCACAAGCCATGAAGTTGAAGGTTTAAGAACCTGTTGTAAATAACACTGAATACGTGTTGTACAAATTCTATGTTTTGATTTTGGCTTCGAACTTCACCAAGATTCAAGTTCAACGAGCAAGCGGTAAGATAACAAATGGCCAGCTATTGTTTAACATCGTTTCCTCCATCTCCAACATTAGCTTCAATCGTCGCTCATTTCATCGCCTTACTCCGACCGTTTCCCTTCACCCACCAGAAAGAGCTCTCTCTCATTTTCATCTAACTGCAGTAAACCCATCCCTCACTCTAAACTCTTATTTGTTTATATATTCTATTTTATTTTTTTATTTTTAATCTATTTTATAATTATTTTATGAATTTAGATTAAGTATTGGTTTTTTGTTCTCTATTTTAGGCCCATATACCATTTAACACCTCCTATATGTCGAACATAATTTGTAAATGATGTAAATAATTCTTGTGTTGCTACTGAATTTTATTTTATTTTATTGCATTGTGTAAATCAGATTTTGATCCACCAATTCGACATTCATATGTTGTTATGCCGCTGAAATTTTGTTTCGATATATTGATTTGATTTTGCCGCGTTATGACACTTGCGTATGACATTTTGCTTTTGTTGTCGTTACGTATAAACCAACTTTGAGCATATTACATTTAGTTTTGTGTGCATATCTTTGCAATATTGCTCATTTTAATTTCGATTGTGATGTTGACATTATTTCGGTTGGATGATATTTGTTTTAACATTGTGCGCGTTAAGCTTTACTTCATTTCTATTTCTTTTCGTGTTATGATTCATTTTGCGATGATACGCTTCATGTTAGCCAGTGTTTTAAAAACTGGACCGGTCATCAAACCGGTGAGGGTACTGGTTCACTGGTTTATCGGTCGAACCACTGGGTCATTGGTTGAACCGCATGACCAAACCAGATTAAACCGGATAACTCGGCTGAATAAACCTGTCATTATAGTAGGTATAAAACCGGTAAAATCGGTCGAACCGGATGATTCGGTCTCTAAAAACTATAACTAGCACTTAAATTTTTTGAAAATATCATATCATAAATTCACAGGTTCATAATTTAAATTCATATTTTAAATGAGTCTAATTGAAAATTTTAAACTGAGTCTAATTTAAATTCATAGTTTTAATGTTAATAGAAAATAAAATTTAATGTAAATAATTAAAACAATACAAATATTAACATTATTTTAAATAATAAATTTTCCAAATCTATATATATATATATATATATATATATATATAATGGAAATCAGTTAAGTCTAAAATTATATTATATTTAGTTTCTTAATCTATGTTCTTAAATTTCTATACAAATATTTGTATGATGGTTTTTCAATCAATATAAATACAAAATAGTAAAAATAGTTTTGTGGATATTACAGAACTTAATTTGTGTATCACTTGAAGTAAATCAGTGATCACTATTATTCTTGGAGAAAAGTTCCTATGTATTTGAGTAAAAAAAATTTAAAAAAAAAAAACTTAAAAAAAAATTTAAGAAAAAATAAAAAAAAAATTTAAAAATAAGCAGTTCAACCGCCGGTTTGCGAAAACCGCCGGTTTGCCCGGTTCGCACCGATTCACACCGGCTCCCACCGGTTCGAAGACATGGCCGATCGAGCCAGCGAACCCGGCCGATTACCTGGCCGGTTCCCGGACTGGTCCGGTTTTTAAAACACTGCTCATAAGAATTAGGATAAGTTTCTCTCTCATGATATTAAAAGGCAAATATGCTTTTATAAAAAAGAAAAAAGAAAAGGAAATACTCCCTCGTAACCGCATGAGCTGGCAAGCGAAATAATGAAAAATTGGTCCACTCACAACCAAAGGACACGTTGCACTTTCCCTAAAAAAAGGAAAATAAAAACTAAAAGGAGCAAGGAGAAAAACATGTCAGATGAGACAAAATAGTTGGATCCTTTCTCTCAATAGGCGCATGGCAGCATGTCATAGCAGAGGGATAAGAAAAACATTTATTGATTTAAAGCAATAACCAAACGACTCCTTGAAAAAGATGACTTGGAATACTCTCGCTCAGTTAGATGAAATTGAACCTATCATAAGCCATAACCTGTTCCCAAAAAAACTCTCTCTCCACTCTTCTACAATTGGCACTCAAACCCACGCCTACACTAAATCCATTTTTTCATTTTTCTGCAAAAAGAGTTAATACACAAACCATTAAACCATTAAATCCATCAACACATTTTTTTGCTTTTGATACTCATAACATATTTTCAATACTTATCTTCTCTCACACGCTTACAGAGGACGTTTTGCCATTTTCCTCAAAAGAAACTTCTTCTCCCTTAACAAAGAGCCTCCTCCACCTGCCATTTCCAATCCAAACCATACACCTCACAACTACTTGAAACCACGCCGGACCTACCTTCTCAAAACTCAAAACAACAACACCATCACCAAGCCTCTCTTTCTTATCTTCTTCACTATCACGACCCACTCAAACACCGCACCGCAACTAAAGCCACGTAAACCATCACAGAATTATGTTCCGAGAGTTTTTGTATTCAAATTTCACAAGCCATGAAGTTGAAGGTTTAAGAACCTGTTGTAAATAACACTGAATACGTGTTGTACAAATTCTATGTTTTGATTTTGGCTTCGAACTTCACCAAGATTCAAGTTCAACGAGCAAGCGGTAAGATAACAAATGGCCAGCTATTGTTTAACATCGTTTCCTCCATCTCCAACATTAGCTTCAATCGTCGCTCATTTCATCGCCTTACTCCGACCGTTTCCCTTCACCCACCAGAAAGAGCTCTCTCTCATTTTCATCTAACTGCAGTAAACCCATCCCTCACTCTAAACTCTTATTTGTTTATATATTCTATTTTATTTTTTTTATTTTTAATCTATTTTATAATTATTTTATGAATTTAGATTAAGTATTGGTTTTTTGTTCTCTATTTTAGGTCCATATACCATTTAACACCTCCTATATGTCGAACATAATTTGTAAATGATGTAAATAATTCTTGTGTTGCTACTGAATTTTATTTTATTTTATTGCATTGTGTAAATCAGATTTTGATCCACCAATTCGACATTCATATGTTGTTATGCCGCTGAAATTTTGTTTCGATATATTGATTTGATTTTGCCGCGTTATGACACTTGCGTATGACATTTTGCTTTTGTTGTCGTTACGTATAAACCAACTTTGAGCATATTACATTTAGTTTTGTGTGCATATCTTTGCAATATTGCTCATTTTAATTTCGATTGTGATGTTGACATTATTTCGGTTGGATGATATTTGTTTTAACATTGTGTGCGTTTAGCTTTACTTCATTTCTATTTCTTTTCGTGTTATGATTCATTTTGCGATGATACGCTTCATGTTAGCCAGTGTTTTAAAAACTGGACCGGTCATCAAACCGGTGAGGGTACTGGTTCACTGGTTTATCGGTCGAACCACTGGGTCATTGGTTGAACCGCATGACCAAACCAGATTAAACCGGATAACTCGGCTGAATAAACCTGTCATTATAGTAGGTATAAAACCGGTAAAACCGGTCGAACCGGATGATTCAGTCTCTAAAAACTATAACTAGCACTTAAATTTTTTGAAAATATCATATCATAAATTCACAGGTTCATAATTTAAATTCATATTTTAAATGAGTCTAATTGAAAATTTTAAACAGAGTCTAATTTAAATTCATAGTTTTAATGTTAATAGAAAATAAAATTTAATGTTAATAATTAAAACAATACAAATATTAACATTATTTTAAATAATAAATTTTCCAAATCTATATATATATATATATATATATATATATATATATATATATATATATATATATATATAATGGAAATCAGTTAAGTCTAAAATTATATTATATTTAGTTTCTTAATCTATGTTCTTAAATTTCTATACAAATATTTGTATGATGGTTTTTCAATCAATATAAATACAAAATAGTAAAAATAGTTTTGTGGATATTACAGAACTTAATTTGTGTATCACTTGAAGTAAATCAGTGATCACTATTATTCTTGGAGAAAAGTTCCTATGTATTTGAGTAAAAAAAATTTAAAAAAAAAAAACTTAAAAAAAAATTTAAGAAAAAATAAAAAAAAAAATTTAAAAATAAGCAGTTGAACCGGCGGTTTGCGAAAACCGCCGGTTTGCCCGTTTCGCACCGGTTCACACCGGCTCCCACCGGTTCGAAGACATGGCCGATCGAGCCAGCGAACCCGGCCGATTACCTGGCCGGTTCCCGGTCTGGTCCGGTTTTTAAAACACTGCTCATAAGAATCAGGATAAGTTTCTCTTTCATGATATTAAAAGGCAAATATGCTTTTATAAAAAAGAAAAAAGAAAAGGAAATACTCCCTCGTAACCGCATGAGCTGGCATGCGAAATAATGAAAAATTGGTCCACTCACAGCCAAAGGACACGTTGCACTTTCCCTAAAAAAAGGAAAATAAAAACTAAAAGGAGCAAGGAGAAAAACATGTCAGATGAGACAAAATAGTTGGATCCTTTCTCTCAATAGGCGCATGGCAGCATGTCATAGCAGAGGGATAAGAAAAACATTTATTGATTTAAAGCAATAACCAAACGACTCCTTGAAAAAGCTGACTTGGAATACTCTCGCTCAGTTAGATGAAATTGAACCTATCATAAGCCATAACCTGTTCCCAAAAAAACTCTCTCTCCACTCTTCTACAATTGGCACTCAAACCCACGCCTACACTAAATCCATTTTTTCATTTTTCTGCAAAAAGAGTTAATACACAAACCATTAAACCATTAAATCCATCAACACATTTTTTTGCTTTTGATACTCATAACATATTTTCAATACTTATCTTCTCTCACACGCTTACAGAGGACGTTTTGCCATTTTCCTCAAAAGAAACTTCTTCTCCCTTAACAAAGAGCCTCCTCCACCTGCCATTTCCAATCCAAACCATACACCTCACAACTACTTGAAACCACGCCGGACCTACCTTCTCAAAACTCAAAACA
Source organism: Lathyrus tuberosus (assembly GCA_022829125.1). Classification (NCBI taxonomy): domain Eukaryota; kingdom Viridiplantae; phylum Streptophyta; class Magnoliopsida; order Fabales; family Fabaceae; genus Lathyrus; species Lathyrus tuberosus. The sequence continues at coordinate 3,954,795 of JALAZF010000406.1, forward strand.
ACAACACCATCACCAAGCCTCTCTTTCTTATCTTCTTCACTATCACGACCCACTCAAACACCGCACCGCAACTAAAGCCACGTAAACCATCACAGAATTATGTTCCGAGAGTTTTTGTATTCAAATTTCACAAGCCATGAAGTTGAAGGTTTAAGAACCTGTTGTAAATAACACTGAATACGTGTTGTACAAATTCTATGTTTTGATTTTGGCTTCGAACTTCACCGAGATTCAAGTTCAACGAGCAAGCGGTAAGATAACAAATGGCCAGCTATTGTTTAACATCGTTTCCTCCATCTCCAACATTAGCTTCAATCGTCGCTCATTTCATCGCCTTACTCCGACCGTTTCCCTTCACCCACCAGAAAGAGCTCTCTCTCATTTTCATCTAACTGCAGTAAACCCATCCCTCACTCTAAACTCTTATTTGTTTATATATTCTATTTTATTTTTTTTATTTTTAATCTATTTTATAATTATTTTATGAATTTAGATTAAGTATTGGTTTTTTGTTCTCTATTTTAGGCCCATATACCATTTAACACCTCCTATATGTCGAACATAATTTGTAAATGATGTAAATAATTCTTGTGTTGCTATTGAATTTTATTTTATTTTATTGCATTGTGTAAATCAGATTTTGATCCACCAATTCGACATTCATATGTTGTTATGCCGCTGAAATTTTGTTTCGATATATTGATTTGATTTTGCCGCGTTATGACACTTGCGTATGACATTTTGCTTTTGTTGTCGTTACGTATAAACCAACTTTGAGCATATTACATTTAGTTTTGTGTGCATATCTTTGCAATATTGCTCATTTTAATTTCGATTGTGATGTTCACATTATTTCGGTTGGATGATATTTGTTTTAACATTGTGCGCGTTAAGCTTTACTTCATTTCTATTTCTTTTCGTGTTATGATTCATTTTGCGATGATACGCTTCATGTTAGCCAGTGTTTTAAAAACTGGACCGGTCATCAAACCGGTGAGGGTACTGGTTCACTGGTTTATCGGTCGAACCACTGGGTCATTGGTTGAACCGCATGACCAAACCAGATTAAACCGGATAACTCGGCTGAATAAACCTGTCATTATAGTAGGTATAAAACCGGTAAAACCGGTCGAACCGGATGATTCAGTCTCTAAAAACTATAACTAGCACTTAAATTTTTTGAAAATATCATATCATAAATTCACAGGTTCATAATTTAAATTCATATTTTAAATGAGTCTAATTGAAAATTTTAAACAGAGTCTAATTTAAATTCATAGTTTTAATGTTAATAGAAAATAAAATTTAATGTTAATAATTAAAACAATACAAATATTAACATTATTTTAAATAATAAATTTTCCAAATCTATATATATATATATATATATATATATATATATATATATATATAATGGAAATCAGTTAAGTCTAAAATTATATTATATTTAGTTTCTTAATCTATGTTCTTAAATTTCTATACAAATATTTGTATGATGGTTTTTCAATCAATATAAATACAAAATAGTAAAAATAGTTTTGTGGATATTACAGAACTTAATTTGTGTATCACTTGAAGTAAATCAGTGATCACTATTATTCTTGGAGAAAAGTTCCTATGTATTTGAGTAAAAAAAATTTAAAAAAAAAAAACTTAAAAAAAAATTTAAGAAAAAATAAAAAAAAAAATTTAAAAATAAGCAGTTGAACCGCCGGTTTGCGAAAACCGCCGGTTTGCCCGGTTCGCACCGGTTCACACCGGCTCCCACCGGTTCGAAGACATGGCCGATCGAGCCAGCGAACCCGGCCGATTACCTGGCCGGTTCCCGGTCTGGTCCGGTTTTTAAAACACTGCTCATAAGAATCAGGATAAGTTTCTCTCTCATGATATTAAAAGGCAAATATGCTTTTATAAAAAAGAAAAAAGAAAAGGAAATACTCCCTCGTAACCGCATGAGCTGGCATGCGAAATAATGAAAAATTGGTCCACTCACAGCCAAAGGACACGTTGCACTTTCCCTAAAAAAAGGAAAATAAAAACTAAAAGGAGCAAGGAGAAAAACATGTCAGATGAGACAAAATAGTTGGATCCTTTCTCTCAATAGGCGCATGGCAGCATGTCATAGCAGAGGGATAAGAAAAACATTTATTGATTTAAAGCAATAACCAAACGACTCCTTGAAAAAGCTGACTTGGAATACTCTCGCTCAGTTAGATGAAATTGAACCTATCATAAGCCATAACCTTTTCCCAAAAAAACTCTCTCTCCACTCTTCTACAATTGGCACTCAAACCCACGCCTACACTAAATCCATTTTTTCATTTTTCTGCAAAAAGAGTTAATACACAAACCATTAAACCATTAAATCCATCAACACATTTTTTTGCTTTTGATACTCATAACATATTTTCAATACTTATCTTCTCTCACACGCTTACAGAGGACGTTTTGCCATTTTCCTCAAAAGAAACTTCTTCTCCCTTAACAAAGAGCCTCCTCCACCTGCCATTTCCAATCCAAACCATACACCTCACAACTACTTGAAACCACGCCGGACCTACCTTCTCAAAACTCAAAACAACAACACCATCACCAAGCCTCTCTTTCTTATCTTCTTCACTATCACGACCCACTCAAACACCGCACCGCAACTAAAGCCACGTAAACCATCACAGAATTATGTTCCGAGAGTTTTTGTATTCAAATTTCACAAGCCATGAAGTTGAAGGTTTAAGAACCTGTTGTAAATAACACTGAATACGTGTTGTACAAATTCTATGTTTTGATTTTGGCTTCGAACTTCACCAAGATTCAAGTTCAACGAGCAAGCGGTAAGATAACAAATGGCCAGCTATTGTTTAACATCGTTTCCTCCATCTCCAACATTAGCTTCAATCGTCGCTCATTTCATCGCCTTACTCCGACCGTTTCCCTTCACCCACCAGAAAGAGCTCTCTCTCATTTTCATCTAACTGCAGTAAACCCATCCCTCACTCTAAACTCTTATTTGTTTATATATTCTATTTTATTTTTTTTATTTTTAATCTATTTTATAATTATTTTATGAATTTAGATTAAGTATTGGTTTTTTGTTCTCTATTTTAGGCCCATATACCATTTAACACCTCCTATATGTCGAACATAATTTGTAAATGATGTAAATAATTCTTGTGTTGCTACTGAATTTTATTTTATTTTATTGCATTGTGTAAATCAGATTTTGATCCACCAATTCGACATTCATATGTTGTTATGCCGCTGAAATTTTGTTTCGATATATTGATTTGATTTTGCCGCGTTATGACACTTGCGTATGACATTTTGCTTTTGTTGTCGTTACGTATAAACCAACTTTGAGCATATTACATTTAGTTTTGTGTGCATATCTTTGCAATATTGCTCATTTTAATTTCGATTGTGATGTTCACATTATTTCGGTTGGATGATATTTGTTTTAACATTGTGCGCGTTAAGCTTTACTTCATTTCTATTTCTTTTCGTGTTATGATTCATTTTGCGATGATACGCTTCATGTTAGCCAGTGTTTTAAAAACTGGACCGGTCATCAAACCGGTGAGGGTACTGGTTCACTGGTTTATCGGTCGAACCACTGGGTCATTGGTTGAACCGCATGACCAAACCAGATTAAACCGGATAACTCGTCTGAATAAACCTGTCATTATAGTAGGTATAAAACCGGTAAAACCGGTCGAACCGGATGATTCAGTCTCTAAAAACTATAACTAGCACTTAAATTTTTTGAAAATATCATATCATAAATTCACAGGTTCATAATTTAAATTCATATTTTAAATGAGTCTAATTGAAAATTTTAAACAGAGTCTAATTTAAATTCATAGTTTTAATGTTAATAGAAAATAAAATTTAATGTTAATAATTAAAACAATACAAATATTAACATTATTTTAAATAATAAATTTTCCAAATCTATATATATATATATATAATGGAAATCAGTTAAGTTTAAAATTATATTATATTTAGTTTCTTAATCTATGTTCTTAAATTTCTATACAAATATTTGTATGATGGTTTTTCAATCAATATAAATACAAAATAGTAAAAATAGTTTTGTGGATATTACAGAACTTAATTTGTGTATCACTTGAAGTAAATCAGTGATCACTATTATTCTTGGAGAAAAGTTCCTATGTATTTGAGTAAAAAAAATTAAAAAAAAAAAACTTAAAAAAAAATTTAAGAAAAAATAAAAAAAAAAAATTTAAAAATAAGCAATTGAACCGCCGGTTTGCGAAAACCGCCGGTTTTCCCGGTTCGCACCGGTTCACACCGGCTCCCACCGGTTCGAAGACATGGCCGATCGAGCCAGCGAACCCGGCCGATTACCTGGCCGGTTCCCGGTCTGGTCCGGTTTTTAAAACACTGCTCATAAGAATCAGGATAACTTTCTCTCTCATGATATTAAAAGGCAAATATGCGTTTATAAAAAAGAAAAAAGAAAAGGAAATACTCCCTCGTAACCGCATGAGCTGGCAAGGGAAATAATGAAAAATTGGTCCACTCACAACCAAAGGACACGTTGCACTTTCCCTAAAAAAAGGAAAATAAAAACTAAAAGGAGCAAGGAGAAAAACATGTCAGATGAGACAAAATAGTTGGATCCTTTCTCTCAATAGGCGCATGGCAGCATGTCATAGCAGAGGGATAAGAAAAACATTTATTGATTTAAAGCAATAACCAAACGACTCCTTGAAAAAGCTGACTTGGAATACTCTCGCTCAGTTAGATGAAATTGAACCTATCATAAGCCATAACCTATTCCCAAAAAAACTCTCTCTCCACTCTTCTACAATTGGCACTCAAACCCACGCCTACACTAAATCCATTTTTTCATTTTTCTGCAAAAAGAGTTAATACACAAACCATTAAACCATTAAATCCATCAACACATTTTTTTGCTTTTGATACTCATAACATATTTTCAATACTTATCTTCTCTCACACGCTTACAGAGGACGTTTTGCCATTTTCCTCAAAAGAAACTTCTTCTCCCTTAACAAAGAGCCTCCTCCACCTGCCATTTCCAATCCAAACCATACACCTCACAACTACTTGAAACCACGCCGGACCTACCTTCTCAAAACTCAAAACAACAACACCATCACCAAGCCTCTCTTTCTTATCTTCTTCACTATCACGACCCACTCAAACACCGCACCGCAACTAAAGCCACGTAAACCATCACAGAATTATGTTCCGAGAGTTTTTGTATTCAAATTTCACAAGCCATGAAGTTGAAGGTTTAAGAACCTGTTGTAAATAACACTGAATACGTGTTGTACAAATTCTATGTTTTGATTTTGGCTTCGAACTTCACCAAGATTCAAGTTCAACAAGCAAGCGGTAAGATAACAAATGGCCAGCTATTGTTTAACATCGTTTCCTCCATCTCCACCATTAGCTTCAATCGTCGCTCATTTCATCGCCTTACTCCGACCGTTTCCCTTCACCCACCAGAAAGAGCTCTCTCTCATTTTCATCTAACTGCAGTAAACCCATCCCTCACTCTAAACTCTTATTTGTTTATATATTCTATTTTATTTTTTTATTTTTAATCTATTTTATAATTATTTTATGAATTTAGATTAAGTATTGGTTTTTTGTTCTCTATTTTAGGCCCATATACCATTTAACACCTCCTATATGTCGAACATAATTTGTAAATGATGTAAATAATTCTTGTGTTGCTACTGAATTTTATTTTATTTTATTGCATTGTGTAAATCAGATTTTGATCCACCAATTCGACATTCATATGTTGTTATGCCGCTGAAATTTTGTTTCGATATATTGATTTGATTTTGCCGCGTTATGACACTTGCGTATGACATTTTGCTTTTGTTGTCGTTACGTATAAACCAACTTTGAGCATATTACATTTAGTTTTGTGTGCATATCTTTGCAATATTGCTCATTTTAATTTCGATTGTGATGTTGACATTATTTCGGTTGGATGATATTTGTTTTAACATTGTGCGCGTTAAGCTTTACTTCATTTCTATTTCTTTTCGTGTTATGATTCATTTTGCGATGATACGCTTCATGTTAGCCAGTGTTTTAAAAACTGGACCGGTCATCAAACCGGTGAGGGTACTGGTTCACTGGTTTATCGGTCGAACCACTGGGTCATTGGTTGAACCGCATGACCAAACCAGATTAAACCGGATAACTCGGCTGAATAAACCTGTCATTATAGTAGGTATAAAACCGGTAAAACCGGTCGAACCGGATGATTCAGTCTCTAAAAACTATAACTAGCACTTAAATTTTTTGAAAATATCATATCATAAATTCACAGGTTCATAATTTAAATTCATATTTTAAATGAGTCTAATTGAAAATTTTAAACAGAGTCTAATTTAAATTCATAGTTTTAATGTTAATAGAAAATAAAATTTAATGTTAATAATTAAAACAATACAAATATTAACATTATTTTAAATAATAAAATTTCCAAATCTATATATATATATATATATATATATATATATATATATATATATATATAATGGAAATCAGTTAAGTCTAAAATTATATTATATTTAGTTTCTTAATCTATGTTCTTAAATTTCTATACAAATATTTGTATGATGGTTTTTCAATCAATATAAATACAAAATAGTAAAAATAGTTTTGTGGATATTACAGAACTTAATTTGTGTATCACTTGAAGTAAATCAGTGATCACTATTATTCTTGGAGAAAAGTTCCTATGTATTTGAGTAAAAAAAATTAAAAAAAAAAACTTAAAAAAAAATTTAAGAAAAAATAAAAAAAAAAATTTAAAAATAAGCAGTTGAACCGCCGGTTTGCAAAAACCGCCGGTTTTCCCGGTTCGCACCGGTTCACACCGGCTCCCACCGGTTCGAAGACATGGCCGATCGAGCCAGCGAACCCGGCCGATTACCTGGCCGGTTCCCGGTCTGGTCCGGTTTTTAAAACACTGCTCATAAGAATCAGGATAAGTTTCTCTCTCATGATATTAAAAGGCAAATATGCTTTTATAAAAAAGAAAAAAGAAAAGGAAATACTCCCTCGTAACCGCATGAGCTGGCAAGGGAAATAATGAAAAATTGGTCCACTCACAACCAAAGGACACGTTGCACTTTCCCTAAAAAAAGGAAAATAAAAACTAAAAGGAGCAAGGAGAAAAACATGTCAGATGAGACAAAATAGTTGGATCCTTTCTCTCAATAGGCGCATGGCAGCATGTCATAGCAGAGGGATAAGAAAAACATTTTTTGATTTAAAGCAATAACCAAACGACTCCTTGAAAAAGCTGACTTGGAATACTCTCGCTCAGTTAGATGAAATTGAACCTATCATAAGCCATAACCTATTCCCAAAAAAACTCTCTCTCCACTCTTCTACAATTGGCACTCAAACCCACGCCTACACTAAATCCATTTTTTCATTTTTCTGCAAAAAGAGTTAATACACAAACCATTAAACCATTAAATCCATCAACACATTTTTTTGCTTTTGATACTCATAACATATTTTCAATACTTATCTTCTCTCACACACTTACAGAGGACGTTTTGCCATTTTCCTCAAAAGAAACTTCTTCTCCCTTAACAAAGAGCCTCCTCCACCTGCCATTTCCAATCCAAACCATACACCTCACAACTACTTGAAACCACGCCGGACCTACCTTCTCAAAACTCAAAACAACAACACCATCACCAAGCCTCTCTTTCTTATCTTCTTCACTATCACGACCCACTCAAACACCGCACCGCAACTAAAGCCACGTAAACCATCACAGAATTATGTTCCGAGAGTTTTTGTATTCAAATTTCACAAGCCATGAAGTTGAAGGTTTAAGAACCTGTTGTAAATAACACTGAATACGTGTTGTACAAATTCTATGTTTTGATTTTGGCTTCGAACTTCACCAAGATTCAAGTTCAACGAGCAAGCGGTAAGATAACAAATGGCCAGCTATTGTTTAACATCGTTTCCTCCATCTCCACCATTCGCTTCAATCGTCGCTCATTTCATCGCCTTACTCCGACCGTTTCCCTTCACCCACCAGAAAGAGCTCTCTCTCATTTTCATCTAACTGCAGTAAACCCATCCCTCACTCTAAACTCTTATTTGTTTATATATTCTATTTTATTTTTTTATTTTTAATCTATTTTATAATTATTTTATGAATTTAGATTAAGTATTGGTTTTTTGTTCTCTATTTTAGGCCCATATACCATTTAACACCTCCTATATGTCGAACATAATTTGTAAATGATGTAAATAATTCTTGTGTTGCTACTGAATTTTATTTTATTTTATTGCATTGTGTAAATCAGATTTTGATCCACCAATTCGACATTCATATGTTGTTATGCCGCTGAAATTTTGTTTCGATATATTGATTTGATTTTGCCGCGTTATGACACTTGCGTATGACATTTTGCTTTTGTTGTCGTTACGTATAAACCAACTTTGAGCATATTACATTTAGTTTTGTGTGCATATCTTTGCAATATTGCTCATTTTAATTTCGATTGTGATGTTGACATTATTTCGGTTGGATGATATTTGTTTTAACATTGTGCGCGTTAAGCTTTACTTCATTTCTATTTCTTTTCGTGTTATGATTCATTTTGCGATGATACGCTTCATGTTAGCCAGTGTTTTAAAAACTGGACCGGTCATCAAACCGGTGAGGGTACTGGTTCACTGGTTTATCGGTCGAACCACTGGGTCATTGGTTGAACCGCATGACCAAACCAGATTAAACCGGATAACTCGGCTGAATAAACCTGTCATTATAGTAGGTATAAAACCGGTAAAACCGGTCGAACCGGATGATTCAGTCTCTAAAAACTATAACTAGCACTTAAATTTTTTGAAAATATCATATCATAAATTCACAGGTTCATAATTTAAATTCATATTTTAAATGAGTCTAATTGAAAATTTTAAACAGAGTCTAATTTAAATTCATAGTTTTAATGTTAATAGAAAATAAAATTTAATGTTAATAATTAAAACAATACAAATATTAACATTATTTTAAATAATAAAATTTCCAAATCTATATATATATATATATATATATATATATATATATATATATATATATATATATATATATATATATATAATGGAAATCAGTTAAGTCTAAAATTATATTATATTTAGTTTCTTAATCTATGTTCTTAAATTTCTATACAAATATTTGTATGATGGTTTTTCAATCAATATAAATACAAAATAGTAAAAATAGTTTTGTGGATATTACAGAACTTAATTTGTGTATCACTTGAAGTAAATCAGTGATCACTATTATTCTTGGAGAAAAGTTCCTATGTATTTGAGTAAAAAAAATTAAAAAAAAAACATAAAAAAAAATTTAAGAAAAAATAAAAAAAAAAATTTAAAAATAAGCAGTTGAACCGCCGGTTTGCAAAAACCGCCGGTTTTCCCGGTTCGCACCGGTTCACACCGGCTCCCACCGGTTCGAAGACATGGCCGATCGAGCCAGCGAACCCGGCCGATTACCTGGCCGGTTCCCGGTCTGGTCCGGTTTTTAAAACACTGCTCATAAGAATCAGGATAAGTTTCTCTCTCATGATATTAAAAGGCAAATATGCTTTTATAAAAAAGAAAAAAGAAAAGGAAATACTCCCTCGTAACCGCATGAGCTGGCAAGGGAAATAATGAAAAATTGGTCCACTCACAACCAAAGGACACGTTGCACTTTCCCTAAAAAAAGGAAAATAAAAACTAAAAGGAGCAAGGAGAAAAACATGTCAGATGAGACAAAATAGTTGGATCCTTTCTCTCAATAGGCGCATGGCAGCATGTCATAGCAGAGGGATAAGAAAAACGTTTTTTGATTTAAAGCAATAACCAAACGACTCCTTGAAAAAGCTGACTTGGAATACTCTCGCTCAGTTAGATGAAATTGAACCTATCATAAGCCATAACCTGTTCCCAAAAAAACTCTCTCTCCACTCTTCTACAATTGGCACTCAAACCCACGCCTACACTAAATCCATTTTTTCATTTTTCTGCAAAAAGAGTTAATACACAAACCATTAAACCATTAAATCCATCAACACATTTTTTTGCTTTTGATACTCATAACATATTTTCAATACTTATCTTCTCTCACACGCTTACAGAGGACGTTTTGCCATTTTCCTCAAAAGAAACTTCTTCTCCCTTAACAAAGAGCCTCCTCCACCTGCCATTTCCAATCCAAACCATACACCTCACAACTACTTGAAACCACGCCGGACCTACCTTCTCAAAACTCAAAACACCAACACCATCACCAAGCCTCTCTTTCTTATCTTCTTCACTATCACGACCCACTCAAACACCGCACCGCAACTAAAGCCACGTAAACCATCACAGAATTATGTTCCGAGAGTTTTTGTATTCAAATTTCACAAGCCATGAAGTTGAAGGTTTAAGAACCTGTTGTAAATAACACTGAATACGTGTTGTACAAATTCTATGTTTTGATTTTGGCTTCGAACTTCACCAAGATTCAAGTTCAACGAGCAAGCGGTAAGATAACAAATGGCCAGCTATTGTTTAACATCGTTTCCTCCATCTCCAACATTAGCTTCAATCGTCGCTCATTTCATCACCTTACTCCGACCGTTTCCCTTCACCCACCAGAAAGAGCTCTCTCTCATTTTCATCTAACTGCAGTAAACCCATCCCTCACTCTAAACTCTTATTTGTTTATATATTCTATTTTATTTTTTTATTTTTAATCTATTTTATAATTATTTTATGAATTTAGATTAAGTATTGGTTTTTTGTTCTCTATTTTAGGCCCATATACCATTTAACACCTCCTATATGTCGAACATAATTTGTAAATGATGTAAATAATTCTTTTGTTGCTACTGAATTTTATTTTATTTTATTGCATTGTGTAAATCAGATTTTGATCCACCAATTCGACATTCATATGTTGTTATGCCGCTGAAATTTTGTTTCGATATATTGATTTGATTTTGCCGCGTTATGACACTTGCGTATGACATTTTGCTTTTGTTGTCGTTACGTATAAACCAACTTTGAGCATATTACATTTAGTTTTGTGTGCATATCTTTGCAATATTGCTCATTTTAATTTCGATTGTGATGTTGACATTATTTCGGTTGGATGATATTTGTTTTAACATTGTGCGCGTTAAGCTTTACTTCATTTCTATTTCTTTTCGTGTTATGATTCATTTTGCGATGATACGCTTCATGTTAGCCAGTGTTTTAAAAACTGGACCGGTCATCAAACCGGTGAGGGTACTGGTTCACTGGTTTATCGGTCGAACCACTGGGTCATTGGTTGAACCGCATGACCAAACCAGATTAAACCGGATAACTCGGCTGAATAAACCTGTCATTATAGTAGGTATAAAACCGGTAAAACCGGTCGAACCGGATGATTCAGTCTCTAAAAACTATAACTAGCACTTAAATTTTTTGAAAATATCATATCATAAATTCACAGGTTCATAATTTAAATTCATATTTTAAATGAGTCTAATTGAAAATTTTAAACAGAGTCTAATTTAAATTCATAGTTTTAATGTTAATAGAAAATAAAATTTAATGTTAATAATTAAAACAATACAAATATTAACATTATTTTAAATAATAAATTTTCCAAATCTATATATATATATATATATATATATATATATATAATGGAAATCAGTTAAGTCTAAAATTATATTATATTTAGTTTCTTAATCTATGTTCTTAAATTTCTATACAAATATTTGTATGATGGTTTTTCAATCACTTTAAATACAAAATAGTAAAAATAGTTTTGTGGATATTACAGAACTTAATTTGTGTATCACTTGAAGTAAATCAGTGATCACTATTATTCTTGGAGAAAAGTTCCTATGTATTTGAGTAAAAAAAATTAAAAAAAAAAAACTTAAAAAAAAATTTAAGAAAAAATAAAAAAAAAAATTTAAAAATAAGCAGTTGAACCGCCGGTTTGCGAAAACCGCCGGTTTTCCCGGTTCGCACCGGTTCACACCGGCTCCCACCGGTTCGAAGACATGGCCGATCGAGCCAGCGAACCCAGCCGATTACCTGGCCGGTTCGTGGTCTGGTCCGGTTTTTAAAACACTGCTCATAAGTATCAGGATAAGTTTCTCTCTCATGATATTAAAAGGCAAATATGCTTTTATAAAAAAGAAAAAAGAAAAGGAAATACTCCCTCGTAACCGCATGAGCTGGCAAGGGAAATAATGAAAAATTGGTCCACTCACAACCAAAGGACACGTTGCACTTTCCCTAAAAAAAGGAAAATAAAAACTAAAAGGAGCAAGGAGAAAAACATGTCAGATGAGACAAAATAGTTGGATCCTTTCTCTCAATAGGCGCATGGCAGCATGTCATAGCAGAGGGATAAGAAAAACATTTTTTGATTTAAAGCAATAACCAAACGACTCCTTGAAAAAGATGACTTGGAATACTCTCGCTCAGTTAGATGAAATTGAACCTATCATAAGCCATAACCTGTTCCCAAAAAAACTCTCTCTCCACTCTTCTACAATTGGCACTCAAACCCACGCCTACACTAAATCCATTTTTTCATTTTTCTGCAAAAAGAGTTAATACACAAACCATTAAACCATTAAATCCATCAACACATTTTTTTTGCTTTTGATACTCATAACATATTTTCAATACTTATCTTCTCTCACACGCTTACAGAGGACGTTTTGCCATTTTCCTAAAAAGAAACTTCTTCTCCCTTAACAAAGAGCCTCCTCCACCTGCCATTTCCAATCCAAACCATACACCTCACAACTACTTGAAACCACGCCGGACCTACCTTCTCAAAACTCAAAACAACAACACCATCACCAAGCCTCTCTTTCTTATCTTCTTCACTATCACGACCCACTCAAACACCGCACCGCAACTAAAGCCACGTAAACCATCACAGAATTATGTTCCGAGAGTTTTTGTATTCAAATTTCACAAGCCATGAAGTTGAAGGTTTAAGAACCTGTTGTAAATAACACTGAATACGTGTTGTACAAATTCTATGTTTTGATTTTGGCTTCGAACTTCACCAAGATTCAAGTTCAACGAGCAAGCGGTAAGATAACAAATGGCCAGCTATTGTTTAACATCGTTTCCTCCATCTCCAACATTAGCTTCAATCGTCGCTCATTTCATCACCTTACTCCGACCGTTTCCCTTCACCCACCAGAAAGAGCTCTCTCTCATTTTCATCTAACTGCAGTAAACCCATCCCTCACTCTAAACTCTTATTTGTTTATATATTCTATTTTATTTTTTTATTTTTAATCTATTTTATAATTATTTTATGAATTTAGATTAAGTATTGGTTTTTTGTTCTCTATTTTAGGCCCATATACCATTTAACACCTCCTATATGTCGAACATAATTTGTAAATGATGTAAATAATTCTTGTGTTGCTACTGAATTTTATTTTATTTTATTGCATTGTGTAAATCAGATTTTGATCCACCAATTTGACATTCATATGTTGTTATGCCGCTGAAATTTTGTTTCGATATATTGATTTGATTTTGCCGCGTTATGACACTTGCGTATGACATTTTGCTTTTGTTGTCGTTACGTATAAACCAACTTTGAGCATATTACATTTAGTTTTGTGTGCATATCTTTGCAATATTGCTCATTTTAATTTCGATTGTGATGTTGACATTATTTCGGTTGGATGATATTTGTTTTAACATTGTGCGCGTTAAGCTTTACTTCATTTCTATTTCTTTTCGTGTTATGATTCATTTTGCGATGATACGCTTCATGTTAGCCAGTGTTTTAAAAACTGGACCGGTCATCAAACCGGTGAGGGTACTGGTTCACTGGTTTATCGGTCGAACCACTGGGTCATTGGTTGAACCGCATGACCAAACCAGATTAAACCGGATAACTCGGCTGAATAAACCTGTCATTATAGTAGGTATAAAACCGGTAAAACCGGTCGAACCGGATGATTCAGTCTCTAAAAACTATAACTAGCACTTAAATTTTTTGAAAATATCATATCATAAATTCACAGGTTCATAATTTAAATTCATATTTTAAATGAGTCTAATTGAAAATTTTAAACAGAGTCTAATTTAAATTCATAGTTTTAATATTAATAGAAAATAAAATTTAATGTTAATAATTAAAACAATACAAATATTAACATTATTTTAAATAATAAATTTTCCAAATCTATATATATATATATATAATGGAAATCAGTTAAGTCTAAAATTATATTATATTTAGTTTCTTAATCTATGTTCTTAAATTTCTATACAAATATTTGTATGATGGTTTTTCAATCAATATAAATACAAAATAGTAAAAATAGTTTTGTGGATATTACAGAACTTAATTTGTGTATCACTTGAAGTAAATCAGTGATCACTATTATTCTTGGAGAAAAGTTCCTATGTATTTGAGTAAAAAAAATTAAAAAAAAAAACTTAAAAAAAAATTTAAGAAAAAATAAAAAAAAAATTTAAAAATAAGCAGTTGAACCGCCGGTTTGCGAAAACCGCCGGTTTTCCCGGTTCGCACCGGTTCACACCGGCTCCCACCGGTTCGAAGACATGGCCGATCGAGCCAGCGAACCCAGCCGATTACCTGGCCGGTTCGTGGTCTGGTCCGGTTTTTAAAACACTGCTCATAAGTATCAGGATAAGTTTCTCTCTCATGATATTAAAAGGCAAATATGCTTTTATAAAAAAGAAAAAAGAAAAGGAAATACTCCCTCGTAACCGCATGAGCTGGCAAGGGAAATAATGAAAAATTGGTCCACTCACAACCAAAGGACACGTTGCACTTTCCCTAAAAAAAGGAAAATAAAAACTAAAAGGAGCAAGGAGAAAAACATGTCAGATGAGACAAAATAGTTGGATCCTTTCTCTCAATAGGCGCATGGCAGCATGTCATAGCAGAGGGATAAGAAAAACATTTTTTGATTTAAAGCAATAACCAAACGACTCCTTGAAAAAGATGACTTGGAATACTCTCGCTCAGTTAGATGAAATTGAACCTATCATAAGCCATAACCTGTTCCCAAAAAAACTCTCTCTCCACTCTTCTACAATTGGCACTCAAACCCACGCCTACACTAAATCCATTTTTTCATTTTTCTGCAAAAAGAGTTAATACACAAACCATTAAACCATTAAATCCATCAACACATTTTTTTTGCTTTTGATACTCATAACATATTTTCAATACTTATCTTCTCTCACACGCTTACAGAGGACGTTTTGCCATTTTCCTAAAAAGAAACTTCTTCTCCCTTAACAAAGAGCCTCCTCCACCTGCCATTTCCAATCCAAACCATACACCTCACAACTACTTGAAACCACGCCGGACCTACCTTCTCAAAACTCAAAACAACAACACCATCACCAAGCCTCTCTTTCTTATCTTCTTCACTATCACGACCCACTCAAACACCGCACCGCAACTAAAGCCACGTAAACCATCACAGAATTATGTTCCGAGAGTTTTTGTATTCAAATTTCACAAGCCATGAAGTTGAAGGTTTAAGAACCTGTTGTAAATAACACTGAATACGTGTTGTACAAATTCTATGTTTTGATTTTGGCTTCGAACTTCACCAAGATTCAAGTTCAACGAGCAAGCGGTAAGATAACAAATGGCCAGCTATTGTTTAACATCGTTTCCTCCATCTCCAACATTAGCTTCAATCGTCGCTCATTTCATCGCCTTACTCCGACCGTTTCCCTTCACCCACCAGAAAGAGCTCTCTCTCATTTTCATCTAACTGCAGTAAACCCATCCCTCACTCTAAACTCTTATTTGTTTATATATTCTATTTTATTTTTTTATTTTTAATCTATTTTATAATTATTTTATGAATTTAGATTAAGTATTGGTTTTTTGTTCTCTATTTTAGGCCCATATACCATTTAACACCTCCTATATGTCGAACATAATTTGTAAATGATGTAAATAATTCTTGTGTTGCTACTGAATTTTATTTTATTTTATTGCATTGTGTAAATCAGATTTTGATCCACCAATTTGACATTCATATGTTGTTATGCCGCTGAAATTTTGTTTCGATATATTGATTTGATTTTGCCGCGTTATGACACTTGCGTATGACATTTTGCTTTTGTTGTCGTTACGTATAAACCAACTTTGAGCATATTACATTTAGTTTTGTGTGCATATCTTTGCAATATTGCTCATTTTAATTTCGATTGTGATGTTGACATTATTTCGGTTGGATGATATTTGTTTTAACATTGTGCGCGTTAAGCTTTACTTCATTTCTATTTCTTTTCGTGTTATGATTCATTTTGCGATGATACGCTTCATGTTAGCCAGTGTTTTAAAAACTGGACCGGTCATCAAACCGGTGAGGGTACTGGTTCACTGGTTTATCGGTCGAACCACTGGGTCATTGGTTGAACCGCATGACCAAACCAGATTAAACCGGATAACTCGGCTGAATAAACCTGTCATTATAGTAGGTATAAAACCGGTAAAACCGGTCGAACCGGATGATTCAGTCTCTAAAAACTATAACTAGCACTTAAATTTTTTGAAAATATCATATCATAAATTCACAGGTTCATAATTTAAATTCATATTTTAAATGAGTCTAATTGAAAATTTTAAACAGAGTCTAATTTAAATTCATAGTTTTAATATTAATAGAAAATAAAATTTAATGTTAATAATTAAAACAATACAAATATTAACATTATTTTAAATAATAAATTTTCCAAATCTATATATATATATATATAATGGAAATCAGTTAAGTCTAAAATTATATTATATTTAGTTTCTTAATCTATGTTCTTAAATTTCTATACAAATATTTGTATGATGGTTTTTCAATCAATATAAATACAAAATAGTAAAAATAGTTTTGTGGATATTACAGAACTTAATTTGTGTATCACTTGAAGTAAATCAGTGATCACTATTATTCTTGGAGAAAAGTTCCTATGTATTTGAGTAAAAAAAATTAAAAAAAAAAACTTAAAAAAAAATTTAAGAAAAAATAAAAAAAAAATTTAAAAATAAGCAGTTGAACCGCCGGTTTGCGAAAACCGCCGGTTTTCCCGGTTCGCACCGGTTCACACCGGCTCCCACCGGTTCGAAGACATGGCCGATCGAGCCAGCGAACCCAGCCGATTACCTGGCCGGTTCGTGGTCTGGTCCGGTTTTTAAAACACTGCTCATAAGTATCAGGATAAGTTTCTCTCTCATGATATTAAAAGGCAAATATGCTTTTATAAAAAAGAAAAAAGAAAAGGAAATACTCCCTCGTAACCGCATGAGCTGGCAAGGGAAATAATGAAAAATTGGTCCACTCACAACCAAAGGACACGTTGCACTTTCCCTAAAAAAAGGAAAATAAAAACTAAAAGGAGCAAGGAGAAAAACATGTCAGATGAGACAAAATAGTTGGATCCTTTCTCTCAATAGGCGCATGGCAGCATGTCATAGCAGAGGGATAAGAAAAACATTTTTTGATTTAAAGCAATAACCAAACGACTCCTTGAAAAAGATGACTTGGAATACTCTCGCTCAGTTAGATGAAATTGAACCTATCATAAGCCATAACCTGTTCCCAAAAAAACTCTCTCTCCACTCTTCTACAATTGGCACTCAAACCCACGCCTACACTAAATCCATTTTTTCATTTTTCTGCAAAAAGAGTTAATACACAAACCATTAAACCATTAAATCCATCAACACATTTTTTTTGCTTTTGATACTCATAACATATTTTCAATACTTATCTTCTCTCACACGCTTACAGAGGACGTTTTGCCATTTTCCTAAAAAGAAACTTCTTCTCCCTTAACAAAGAGCCTCCTCCACCTGCCATTTCCAATCCAAACCATACACCTCACAACTACTTGAAACCACGCCGGACCTACCTTCTCAAAACTCAAAACAACAACACCATCACCAAGCCTCTCTTTCTTATCTTCTTCACTATCACGACCCACTCAAACACCGCACCGCAACTAAAGCCACGTAAACCATCACAGAATTATGTTCCGAGAGTTTTTGTATTCAAATTTCACAAGCCATGAAGTTGAAGGTTTAAGAACCTGTTGTAAATAACACTGAATACGTGTTGTACAAATTCTATGTTTTGATTTTGGCTTCGAACTTCACCAAGATTCAAGTTCAACGAGCAAGCGGTAAGATAACAAATGGCCAGCTATTGTTTAACATCGTTTCCTCCATCTCCAACATTAGCTTCAATCGTCGCTCATTTCATCGCCTTACTCCGACCGTTTCCCTTCACCCACCAGAAAGAGCTCTCTCTCATTTTCATCTAACTGCAGTAAACCCATCCCTCACTCTAAACTCTTATTTGTTTATATATTCTATTTTATTTTTTTATTTTTAATCTATTTTATAATTATTTTATGAATTTAGATTAAGTATTGGTTTTTTGTTCTCTATTTTAGGCCCATATACCATTTAACACCTCCTATATGTCGAACATAATTTGTAAATGATGTAAATAATTCTTGTGTTGCTACTGAATTTTATTTTATTTTATTGCATTGTGTAAATCAGATTTTGATCCACCAATTCGACATTCATATGTTGTTATGCCGCTGAAATTTTGTTTCGATATATTGATTTGATTTTGCCGCGTTATGACACTTGCGTATGACATTTTGCTTTTGTTGTCGTTACATATAAACCAACTTTGAGCATATTACATTTAGTTTTGTGTGCATATCTTTGCAATATTGCTCATTTTAATTTCGATTGTGATGTTGACATTATTTCGGTTGGATGATATTTGTTTTAACATTGTGCGCGTTAAGCTTTACTTCATTTCTATTTCTTTTCGTGTTATGATTCATTTTGCGATGATACGCTTCATGTTAGCCAGTGTTTTAAAAACTGGACCGGTCATCAAACCGGTGAGGGTACTGGTTCACTGGTTTATCGGTCGAACCACTGGGTCATTGGTTGAACCGCATGACCAAACCAGATTAAACCGGATAACTCGGCTGAATAAACCTGTCATTATAGTAGGTATAAAACCGGTAAAACCGGTCGAACCGGATGATTCAGTCTCTAAAAACTATAACTAGCACTTAAATTTTTTGAAAATATCATATCATAAATTCACAGGTTCATAATTTAAATTCATATTTTAAATGAGTCTAATTGAAAATTTTAAACAGAGTCTAATTTAAATTCATAGTTTTAATATTAATATAAAATAAAATTTAATGTTAATAATTAAAACAATACAAATATTAACATTATTTTAAATAATAAATTTTCCAAATCTATATAAATATATATATATATATATATATATAATGGAAATCAGTTAAGTCTAAAATTATATTATATTTAGTTTCTTAATCTATGTTCTTAAATTTCTATACAAATATTTGTATGATGGTTTTTCAATCAATATAAATACAAAATAGTAAAAATAGTTTTGTGGATATTACAGAACTTAATTTGTGTATCACTTGAAGTAAATCAGTGATCACTATTATTCTTGGAGAAAAGTTCCTATGTATTTGAGTAAAAAAAATTAAAAAAAAAAAACTTAAAAAAAAATTTAAGAAAAAAAAAAAAAATTTAAAAATAAGCAGTTGAACCGCCGGTTTGCGAAAACCGCCGGTTTTCCCGGTTCGCACCGGTTCACACCGGCACCCACCGGTTCGAAGACATGGCCGATCGAGCCAGCGAACCCGGCCGATTACCTGGCCGGTTCCCGGTCTGGTCCGGTTTTTAAAACACTGCTCATAAGAATCAGGATAAGTTTCTCTCTCATGATATTAAAAGGCAAATATGCTTTTATAAAAAAGAAAAAAGAAAAGGAAATACTCCCTCGTAACCGCATGAGCTGGCAAAGGAAATAATGAAAAATTGGTCCACTCACAACCAAAGGACACGTTGCACTTTCCCTAAAAAAAGGAAAATAAAAACTAAAAGGAGCAAGGAGAAAAACATGTCAGATGAGACAAAATAGTTGGATCCTTTCTCTCAATAGGCGCATGGCAGCATGTCATAGCAGAGGGATAAGAAAAACATTTATTGATTTAAAGCAATAACCAAACGACTCCTTGAAAAAGCTGACTTGGAATACTCTCGCTCAGTTAGATGAAATTGAACCTATCATAAGCCATAACCTGTTCCCAAAAAAACTCTCTCTCCACTCTTCTACAATTGGCACTCAAACCCACGCCTACACTAAATCCATTTTTTCATTTTTCTGCAAAAAGAGTTAATACACAAACCATTAAACCATTAAATCCATCAACACATTTTTTTGCTTTTGATACTCATAACATATTTTCAATACTTATCTTCTCTCACACGCTTACAGAGGACGTTTTGCCATTTTCCTCAAAAGAAACTTCTTCTCCCTTAACAAAGAGCCTCCTCCACCTGCCATTTCCAATCCAAACCATACACCTCACAACTACTTGAAACCACGCCGGACCTACCTTCTCAAAACTCAAAACAACAACACCATCACCAAGCCTCTCTTTCTTATCTTCTTCACTATCACGACCCACTCAAACACCGCACCGCAACTAAAGCCACGTAAACCATCACAGAATTATGTTCCGAGAGTTTTTGTATTCAAATTTCACAAGCCATGAAGTTGAAGGTTTAAGAACCTGTTGTAAATAACACTGAATACGTGTTGTACAAATTCTATGTTTTGATTTTGGCTTCGAACTTCACCAAGATTCAAGTTCAACGAGCAAGCGGTAAGATAACAAATGGCCAGCTATTGTTTAACATCGTTTCCTCCATCTCCAACATTAGCTTCAATCGTCGCTCATTTCATCACCTTACTCCGACCGTTTCCCTTCACCCACCAGAAAGAGCTCTCTCTCATTTTCATCTAACTGCAGTAAACCCATCCCTCACTCTAAACTCTTATTTGTTTATATATTCTATTTTATTTTTTTATTTTTAATCTATTTTATAATTATTTTATGAATTTAGATTAAGTATTGGTTTTTTGTTCTCTATTTTAGGCCCATATACCATTTAACACCTCCTATATGTCGAACATAATTTGTAAATGATGTAAATAATTCTTGTGTTGCTACTGAATTTTATTTTATTTTATTGCATTGTGTAAATCAGATTTTGATCCACCAATTCGACATTCATATGTTGTTATGCCGCTGAAATTTTGTTTCGATATATTGATTTGATTTTGCCGCGTTATGACACTTGCGTATGACATTTTGCTTTTGTTGTCGTTACGTATAAACCAACTTTGAGCATATTACATTTAGTTTTGTGTGCATATCTTTGCAATATTGCTCATTTTAATTTCGATTGTGATGTTGACATTATTTCGGTTGGATGATATTTGTTTTAACATTGTGCGCGTTAAGCTTTACTTCATTTCTATTTCTTTTCGTGTTATGATTCATTTTGCGATGATACGCTTCATGTTAGCCAGTGTTTTAAAAACTGGACCGGTCATCAAACCGGTGAGGGTACTGGTTCACTGGTTTATCGGTCGAACCACTGGGTCATTGGTTGAACCGCATGACCAAACCAGATTAAACCGGATAACTCGGCTGAATAAACCTGTCATTATAGTAGGTATAAAACCGGTAAAACCGGTCGAACCGGATGATTCAGTCTCTAAAAACTATAACTAGCACTTAAATTTTTTGAAAATATTATATCATAAATTCACAGGTTCATAATTTAAATTCATATTTTAAATGAGTCTAATTGAAAATTTTAAACAGAGTCTAATTTAAATTCATAGTTTTAATGTTAATAGAAAATAAAATTTAATGTTAATAATTAAAACAATACAAATATTAACATTATTTTAAATAATAAATTTTCCAAATCTATATATATATATATATATATATATATATATATATATAATGGAAATCAGTTAAGTCTAAAATTATATTATATTTAGTTTCTTAATCTATGTTCTTAAATTTCTATACAAATATTTGTATGATGGTTTTTCAATCAATATAAATACAAAATAGTAAAAATAGTTTTGTGGATATTACAGAACTTAATTTGTGTATCACGTGAAGTAAATCAGTGATCACTATTATTCTTGGAGAAAAGTTCCTACGTATTTGAGTAAAAAAAATTAAAAAAAAAAAACTTAAAAAAAAATTTAAGAAAAAATAAAAAAAAAAATTTAAAAATAAGCAGTTGAACCGCCGGTTTGCGAAAACCGCCGGTTTTCCCGGTTCGTACCGGTTCACACCGGCTCCCACCGGTTCGAAGACATGGCCGATCGAGCCAGCGAACCCGGCCGATTACCTGGCCGGTTCCCGGTCTGGTCCGGTTTTTAAAACACTGCTCATAAGAATCAGGATAAGTTTCTCTCTCATGATATTAAAAGGCAAATATGCTTTTATAAAAAAGAAAAAAGAAAAGGAAATACTCCCTCGTAACCGCATAAGCTGGCAAGATTGGTCCACTCACAACCAAAGGACACGTTGCACTTTCCCTAAAAAAAGGAAAATAAAAACTAAAAGGAGCAAGGAGAAAAACATGTCAGATGAGACAAAATAGTTGGATCCTTTCACTCAATAGGCGCATGGCAGCATGTCATAGCAGAGGGATAAGAAAAACATTTTTTGATTTAAAGCAATAACCAAACGACTCCTTGAAAAAGCTGACTTGGAATACTCTCGCTCAGTTAGATGAAATTGAACCTATCATAAGCCATAACCTGTTCCCAAAAAAACTCTCTCTCCACTCTTCTACAATTGGCACTCAAACCCACGCCTACACTAAATCCATTTTTTCATTTTTCTGCAAAAAGAGTTAATACACAAACCATTAAACCATTAAATCCATCAACACATTTTTTTGCTTTTGATACTCATAACATATTTTCAATACTTATCTTCTCTCACACGCTTACAGAGGACGTTTTGCCATTTTCCTCAAAAGAAACTTCTTCTCCCTTAACAAAGAGCCTCCTCCACCTGCCATTTCCAATCCAAACCATACACCTCACAACTACTTGAAACCACGCCGGACCTACCTTCTCAAAACTCAAAACAACAACACCATCACCAAGCCTCTCTTTCTTATCTTCTTCACTATCACGACCCACTCAAACACCGCACCGCAACTAAAGCCACGTAAACCATCACAGAATTATGTTCCGAGAGTTTTTGTATTCAAATTTCACAAGCCATGAAGTTGAAGGTTTAAGAACCTGTTGTAAATAACACTGAATACGTGTTGTACAAATTCTATGTTTTGATTTTGGCTTCGAACTTCACCAAGATTCAAGTTCAACGAGCAAGCGGTAAGATAACAAATGGCCAGCTATTGTTTAACATCGTTTCCTCCATCTCCAACATTAGCTTCAATCGTCGCTCATTTCATCACCTTACTCCGACCGTTTCCCTTCACCCACCAGAAAGAGCTCTCTCTCATTTTCATCTAACTGCAGTAAACCCATCCCTCACTCTAAACTCTTATTTGTTTATATATTCTATTTTATTTTTTTATTTTTAATCTATTTTATAATTATTTTATGAATTTAGATTAAGTATTGGTTTTTTGTTCTCTATTTTAGGCCCATATACCATTTAACACCTCCTATATGTCGAACATAATTTGTAAATGATGTAAATAATTCTTGTGTTGCTACTGAATTTTATTTTATTTTATTGCATTGTGTAAATCAGATTTTGATCCACCAATTCGACATTCATATGTTGTTATGCCGCTGAAATTTTGTTTCGATATATTGATTTGATTTTGCCGCGTTATGACACTTGCGTATGACATTTTGCTTTTGTTGTCGTTACGTATAAACCAACTTTGAGCATATTACATTTAGTTTTGTGTGCATATCTTTGCAATATTGCTCATTTTAATTTCGATTGTGATGTTGACATTATTTCGGTTGGATGATATTTGTTTTAACATTGTGCGCGTTAAGCTTTACTTCATTTCTATTTCTTTTCGTGTTATGATTCATTTTGCGATGATACGCTTCATGTTAGCCAGTGTTTTAAAAACTAGACCGGTCATCAAACCGGTGAGGGTACTGGTTCACTGGTTTATCGGTCGAACCACTGGGTCATTGGTTGAACCGCATGACCAAACCAGATTAAACCGGATAACTCGGCTGAATAAACCTGTCATTATAGTAGGTATAAAACAGGTAAAACCGGTCGAACCGGATGATTCAGTCTCTAAAAACTATAACTAGCACTTAAATTTTTTGAAAATATTATATCATAAATTCACAGGTTCATAATTTAAATTCATATTTTAAATGAGTCTAATTGAAAATTTTAAACAGAGTCTAATTTAAATTCATAGTTTTAATGTTAATAGAAAATAAAATTTAATGTTAATAATTAAAACAATACAAATATTAACATTATTTTAAATAATAAATTTTCCAAATCTATATATATATATATATATATATATATATATATATATATATATATATATATATATATATATATATATAATGGAAATCAGTTAAGTCTAAAATTATATTATATTTAGTTTCTTAATCTATGTTCTTAAATTTCTATACAAATATTTGTATGATGGTTTTTCAATCAATATAAATACAAAATAGTAAAAATAGTTTTGTGGATATTACAGAACTTAATTTGTGTATGACGTGAAGTAAATCAGTGATCACTATTATTCTTGGAGAAAAGTTCCTACGTATTTGAGTAAAAAAAATTAAAAAAAAAAAACTTAAAAAAAAATTTAAGAAAAAAAAAAAAAAAAAATTTAAAAATAAGCAGTTGAACCGCCGGTTTGCGAAAACCGCCGGTTTTCCCGGTTCGTACCGGTTCACACCGGCTCCCACCGGTTCGAAGACATGGCCGATCGAGCCAGCGAACCCGGCCGATTACCTGGCCGGTTCCCGGTCTGGTCCGGTTTTTAAAACACTGCTCATAAGAATCAGGATAAGTTTCTCTCTCATGATATTAAAAGGCAAATATGCTTTTATAAAAAAGAAAAAAGAAAAGGAAATACTCCCTCGTAACCGCATAAGCTGGCAAGATTGGTCCACTCACAACCAAAGGACACGTTGCACTTTCCCTAAAAAAAGGAAAATAAAAACTAAAAGGAGCAAGGAGAAAAACATGTCAGATGAGACAAAATAGTTGGATCCTTTCTCTCAATAGGCGCATGGCAGCATGTCATAGCAGAGGGATAAGAAAAACATTTTTTGATTTAAAGCAATAACCAAACGACTCCTTGAAAAAGCTGACTTGGAATACTCTCGCTCAGTTAGATGAAATTGAACCTATCATAAGCCATAACCTGTTCCCAAAAAAACTCTCTCTCCACTCTTCTACAATTGGCACTCAAACCCACGCCTACACTAAATCCATTTTTTCATTTTTCTGCAAAAAGAGTTAATACACAAACCATTAAACCATTAAATCAATCAACACATTTTTTTGCTTTTGATACTCATAACATATTTTCAATACTTATCTTCTCTCACACGCTTACAGAGGACGTTTTGCCATTTTCCTAAAAAGAAACTTCTTCTCCCTTAACAAAGAGCCTCCTCCACCTGCCATTTCCAATCCAAACCATACACCTCACAACTACTTGAAACCACGCCGGACCTACCTTCTCAAAACTCAAAACAACAACACCATCACCAAGCCTCTCTTTCTTATCTTCTTCACTATCACGACCCACTCAAACACCGCACCGCAACTAAAGCCACGTAAACCATCACAGAATTATGTTCCGAGAGTTTTTGTATTCAAATTTCACAAGCCATGAAGTTGAAGGTTTAAGAACCTGTTGTAAATAACACTGAATACGTGTTGTACAAATTCTATGTTTTGATTTTGGCTTCGAACTTCACCAAGATTCAAGTTCAACGAGCAAGCGGTAAGATAACAAATGGCCAGCTATTGTTTAACATCGTTTCCTCCATCTCCAACATTAGCTTCAATCGTCGCTCATTTCATCACCTTACTCCGACCGTTTCCCTTCACCCACCAGAAAGAGCTCTCTCTCATTTTCATCTAACTGCAGTAAACCCATCCCTCACTCTAAACTCTTATTTGTTTATATATTCTATTTTATTTTTTTATTTTTAATCTATTTTATAATTATTTTATGAATTTAGATTAAGTATTGGTTTTTTGTTCTCTATTTTAGGCCCATATACCATTTAACACCTCCTATATGTCGAACATAATTTGTAAATGATGTAAATAATTCTTGTGTTGCTACTGAATTTTATTTTATTTTATTGCATTGTGTAAATCAGATTTTGATCCACCAATTCGACATTCATATGTTGTTATGCCGCTGAAATTTTGTTTCGATATATTGATTTGATTTTGCCGCGTTATGACACTTGCGTATGACATTTTGCTTTTGTTGTCGTTACGTATAAACCAGCTTTGAGCATATTACATTTAGTTTCGTGTGCATATCTTTGCAATATTGCTCATTTTAATTTCGATTGTGATGTTGACATTATTTCGGTTGGATGATATTTGTTTTAACATTGTGCGCGTTAAGCTTTACTTCATTTCTATTTCATTTCGTGTTATGATTCATTTTGCGATGATACGCTTCATGTTAGGCAGTGTTTTAAAAATCGGACCGATCATCAAACCGGTGAGGGTAATGGTTCACTAGTTTATCGGTCGAACCATTGGGTCATTGGTCGAACATCGTGACCAAACCGGATTACTCGGTTGAATAAACCTTTCATTATAATAGATATAAAACTGGTAAAACCGGTCGAACCGGATGATTCAGTCTCTAAAAACTATAACTAGCACTTAAATTTTTTGAAAATATCATATCATAAATTCACAGGTTCATAATTTAAATTCAAATTTTAAAAGAATCTAATTGTAAATTTTAAACAGAGTCTAATTTAAATTCATAGTTTTAATGTTAATAGAAAATAAAATTTAATGTTAATAATTAAAACAATACAAATATTAACATTATTTTAAATAATAAATTTTCCAAATCTATATATATATATATATATATATATATATATATATATATATAATGGAAATCAGTTAAGTCTAAAATTATATTATATTTAGTTTCTTAATCTGTGCTCTTAAATTTCTATACAAATATTTGTATGATGGTTTTTCAATCAATATAAATACAAAATAGTAAAAATAGTTTTGTGGATATTACAGAACTTAATTTGTGTATCACTTGAAGTAAATGAGTGATCACTATTATTCTTGGAGAAAAGTTCCTATGTATTTGAGTAAAAAAAAATTTTAAAAAAAATAAAAAAAAAATAAATTTTTTTTTTTTAAAATAAGCAGTTGAACCGCCGGTTTGCGAAAACCGCCGGTTTTCCCGGTTCCCACCGGTCCGAAGACATGGCCGATCGAGCAAGCGAACCCGGCCGGTTCCCGGTCCAACCGGTCCGACCGGTCGGTCCGGTCCGGTTTTTAAAACACTGTTCATAAGAATCAGGATAAGTTTCTCTCTCATGATATTAAAAGGAAAATATGACTTTCTAAAAGAGAAAAATGAAAAGGAAATACTCCCTCGTGACCGCATGAGCTGGCAAGGGAAATAATGAAAAATTGGTCCACTCACAACCAAAGGACACGTTGCACTTTCCCTAAAAAAAGGAAAATAAAAACTAAAATGAGCAAGAGTGAAAAACGTGTCAGATGAGACAAAATAGTTGGATCCTTTCTCTCAATAGGCGCATGGCAGCGTGTCATAGCAGAGGGATATGAAAAACTTTTTTTGATTTAAAGCAATAACCAAACGACGCCTTGAAAAAGCTGACTTGGAATACTCTCGCTTAGTTAGATGAAATTGAACCTATCATAAGCCATAACCTTTTCCCAAAAAAACTCTCTCTCCACTCTTCTACAATTGGCACTCAAACCCACGCCTACACTAAATCCATTTTTTCATTTTTCTGCAAAAAGAGTTAATACACAAACCATTAAACCATTAAATCCATCAACACATTTTTTTGCTTTTGATACTCATAACATATTTTCAATACTTATCTTCCCTCACACGCTTACAGAGGACGTTTTGCCATTTTCCTCAAAAGAAACTTCTTCTCCCTTAACAAAGAGCCTCCTCCACCTGCCATTTCCAATCCAAACCATACACCTCACAACTACTTGAAACCACGCCGGACCTACCTTCTCAAAACTCAAAACAACAACACCATCACCAAGCCTCTCTTTCTTATCTTCTTCACTATCGCGACCCACTCAAACACCGCACCGCAACTAAAGCCACGTAAACCATCACAGAATTATGTTCCGAGAGTTTTTGTATTCAAATTTCACAAGCCATGAAGTTGAAGGTTTAAGAACCTGTTGTAAATAACACTGAATACGTGTTGTACAAATTCTATGTTTTGATTTTGGCTTCGAACTTCACCAAGATTCAAGTTCAACAAGCAAGCGGTAAGATAACAAATGGCCAGCTATTATTTAAATTCATTTCCTCCATCTCCAACATTAGCTTCAATCGTCGCTCATTTCATCACCTTACTCCGACCGTTTCCCTTCACCCACCAGAAAGAGCTCTCTCTCATTTTCATCTAACTGCAGTAAACCCATCCCTCACTCTAAACTCTTATTTGTTTATATATTCTATTTTATTTTTTTATTTTTAATCTATTTTATAATTATTTTATGAATTTAGATTAAGTATTGGTTTTTTGTTCTCTATTTTAGGCCCATATACCATTTAACACCTCCTATATGTCGAACATAATTTGTAAATGATGTAAATAATTCTTGTGTTGCTACTGAATTTTATTTTATTTTATTGCATTGTGTAAATCAGATTTTGATCCACCAATTCGACATTCATATGTTGTTATGCCGCTGAAATTTTGTTTTGATATACTGATTTGATTTTGCCGCGTTATGACACTTGCGTATGACATTTTGCTTTTGTTGTCGTTACGTATAAACCAACTTTGAGCATATTACATTTAGTTTTGTGTGCATATCTTTGCAATATTGCTCATTTTAATTTCGATTGTGATGTTGACATTATTTCGGTTGGATGATATTTGTTTTAACATTGTGCGCGTTAAGCTTTACTTCATTTCTATTTCTTTTCGTGTTATGATTCATTTTGCGATGATACGCTTCATGTTAGCCAATGTTTTAAAAACTGGACCGGTCATCAAACCGGTGAGGGTACTGGTTCACTGGTTTATCGGTCGAACCACTGGGTCATTGGTTGAACCGCATGACCAAACCAGATTAAACTGGATAACTCGGCTGAATAAACCTGTCATTATAGTAGGTATAAAACCGGTAAAACCGGTCGAACCGGATGATTCAGTCTCTAAAAACTATAACTAGCACTTAAATTTTTTGAAAATATCATATCATAAATTCACAGGTTCATAATTTAAATTCATATTTTAAAAGAGTCTAATTGAAAATTTTAAACAGAGTCTAATTTAAATTCATAGTTTTAATGTTAATAGAAAATAAAATTTAATGTTAATAATTAAAACAATACAAATATTAACATTATTTTAAATAATAAATTTTCCAAATCTATATATATATATATATATATATATATATATATAATGGAAATCAGTTAAGTCTAAAATTATATTATATTTAGTTTCTTAATCTATGTTCTTAAATTTCTATACAAATATTTGTATGATGGTTTTTCAATCAATATAAATACAAAATAGTAAAAATAGTTTTGTGGATATTACAGAACTTAATTTGTGTATCACTTGAAGTAAATCAGTGATCACTATTATTCTTGGAGAAAAGTTCCTATGTATTTGAGTAAAAAAAATTAAAAAAAAAAACTTAACAAAATTTTTAAGAAAAAATAAAAAAAAAAAATTTAAAAATAAGCAGTTGAACCGCCGGTTTGCGAAAACCGCCGGTTTTCCCGGTTCACACCGGCTCCCACCGGTTCGAAGACATGGCCGATCGAGCCAGCGAACCCGGCCGATTACCTGGTCGGTTCCCGGTCTGGTCCGGTTTTTAAAACACTGCTCATAAGAATCAGGATAAGTTTCTCTCTCATGATATTAAAAGGCAAATATGCTTTTATAAAAAAGAAAAAAGAAAGGAAATACTCCCTCGTAACCGCATGAGCTGGCAAGGGAAATAATGAAAAATTGGTCCACTCACAACCAAAGGACACGTTGCACTTTCCCTAAAAAAAGGAAAATAAAAACTAAAAGGAGCAAGGGCGAAAAACATGTCAGATGAGACAAAATAGTTGGATCCTTTCTCTCAATAGGCGCATGGCAGCATATCATAGCAGAGGGATAAGAAAAACATTTTTTGATTTAAAGCAATAACCAAACGACTCCTTGAAAAAGCTGACTTGGAATACTCTCGCTCAGTTAGATGAAATTGAACCTATCATAAGCCATAACCTTTTCCCAAAAAACTCTCTCTCCACTCTTCTAAAATTGGCACTCAAACCCACGCCTACACTAAATCCATTTTTTCATTTTTCTGCAAAAAGAGTTAATACACAAACCATTAAACCATTAAATCCATCAACACATTTTTTTGCTTTTGATACTCATAACATATTTTCAATACTTATCTTCTCTCACACGCTTACAGAGGACGTTTTTCCATTTTCCTCAAAAGAAACTTCTTCTCCCTTAAAAAAAAAGCCTCCTCCACCTACCATTTCCAATCCAAACCATACACCTCACAACTACTTGAAACCACGTCGGACCTACCTTCTCAAAACTCAAAACAACAACACCATCACCAAGCCTCTCTTTCTTATCTTCTTCACTATCGCGACCTACTCAAACACCGCACCGCAACTAAAGCCACGTAAACCATCACAGAATTTTGTTCCGAGAGCTTTTGTATTCAAATTTCACAAGCCATGAAGTTGAAGGTTTAAGAACCTGTTGTAAATAACACTGAATACGTGTTGTACAAATTCTATGTTTTGATTTTGGCTTCGAACTTCACCAAGGTTCAAGTTCAACGAGCAAGCGGTAAGATAACAGATGGCCAGCTATTATTTTACTTCGTTTCCTCCATCTCCAACATTAGCTTCAATCGTCGCTCATTTCATCACCTTACTCCGACCGTTTCCCTTCACCCACCAGAAAGAGCTCTCTCTCATTTTCATATAACTGCAGTAAACCCATCCCTCACTCTAAACTCTTATTTGTTTATATATTCTATTTTATTTTTTTATTTTTAATCTATTTTATAATTATTTTATGAATTTAGATTAAGTATTGGTTTTTTGTTCTCTATTTTAGGCCCATATACCATTTAACACCTCCTATATGTCGAACATAATTTTTAAATGATGTAAATAATTCTTGTGTTGCTACTGAATTTTATTTTATTTTATTGCATTGTGTAAATCAGATTTTGATCCACCAATTCGACATTCATATGTTGTTATGCCGCTGAAATTTTGTTTCGATATATTGATTTGATTTTGCCGCGTTATGACACTTGCATATGACATTTTGCTTTTGTTGTCGTTACGTATAAACCAGCTTTGAGCATATTACATTTAGTTTTGTGTGCATATCTTTGCAATATTGTTCATTTTAATTTCAATTGTGGTGTTGACATTATTTCGGCTGGATGATATTTGTTTTAACATTGTGCGCGTTAAGCTTTACTTCATTTCTATTTCATTTCGTGTTATGATTCATTTTGCGATGATACGCTTCATGTTAGCTAGTGTTTTAAAAACTGGACCGGTCATCAAACCGGTGAGGGTACTGGGTCACTGGTTTATCGGTCAAACCACTGGGTCATTGGTCGAACCGCATGACCAAACCGGATTAAACCGAATTAAACCGGATAACTCGGTTGAATAAACCTGTCATTATAATAGGTATAAAACTGGTAAAACCGGTCGAACCGGATGATTCAGTCTCTAAAAACTATAACTAGCACTTAAATTTTTTGAAAATATCATATCATAAATTCACAGGTTCATAATTTAAATTCAAATTTTAAAAGAGTCTAATTGTAAATTTTAAACAGAGTCTAATTTAAATTCATAGTTTTAATGTTAATAGAAAATAAAATTTAATGTTAATAATTAAAACAATACAAATATTAACATTATTTTAAATAATAAATTTTCCAAATCTATATATATATATATATATATATATATATATATATATATATATATATATATATATATATATATATATATATATATAATGGAAATCAGTTAAGTCTAAAATTATATTATATTTAGTTTCTTAATCTGTGTTCTTAAATTTCTATACAATTTTTGTATGATGGTTTTTCAATCAATATAAATACAAAATAGTAAAAATAGTTTTGTGGATATTACAGAACTTAATTTGTGTATCACTTGAAGTAAATGAGTGATCACTATTATTCTTGGAGAAAAGTTCTTATATATTTGAGTAAAAAAAGTTAAAAAAATTTTTTTTTTTAAAAATAAAAAAAAAATAAAAAATTTTTTTAAAAATAAGCAGTTGAACCGCCGGTTTGCGAAAACCGCCGGTTTGCGAAAACCGCCGGTTTTCCCGATTCGCACCGGTTCACACCGGTTCCCACCGGTTCGAAGACATGGCCGATCGAGCAAGCGATCTGACCGGCCGGTGCGGTCCAGTTTTTAAAACACTGATGTTAGCCACCCATTTGATTCATGATAGCGTACAACGATCCAACGTCGTTACGCTTAAATCGATTTCATATTCTACTTTTGTTAGCCTTGCATGTCTTTGTGTTACGCGACATTGATTTGTATCCTCGCATCACGATCTTAATCCGTGCATGTCCATTTCATTCTTGCTTAACTATTGTCGATTCAATTTACAATGAACATATGTTTTACATATGTCGCGTGCGCTACTATCTCTTATCTTTTGGCTTGCTTTGTATCGATTTTATTTCCATTGCCTGTCTTTATTTCATTCCCCATTCGACAAGATGTATCCCCTTCCCCCCGGGTTGTATTACTTGCCTAACTTTATCGTTTTCTTTTCGGTTGTTTTGTTATCTCGGTTAATTGCTAACTCAGGAGTAAAATCAACCACTTTCAAAAAGAACAAAAATAAAGCTCGATTCAATGTCAAGTAACTTTCTTAACTCAAACCATTTTCACCATCGATTCAATCATTTAAAAACCATTTTCAATTCATGTCACAATGTAAATAAATGCTTGACCCAACATCAAACCCTTTTCATAATCAAATTCAAAACGACTGATTTGTACCTTGACCATTTTAGACAATAAATCGAAAGAAAAATACTACATGGGTGAAAAGGCCGTCATAGCCCCGAGTGTTAGGCCCAAGTGGTAATCGCTTGTAAGTCATAAATACTTCGTCGTTCACCAAAATCTAAACGCGTCTCCATTTCACAATAAATGGAAAGAAAAAGACTACCTAGGTGAAAGGTCCAGACATAGTCCCGAATACTAATCTCAAGTGGTAATAGCTTGCAAGCTCAAGTGTTTGTCTTTCGCCTCAAAACACTTGTAAATATCCGAACCTTTTCGCAAAAAAATTGAGAGAAAAAGACCACCTGGGTGAAAGGTTCACTCCAATCATAGTCCCGAGTATTAGGCCTAAGTGGTAATCGCTTGTAAGTCATGACTACTCGTCTTTCAAGTCTAAAACATACCCAAACTAATCAAACTTATTTTTCGCCCTTGCACGATTTCAATAAACTTTTTTAGAAACGAGTATGCTTTATCTATATTGAATTTAAACAAACAAGGGCTTCCGCCTCCAAGAGCAAGCAGCAAGCAAAGGTTTAACCACTAAATATGTGTAAAGCGTCACTCCTTACAAGCAACCAACAAATAGTTCTTCGCTACAAAGAACTGCATAGCCTTGAGTTCTCCATCGCACCTAGAGATACGTATGAGCAAGATATTGAAATCTTGTCAGGAACATTAATTAAAAAAACCTAAAAAAAATAAAATTCTTTCTTTTCTCTCGCTCAATAATTCAAAGAAAACAATAATCAATAGCTAACATTCAATCATAAGATTAACTAAAAGGTTTCCGTTGAGTACAACGGATGTGAGAGGTTCTAATATCTTCCCCTTGCGTAATCGACTCCCTAACACAAGTTTGGTTGTGACGACCATTTTCTTTTTATTTAAGGGTTTTATCGATATTTTCCCTTTCATTCTTTGATATAAATAAAATTTGGTGGCAACTCTGTTTGAATCATTTTTCTGTGAGCGCGCAAAAAGCTTCACGAAGGATTGTATTTTTTGAGATGCGACAGTGCCTTCGCACGAGAATTTGCGATCTCGTGTTAAAATTTGCACCCTCATGTTTTAATTTGCGTCCTTGCATTAGAACTCACGACCTCATCTTAGAATCGCGCCCTCACGTTAGAATTTGTGCCCTCGCGTTAGAACTTGTGACCTCGCGTTAGAATTCGCGCCCTCAAGTTAGAACTCGCGACCTCACATAAGAATTTGTGTCTCACGTTAAAACTTGCGACCTCACGTTATAATTCACAACCTCCCGTTAGATTTGGCGACCTCACATTAAAATTCGTGACCTCGCGTTAGAATTTACACCCTTGCGTTAGAATTCACAACCTCGCGTTACAATTCACATGTTAACTTTCATGGCGTTACAATTTGTGCCTTTGAGTTATACCTTGTGTTAAAACTCGTGACCTTGCATTACTTTTCGATATTTTTGTGCTACCTTTCAATATTTTCTGTGACTTTTCATCAAACTTTTTCACAATTTATTCAACACCTCTTAAAATCTTTTTCTTAATTAAATCTGATGAAAAAGGACATTGTGTGCACACTCCTTTGAAACCTCGAATAATTTGCCTCAGGGCACACACCTTGGTCTTACCGAGCATTCGTCTTCCGCCATAAAACACTTAATCAAATTAGGATGAAAAAGGACATCTGCACACTCCTTTGAAACCTCGAATAATCGGCCCCGAGGCACACGCCTTGGTCTTACCGAGTATTCGTCTTACGCAATAAAACACATAATCAAAATTTGGATGAAAAAGGACATTGTAATGCACACTCCTTACAAACCTCGAATAATCGGCCCCGGGGCACACGCCTTGGCTTTATTGAGCATTCGTCTTCCGTCAAAACCTTTTCGCAAATAAATCGGACAAAAAAGGACATTGGGGTGCACACTCCTTTAAAATCCTGAATAATCGGCTCCGAGGCACACGTCTTGGTCTTACCGTGCGTTCGTTATCCATCTAAAAAAATAATCCAACCAATCAAACTATCTTTTCTCGCCCTCGCGCGATGTCAAAACCTTTTCACAAATGAACAATATAATGTTTTATCCATTCTACCGTGATACAAACAAATGCTTAAGCCTCCCATGTGCGAGCATACAATAAACGTTTAACCGCTCGAATACGATAAAACATGATCCATTCCGATGCGACATACAAGCGAGCGTTTATGCCTTCCATGTGCAAGCATACAAGCAACGCATAACCGCTAGAATGAGACCTAAACATACTTCCCTAAAATCAACCAACACATACGTGTTTTTCTAACCAGAACTATGTAGCCTTGAGTTTCCCTTCGCACCTGGGGATACGTAGGAGTGAGATTCATCGTCTCTTCAGGCACCCTAATAAAAAACTTATTTTTAGTCCTTTTCTTTTTTTCAATCTTTTATTAAATAGAAGAAACAAACATTAAGCTAACATTCTTATTCATAAAGGTAACTAAATGGTTCTCGTTGAGTACAACAGATGTGAGAGATGTTATTACCTTCCCCTTGCATAACCGACTCCCAAACCCAAATTTGGTTACAATGACCATTTTGTTTTTCTTTAAGGTTTTTATCGATATTTTCCCTTTCCTTTTTGAATAAACAACCTTCAGTGGCGACTCTGTTATTATTTCGAGCGTGCGAATGCCCATGGTATTTTTCGCGCTTTGACAACTGACAACACTACTGGGGATATCTTACTCCAACCTGAGAGTCACACCTAATTTAGTTAGTTTTGCAATGAATGTTAGCGTTATTTCTCTTTGATTTCTCCTATTTTCTTTCTATCTCGCAGGATTATTATTTTGTTTATCTGTGGGATTGAGAATTGCACTTTGAATAAAGCTCCATACCCGAGCTTAAAGAAAAAAAGAGAAACGACATAAGTTAGACTAGAAGTTACGTAGTGCTAGTCCCCGGGGTACACACCTCGAATGGCAAGCATGAAGAATCCTCATAAAGTAGACCTTTTCGTGAATTTCATCATAAGATGGCTCGCCCATAGCATGACACCGATCCAACTAAGGTTCGTGACTCTAGGGACCCACTAGAACCAATTTCAGTATGGAATTTGCATAGTGTTAGCCCCCAAGGTGAATCTCTTGAATGGATAACATGAAGACTCCTTCTAGAGTAGAGCTATTCGTGAATCATGTCATAAAATGGCTTACTCGTTGCATAACGTAGATCCACCTAAGGCCTATGGCTATGGGGACCCCTTAAAACATGTTTGAGTTTGTCAGTTGCGTAGTGTTAACCCCCGAGGTGCACACCTTAAATTGCTAACATGAACATTCCACCTAAGGTAGACCGTTTTCGTGAATCTCGTCATAAAATGGCTCACCAGTTGCATGATGTAAATCCTACTAAGATCTGTGACTCTAGGTGCAACACCTTAAACCCCGAAACTTATAAATTAAGCATTAAACGACAATTCAAGGTATCACTAATGACAATCCTTCGACAACACATCAAATCATTTGAAACTACACAGCAGAAAAAAATTCAACACAACTTCATGAATAAGTTATAAGCTCCAAAATAATAAAAACAACAACTTGGAAAACATAATAACTCATGTCCCCGATGTTACACGATCAGAGCTATAAACCACTAATGTATTATAAAGAAAATAAGTAAAAGAGAAGAGTAGCTTCAACAAGCCACATTCTAAAACACAACAATAAGGAATCACTCTTGAGTATCTGCAAGATGTCCATGGTTGACAACATGAAGCAAAGGGGGTGAAAAACAACATTAAATATAAACAGTGTAAAGAATGCTAAGGTAGAGAACATACAACAAGAAAACACTCATTACACAATTAACAACAACGTAGTCTCACACCCATTTATAGCAACAGACACATATTCACAACCAATCAACAACATCATGAACAATCAACTACACATGGAATTATGCATGCAATGTACTCCACAA
This sequence comes from Lathyrus tuberosus, assembly GCA_022829125.1. Taxonomy (NCBI): domain Eukaryota; kingdom Viridiplantae; phylum Streptophyta; class Magnoliopsida; order Fabales; family Fabaceae; genus Lathyrus; species Lathyrus tuberosus. The sequence goes on from JALAZF010000406.1 coordinate 3,992,030, forward strand.
CTGACTCATTATGCATGTGGTACCATTGAATGGCTAACATGACTCTAGGGACCCCTTAGAGTAAAAACATGGTGATCCCTAAGCTTAAAGATCCAGGGAGATTTTATATCCCTTGTCGTATAGGCACCATGGATTTGAGAGAGAACTTTGTGATCTATGAGCTAGCATTAACTTTATGCCTTTATCCACGTGTAAGAAGTTAGATATGGGTGAGATGAAACTAACTAATGTGTCTTTCCAACTTGCAGATAGATCGGTTAATTATCTCATATGTGTGTTATAGGATGTTCCAGTGAGAGTTGGAGAGTAGTATTATGTGCTGGTTGATTTTGTCATAATGGACATCGATGAGAATTGCCAAATCCCGATAATCTTAAGTAGGCCATTCTTATCTACGACATCGATGTCAAGGGAGGGAAGTTGACTTTTGATGTAGGAGAAGAGAAGATTGAATTTATTCTAGCAAAACTTTTGAAGAACCCTTCTTTGAGGTGTTCTTGTTGTTTGGTGGATTTGATAACCAGTTGTGTTCAAGAGAGCGCATCGAAGCCTCCTCCGACCAATAAGTTGGAAGAGTGCTTACTTGGTAGTGCTAAAGTTGAGAAAGATGATACCAAGGCTAAGGTTTATGGAGAAGTTTTGGATGAGAGTCCCATTGTAACACTGCGATTTTTATGTTTAATTATTTAATTAAGTTAATTTGTGTATTGGAGTGATTTAGCATGGTTATTTGATTATATATATTGATCTAAATTGAATATTTGTTTTATGTGTGTGGGGTGTAGTGAGATGGTTGGGAAGAGTAGAGTAGTATGGTGATAGTATAGAAGTGCTAGCATTTTTAGTGAATTTAATTAAAATAGTAGTGTTTTAATTATTAAATGGAATAATATGAGTAGTAGCATTTTTAGTGAATTTAATTATTTTATTATTAGAGATAAAATAATAAGAATAGAGTAATTAAATACAGGAAATAAAAGAGGAATGGCATTGTTGGGTTTTTGTGAGAATGTGAGGATAGAAAGGTAAATCCAAAATTTTGGAGTTTTGTTATTATAAAAAGAAAGTTAGAGAGTTAGAGGGTTTTTTACAATATGTGAATTGGAAGAGTGAACGTACTAGGGCGAAGATAAGAGCAAGAGGAGAGCTACCATAGAAGGAGATGAGAACCAAGAATAGAACCAACCTTTGTTGCTAGGAGAACAAGGTAAGGGGGAAATGTTTTCCATTGGGCTTATGCATGAAGGGTATGGTATAGGAGTCATTAACCTCCAATAGGGCATTGGGTTGGTCATGAAAATTTGAGTTTATATGATATTATGATGTTGATTGGATGAATTGACGTGTATTTTTGTGTAAAATGTGATATGTGATTACTGTTTTGATATTGTTAATATTTCCACCATTATCAAAGGTTTGAAGCTTTGGGGTTAATATGTTTTTGAGAAAATTAAGAATTATATGTGTTAAGTTGTTTTTTTAATAATTATATAAGTGTAGTATGTCAAATTCTGAGATCTGGGGTTTTTACGGAATCGAAATCGGAGGTCTGGAAGGGTTTCTATGGTGGAAAACGCAGAATTTTATCCATTCTACGTAGCGATGACGGGCGTCAGCATAGCTGATTGTCTACCCGTTATCGTGATGAATAAGATGTCTCAGAGGGTTATGACGGGTGTCATCCCTCGATGACAGGCGTCAACCCGTGGAGGGGTGCAATTTTCTACCAGGACGTCAGCGATGATGTGGCGATTTGTGCAATTGACCTGATTCCCTTATTTCGGCCATAACTTGAGTTCTGTAACTCGGAATAAGACATGGTTCAAAGCGTTGGAAAGCTAACGAGAATTACTATCAATTGGTAATAATTCTAGAGGTTGATTATGATAATGTTTGATGCTCTGAATATTTAAAAGAAATGTTGAACTTGAAACTTGTTTTATCTCCCGACAATTTTTGCCGCAACTTTTGATCCGTAAGTCCAAATGACGAGTCATTTGAAGCGTCGGAAAGCTAGCGCTCAGAAATACATCATAGTAGTGCTTGGTGAAATACTTGAATATTAATCATGTGCCTACTGTAGTGATGTTGTATTGATTTGTATGATTAATTAATGAATCATTGTGTTAATTTGATGATGTATTGATGTTATAACGAATTAACGTGACTGGATTGTATGATACTATGAATTTTTTTATTGTGATTGAGATGTAATCCAAAGAGGGAATTGTTAGACGATGGAAATAATCTAGAAGGGAGGTTGAATAGATTGCCTAATGAAAATTTCTTTTTAAAATTCTGTTTTGAAAAATATTTTTCTATGGCAAGCGGAAGAGAATTCGGATCAACTCTCGTCTATCCGAACCGTTATTGGTATAATTGGATATGCGTACAACCGTAGTAGAATGTATGCCAAAGATGAGAAAATCCAATCAACAAGTTCAATATAATTTGTTCGAATATAAACCACACTTAAGATAAACGATTTCCAATGACAAGTAAATTTAAATTTGACTAAGGAATTTGGTCGAACACTTAGTGTGCAGTAATGTTATCGAACACTTGGTGTGAAATTAACCAAGATTGATTCTCTTGGTGTTGAAGTTATAACAAATCAATTGCAATGGTTTATATAGCAATGCTTTCACAAAAACAGTTTTAAACACTTCAACACAACCAGAATTTCCAACAATTCAAATTACACACTAATTGTTCTCAAAATCAAAAGAATGAGAGAGAGAGAGAGAGAGAGAGAGAGAGAGAGAGAGAGAGAGAGAGAGAGAAAGAAAGAGAGAACACCACAATTTGTTTAGACATTTCCCAAATTGTCCTCACTATGGGCATGTCTTCCCATAATTCGAAATCGAATTGAGATATTGTAATTAACCTTTGCAATATCAGTTTACAAGAGAAGTAGTAGAAATTCAAACCCCCAAACCCTATGTTCGATGTTGATCCTAGATCCTTCTCTACCCTTGATCTTAGCAAGATCAAGTCACACAAGATCTCCAATATGATCCTTCAGTTACCGCTACTCCTTTGACCGAACCTTCCGTTCTTCAAGGCTTCCACTCGACTGAATCCAAATTGAAAAATCTTGCCCCAAGCCTTTCAATTGATCCTCCGGTTACCTCTAATCCTTTGTAAGAACCCTATTTCTTCAAAGACTTCGCTCAGATGAATCCAACTTGACAAGACTTGTGCAAAAACCTCCAAATCAACCCTTGATCTTGGAGTAAAACCCTAAACGTTTTATCATTGAATCCCCTAAAGAAAACCTCAACCTAATTTTGATTACACAGCCTATATTGGACCTTATCAATCTTAACTTTTCAACAAACAATAAAAAATGATTATGTGTAGTTGATGAATGTGTCAAGAAAGGTTGAATAAGATGAGAATTCTTTGTATCTTTCAGGTTTCAATGCTTAGAAATGATTCATGAATGAGTATTTATATGTATGTGCGTGAGTAGAGAAGAAAATAGTAAAATAGAATTTTAGCCAAAATGCAATTTTTAAAGTTTGGTACATAATGTATTGACTCTAAAATGAAATGAGTCAATACATCAGCCGAATGAGTCAATACGAGATGAAATAGAGTTAATATATTCAAGGCAGTAGCTAAATTCAAAAAAAAAAATTAGGATGAGTCGACTCCAAACACGAGTGAATCCACCCATTCGCTCAATGTATTGAACCATTTGCTTAATGTATCGATACATTCAAGGTAGTGGAAAATACTTGAAAAACATCTTTCAGATTGAGTTGACCTAACCAAGAATAAGTCGACCCATTCGCATACTGTATCGACCTATTGCTACCTTGTATCAACTCATTGAAGGCAGATTCAAATTCTTGGAAATGCCACTCAGTATGTATCGACCCATACTCCACATGTATCGACCCATGCATGTCTTTTTGTGAAAAACTCATATTTTGGCATATGGTGGCTTATGTAATCTAGTCTTACATGTTCTATGATGATGATGCACATTTTGACAAAGATTGTAAGGTCCAATTACACAAATATCTAAGTTACCTAGTTTTGACACCATTCAAAATACATTTAAGAGCATATTGCACTCACAAGGATTACTAGAGTTATCAATGCATTACGTTGGGTTCAGAAGAGGGGTCTTAACGCATTGATATAATGACATGCTCATGCATCATACGAGTTGTGTCAAGAGGCATGTCTGCTAGTTCAGAGAGGGGACTAGTGGCTTGTCCCAAGCTCATAAGAGGGGGCTCATGGGTTCATAAGAGGGGACTCGGTTCCAGAGAGAACCAAATATTGAGTTGGTACCACATGCATATGCATAGAGTTGCATAGTCGAGTTGCATTGCATAATGAATTATATGCATTTTGTTGAGTTGTGAATGATTGATAAGTTTAGGTGTGAGAATGTATTTTAATATAGTGTGAATGATATTGTGTAGAGAATGTAGTGTTATTATCCTACCTTGCAGTATATGTTTGTTATTGTTCTTTGTTTATTTCACATTGATATGGATAAAGCATACTCGTTTTTGAAAATATTTTAATTGCGCAAGGGCGAGAAGTTGAGTTAATATGTTAAATATTTTGTTTGAATGATGATTACTCGGATGGTCGAGTAAGGCAACTCTTATTCCTCTTTGTTGATTTTGTAGGGACCACAAGAAGATATGTGCTGACTTTGGTATGAATATCACGACTTAGTGAGATTACACTAATGTAGCAAGGTAACTTCTTCTTTGTACAAAAACTCCTACTGTGAATTACTTGCCATTAGTATGCTTGTATTGATGCCATGCTTTCATTGATGCAAGAAGGTAGTTGATGTCTTGATTATTGATGATGCCTTCAGTTCTTATGCAAGGGAACCTTCTTGTATGATATGCGGATGGACTTAAAACATGTTGTAACTTTATTCAACCTCTTTTGAAATCCCAACTCCCTTTGGATTACGTTGGCTTGGTTATGCAACTTGAGACATGTTGCCTTGAAGTTTTAATTAGTGACATGATGTCTTGAACTAATTTCTTTTTTCTCTATTTTTGCATTAGGTTCCAATGACCAAAATGGAGCACAAGTAAAGGATGCTTGGCTTGAGATAAACTCAAAGGGAAGATTTTTTTGAAAGTAGGTTTGATGATGAAGAAAGGATGAAACAGATGGAGTTTGAAGATAATTTGGCATTAGGTTTCGGTTTATGTTAAATGTAGAAATAGCTCAAAGTGTAATATGGTGACATTGTATCTTGAAACATGTAAATTCAAATTTATGTTTCATGATTGGTGTGTAACTTTTGAAAACAATTGGAAATAACGTGCATGCTCTGTCTTAAATTCAAACCTTAAGTATTTGATCTTTAACATGATATCTTGAATGGATGATAGATTTTGATTTGGACAACAAAAGATGAAATGAATGTATGAATTGCTTGTTATTTTAAAACTTTAAAGTTTAATATAACATGCTTGATGGATAGAAAATGACTTGATTAAATAAACAAAGCCAAATGTATGCCTAGATTGAAAAATGAACTTTCCTTCTAACAGAAAAAAAGGTGCTTATGAATGCAATGAAAGAAGTCAAAGGATGAATGTAAGAAAAATGTGACTTGTAAGTACATGCACGAAACAAGTCTATCTTCAAAGTCCAAACATGAATGATAATGGCCCGTAGACCCTTAAGACAAATTCTTTCTTTATGCAAGATGAATGAAATGAGCGGATATAATGAGTGGCCATATCTAATTGATCTTAAGTTCAACTTGACCTAGACCTGAAATGACAAAGATGCAAAAATGCAAGATAAGTTAAAATGAATTGATAAATGATAGAACAAAATTGGGGTATGATAAGAGGAAGCACTTGATCCTCCAACCCTCACAACATTGTCTTTGAAGACGACTCTCAAGCTAAGTGATACTCCACTCGCATCAAGCGCAAGATCACTCAGTCAAGGTACATATGCAAAAACACTCTCACTACCCTTGGTCTTAGAGCCAAAGTAGATAGGATGTTCCACTTTATAAGGTTGCTTGATTTTATACAAAGGGAAACGCCAACCTATGAGCGCATCACCCTTGAATTTTTAAGCACATTGGATTTTAAATTGCAAAAGAAGTTGATTAACGGCACGAGATACTACTGTGGTACTCTCAATTTCCATCTCTTTAACCAAAACCAAGAATTGAGTGTGGAAAAGTTGGGGCACATCCTCCAATTTCCCATCTATCGGTCGTGAAATTCTGGTATCAGACGTGTGATGTTAAGTGCGATGTCACAACAACACACTCTGCACTATGGACAAAATAAACAGCAGAATAACACACAAAATTGTTCACCCAGTTCGGTCTAACTACCTACGTCTGGGGGCTACCAAGCCAGGGATGAAATTCACTACTTGTAGAATTAAATTACAGACTCAACAACCCAGTTGACAATCTCCTAATCTTAATTCCTACTAGTGACTTTCTACCTAAGAACCCACTTAGATATGAAAACACTACTCAATCCCTAAAACACTTCAGTGATATACTTCAAAGATCACACACTTTGAATAATACTACTTGATTCTGCTTCACAACTTTGATCAAGAACAACTCAAAACAACAATACCAATTCACACTCGAATGGTTTACAAAACATACACGAAGACACAATCGACACTCAGTCTTTAGCTCTCTTTCTTCGTTACTTTTTCTTCAGTACTGGTGCGCTTTATATAGCTCCTTGAATTGGACTTGGACCTGCTACAATATCTGACCTGATTTGTTATTTAAAACTGAATATTCAAAACAGATTTTCTCCTAAAATCTTTTTAAATCTTCAACCTTTTAAATCTCCTACAAATCTGCACCAGATCTCCTATGCAGCAGAGAATATCTATCCCAAGATATTCGTATCCAATAAAACAGCTTGCTCTCCACAATTCCAGCTAACACGCAAACCCTAACAACATCACAACCTGATGTTATTAATTCTGCAGATCTAATGTCACAACATCGCTTGTGACATCAGACATCCAAACTTCAGTAACTTCAACACTTAACACAACCCAGTGTTAAGACTCAATGTTGTGACATCACCACCTTAACATCAAACATTGAACATACTTTGTTTTGCCAAAATTCTAGCCAATCCAAGAAACTAACAATCTCCCCCTTTGGCTAATTTTGGCTAAAACAATCTCTGCACCTTCAGAGACTCCAGCAGCGGAATTAACTTGAATAATATCTTTTAAAACTTCAAGCAGCAGCATCAATAAACTTCAATACAAAAAGACTTCACTTTACACAAAACCCTGCTGCATCACCATCTTCAACAGCTACAGTCTTCAAATAGCTGCACATATCTCAACATTAGCAGCAATGAGCACTCCTCCTCAATCCAAAAACCAACATAGCAGTTGTTCAGCAATTACTCCCCCTCAATCAAAAACCAGCATAGCAGCTATTCAGCAATTACTCCCCCTCAATTTCTGCAGAAGCCTCATATCTTCATTTCTGCTCTATAACATGCTCTATAACATCAGCAATCAGCTCATACACTTCGACTTCATTCCTTAGCAACTGCCATTAACTCCTTTGACATTTTTACTCTTTGATATTCTCTTGGCTCTCTTGGCTAGTTCTCTCCCTTTTTAGCCACAATTTGATAACCCCTACAGTTAGTACTACCCTAGCTCTCATTGTCAGCCTCACAGTTAGCATAACAAATCATAGAACAAAAAAAAACATAAAGGGTGCATATACAACACAATATTCAATTACAAACCAAGCACATCAGTGCAGAATCAAAATAGCATAAAACTAAAACTACTATCTAAGAGAAATAGTAAAAGCTTTAATCATCTGAGTTGGGATCATCATCATCTTCTTCATCTTCTTTTGAGCTGTCATTACCAGATTCATCATTCTTATCAGCATTGGCACTTACACCAAGACCATCATCAACATCCTTACTTGTATTGACTGCTTCACCTTCCTTTTCTGCCAATCTCAGAGTCATGAGAAGTTTTTCAAATTTCTGCTTTCTTTCAGTACTCACTCTGATGACTTCATCCAACTCCTTGCAGGCCTCCTCCAATTCAGAAATCAACCCAGTTTTGGCAGGTGACTGTTGTGATGTTGAAGCAGATGTCTTGACAATGTCAGAAACATGTTTCCCTTCAAACAACTTGTAATGGATTGACAAGGCAGACTCCCTTTTGCAAGCAACATCCGAATCTTGTAGAATACCAGGATGCTGAGACAAGATAATCCCACAGATAAGAGAGAGAAAGGCAATAGGCATCTTCACAGCATTTGTAGCAGCATGCTTAATAGTCTGATCATAGATGTAGGAACCATAATCAAGTCTTTGCTTCGTCCCAATAGCATAAATTATCTTCCCCAATCCAACAGAAATAGTGGTCTTGTGATTAGTAGGAACCCAGTTGGCAGCACCTATCCTGTGCAAAATAGCATATTTGACACTCAACAAACTGGCTGACAACTTTCCTTTTAAGGGCCAGACTTTTACTTGACCTGCTGTGATTTCTTTGCATACAGTATTGTCAGTTTCTTCCACCTCTACATACTCTTTCCCTTTTCTTCCTAAGTACGTATTAATAATCTCAGGAGAAAAATTAACACACTGACCCCTAACATATACCTTTCTAAAATCCATACTTCTGTTGTCATTAATAGCCACAGGAATGTTTACTACAAATTCCTTGACTAGCCCGTCATAGCACTTGGACAATCCAGAAACAGTCTTCATTAGCCCAGCAACTTCAATCAATTCTACAACTTCCTTGATTTCCAAAGCATCTCCACCAAGTTCTCTTTCTAGTGCCAGTCTTCTTTGACAGACAAATTTCCACATGGGTGCACTGCTAGCATAGTGGAATGAAATGTTGTCTATTGGAACATTAGGAATCTTGTCAGCAATTCTCTTTAATATTGACCTTCTAACAGGAGTGATGTCTTGAACATCGTCCTCAACATCAAACTCAGAGTCTGAATCTTCCCTCAGCTTCCTCTTTTTGGAATTTACAGCTACTTTGCTCCAAGTCTTAGTAGGACCCACCATGGTTGATTTCTTCTTTTTGTTCTCAGGTTTCTCCTTAGGTGGAGAATCTGTAGACTTTCCTCTTCTAGACCTTATTCTCTTGGCAATACTAGGAACAGCTCTTCCGATAACTTCATTATCTGAAAGGTCAATCACATCCACCTTATCAGCATTCTTCTTTTCTCTGGGGCTAGGATCATCATCCCTAGCAGGTGATGTTCTGACATTAGGTTCAACATCAACTTCCTCTTCTACATGAGTATCTTCAACTTCTGCATCTTCAATAACTGAAACAGCCAATCTGTGAAGCTTGGTTTCAGTATGCTGCATGTCATCCTTTTCAGCAGGCATTTGTCTAAGAGGTATAGATATTCCTTTCACCGACAAACCCTTATCCAAAATTTTTGTGGCAATCTAATTGAGACTTTCATCAACATCAACTCTTTCCTCAACGGCTTGAGAGGGAGGAGTGGTAGTCTTGGGAACAGAGCAATCTCCGAACAGAATGCTAGTCACAAATGCTCTGCTATTGCTATCATCAATTTTCTTAGCAGTTGATTGATTAGAAGAAGAGTTACCTGTTGAAGCCCTTCTTGGTTGAAACTTCTCAGGCCTGTTCTCAGAAGCAGGCACTACCATAGATAGAGGAGTTATATTCAAGGCTTCATCCACGGAACCTTTGTTCGTAAAAACCCTAGATTATTTATGAGTGGAACTTTTGGATTCAGACTTTTTAGATGAAGAAGACACTTGTTTTGACATTGTTCCTGTATGGCGACTGATGATTAGAGAGGGGTTGGGATTTCTTTTCTTAGAGGAGAAGATGTCCAGATGAAGATAGTTATGGCGTGTGAAATCAATAATAGGAAATGATAGTCTAAGGTATGGCGCCTGAATTTGTGTATCCCTTAAAGCCCAATCAATGATCTTCTCCCTCCAATTTAACTTTCCTTTTAAAATTTTAAAAGGATTCACATTAAGAATACTTAACCCTAGCAGATTTTCACACTTGATGTCACAGTCTAATGTTAAAACATCAGTCTTAACACTGATAGTTGAGCTGACTTCTATAGGTATCCATAGATAACAATTATCTCTGGATTTGACCCCTTTCATGACTATTTCATCCTTTTCATTTGTCACCAGACACTCATCCTTGGCATAGCTGACTTTGTAACCTTCATCACATAGTTGACTTATGCTAATCAGATTAGCCTTCAAACCTTGGACAAGGATCACACTATCAAGAGTAAGACCATCATGATTCTTCACTCTTCCAACTCCTTCTACTACTCCTTTTTCTCCATTGCCAAACACAACCTTATTTTCATGGCAAGGATTGAACTCCACCAACTGTTCCTTGGATCCAGTCATGTGCTTTGAACATCCACTGTCAAAGTACCATGCATCCATGGCAAAATGTCCATCTGAGGTATGAGCCAATAGACATGTGACCTGAGCTTTGGGAACCCATTGTTTTACCACCTTGGGCCTGACCTCCTTCTGTCTGGGTTAAGGAGCAGAATTTGGATACCCATGAAGCTTGAAGCAAGAGGACTGCATATGTCCAAACCTATCACAATAAAAGCATATGACTCTGTCATCTCTGAAGTGGTTAAATCTTCTGCCACTTTGATGATAACGTTGTGGCTGCCACCCATAATGTTGTCTCCTTCTTCCATAGTTGGATTGTCTTCTTCTGTGCTGAGGATGCTGTCTCCTATGGTGATGAGGCTTCCTTCTTCCATAGTGATGAGGCACAACATTGTTGTATCCATATCCATATCCATACCAGTCTTCCTGATGTTGAGACATCTGATGAGACATGTTCTGTTTGAACTTGGCAGCTTGCATGCTCTGGTGATATTGGGGAGGCATATACTGACTAGCTCCTTGGGGCTGCATCTTCCTCTGATGAGGACCATTCTTCTTCTCAACATTCTGAGGCTGAACAACCTTCTTAGGGATAGGATCCTGTCTCTTTGTTTGATGATGAGACATTGGTTGGGACACCTCCTTCTTTTTTCCTGAAGTGCTTGCTTCAGCAGAAACCTTTTTCTCAGCCACAAATCCTATACTTGACTTATCACCAGCAACCTTTTCTGTCTGAAGGATCTTATCAAGTGTGTCTGTACCACAGCTCAACATCCTAACAGATTTTGTCATATGATCAAGATGAGCTTTGACTAGTGAGAGTTCATTTTCCAAATCAGCTTTAGCAGTCTCAAGCTGAGCAATCTGTTCCTTTTGACTCTTGTTTTCTTGACAGATTTCAGCACTCTTCAGACAAAGCTCTTGATAAGTAGAAGCTAGCTCCTCAAAGGTTATTTCCCCATCACTAGAATCATCCTCAGAAACAACAGTTCCTGTTAAAGCTCTAACATGCTTTGCTGACTCACCTTCCTTTGAGGTGCCTTCTTTATCTTTGCCAGCATCATCTTTCTCACACACAACAGGTGCTTTCCACTCTTTAATTATAGCCTTCCAAGCCCTGCTGTCCAAGGATTTCAAAAATGTGATCATCCTTGGCTTCCAATAATCATAATTAGATCCATCCAAAATAGGGGGTCTATTGACAAATCCTCCAACTTCTTTGTCCATCTTTACACCAGAACGTAACTTCCCTAGATCTCACCCAGAGACAGACAGGATGCCTACTCTGATACCAATTGTAATTCTGGTATCAGATGTGTGATGTTAAGTGCGATGTCACAACAACACACTCTGCACTATGGACAAAATAAACAGCAGAATAACACACAAAATTGTTCACCCAGTTCGGTCTAACTACCTACGTCTGGGGGCTACCAAGCCAGGGATGAAATTCACTACTTGTAGAATTAAATTACAGACTCAACAACCCAGTTGACAATCTCCTAATCTTAATTCCTACTAGTGACTTTCTACCTAAGAACCCACTTAGATATGAGAACACTACTCAATCCCTAAAACACTTCAGTGATATACTTCAAAGATCACACACTTTGAATAACACTACTTGATTCTGCTTCACAGCTTTGATAAAGAACAACTCAAAACAACAATACCAATTCACACTCGAATGGTTTACAAAACATACACGAAGACACAATTGACACTCAGTCTTTAGCTCTCTTTCTTCGTTACTTTTTCTTTAGTACTGGTGCGCTTTATATAGCTCCTTGAATTGGACTTGGACCTGCTACAATATCTGACCTGATTTGTTATTTAAAACTGAATATTCAAAATAGATTTTCTCCTAAAATCTTTTCAAATCTTCAACCTTTTAAATCTCCTACAAATCTGCACCAGATCTCCTATGCAGCAGAGAATATCTATCCCAAGATATTCGCATCCAATGAGACAGCTTGCTCTCCACAATTCCAGCTAACACGCAAACCCTAACAACATCACAACCTGATGTTATTAATTCTGCAGATCTAATGTCACAACATCGCTTGTGACATCAGACATCCAAACTTCAGTAACTTCAACACTTAAAACAACCCAGTGTTAAGACTCAATGTTGTGACATCACCACCTTGACATCAAACATTGAACATACTTTGTTTTGCCAAAATTCTAGCCAATCCAAGAAACTAACAGGTTGGGAGCTGTCCCAAAAGTTTTTGATGCTAAGATTTTTGGTATAATATTTCCGGCGAGCGCTTTTATACCGTCGCGGGGGTGAAATCCGCCACCATTCAAAACCCATGCTTCTGGTACGCGCATAAGGCGCATAATTTCACCTTGTTCGGGCTAGGTGAAACCACTGGAGTGGCCTCCCAAAGAGAGATTTTCTTCTTGTTTTGCATGACCAATAATGGTATTCATAATATTGTCGCCTTTAAGGTAAACTAATTGGGAAAGGTTGCTCGTGCGGCCATCAGAGGCATTTCGGTGGGGGTATGATTATCCAAATTGTCAAGCACCTTGGGTTTGAGTTTAACTTGGTCAAAGACCGTATTATTGAGGGGAGGAGTAAAGTTGATATGGATGCCCTTATGCATCAAGTTATGCTTTCCGTGTACAGTAACACCTATATGCTGATGATCCGTAACAAGGCCATTCTCAACTTTTCCTAATCCTAGAAAGGTAAGGATTGACATTCCAAATAATTGGCTCTACCAAGCGGGCATCCCCTCTCTGGGTAACTCATCTGAGGAAGATGGTGAGCTCATTATTATTAATCATGTTACAGGTACCGCAATGGAAGAGGACATTGTTCCTCCACCCACACTTCCTACCCAAAATGAAGTCGGAGCTTCGAATGCAAATCAAGATAGGTAGGAGTGGGTTCAACCGGAGTTCATGGCATGAAGGTTGAGCAAACTAGGAAAAGAGCGGATCTGGATGATGTCCAAGTGATGATGCAATAACTCATGTGCGATTTCCACATCCCGAGTGAGGTTCTTGTGAGTTTACTCCCTCTTGCTTGCTCTAAAATATTGACGACAATGTTTAGTTCAAGTTTTGGAGGTACTTCTTTACTTTTCTTTTATTTTATTTTTATGCTTTTTATTGTTCTTTAGTTATTTCCGTATTTTTTGCTTCAAAATACAATTTTTTCATAGTATTTCCGAGCTAGGTGTAGCGTGCAATTTTTGTCGGTGACGCGTGTAACACCCCAAATCTGTAAGAATATTTATTTAATTTATTTAAATACAATATTCGTGAATTTTTATGAATTTTGGTGGTTTGTGTTGGTGCCGATATTTTGTGGAGTTTTGGTTATTTATTTAAATAATAGTATATAATATATATGATATTGTATTATTATTTATTTAAATAATATTATAGGAATTAAGGGTAAGATGGACTTTTGAGGAGGATTAGTGAGGGTATTATTGGGAAAGCCCATTTTAGAAGGCCAAGAGTTAGGTTTAAAAAAAAGGAGGATTTGAGAATATGATTCATTTTGTTAGACCGTGAAAAAGAAGGAAAGAAGTGAGAGCTCTGAGGAAAAAGGAAAAGGGCGAGGATTCAAGAAGGTTTCCAAAGACTCAATAGAGAAAGCTTCGAATCGACAATCTAAGGTATGGGGAGTATTACCTTTCATTATTTTCAATATAGGGATTCGATGTATTTAAAGTTGATTTTGAAGTTTATGAGATTTTGTGGGTTTTTGAGTAAATTAGTGTTTTAGGTGTTGTTTTTGTGGATTGATGATGAATATGAAGGGTTAGATTGTATCGGATAAAATATACCTTCGAGGATAAACCCTCGGTTGATGATATGTGGGATCTTGTAGAGAAAGGGATTTATGGGGTTTATGAGAATCTTGAGAGTTTGTGAAGGTTTAGGTGATTTGAGGTTTCGAATAGTGTAACGAATCGACCGAATAGTTGTAGGTTTTATGCCTTTGATTACCATGATGCCTTAGGAATGTTGTAGGGATGTTTTTGGGATAATTGGGGTTGAGATCATAGGAGTTTTTGGTGTCTGATGTGCTACTGATGCGTAGAAGCGATTTCCTGAAATCGCAGGTTAGCAAAGCGAACGTTTCCTTCGTAAGGCGAACACTCGCCCCAGGCTCGCAAAGCGAGCAGTGCAGCGAATGCGCGATAATTTGTTTGATGATACTGGAATGGATTATGGGATGTGACTTTTAGCTCGCAAAGCGAACGTCCCAGCGAGGGGCTTCGCAAAGCGAATGAAGGTGGCGAGGAGAGACAGAATGGGAGCTCTCTGGTTTTTGTATAGGATTTTGAGGTTTGCTAGCAGCTCACAAAGAGAACGCCAGAGCGAACGAGTTCGCAAAGCGAACATTCTAGCGAACGCCTGCTGTTTCGCGAAATTATGTTGTGATTCCTGTGCTGTCTTGATGTTTTAAGCTGTGATTATTTTGATGAAATACCATGACGTATATTGATGATTATGAGCTGTGTATATATGATGTTTGATGATTAATTGATGATATGGATTACCATGATGTTATTGATGATTATGAGATTGATGATGTCGTGATGTTTTGATGAATAATTGATGATCTGAATTACTATGAGTTTATTGGTGATTATGAATCGTTTATACATGATTTTGAAGGTTACTTGATGATATAAATTAGTGATGTATGATGACGTTATGAGCTACGTATATGTGATGTTCGATGATTTAATGACGATGTGAATGACCATGAGTTATATTGATTGTGAGATGATGATGCTTGACTATTTTGATGTGAATTTCCACGAGTTGCATTGGTGATTATAAGATGATGATGCCTGATGTTTTGATGAGTGAATGACGATATGATGAGATTGTGATGAATGATGATGCACGTAATGACTTGTGATGATGATGATGATTATGACATTGTGTATCATGCATTCATAGCATTTAGACTTCGGTTTATTGATGATTATAGGACTTCGGTCCAGTGAGTTAGGCTTCGGTCTATTGTGGCTTCAATCCCATTGTGTGGATGTGAGGTATTTTGACGCGCTCTGGTTCTTGTGTAGAATCGATCCTATTGATGGGGATCTTTGGAGGGTGATGGCCCAGTGTCCATCGATTTTGTTGAATTGGTACCACATGTATGAGTCTTGTTGTGCATTGCATATATTTGGCATTGATGTGATTTATGATATCGTGATTTGATGTTTTCCTTTGATGACCCTGATGATGTTGTATATGATAATGACGTCAATTTTATGCATATCCTGTTTTTATATTGATTATAATGAATTGAGATTACTCACCCTGCCTATTTGAATGTTGCCTCCATGTGGGTAACGTGCAGGTGATCAGGTTTAGCTGGATGCCTTCGAGGATATTTTTGGAGTTTTAGTGCTTTTGGTCGACTTAGAGGGTCATTGCTCTGATATTGTAACATCAGGTTGGGTCGTTGATTCGAACCATTGTTGGGTTGTTATTTTGTTGTTATTTGATGACCATGGTTTTATTTTGAAAACCTTTTTATTTTGGACTATTGTGGTTATGGTGGTTCCGCTGCTATTTGATGGCTTTTTGATTATTTTGAGGAAAAACCCGTGTTTACGGAGTAAATGTTTTAATTTGAGTTATATTGGGAAAAGTGCACCCTTATGAGGTGATTTTACTCTGATAATTTTGTGTATTTTGCCGTGTATATTAGTGGGGTAAATAAAGGTGTTACAACGCGACCACCTTATCGCCATGGGTTTTTCCTCACTACAATGGTAGGGATTGGATGCTACTTTCTGATTTCTTATTTATCCTGTGAAGCTGGAAAGGAAAGGGAAGTTATCTCAAACTAACCTTGCACGTAAATGTTTTCTTTAACAAATGCTTAAGAGATTGGGGGGTCCGGGGTCAGGTTATACAATGGGGAGTTGTCAATTACCCATCCTATATGTGGTTATCCATAGATCGTTAGCAATTATCTTACTGTTTTCTAATTACTGGTGTTTGGTTGTTAATTGGGAAAGTTTCTCCTTTGGGAGTGTTGAGAGAGAGAGAGAGAGAGAGAGAGAGAGAGAGAGAGAGAGAGTTTTTGTTGATTTTGGGTTTGTTCTGATGTTTTTGGTAAGGTACTGGACCTAACATTTTTTATAAGTGTGTGAAGGTACTGGACCTGAAGTTTTTGATTTGGTGTGCTCGCTAAGATATCGCAATCTTATGCCTACGTATTCTCGTTAAGGGTAAACAGGAAAATCAGAGCAATCGTAGTTCCTCCTATTCTATGGAAGGAAAGATGATGTTTGGTGTCTTGTTCAAAGCCCAAGATTGAAGCTAAAGGAAGTATTTGTGTCTTGTTCAAAGCCCAAGATTGAAGCTAAAAGGTTTGACTGAGAGAGAATTTGTCATCTCTAAAGGGAGATATCTCATCTGTCCATCACAGTTGTTAGGTGACAGTTTATAAAGGAGGATTACATTAACTGGGATATGAGAATCCAAAAATTCCATAATTTCCTTTATAAGGGATTTTGTCCTGAAGGAGAAAACTTTAACTCAGTGTAGAGCAATGCCATTTTTCCTTTGGAATCATTCGTGCTAAGAGAGGGACATGGGATTGGATGTAAATAATCCAGAGGCTTGCCGTTTACAACAATAGATGAAAGATAGTGATTTACCAGGATAAGAGATGGACTACAGCTTGGATGTTTGAATCAACAAGTGTGCCACTTACAGCAGATATGGGATTAGATTTTTTTTATTGTCTGTTTTGATGTGTGATGTACGGGGAAATGTCTTCCTATAGAGAGGTTTTGATTTCCTTTGAGGGGATGTTGGTTTTTGTGTGTACCTTGATCAAAACCCAAGGTTGAAGCTAAAAGGTTGACTCTATTTAGGGAGTTTTAATTATGTCTTGTATAAAGCCCAAGATTGAGGCGGGAAAGAGACTGACTCTTTTGGGGGATATCATTATAAAAATCCTAAGAGGAGGCTGGACATTGACTTTGTTGGGGAAGGTTTTTATCTGTCATGTACAAGGCCCAAGATTGAGGCTAAAAAGAGTTTTATTGACTCCACTGGGGAATATTTAGGGGTGTCTTGTGCAAAGCCCAAGATTGAGGCTAAAAAGATTGATTCTGCTTGAGAGTATGAATTCTTTTATACAAAGCCTAAGCTCGAGGCTAAAAAGAGTTATTGACTCTGCTTAGGGAGGTTTTATATGTGTCTTGTACAAAGCCCCAGACTGAGGCTAAAAAAGAGGATTGACTCAGCTGAGGATATTTCAGGTGTCTTGTACAAAGCCCAAGATTGAGGCTGAAGGGAGACTGACTCAACAAGAGAGTGTTTTTTATCATTTGACTCAACAAGAGAGTGTTTTTATCATTTTGACTCAACAAGAGAGTGTTTTTATTATCTGACTCAACAAGAGAGTGTTTTTTATTTGACTCAACAAGAGGGTGTTTTTTATTTGACTCAACAAGAGAGTGTTTTTATTATCTGACTCAACAAGAGAGTGTTTTTTATTTGACTCAACAAGAGAGTGTTTTTATTTGACTCAATAAGAGAGTGTTTTTATTATCTGACTCAACAAGAGAGTGTTTTTATTTGACTCAACAAGAGAGTGTTTTTATCTGTCTTGTACAAAGCCCAAAATTGAGGCTGGATTTGCTGAGGAAAAGAAAGAATCATTATACAAAGCCTAAGAGGAGGCTGGTTGGGGAATTTCTTATACAAATCCTAAGAGGAGGCTAACTTCTGCTGAGGATTAGTGATATCCAAAGACAGGTCCAAAATGGGGAGAATAAACTCTTGTTGAGGATTACAGAAGAGTTGAGATATCAGATACCTTAAGGTTCTAATTTTGGCTAGTGTTGTATTGATGATAAGATGACCCTAGCTGGGGAAATTTAGGATGAAAGATTGGGTTTTAGAACCTGTGGAGGTTCTAACTCTGTTGGAGATTGATTAAACGGTCAGGGTTTCTCCTGTGTTTGTAAGGAATTTGAGGGTTTCTTTGAGATCCAAGAGGAAATGAGATTATCCAAGTCCATTGGTATGAAAAGGTTTATCTTTGTATGATGCCTAAGAGGAGGCAGGTGTTTTAAAGGGATGAGAATCAACCCTTAAATTGGTCTGAGGTTTTGACTCATAGGAAGACTGCTCTAACAAAGGATGACTATGTTCTGTCTTATACCTGTAAGAGGTCTTTGGGTCCTTGTACTAAGCCCAAGAGAAGGCATGAGAACTTCTAAGAAGCCGGAGGGTCCTTGTACAAAGCCTAAGAGGAGGCTGGGGATGCTTTTAAGAAGCCCGTGGGTCCAAACCTAAGAAAAGTTCAAAAAAAGGTTTCACCGGGAATTAATCCTTTAGAGAACAGTTCTAGGGTTTGAAGAAATTCAAGTGAGGTTTCACCGAGAATTAATCCTCTCTGGGGGAATTGAATTTCTTTGATAAATTTCTAATAGTGACAGTGTGAGAAAAGTTTCACCGGGAATAATGCCTTTCTCTTTGTTCCATATTTTATAAGCCCAAGAGGAGGCAAGATTGTATCTGGAAATTCCTATGGGGAACTAGTTTTGACTGTGTTGAAAGAGTGATCACCGGTTTGATCTAATCCTAGACCTAATTGTCGGGGAAAACTCTAAGCAAGATAATATACAGGCATATATATAGATGAAATATAAAGACAAGTATATAGAAGAGGGAAGGAGGACTTACAGGTGAGCAAACTTCCAGCATTACAAACAAATATATATATGTGCAAGTATGTAAAAGAAAATTGTTTAAAACTTACAGGTGAGCAAGCTTCCATTGTAACAGCTGTATGGTTAGTTGTTCAAGAAATTTTAAGAAAGTTTTGATAACAACTATGATTTTGAACATAAATCAAAAGGGAAAATTGTTTTGAAAAGATTGGGGCTTACACTCAAGGAGAGGCCCAGAGAATTGTTTATTTATAGAGGGATGGGTCTTACAACTCAAAGAGAGGCCCAAAGTTTATTTTTGTACAAGAGATGGGGCTTACAACTCAAAGAGAGGCTCAGATGAAAAACAGTGATCGCACCGTTATTTTGAAAATCGTATCGGGTCTTACACAATGACTGAGGCCCAAATTTATTTTATGTACAAAAAGATGAGACTTACACTCTAAAAAGAGGCCCAAAGAATGTTAAAAGAAAAGAGAATGAGACTTACAACACGAGGGGAGGCCTGTATGAAAATTGTTTGAAAACGGTGATCGCGCCGAGATTTTTAAAATCATATCGGGACTTATACAACGACTGAGGCCCAAATTATTTTATGTACAAAAGGATGGGACTTACACTCTACAAAGAGGCCCAAAAAGTTATTTTAAAAGAAGAAAAATCAAGAATTAGAGAAAACCCTAATTTTGAATTTAAAATACAATTTTCAAAGGAAATTAAGTAATAAATGATATAAAATACCAAATATATTTAAAAATAAGCTATATACTTTGAAAAATATTTTTAAATGTTTAAACACAATTAAAAACATAATTCTTTACAAAAATACCAAATATATGAAATAAATAATATTTTTGTGAAATTTTTTGTAAAATAAAATATTTTAATATTTTTTTGAATTTTCAAAAAAAGAACCAATAAAAAATAATTAAAATTGAAAGAGAAATAAATTTTGGAATTAATTAATAAAAACCATGAAAAATGTGAAAAATAGCAAAATAAGGGAAAATTGCAAAATGGTCTGGGTGAGTGTTGAACCCATGACCTTCCTTCCAAACACACATGTGCGCTACCACTGGGGTGGTGATACATCCGTGTATCAAAACCACCCCTTGTGTATATGAGGGTGGCAAGATTTTAGGCCTGACCAAGTCGCCCTGGCCTGGCCCTTGCCCAAGGCGCCCTGTCCTGGCCCTTGCCCAAGGCATGGCCTGATTTTTTCCCTCTAGCATGAAGGCTCTAACTCCCTCAATTCTCCATGGATTTTGACAAAATTTAGATGGATCCTACCTAGAATTTCATGAGGAATCCAATGGTGCTTTTAGATTTTTCTAAGGCTAAAATACAGTTTTGGTCCCCCTGTATGTCAAAATTCACGGTTTTGGTCCCCCCATTTTGTTTTTTAACAGTTTTGGTCCCCCACCCCTCACTATTCATGTACGGACATGTACTGTTCATGTACGGACCAGGTACTGTTCATCACTTTTTTGGGCCAAAATTGGAGTGGGGGACCAAAACTGTTAAAAAACAAAATGGGGGGACCAAAACCGTGAATTTTGACAAACAGGGGGACCAAAACTGTATTTTAGCCTTTTTCTAAAGATGTCCCTATTTTAAAACCCGATAGTGGTTTCAAAATAGGCCTAGATTTGCATGTTCTATGCTATTTCATCATACGGGCAACAATACCATGGCAAATTGGTTCAAACACAACACATATGATATGTATGAGATGTCCATGATTAATGGACATCAAAACAATGCATGATTTAAAGAGTTCAAGTTGTGATGTACTTACCTCGTGAAGGTCCGTGTGATATCTTTCAAGATGCTTGTGCCAGAAGTGATCCAATGCTTTATACACTTTTGATTGATCCCTTAGAAGCTTTTAGAATGATCAAGATCAGCTGGAATCCTCAGGAACAAGAATTGGCTCTTTCTTGCAAAAGTGGCAAAAGTGACCAAAATGGTATCTTGCTCAAATGATGTTACAGTTGAGGGAAACCAATTAGGATAGTTTGAGGATGATATTTGGAGTGTATTTGAGGCTTTTTTTGGTTTTGAAAGTGACTGAATCAAGACATGGCTTGAAAAATGCAAAAAAGTCAAAATTTGAGGTTTTGGAGGTTGACTTTCTAATTTTGGTGTTTCATATCAAGGATGAGTATTTGAAAAGCTTATATATGATACATTGGATGTGTTTGGATCATGAGCTATGGTGGAATTGCTTTCTAAATCGAAAAATCAGTGGTGACTTGCAAAAGAAGGAATTTCTGCATAATGAGAGAGATTTTGAGGAAAGCGAGTGTTGTAGTGCTTTGGGGTACTCAAACTGATCACAATTGATGTCTATTTGTAGTGTAACAAGTTTGTTTTGGCATCAATAGTGAATGGAGGCTTGGACAGTCCTTTGGCCAATGGTGATCAAAAGGAATTCTAGTCTTCCATGATCATTGACTTGAGATTAGAGCACAGGCCATTTGGTCTTCTGGTTCAGAGCTGAATCTTGACTCAATTCATTAAGAAATGTCTTGATGCTTGCCACCTTATGAATACATTAAATGCATTGAAACAAAATTGGAGTCTTTGAGCTTTTTAGCCTTTTTAGGTTTGTTATGGCTACATGTAGATCCTTGGACTTGGAAGGCTTGTGGATCAGATCTTTTCTCTTTGATGTTATCCCCTGAGATGTCCAAATGGATGACAAGGCTTGTACTTGTCTAATTTTTCCAAATCGAGCAAAAATGCAAAATTCTGTCTTGTACAAGACAGTTGGAAATAGTGATTTTGAGGGGATCATATCTCCTTGCTCAGATGGAGTTATGGAAAGCTCTTGTGCTTTTTAGAAAGCCCTCATATGGTACAATACATGTATGATCATAGTTGGTCTTGAAACTATCTGAATCAACTTGAAAAAACCTCATGAACTTTGATGCCCAAAGCTGACACTTAGACAGTTTTGCACTAAGTGTTATGTTCTTGATTTTTCCTCATTTTGATCCATCCCTAACTAAAAATCCATGAAGAATCAGAGTTTCATGTAGTTGAAGCTTTTGTAGAATGTAGGAAGACCTACAAATCAGGCTTTGGATCACTCAAAATGGCTGCTTAGATCAAAAGTTAAGCTCCTTGGAAGTTGGCACCAAAACCATCCAAATTTAGTAACTTAGAAAAATTTTCAATTTTTCAAGATTACCCCTTTTACAAGTTATCTTGGTTTCTTGATCAATTCTTGTTCAAATGACATTATAAGTCATATTTTATGAAAATATGAGTCATAAGGATCATTTTTGCCAAAAAAGTCAAGTTTTGACTCTTGGCTCCGGAGCAGTTTGGCGCGTAAAACCCTAATTCCCGAATTTTAAGGAATGCATCTTCTGAGGGTAATTTAACTTTGAAAATGGATCCCTAGGGTTATATTGAGCATATTGAGTCACATGTTGAAGTCTTGGCTCATCCTCTTGTGAAAATCCCACTCTGGAGGTCCCAGTTGTCCAAAACCCTAATTTGGCGATATCGGGTGTTTCGAGGCTCCTTTCACTTGGAAGGTCACAACTTTGTGCTTGACTTTTGATGTGAGGGTCCTATTGATCCTTTGTGGATGTTTTTAAGAGGTTATACAAGTTGAAGGTTGTGTCATTTCTTGATTGATCTTTTGTCTAAATGCTCTAAGAGGGTCCAAACCCTAATTCTTGATTGTGGTGGATGCTCAACTATCTTTAGGAGATTGATGAGGCATGATGGTACATCCATATTGTGGTGATGACTTTCACAGTGATGGCAAATCTTGGTGGTAAAAATTTGGGGTATGACAGATTCCCCTGTTTAATCTTCTTGGACCCGAAGGTGTGAATGGCGATGGTATTCGGGCGTTCAGGGTGCAAGATGATTAAATATCAGAATACCCAAAATTTTGACGGTGGTTATGAATGTTAGCGGTTTGCTCATTCATCTTCTTTTGCTAAGTAATGATGCTTAGAAAAGGGGTGAAACTTCCCCTTGATCCCGGTCTTCAGCCGAGGAACTGGTCTTAGTTTCTGAAATAAACTTCCCCTCGATCCTGGTCTTCAGCAAAGGAACTAGTCTCAGTTTCTGAAATAAACTTCCCCTTGATCCTAGTTTTTAGCCAAGGAACTGGTCTTAGTTTCTGAAATAAACTTCACTTCGATCCTGGTATTCAACCAAGGAACTGGTCTTAGTTTCTAAAATAAACTTCCCCTTGATCCTGGTCTTCAGCCAAGGAACTGGTCTCAGTTTCTAAAATAAACTTCCCCTTGATCCTGGTTTTTAGCCAAGGAACTGGTCTCAGTTTCTGAAATAAACTTCCCCTTGATCCTGGTTTTCAGCCAAGGAACTGGTCTCAGTTTCTTCTGGTCAAGTTCCTTCCTTGACAAGGGACGCTAAGTGTAGCAGTCTTCATTAAACTTCTCGCCGAGTTTTCTACTGGGGAGACTCCATTTGATGGAAAAGATTTGATGTCAGACTTGCTGGTGGTACCCATTTGTCTGAGCTGTAGAGGTGTGCAAACTTCTCTGTTGGAGATGCCATTTGTTGACTCTATTGGGGAAAAACTAGTCTCTTGATAGACTGCTTTTCTGCTTGGAGATATTTCATCATACTTTTCTTCGAGATATTTTTTGGAGAAATGCCATGTGATGCAATCCAATTTGGAGGTGCTGATGACTTCATTATCATTGACTTTCTTGGGAGAAAAACCAATGTGTTGCTGAGAGTCTTTGGTTGAGAGGATTTCTCTAGGGATTTTCCTTAATTCGGGAAAGCAAAACTATCATCTTCAATGGTGAAGAGTGACGTTTGTCGAATGTCTCCTTGCTTTTCAGAGGTTCAAGTTATCAAAGTGGTCAAGGACCGACTCCGAACTAGGGAGAAATCGTTCAAACGATACATTTCCTAATAAGGAAAGCACTAACAACCTTACGGCGGGAGGATGTTATCACTTGGGGACGAGACCGACCAGAGTGATAGTAATGCATTATGAATATGAATATGAATGTGAATCAAGTATGCATGATGTATGTATGTTTATGCTGACAAAACTGACGCAACATACAGACTAATAGATGAACACGACAGAATACTCGGCCACTGCGGGGGATGAAAAGTATCATTGGTCCAAATCTTGTTTTGCTTAGGAGAGATAGACCCTGTGGGAGAGAAAGAATCGTCCAATCGGCCTTAAGAGGTAAGAACTCTGCTGGGGATATCAGACGGTATATTACGTATGACACAGTTGATCCTTCATTCAGATGTACTGGTTTAGAAGGAGTGCTTTGATTCTGCACTTTGAGGTTCAATCTCCTCTAGAGAAACTATCGATGTTTCTTTCGATGTTCATCAGTCAAAAGAATTGCCATCTTTATTTTAAAAGCAGAAAAATTTTGACAATTAAATTCGTTTTTGTTTTATTTCAAGAATCGTTGATCATGTTAAAAATGTCATTCTGTAAAGCTAAAACAAATGAGAATTGCAAACAAAAGCACTAGGGCTCAAATTTTATTGATAAGAAGGAAATCAGCCAAGCGCGTGACCCCATAGAGTATTTACAAAGTTTAGAAAATGGTAATTTTCGGGAAAAGGGGCTACATTAAAACATCACAACTGTTATCCTTCTACCAACTTTGAATTCTGGACATCCTGAGCTTCTGTCAAAGATGACCTTGATTGGAAGTTTTCCGACGAACAGTGTTACCACTGGGGATTTAACCTTGTCGGACGTAGTTACTTGCCATGAATCCCTAACTTTTGTCTGGATTGTCTTTTGAGGTTTCCAATCCATCGGGATGATTTTTACTTATGTCTCTAATTTTTTCCTGGACCGCCCTTTCGGGTTTTCAATCCACCAAGACGTTTTATTTATTTATTTAGGTGAAGTATTTCTTGACTACATCAACATTTGTGGGGTAGGCGAATTCCTCTCCATCCATGGTTGCGAGTCTCAAGGCACCGCATGAGAAGGCTTTCTTCACCACATAGGGGCCGTCATAATTCGGAGTCCATTTTCCCCGGGAATCAGTGAGAAATGATTGTATCATTTTGAGCACGAGATCTCCTTTCCTGAAGACGCGAGGTCGGACCTTTTTGTCGAACGCTTTCTTCATTCTTTGCTGATACAACTGACCATGACATAGAGCCGTTATTCGCTTTTCTTCGATCAGATTCAGTTCATCGTGTCGACTTTGACACCATTCAGCTTCTGTTAGCTTAGCTTCCATCAATACCTGGGTTGATGGGTACTTCTATGGGAAGTACTGCTTCCATGCCATATACTAGAGAGAAAGGGGTTGCCCCTGCGTTTTTCAGACCGAACGACATTACCTTGTAACAAAAGGTACCCCATGGGGTAATGAATGAAGTTTTCTCCATGTCTTCCGGCGCCATTTTGATTTGATTATAGCCCGAGAATCTATCCATGAAGGAGAAGACTTTGAACTTTGCGGTGCTGTGTACCAGCATGTCTATGTGCGACAGGGGGAAGTCATCCTTTGGACTTGCTTTGTTCAGATCCCTGTAGTCTACACACATTCTGAATTTTCCATCCTTTTTCGGAACTGGCACAATGTTAGCTAGCCATTGAGGATATTCTAAGGTGGCAAGGAAACCTGCGTCAATCTATTTCTGCACTTCCTCTTTAATTTTGATGCCCATATCCGAATGAGTCCATCTCAGTATCTGTTTTACCAGAGGACATTCTGATTTCAACGGTTGATGATGTTCCACGATGCTGGTATACAACCCTGGCATGTCCTAATAGGACCAAGAAAACACATCTGGAAATTCTCTGAGAAGTCTTATCAAGCTTTCTTTGACAGTCGGACTGAGTAGTGCTCCAATCTTAACTTCCTTCTTTTCCTGCTCTGATCCCAAATTGACCATTTCCTACGGCTCTTTGTGAGGCTCAATGGACCTTTCCTCTTGCCTGAGTAGTCGTGAGATCTCTTCTGGAATTTCTGCGTCCTCTTCTTCTTCAGCTTCAAATACCAAGAATTCAAAGTTGGGGGAAGGAATGGGATCATGTGTTTCAACGAGGTTTAAAACAAGTAATCTGCATGACGTGATGATTCATTTTTTAGAAGAGATAGAGAGAATTCAAGAGTGTGTGCAGTGTATTTTCTGAAAAATGATTGTTTTTATTTTGGGTTGTTTTAGGATTACCATTTTCTGAAAAGCGAAAAGTGAAAACAACAATAAATGCGGGAATGACAGAACGACGTTATTTTATTTATGATTTGTCGCTTTGGGCAAAGCAAAGAGGGACATTTATAGAAAGGCGAGCCCTATAAAAACATCTGTTTCACCTGGGCAGGGTGAAAGGTTAAAACAAAGATGGTAACTACTTAGACTTGTGGACTTACTTTTGGGACATCGACAGCAACCCATTGGCGGCGAACTCCTCAGTGAATCACAAAGTCTGTTATCTTCTTTCTTGGTTTGTCCTCAGAAATGACGTTGATTTATGGTGGAGCAGGATCGTTAGAGTCTTCTTCCCATGCAGAGTTGTCATAGGAGAATTCTTCGGCTGTATTTTCTATGGTGTTTTCACTCTCAGGCGGATCTCCCCATCCAGTTGGCTGGATGTCTTCGAGCCTGATATAAGAACTTTCAGGAGCAGTGTACTTGACCAGGAAGTCGTACTTGCCACTCGGCTGTCCTAAGGTGTCCCATACTTCTGTGGGAGTGGACGAGTCATCTTTCTCAATGATGTTGATCTGAGGAAAAGCATAATTGATGAACTCTTGTCTTGCAATCTCTGCATATTCGTCACTGTGCGGGATATCTTCGAAATGTCCTGAGTAATGATCCCATGACTCGGTGGGGACGTGGGTATTCCTTTCAATATTACTCAATTGATAGGCATCATTTAGCTGACTCTTTTGCCCCAAGTTTTTTGTGTACGACTTCCAGATAGGCAAGTCATCCAGGGAATCATAGCCACAATTGTCTTTCATTAGATTGTCTTCCTCTAATGAATTAGGTGGAGTACGACATCCTTCGGAATCACAATCTCCATAGATCATTCGAACGTCCGATCTTGGTATATATCTCGGGCTCTGCTTGGGAAAACAGAATGGCATGTGTGTTTCTTCCTAAGACATATAACCGTTGTCATTGAGATACGATTTCCATTCCTCATCCGTATCGGAGGATTCACTTTTAACGATGGTGTGTACTTCTTAAGACACTGGGTAGAGGAAGCCTCTGCTGCGGAAGAAGTCCTGAACGGGATGAACACTTTCATCTTTCTTGGCAGTCTGTGCTGAGGAGAAACCAAGACCTTTCTTTGTCTTGTTATCCGTAGGAATTATGAGCTGTCCCCATCCTTTTGTGTAGTTACTCTTGATCACTTTGAGAGCATCTTTGTATGAGGAAATCGACTTCCCTTTTTCTGGCCGATTCTCTTTGCTTAATGACAGTGCTTGAAACTGGGTTCCAACAACCTCCTCGGGTTCTACATAGGGAAATGATGATAAGTTGCTCACGATTAAGGCTCGCTCTCCGCAGACTGTGACTAGCTTGTCATTCTTGACTAACTTCAGCTTCTGGTGAAGTGTCGAAGTGACTGCCCCAGCCTCGTGTATCCAAGGTCTTCCTAATAAACAGTTGTAGGCTGCTCGGATGTCCATGACCTGGAAAGTGACTTGGAAAGTGTGAGGACCGATGGTTTTGGGAAGATCAACTTCGTCGATAACTATTTTTTCTGGATCCATCGAAGGCTTTGACGATGATCTCACTTCCTCTCATCGGAGCTCCTTGAAATGATAGTCGTATCAGAGTTGATTTTGGCATAACATTCAGAGCTGATCCTGTGTCTACCAGTACGCTGGCTAGAGCATGTCCTGGCAGTTGACTGTAATGTTAAGCGCCATGTTGTGATTTTTGCCTTCTTCCGGCAATTCTTCATTACTGAATCCTAAATTGTTACAGGAAGTGATGTTGGAAATGATGTTGTCAAACTGTTTTACCGTCACATCTTGTTCTACGAAAGCTTGCTCCAAGACTTTCTGTAGAGCTTCCCTGTGAACTTCGGAACTAAGTAGAAGAGATAACATAGACATTTTAGATGGAGTTTGCAACAGTTGGTCCACAATGTTGTACTCACTTCTCTGGATGAGCTTTAGCATCTCATCGTTGTTCTTTGTAAGTTCCGGGTTACTGGACTGCCCGATTTGTTGATTGGGAACTTCTGTTTGAGGTTCCTTTTCTTTGGCGGGTTCTCCCACTCCTCTGTTGAAGATTCGGCCATTCCGTGTGACTCGAATGATATCGGTAATGTTGCCAACGGAGGGTAATGGAATTTCCTTTCCATTTTCGATGGTTGTTACACCGTACTTGTAAGGGATAGCCTTGTCGGATTTGTACGGTATTGGACCTGGTAAGTAGATAACCACAGGAGCTTCTAATTTCTCTGACCGTTATAGGCAACTTCAATTGGTTCCTGGTTAGGAACTTTTCTGCTGTCAAGAGGAATTCTTGATTCATCGAGTAGAGGGATTATGGCGCAAACGTCTTTGGTCTTTCCATAGTCGGAGATTATGACAACGTCTTTGCTTTGATCAAGGAAATAGTCTGGTATCACGTTGATCGACTCAGAACTTGAACATGGTTGAATTTTTTTTTGTCCAACTCACTTTGAAGATCCGCTCGTACGAGGTAGCATCCTTGGTTGTTCTCTGAACAAACTCTACAGCGCTCGTAGTTATGGAGTGGAACCCGACCACGTCCGCTTTGTATGCAGTGCAACTTTACTAGATCTGTTTCCATCGAGCGGACATCCTGAATTTGGTGCCTACCAGGATTCCCTTCAGTCATACTAATCTGCTGTGTAGCTTCATCCAAGTATATTGGAAGCCACCAGTGGTCCAACAAGTGTTGAAGTGTTCTTTGTACAAGTGCACATCCTTGGTCGTCTTTACGGCATCCTTCACAGTCTTGATAATCATGTGAAGTTAGAAAGCCGAGCCTGACTTGCTTAGCGTGTAATTCTACCAGACTGGTATTCATCAAGCGTACGTCAAAAATTTGAATCATATTAACCTGATGGTCACTTCTATCATGGTAATCTTGAATCCATCCAAGATCCATCTAACGTTGGAGGGCCTCTTGTACAAAAGAGCATCCCTGATTGCTTATTGAGCATATTGGACAGGCATTGTAATCATGCCGTGGCAGATTATGGTATTGACTTTTCCTTGAGTGCATCGCCACTAAGTTGACGTTCATTGCGCGAATGCCGTGGTTCTGAACAATGTTGGGATTTGCATGAGCCATGTTGACCTCACGGATTCGGTGATCTTGAATCCAGCCTAGATTCATTTGTTCTTGTAAAGCTGATTACACTACGGAACACCCCTGGTTATTGTTTGAGCAGATATCTGGTGATAATTGTGAGGTGGTACATGACCGTACCCGCTCTGTCTACAATGCATCCTGACCAGATTGGTTCCTAATTGGAGCACATCGTGAATTTGATAACTGCGGTTAAATTCTTCCTCTATTAAATTTACTGCAGTCTTCTCATATTGTGGCAACGGGTTCGTCTGAACATTTGGATTAGTATCTTTGAAAGATAGGATCCCGTTCCTGACAAGCTTCTGTACATCAGACTTGAAACTGAGACAACTCTCAATGTTGTGCCCCGATCCTCCTTGATGGTAAGGGCAAGTTTGATCCGCTTTGAACCAAAAAGGTGGATTTTTCGGTACTGTAAGAGGAGACCTGGTTTGGACGTGCCCCTTAGCCAGTAGAAGTGGAAACAATTCTACGTACAACATCAGTATAGGGTCAAACCTTGATGGTCGTGTCGCATGATTGTTGTTGTGCTGTGGACGAGCCTGTTGAAGAGGCTGTTGTGTCCTTTATTGATACAGTTGTTGACTCGGTTGGCTCTGAGCAACCTGAGGTTGATAAGTCGTAACCGGCGCAGGGTTAATAGCGAGAGTTACCGCCGCTACTGGTTGATACCTTCGCCTTTGCTTTCCTAAAGAGATATTGTTGATATCTTGCTCTTTTTTCTTTTGGAAAGCACTACCGTATCTTTTGGTACTGCTTGATGGCTCTGCATTTTTGACTAATCGTCCTTCTCGGACTGTTTCTTTAAGGCGTACTCCCATGTTTACCATTTCAGTGAAGTCACTGGGCACACTTGCAATCATTCAGTCGTAGTAAAACAAGCTTAAGGTTCTCAAAAAGATCTTTGTCATCTCTTTTTCCTCGAGAGGGGGAAAAATCTGGGCGGCAATCTCATGCCATCTCTGAGCATATTCTTTGAAAGTTTCTTTGTCCTTCTGCGACATCGCTCTGAGTTGATCCCTATCTGGTGCCATGTCCAAATTGTATTTATACTGCTGAACAAAGGAAGCCCCAAGATCTCTGAAGGTACTGATCTTGGTGCGGTTTAAACCCATGTACCATTTGAGTGCGGCACCAGTTAAACTGTCTTGGAAGTAATGGATCAGTAGCTATTGATTCTCTGCCTGATTTGACATTTTTCGAGCGTACATCACCAAATGACTTTGAGGGCAAGAGTTGCCTCTGTATTTTTCAAAGTCAGGCACCTTGAATTTGTGTGGTATCTTTACATTAGGGACCAAACAGAGGTCGACAACGTCCTTTCCAAATAAGTCTTGACCGCGAATGGCATGCAGTTCCTTCTGCATCTCCAAGAATTGTTCCTGGAACTCATCCATCCTTTCGTACATGTCTTTGTTTCCACCAGGAATTGCTCATGGAATCTGTCCTTCTGGGACAGTGTGTGCCACCGGTTGTGGTATGGTTATTACAGCGGTGACTCTTGGAGCTTCAGTGTCCTGAAGTTTGTAACCTTCAGGTGTTGTTTTCGTAAACCTTGCGTCTTCACTTTCCCAAAGTTTGTAACCTTCAGGCCCAGTGGTTCCTGCTGTAGTTTCTTGGTCTTCAGTGACCGGCGAAATGTATCCTTCAGGGATAAAGTTGAGAGGCATGCCCCAGAGGCGACCTTTAGGCATGTTGTACCGAGGATGATTCTCCTGCGTCTCTCTTATGGGCGTGGATGTGATCTCCGAGATCACAGTCCTTTGTTGTTGCTTCTGAGCTGTTGCCCGGGATTACATGTCACTGTGAAGTTTTTCCAAACTTTCCTTTAGAGCGTCGATTTCTTCTCTCATCTCTCTATTCTCTTCCTCGAGATCGTCCATTTTCTTTTGTCGATTGGCCTGAGTATTGTATGAGTGAGACATTTTGACTCTAGAATCGTGACGTAAACGTGAGATTCGAAGATAAGAAGACGCGTTATGCGAGAATGATGAATGATATGCAAAGTTATATATCTTTTAGCTTAAATAAAAAAGACTTCAACAAATAGATTGCAAATATCATACAGTGAAGGGTTGAGACCCTGTTTTATTGAATTTGAAAGATTGCAGAAAGGGAAATACAGTATTTTACAAAGTGTTGTAAGGAAAAAAAAAGCTATGCTTATGGATCCTGAGTCCTTTCTGAAGAGAGCTCAAATGCTGGTTCTGGTATTTTCCTTTTCTTTAATCGGGGCTCCTTAGCCGTTGTCGGGTTGTCAGTCTTTTTCCAGGTGAAAAGAGCGAGCAAACTTCTTCGGTCTTCTTGATTCTCTACAACATATTGCTCTAATATCTTAATCAGAGCATCCTTTTCTTTTAACAGTTCATGAATCTCAGTACACTCCACGTTGAGGATTTGGTACTTATTTTTCCAAGAGCTCTTCTCACGTTGAACTTTGTTGAGAGCTACCTGGAGTCTTTCCGTATCAAACATGAAATAAAGGACAGATTCCTTTAACCGAAAAACTTCTTGGCGGGGGTACGGCATTCTCAGCTTGAGAGCTCTAGTTTACACCCAATGGAGATAAGGTTCCATGGAGGTACAATTTGGCCTTCCTAGAGACTCTCTTCCTTTCTTGTGAACATGTTGCCAGGCATGCACTATTTCCTTCTTTAGTGCCTTGTCATTTTCCCCTTCCTTGAAGAAGAGACCTTCCAGATGAACATTATGCGGGATATTCTTCATCGGGTATCCGAGTTGACGGCGAACTAAAATTGGATGATAGTTTATTCCTCCTTTAGTTCCAATGAGGGGCACGTTAGGGAAATTTCCACAGCTGTCGATGCTCTCTATTCCCTCATAAATCCTATCATACCTATCTATGTCAGAGTTGGTAAGAGACATAATCCTTTGTGACCAACGTAGTGTACTCTTGTGATCCCAAAAAGCAGCAGACTTGGGTAAATGAGAAATGAACCATTTATAAAGTAAAAGGGAACAACATGTGATCATTCCTCCGCTGTACAAATTTCTTAAGTGTACGCAATGATAAGCATCTGCGAGTAAGGTTGGTACGGGATTTCTAATCAGAAATATCTTAACAGCGTTGGTATCAACGAAGTTTTCTATGTTGGGAAAAAGGAATAACCCGTATGTAAGCAGAACAAAGACGTCTTCGAAAGCAGTTATGTTTCCTATACTAGCAAAGTACATGGCTTTCTCTACCAGAAACTTGGCTGGTAAACCTTGGATTCCTCCTTTGGTAGTCACGTGAGTCCTAACTTCTGACTCGTCCAAAGAAATGGCTCTTGCAATGACCTGATCTTTTGGAATTTCTTCCAGTCCCAAAAAAGGAGCTTGGTCGGTGATAGGTAAATCCATTAGGTGGGAGTACTCCTCCAGTGTTGGTGCCAGTTGGTAATCCGAGAATGTGAAGCAGTGATAAACCGGATCGTAGAACTGAATCAGTGTAGATAGGATTCCTTCAACTACTTGGACCTTTAACAGAGACAACAGTCCTCCGTGCTTAGCTCTGAAAGCATCAGGGTTGGTAATCATCCTTGCCAGCCCCCTTAAATCCTCTAGTTTCGGAGCCTTGAAAGTGTACTTGTGCGTCTTTCTTCTACCGAAATCCATAACGCAATCTCTCTGATATTTGCAATTATTGTTTTAGTTTAATTTGAAAAAAGAAGAAGAGAGAAAAAGAAGAGATTTTTTTCTTTGTTTAAGAGTTTTTTAGATGAATGCATGAATGCAGCACACAAAAACATTTAAAAAACACGGGTTCAAGGGTTCAGCGTCACGAGCATGGAGTCCTGGCTCTACCTATCCCCAAAGGTTGTATTCTGGTCAATTTTTGTACCTGTAGAACGGGTCCTAAGGTTCCCAAAATCATTAACACCCTAGGGATATCAACAGCAAGCTGGTTCACCCGAGCGAGCTGTAGTATCCTAGGGTAATCTCATTTGAGTGTAGTATCGCGTATCAACTATTCCCGATAGTCACCGCACTACCAAGTGGTCATAGGGTTAATTCCTACTAAATCATCAGGGTCACAGGTGCCGCACTAGGAAAAATCTGCTTTCACAACAATCGGTTGTTCAGCAGGCAGAATCCCACGGGCCCTCGCCTGATTTGGTGGTCTACCAGGATCGCTTATTCGGGATTCACTCCCTATAAGTCCACCCGTCGATGCCACCCCTTATCTTAGGTTTCTCTCAAACTTTCCAGATGCGTATTAATCGCATTCCTATTGACAGAAAAATAAACACAGATATCAAGTAGGAAAAGCAGTAAATATATATATAGTATATAGTATGATTGCTAACAACCTAGACCTCTTAGGAATTCTAATCCTAGTTTGGCTCCCCAGCAGAGTCGCCAATTTCCTGTAGCGTGCGATTTTTTTCGGTGACGCGACCATCTTATCGCCATGGGTTTTTCCTCACAGCAATGGTAGGGATTGGGTGCTACTTTCTGATTTCTTATTTATCTTGTGAAGCTGGAAAGGAAAGGGAAGCTATCTCAAACTAACCTTGCACGCAAATGTTTTCTTTAACAAATGCTTAAGAGATTAGGGGGCCGGGGTCAGGTTATACAATGAGGAGTTGTCAATTACCCATCCTATATGTGGTTATCCATAGATCGTTAGCAATTATCTTACTGTTTTCTACTTACTGGTGTTTATTTGTCAATTGGGAAAGTTTCTCCTTTGGGAGTGTTGAGAGAGAGAGAGAGAGTTTTTGTTGATTTCGGGTTTGTTTCGATGTTTTTGGCAAGGTACTGGACCTAAGGTTTTTGATAAATGTGTGGAGGTACTGGACCTGAAGTTTTTGATTTGGTAAGCTCGCTAAGATTTCACAATCTTATGCCTACGTATTCCCTTTAAGGGTAAACAGGGAAATCAGAGCAATCATAGTTCGTCCTATTCTATGGGAGGAAAGATGATGTTTGGTGTCTTGTTTAAAGCCCAAGATTGAAGCTAAAGGAAGTATTTGTGTCTTGTTCAAAGCCCAAGATTGAAGCTAAAAAGTTTGACTGAGAGAGAATTTGTCATGTCTAAAGGGAGATATCTCGTCTGTCCATCACAGTTGTTAGGTGACTGTTTATAAAGGAGGATTACTTTAACTGGGATATGAGAATCCAACAATGTCATAATTTCCTTTATAAGGGATTTTGTCCTGAAGGAGAAAACTTTAACTCAGTGTAGAGCAATGCCATTTTCCTTAGGAATCTTTCGTGCTAAGAGAGGGACATGGGCTTGGATGTAAATAATCCAGAGGCTTTCCGCTTACAGCAATTAGATGAAAGATGGTGATTTACCAGGATAAGAGATGGACTACAGCTTGGATGTTTGAATCAACAAGTGTGCCACTTACAACAGTTATATGGGATTAGATTTTGTTTGATTGTCTATTTTGACGTGTGATGTACAGAGAAATGTCTTCTTATAGAGAGGTTTTGATTTCCTCTGAGGGGATGTTGGTTTTTGTGTATGCCTTGATCAAATCCCAAGGTTGAAGCTAAAAGGTTGACTCTATTTAGGGATTTTTATATGTGTCTTGTACAAAGCCCAAGATTGAGGCGAGAAAGAGACTGACTCTTTTGGGGGTTATCATTATACAAAGCCTAAGAGGAGGCTGGACATTGACTTTGTTGTGGAAGGTTTTTATCTGTCTTGTACAAAGCCCAAGATTGAGGCTAAAAAGAGTTTTATTGACTCCACTGAGAAATATTTAGGGGAGTCTTGTATAAAGCCCAAGATTGTGGCTAAAAAGATTGATTCTACTAGAGAGTATGAATTGTTTTATACAAAGCCTAAGCTCGAGGCTAAAAAGAGTTATTGACTCTGCTTAGGGAGGTTTTATATGTGTCTTGTACAAAGCCCAAGATTGAGGCTAAAAAAGAGGATTGACTCAGCTGAGGATATTTTAGGTGTTTTGTATAAAGCCCAAGATTGAGGCTGAAGGGAGACTGACTCTACAAGAGAGTGGTTTTTATCATTTGACTCAACAAGAGTGTGTTTTTATCATTTTGACTCAACAAGAGAGTGTTTTTATTATCTGACTCAATAAGAGAGTGTTTTTTATTTGACTCAACAAGAGAGGGTTTTTTATTTGACTCAACAAGAGAGTGTTTTTATCATCTGACTCAACAAGAGAGTGTTTTTTATTTGACTCAACAAGAGAGTGTTTTTATTTGACTCAACAAGAGAGTGTTTTTATTATCTGACTCAACAAGAGAGTGTTTTTATCTGTCTTACACAAAGCCCAAGATTGAGGCTGAATTTGCTGAGGAAAAGAAAGAATCATTATACAAAGCCTAAGAGGAGGCTGGTTGGGGAATTTCTTATATAAAGCCTAAGAGGAGGCTAACTTCTGCTGAGGATTAGTGATATCTAAAGACAGGTCCAAAATGGGGAGAATCAACTATTGCTGAGGATTACAGAAGAGTTAAGATATCATATGCCTTGAGGTTCTGATTTTGGCTAGTGTTGTATTGATGATAAGATGACCCTAGCTAAGGAAATTTAGGATAAAAGATTGAGTTTTAG
The DNA here is from genome assembly GCA_022829125.1 of Lathyrus tuberosus. Lineage (NCBI taxonomy): Eukaryota > Viridiplantae > Streptophyta > Magnoliopsida > Fabales > Fabaceae > Lathyrus > Lathyrus tuberosus. Next base: position 4,027,981 of record JALAZF010000406.1, read on the forward strand.
AACCTATGGAGGTTCTAACTCTGTTGGAGATTGATTAAAAGATCAGGGTTTTTCCTGTGTTTGTAAGGAATTTGAGGGTTTCTTTGAGATCCAAGAGGAAATAAGACTATCCAAGTTCATTGGTATGAAAAGGTTTATCTTTGTATGATGCCTAAGAGGAGGCAGGTGTTTTAAAGGGATGAGAATCAACCCTTAAATTGGTCTGAGGTTTTGACTCATAGGAAGACTGCTCTAACAAAGGATGACTAGGTTCTGTCCTATACTTATAAGAGGTCTTTGGGTCCTTGTACTAAGCCCAAGAGAAGGCATGAGAACTTCTAAGAAGTCGTAGGGTCCTTGAACAAAGCCCAAGAGGAGGCTGGGGATGCTTTTAGGAAGCCCGTGGGTCCAAACCTAAGAAAAGTTCAAAAAAAAGGTTTCTCTGGGAATTAATCCTTTAGAGAACAGTTCTAGGGTTTGAAGAAATTCAAGAGAGGTTTCACCGAGAATTAATCCTCTATAGGGGAATTGAATTTCTTTGACAAATTTCTAATAGTGACAGCCTGAGAAAAGTTTCACCGGGAATAATGCCTTTCTCTTTGTTCTATATTGTATAAGCCCAAGAGGAGGCAAGACTGTATTTGGAAATTCCTATGGGGAACTAGTTTTGACTGTGTTGAAAGAGTGATCACTGGTTTGATCTAATCCTAGACCTAATTGCTGGGGAAAACTCTAAGCAAGATAATATACAGGCATATATATAGATGAAATATAAAGACAAGTATATAGAAGAGGGAAGGAGGACTTACAGGTGAGCAAATTTCTAGCATTACAAACAAATATATATATATATATATATATATATATATATATATAGATATATATGTGCAAGTATGTAAAAGAAAATTGTTTAAAACTTACAGGTGAGCAATCTTCCATTGTAACAGTTGTATGGTTAGTTGCTCAAGAAATTAAAGAAAGTTTTGATAACAACTATGAATTTGAACCTAAATCAAAAGGGAAAATTGTTTTGAAAAGATTGGGGCTTACACTCAAGGAGAGGCCCATAGAATTGTTTATTTACAAAGGGATGGGTCTTACAACTCAAAGAGAGGTCCAAAGTTTATTTGTGTACAAGAGATGGGGCTTACAACTCAAAGAGAGGCCCAGATGAAAAACAGTGATCGCACCGTTATTTTGAAAATCATATCGGATCTTACACAATGACTGAGGCCCAAATTTATTTTATGTACAAAAGGATGGGACTTACACTCTACAAAGAGGCCCAAAGAATGTTAAAAGAAAAGAGAATGGGACTTACAACACGAGGGGAGGCCCATATGAAAATTGTTTGAAAACGACGATCGCGCCGAGATTTTTAAAATCGTATCGGGACTTATACAACGACTGAGGCCCAAATTATTTTATGTACAAAAGGATGAGACTTACACTCTACAAAGAGGCCCAAAAAGTTATTTTAAAAGAAGAAAAATCAAGAATTAGAGAAAACCCTAATTTTGAATTTAAAATACAATTTTCAAAGGAAATTAAGTAATAAATGATATAAAATACCAAATATATTTAAAAACAAGCTATATACTTTAAAAAATCATGTTTAATCACATGAAAGCTTGAAATTCATTTGAAGTTGAAAAATCAAGAGAAAGAAATATTTTTAAATGTTTAAACACAATTAAAAACATAATTCTTTACAAAAATACCAAATATATGAAATAAATAATATTTTTGAGAAATTTTTTGTAGAATAAAATATTTTAATATTTTTGTGAATTAAAAAAAAAAGAACCAATAAAAAATAATTAAAATTGAAAGAGAAATTAATTTTGGAATTAATTAATAAAAACCATGAAAAATGTGAAAAGTAGCAAAATAGGGGAAAATTGAAAAATGGTCTGGGTGGGTGTTGAACCCACGACCTTCCTTCCAAACACACATGCGCGCTACCACTAGGGTGGTGATACATCCGTGTATCAAAACCACCCCATGTGTATATGAGGGTGGCAAGATTTTAGGCCTGGCCCTTGCCCAAGGCATCGCCTGATTTTTGCCCTCTAGCATAAAGGCTCTGACTCCCTCAATTATCCATGGATTTTGACAAAATTTAGATGGATCCTACCTAGAATTTCATGAGGAATCCAATGGTGCTTTTTATATTTTTCTAAAAATGTCCCTATTTTTTAAAACCCGATAGTGGTTTCAAAATAGACCTAGATTTGCAAGTTCTATGCTATCTCATCATACAGGAAATAATAACATGGCAAATTGGTTCAAACACAACACATTTGATATGTATGAGATGTCCATGATCAATGGACATCAAAGCAATGCATGATTTAAAGAGTTCAAGTTGTGATGCACTTACCTCTTGAAGCTCCTTGTGCTATCTTTCAAGAAGCATGTGCCAAAAGTGATCCAACGCTTTAGACACCTTTGATTGATCCCTTAGAAGCTTTTAGAATGATCAAGATCAGCTGGAATCCTCAGGAACAAGAATTGGCTCTTTTCTTTCTTGCAAAAGTGGCAAAAGTGACCAAAATGGTATCTTGCTCAAATGATGTTACAGTTGAGGGAAACCAATTGGGACAGTTTGAGGATGATATTTGGAGTGTATTTGAGGCTTTGCTTGGTTTTAAAAGTGACTGAATCAAGACATGGCTTGGAAAATGCAAAAAAGTCAAAATTTGAGGTTTTGGAGGTTGACTTTTTGATTTTGATGTTTTAGATCAAGGATGAGTGTTTGAACAGCTTATATATGATACATTGGACGTGTTTGGATCATGAGCTGTGGTGGAATTGCTTTCTAACTCTAAAACACAGTGGTGAATTACAAAAGAAGGTATTTCTGCATAATGAGAGAGATTTTGAGGAAAGCAAGTGTTGTAGTGCTTTGGGGTACTCAAACTGATAAAAATTTATGTCTATTTATAGTGTAACAAGTTTGTTTTGGCATCAATAGTGAATGGAGGCTTGGACAGTCCTTTGGCCAATGGTGATCAAAAGGAATTCTAGTCTTCCATGATCATTGACTTGAGATTAGAGCATAGGCCTATGGTCTTCTAGTTCAGAGCTAAATCTTGACTCAATTCAGTAAGCAATGTCTTGATGCTTGCCACCTTATGAATCCATTAAATGCATTGAAACAAAATTGGAGTCTTGCAGCTTTTTAGCCTTTTTAGGCTTGTTATGGCTACATGTAGATCCTTGGACTTGGGAGGCTTGTGGATCAGATCTTTTCTCTTTGATGTTATCCTCTGAGGTGTCCAAATGGATGACAAGGCTTGTACTTGTCTGATTTTTCCAAATCGAGCAAAAATGCAAAATTTTGTCTTGTACAAGACAGTTGGAAATGGTGATTTTGAGGGGATCATATCTCCTTGCTTATATGGAGTTATGGAAAGCTCTTGTGATTTTTAGAAAGCCCTCATATGGTACAATACATGTGTGATCATAGTTGGTCTTGAAACTATCTGAATCCAACTGAAAAAACCTCATGAACTTTGATGCCCAAAGCTGACACTTAGACAGTTTTGCACTAAGTGTTATGTTCTTGATTTTTCCTCATTTTGATCCATCCCTAACTAAAAATCCATGAAGAATAAGAGTTTCATGTTGTTGAAGCTTTTATAGAATGTAGGAAGACCTACAAATCAGGCTTTGGATCACTCAAAATGGCTGCTTGGATCAAAAGTTATGGTCCTTGGAAGTTGGCACCAAAACCATCCAAATTTAGTAACTTAGAAAAATTTTCAATTTTTCAAGATTACCCCTTTTACAAGTTATCTTGGTTTCTTGATCAATTCTTGTTAAAATGACATTATAAGTCATATTTTATGAAAATTTGAGTCATAAGGATCATTTTTGCCAAAAAACTCATGTTTTGACTTTTGGCTCCGGAGCGGTTTGGCGCGTAAAACCCTAATTCCCGACTTTTGAGGAATGCATCTTTCGAGGGTAATTTAACTTTGCAAATGGATACATAGGGTTATATTGAGCATATTGAGTCACGTGTTGAAGTCTTGGCTCATCCTCTTGTGAAAATCCCACTCTAGAGGTCCTAGTAGTCCAAAACCCTAATTTGGCGATATCGGGTGTTTCGAGGCTCCTTTCACTTGGAAGGTCGCAACTTTGTGCTTGACTTTTGATGTGAGGGTCCTCTTGATCCTTTGTGGATGTTTTTAAGAGGTTAGACAAGTTGAAGATCATGTCATTTCTTGATTGATCTTTTGTCTAAATGCTCTGAGAGGGCCCAACCCTAATTCTTGATTGTGGTGGATGCTCAACTATCTTTGGGAGATTGATGAGGCATGATGGTACATCCATATTGTGGTGATGATTTTCACAATGATGGGAAATCTTGGTGGTTAAAATTTGGGGTATGACACTAGGACCGTGCAATTTTTTTTTAAAAGCTTCGATTTTGAGGAAACCATGAAAGTATATATAGTTAGAGGGATGAAAGGATAGGACTAAGGACATTGGGAAAGTTTGACAATTTAGGTATTACCCGAACATCCTTGGTTCCTCGAAGTAGGATACGAGTCCAATGTGTAGATTTGTGCCATAGTACTCGGCTTCTGAGAAGTGCTCCCTGATTAGTTTATAATGATAGTCCGACATAAATTAGACTCGCATGCATGTTTGATTGGTTGGGAAACAAATAATTTTAGCACCAAAAGGATGAAAATGCAGTAAAAGGCAACTACACCTTTCAAGTTGGGTAACCCTCACCTGGTTATTTAGCCTAACAGTGGTTGAACCCCAAACGTCATTCCAAAGTGGACAAATAAGCGCACAAAAGTGTGTAACTTCATTGAAATAAATAATAAATTAAAAAATGGTGTTTGAACAAAAATCCCAACCGGTCTTGTGCGTGTGACGACAATTATTTTTCCAATTGCCTTAATTTGATTATCTGAATGAAAGGGGAGGAAAAATAAAAAAAAAAGATACTTAAGCCCAAAGCATAATAGTTGGAGACATGTTTGAAAGGGAGAATTAGTTCTATGGCTTTAACGCGGTAAGTGTTCTTGTGAATACCTTTGTTATCAAGTGATTACCGAGAGAACTAGGCTTAGCCGATCGGAACGAAAACTAACGTATGAGTATCGATGACTTCATTTTCGTATTCTTTTTCATGTAGTGAACCGCTTGATCCAAAAATTCGCATAAGCAAGTTTTGTTGCTTGAGGACAAGCAACAGTTTAAGTTTAGGGGAGTTGATAAGTGATTTTCGCAACATTATTTCTAGTAGTTTTTACTTAGCATTTTATTGGTTTTTGTCTGATTTCTTTCTGTTTATTGTATTTTATGCTTTGGTTGTGTGTTTTTTTTTCCATTTTCAGGGTCTAATGAGTGTTTAGGTGAAAAAGAATTGAAAACGAACGAAACATGAAAAAACGTCAAAAGTCGAAAATTCCTCATACAAAATCCAGAAGGTTGCTACGGTCATCCGTAGCAGTTGCTACGGGCTATAGCAGCAAGGCACCTAGAAATCCCCTATTTTGATGTTCTAGTACATGAACCAGAGGCCTGCTACGGCCACCCGTAGTAGCAGCTACGGGCCGTAGCAAGAGGGCAAAATCCATTTTATCTATTTCCTTTTTTAGACCAATTCTTAAGTTTTTAGATTTTAGACATGATTTGATTTAAGATATTCTGAGGTAATGACTTAAACAGCAAGATATCGAGCCAAGTTTAGTTTTTTCTATATAACTCATAGTTGGTTATGAGCTTAAGGTTCCTAGTTTTTATTCTGCAAATTTTCTATGTATTTTCCATTATCTCTATACTCAAGTCTCCATTGGAGAAATTTCACTACTACGAAAAACCCATTTAACAACGGTTGGAAATGACATATAATGACGGGGGCGAAGGCGTTGTTATGTAGAGTGTTGTTGTATATGAGGTACGTACAATGAAGGTCCTAGGACCATTGTTGTATTCTAGTATGCGCGCACCATTTCACAACGGTTAGTTTACTCAACCGTTGTGATATAACTAAACTGTGATCTGGTTCGATTCTCAGCAACAACATTTTTTATTTATATTAGCTTTTGACATACAACAACGGATAAGTTTATAACCGCTGCAAAAAACAGCCTGTTTTAAATATAAAATTTAGCTACTTATCAAATTATTCATATATTTTATCCTGTCAAAACAGCTTGTGTTTACATGCAAACACAATATGTGCATCAAACACAAATCTTCCTATATTTTATCCTTATAAATGAATAAGAGAATTTACATCAAAAGCTAAATGAATTAGAGATTTAAACTGCTAACATTGTTTAAATCAAAAGCTAATATTATTGATTTCATTATGTGCATCAAAAGCCAAAACTATTGTTCACATTATGTGCATCTAAAGGCAAAAATACGTGCATCAAAAAATGTTGCTGATATATCAAACAGCAGGAGTAGAACCCTTAAACGCATTGTGGATATACGCCCAACGTTTACAAAGATCCACAAAGTCCTTAACGGGGAATGGAGTTTCGTCGTTAAACATCTACATAAGAGCAAAAAATTGAAGATCATGCATGATAATAATTCAATAGTCAACTTATATATTAATATCTGTAAACATTTTATGGCATATATACCATATCCCATGAATCAACAGTGCCGGCAAGGACAATGTTTAACATGTGTTTCATGATAAAATACCCACACTCGTAACTTCCGCGTTGTTTCCTCGTCTACAAATTACATGAATATAAAAACATGAATACAACCACACATGCATGAATGTAAATGAAATAAACAGGTAATCGGGCCACTTACTTTAGGAGCAAGGTATGTGGGCTTTTTCCTAACATTATTCATTATATTAACTTGCTCCACAATACTTCACATTGAAAATTGAATTAAACATATTACATTAAAAACTAATTACAATTAATGCCAAAGAAAATGATATTATTAAACAAAGACACTTATGTATACAAGATCTTTCATTGGTTTGTAGAGTGGATCGTGCAAGGAACACAGTAATGTCACCGTATTTGTCCTAAAAGATATTATGATCAATTGCCAATGACCACTGAATGAACACGAGAATATATATATATATATATATATATATATATATATATATATATATATATATGTATATATATTATTAGTTGTTACTAAAACAAAACTAAATATAGAATATAGAAATAAATTACAACAATACTAACCCACAGAGGAATGGTGCAAGGTAACACTCTTTTCCTCCGTCATTTAGCCGGCTTTTCAAGTACTTTTCTCTGACATTTTTATCATTATACGCCCAAGCAATAAAACTTGGATCCAAGATTCCATAGGTACTTGATTTATTCAATTCTATACAAACACAGTGAATGTACCTAAATGGTCAAAGAAAATGAATAAATTAAGGGAGAAAATACAAAAAATTATAATGTTCTATAATGACATGTATATTCGACTATATACTTACGTGCACCAAACTTGTAAAATAGCTATGTCAAGCCACTTAAATCCTGCGAGAAAATCCCTCACATCTTCAGGACTGTAATACACTAAATCCAATTTCGGGCAATGTTCTAGCGGGAGAGCCTGCGCAAGGTCTGTTGTTGAAATGGACAAGTATAAACTTGTTATTTCATTTGGACTAGGGTCCAATATCCCATTGCGGTTATCTACAGGGGGGAGGGGCTGTACAATTACTTCCTTTTGTAGAAGCGTGATTTACGACACTTCTGCTTGGAGTTTGATCATCACCAACGCAACGATGATCTTCATTATTAGTTCGTTGTTCGAGGCTTTCACTTAATCTCTACATCATAACATTCAATTAGAACATAAAACAAAAATAAGCACAATATATTCAATTAGAACATACAATATATATCATACAAAAATAAGCGCGATTTACGACACATACCGAATACAACGCTTTTAAATTTTCCACTTCTTTCTCCCTTTTTTCCCTCTCTTCTTCAAACAGCCTCATTTGCTCTGCCAATTGCTTCTCAACATTCTCAATCTTTTGTCGTTGAGCAAGAAAGTCAGTCGTTTCGGTGCTTCTTCTTTGAGGTCCAAAGTATGACCTCAAGCCGACACCATCTCCAACACCATGAACATGACCTCCATGCTCAGCTGTTCCGATAGCTTCGACTAATATGTCATGTCGTGCTTCCGGAACAAATGTGCCTTCACGGGCCGCCACAACCAAATTATCCTACACAACATGAGCAACTTACATAAGCAAACGCATTTAAATAACAACTCATGAGCTACTTACATAAGCAAACGCATTTAAATAACAACTCATGAGCAACTTACATAAGCAAACACATTTAAACAAAACATATACTTACAATTTTCTCAACATCTACTCTTGAAGCCTCAGAGGTGTACTCTCCATTAGGTCTTAATCGAGCCCTCTTCCATTTCTCATGTCTTGAAGGTGGAGATGGAATGTCACCATCTCCTCCTTCTTCTTGTTTTTCCTGCATTATCCTCTTCTCAAGTTTCTTGTAACCCCCACAAGACAATCTATGGGGGTACATGTGTTTTTGCCTTGTTCTGAATTCCTACTTCGCTTTTAGCCTGCTATTAACATAGTGAAAAATGTGTATGATTAGTATCTATAACTCATTAGCATAACATTATAGGTTACATAAGACTAGTACTAACCTTGAATTCCTCAGAACGATGTTTCTTTGCAAACTTGTGCCACAACTTCTTCGATAAAAAACTATACCGAATCCATAGAGGTTGAAGACCACTCTTAGGCTTCGTAATGTAGTCAGTCGTGAGCCGTGACTTAAATCCCCTCCAACGGACACCGACATAAGTTATCCACTTTCTTTTCAATTTTGAGTCATCGGTAAACTCAAAATTCAACTACATTAAATTAATATATAAGTATGAATTAGAAACTATAGGTAGTGATATCAAATATATGAAAATTATAGTATGAAATACCTTAACGTTTGTCCATATGATGCCTTTGACATTAACATCCACTTCTCTCCAATCATCAATCAGTATACTAACTTTGCTACGTGCAAGGAACACAACATAACTCCTAAAAGTAGCGTAATGTGGACAATCCACTAATCTGTAGTGTGAATCAAACTCGATCAGAATTTTTACACCAGATGAGTTGCGGACTGATGTGAATTGGGGCATCATTGTGACACCTCTTTGTGATCTTTTCGTTTGACTTTCAGTTGTTTGAGTTTCATTGGCCAATCTTTCATTTGTTTGAGTTTCTTCGCTGGTTTCTGATGAAGAACTCGACAAGGTCGACATCTAAGTTCAAAAACAACAACAACAACATGAACAACAATGGCAAAAGAGTTTACTGTAGATGCATGGGGAAAATATTTTACGTACCCTAAACGTGACGACGAAGTAAACGATGTTGGTGTTGGTGTTTTTGTTGTCTTCCTTCCTTACGACAACGACGGTGTTGTTGTTATCTTCCTTCTCGACGGTGACGATGATGACGATGGTGTTGGTAGGTGTGTAATCTTCTATTTTCTTCACGATCGTGACGATGATGACGAAAATGACAACAAATGGATACTGATGATGCAAGCTTTGGTTGAAATCGTGTATTATTTCACAGTATTGAACGTTAGGGTTTAGGGTTAAAATCGTGTAACGTTTCATCTGGTTTCTATTTTCAATGAAAAAAGGATAATGAAGAGACAATGCAACTAGCTAGCTTGGAGAATATTGAAAAGCTACTGTGACGGTCAAAAATATAAACCGTTATGATATATTATTTTCATAATGATATTTCATATTAAAGCGCCAGAGTTATATTTAGAATTAAAAATTAAAAAAAACATACAAAATATATCACAACGGTGTAGATAAACAACCATAGTCATAACTTTTAATTTTTTTAATTAAAATTAAATAAAAAAGAAAAGGCGCGCTTTAACATAAAAGGAATAATATATATGATGGCGCTGAGGTTCGAACACATGAAAGCTTCATGGTATCACCACGGTTGATTTATCAACCGTTGTTATATACAGATAATCACCACGGTTGGTTTATCCACCGTTGTTATATACAGATAATTTTTATTTAATAAACAAATAAAATACAATCGTGCCTTAGTTTAGATATGTCACAACGGTGTAGGGATGAAGCGTTGTGAGCATGGCGTCGTTGTTTACGCGTTTTGTAGTAGTGTTTGGATTAAAGTTATCAATTCAGTTTTTATTATTTGTTTTCATTGCAATTCCTTATTTATTTCAATTATCAATTATGAATTCATTTGTGAACATTGAATTGGTTGTGTTTGTCCTCATCATGAGTGAGTAATCCATTAGGGACAAGAGGTTATGGGGGTTATCTTATAATCGTTTGTATGATCTGTCACATGTCGATTACGAGATTTTTTTGTCTAAATTTATTTTATTCCATGAGTTCATGCATTCTAACTCTTGTACGAAAGTAAAGTGTTCCAGGTACTAACTGTAGCATGGAAGGATATGTGTCGGTACCAGAGCACAAATTTTTAAACAAATAAGTCCATTACAACGAAAGCACTTGTATGAATTTGAGAAAGTTTTATAGCCGAGCAAAAGTAACGAATCCTTGATGAATAATCCAGTTGTGCAAAAGCATAAAAATTATTCCTCATCGATAGGGAAATGCGCTGGAGAAAGGAGGTATTGCCCACATTTACCTATTTTATATAAATCATGTCGAAACTCTCGTAATAGAAGTGACTCGGATTGTACGAATTTGTTAGAGTGAGAACCATAACCCTAGGTGATGTTTACCTCAATTAGAGTTTAAGTGATTTTGCAATGAGCTTTTTTCATTTAAGTTCTTTTTATTTAAACTATTTTTTACCAAACCTCAATTTATTGATTCCTCTAGATATACATCGATAGGACAAAATTGGGTACTTAAACCATTGGCCTTTGTGGTTTGATAACTTTTTACTACTTGGCACAGCCGTGTACTTGCCGCGTGTCAAAGGACAAAGGAGCGTTTGGTGTAACACCCTAAACCCCCAAGACAATAAATAATAGAAAATCAGATTAAAATAGAACATACAACGTGTAGGATGCTAAATTCAACAAACAGTTGCTCATGCATAAGATATGTAACACAAAGATACTGCATATTTCGACCATACTTAATTAATCTCTTCGTATAGCAACGGAATTCAACTAAAACATAACATGTGTAATATCACTTAATCATCATCAAGCAAATAAAGTGGTAACAAATAACGACAAACGTTCCGAAAACCCCAGTGTTACACATCAGAGCAGACGCCGACACACGAAATAAAAAGGGAACACTTCATCTTCACTAACTTCAACTCCGCACTAATCCTGCTTATCTGCACGTTACCCGCATAGAGGTAACATTCACACAGAAGGGGTTAGATCCTCAAATCAACAAAAGAAATGCATAATATAAATATAAAAGCATTTAAACAATTACACGATTCATCCTAACATTACCACATCAACGAAATCACACTCTTCCACATAAGCAGACAACCGTACAATTCACCATACAACACAACATAATGCAATGCAATGAGACCCACGACTCGACTCAATGCACGTGGTACCAATTCGATCCCTTTTTCATGATCATAATTCCCGTCGGAATTTCTATATTAGTCGCTCATACCCCACATGGACACACGACATCCGTGATCGCTCACACCCCGCATGGACACACGATCACCTCAATAACAACAACAATAACACGATTTTATTTCAAAGAATCCCGATAAGACGCTCACACCCCACACGGGCATACGACTTATCGCACAACTTATGCAACATGGCATGCATACAATGACAACATACAAAGACAAATGAATTCATATGACTATCCATGCGTTAATATATCATACTACAATTATCCAACATGCAGCATATACCTGCCATCACATACAACAATAGCAATCCACAACCACAACACGCATACACACAACCAAATTCATCATTCTAACACACAACACCTAACACATGCACGAAAACCCAATTAATGCATCAAATGGTTGGAATGTTGGTACTGAAATCAATTTTAACAAAAAGTATGTGAAACCAGCTTCCCAACGATTCGAACGGCGGTTAGAACGGACATACGAATTAAAAGTTATGAATTTTTGAAGTTTGATAAAATTATGTCCGTAACAGCAGCAAACAACACTGTCATGCTCGCTGCGAGTTCGCTCAACGAACTCTCGTTCGTTAGAAGTTCGCCTAGAAAACTAGCCAGCGAAAAACTCCTCCCTTACAATAACCAGAGACTCACTTTTTTTCCTATCCGTTCGCTACACCTTCGCCCAGCGAACTGGAGTTCGCCTAGCGAACATGGGGAGAACTTCCCTACCACACATTCCAGAATTCCTCTTCCTTCCCTTTGTCCGCTGCCTTATTCACTTAGCGAATCTGGGGAGAACATTCGCCCAGCGAACTTTTATTCGCATTGCGAACTACGCGATTCTGCAAGTTCTGCAGTTGCGATTTCTGCACCATTCCACCCCAACCCTTCTCCGATTTTACTCCCAAATATCCCCAAAACGCACATATAATCACAGATTATCATACATACAATTAGGAATACATAGACCACAATTTAACCGATCAAATTATGCATTTTCCTCTTATCTAAACCTCGGACATGCAAAATCCCCAATCCCAAATCAATACAAACAACACGTAGGGATGATCCTAAAGGTCCATCTACCCTCATACAAACATTATACAACCCTTAATAGATTAAAGAACCCCACCGTTACCTTAGAGTTCTTGGACAAAAACTTCGACCTCAACGATGGCTTTTCTCTTCCCTTCTTCCCTAGCTCTCCTCTTTCTCCTTTTTCCAAAAACATGTACTGAATGGCTTCTCTCCTCTAATTCCCTCTTTTCTATTTTCTTTTTTTAATATTATTTTATTATTAATATTATTATTATTATTATTATTATTATTTCAATATTATTATTATTATTATTATTATTATTATTATTTTACTAATTAAATAATAATAACAATATCCTTTAATAATTTAATATAATAATATTAATTAAATAGCTATTCTCACCACACCACCAAGTTCTACCTATTTGGTCACACACTCCCGACATTTTATTCCCTTTAATTCTAAGGTCACTACCCCATACTAAGGACAACCCTAAACACAACTACACACACAAATGCACCACAACATATAATTCCAATTACGAAAAATAATAAAATAAATTGGGGTGACTCTCAAAAACACATGGTCTCCTTCCTGAAACTCAAGATCTTTCCTCCTCTTATCATGGTAGCTCGTCTTCCTACTCTGCGAAGCTTTCATCTTCTCTTGAATTAGCTTCACCTTTTTAGTAGTCTGCTGAACAATCTCAGGTCCAAGTACTACACTCTCACCGGATTCATGCCAACACAAAGGCGTCAGACATCTCCGACCATACAAAGCCTTAAAAGGTGCCATCCCAATACTGGAATGATAACTGTTATTATAAGTGAACTTAATCAGCGGCAAATGGCTATCCCAAGCACCTCCTTGTTCAAGGACACAAGCCCTCAACAAATCCTCCAAAGATTGTATAGTTATCTCTGTCTGTCCATTTGTCTGCAGGTGATAAGCTGAGCACAATCTCAGTTTCGATCCCAAAGCTTCTTGCAAGCTTTCCCAAAATCTGGAAGTGAATCTTGGATCTCTATCCGGCACAATACTCAACGGAACTCCATGCAACTTCACAATCACCTGAATATAAATCTCTGTCAGCCTCTGCAAAGGAAAACTGATATTGATCGGAATGAAATGTGCCGATTTCGTCAGTCTATCCACCACTACCCAAATGGAATCATGTCCTCTGGGCGTATTAGGCAACCCGGTCACAAAATCCATAGAAATGATGTCCCACTTCCACTCTGGAATATCTAACGGTTGCATCAACCCAGCAGATTTCTGATGTTCCACCTTCGACTTCTGACAAGTCAAACAAGCATACACGAACTTAACCACGTCACGTTTCAATCCAGGCCACTAAAATATCTCCTTCAAGTCTTGATACATCTTTGTAGCTCCTGGATGGATACTCAAGCAACTCCTATGACTTTCTTCTAGGATCATTCTTTTCAACTCATAATTATCAGGAATACAAATTCTATCACGGAACCTCGAGACACCTTGTTCATCCACTTTGAATTCGTTACTTTTTGTCTGCTCATTTCCGATCATCAAATCCACCAGTTTCACATCCAACTTCTGACCCTCTCTGATACTGTTAAGAAATTCATTGTTGATCTTCAGCATACCCAACATCACACTATGTAGTGTCTGTTAACAAACCAAACTCATATCTCTGAACTGTTCAATCAATTCCAACTCTTTAACCATCATAGCCGACATATGCAAGGACTTTCGACTCAGAGCATCAGCCACTACATTAACTTTACCGGGGTGATAGTTCAAGCCGAAATCATAATCCTTTAAGAATTCTAACCACCTTCTTTGTCTCATATTCAATTCCTTCTGATCAAACAGATACCTTAAGCTCTTATGATCACTATACACCTCAAATCTGGAGCCATAAAGATAGTGCCTCCAAAATTTTAATACGAATACCACTGCAGCCAATTCCAAATCATGAGTTGTATAATTCCTCTCATGGACTCTTAACTGTCGTGACGCATAAGCCACAACCTTTCTATCCTGCATTAACACACCTCCTAAACCCATCAAAGAAGCGTCGCAATACACCATAAACAGTTTACTTGGTTCGGGTAGAATTAAAATTGGAGCCGTAGTCAATCTCTTCTTTAGCTCGATGAAACTCTTTTCGTAGTGAACATCCTACACAAATGCTTTACCTTTGCAAGTTAACTGAGTTAAGGGAAGTGCCAACTTGGAAAAACCTTCAATAAACCTTCGGTAATAGCCAACCAAGCCCAAAAAGCTTCTGATCTCAGTTACTGACTTCGGAGCCTCCCACTGTAGAACTGCATCTACCTTGGATGGATCCACAGCGATACCATCACCTGAAATAACATGACCAAGAAAACTCACCTCTCTCAACCAGAATTCACACTTTGACAACTTAGCATAGAGCTTCTTATCTTTCAACACTTGCAGCACAATCCGCAAATGCTCAGCATGTTCCTCTTCTGACTTAGAATAGATTAGAATGTCGTCAATAAAGACAACCACAAATTGGTCCAAGTAAGCATTAAAAATTCGATTCATATACTCCATGAGCACACCAGGTGCATTAGTAACTCCGAACGGCATCGCCACATACTCATAATATCCATATCGAGTTCTGAAGGCCGTCTTCTGAATATCTTCATACTTTACTCGTATTTGATGATAACCCGACCTCAAATCAATCTTACTAAACACACGGGCACCGACTAACTGATCCATCAAGTCATCTATTCTTGGAAGTGGATATTTGTTCTTAATCGTCACTTTATTCAGCTGGCGGTAATCGATACATAACCTTATACTGCCATCCTTTTTCTTTACCAACAACACTGGAGCTCCCCAAGGCGATACACTTGGTCTCACAAATTTCTTTTCTAATAACTCTTACAGTTGCTTCTTCAGCTCTATTAATTCTCATGCCGACATCCTGTATGGTGCCATAGAAATAGGTCTAGTACCATGGACAAGATCAATAGCAAACTCCACTTCTCTCTCTGGAGGTACATCAACAATATCATCCGGAAACACTTTGGGAAATCCAAGCACCACCTGCAATTCATTAATCACCGACTCACTCTCCACGGACAAGGATGAAAACAATGCAAGCACCTGAGCTTCTTCTTCTAAAAGCTTTATCAACTCTCTAGCAGATAGAAAACCATCTTCTTCCCTTTCTTCAGGAGCAAGGAATCATACCGACTTGCTAAAACAGTTAATATGAACATGATTGAACTCCAATCAGTTCATACCCAAGATTACATCGAGACCCCCCAACGGTAAGCAATTGAGATCCACACCAAAGTCCTTATCAAAGATTGATAGTGGACAATTTAAACAGACTAAGGAAGTGGTCACCGATCCCTTTGCAGTAGTTTCGACAACCATCTCTCCCTTCATAGGAGAAGCGACAAGGCCTAGCATTCTCACAGAATCAGCAGCAATAAAAGAATGAATAACACCAGTATCAATAATAACAATCAAAGGCGTATTATTAATATAAAATGTACCTCTGATTAGTCCGTCATCACTGGAAGTCTGAGTCCCCGTCAACGCTAACACCTTTCCTCCAGTCGAAGCTTGCTTTGGTTTTTGGCAACGATTACTAATATGGCCCTGTTCTCCACAGTTGTAACAAGTCACCACATTAACTTTGCAGTCAGCAATCAAATGTCCTGCTTGTCCATACTTGAAGCATTTCTTCACATCGCTCGTGTACTCACTGACACGATGACCTAGCTCACCACACCTGTAACACTTAAGAGGAGCAGGGGAACCTCCCCCACTCGGCTTTTTACCATCAGCATGTTTATGTTTACCTTTCTCAGCTGGAGCTGTATAATGCTTCCCACGGTTCATTGGTTGTTTTTCCCTCCTCTCGGCCAGCCCTTTATAGTGAGTCGATCAAGCGTTGATATCTTCTTCAAAGATCCTACAACAATCCACCAAATTTGGAAATCTTCTGATCCGCTGATAACCAATTTCCTATTTGATCTCAGGCCTCAATCCATTCTCAAACTTGACACACTTTAAGAACTCAGCAGTTGCCGCACTGTAGTGAGGGTAAAACTTAGCCAGATCTGAGAATTTGGCAGCATACTTCGTAACCGTCATGTTACCATGTTTCAGTTCTAGAAACTCGATCTCTTTCTTTCCTCTGACATCTTCAGGAAAATATTTCCCCAAGAACTCCCTACTGAATACAGCCCAAGTGATTGCCTCCCCTGTTGCTCCCAACTGTTGTTGAGTGCTAACCCACCAATCGCCAGCTTCCTTAGCCAGCATGTGAGTACCTAACCGCACCTTCTATGCTTCAGGACATTCCATAACCCAGAAGCTTCTCTCGATCTCCTTGAGCTAAGTCTGCGCTCCATCCGGATCATATATTCCTTTGAAGATAGGAGGTCCTTCTTCCGAAACTCGTCATTCTCACTAGCATTAGGCGGGTTCTGTACCGCCCGAGCAACATCCTGCAAAGCAGCAGCAATAGCAGCATCGTTCCTTCCAGCCATTCTAAATTTGTTACACATCAACAACAGAACATAATGGTTAAGGGAACAACATCGACAGTAATTAACCGTCACACGACAACGACTCGATGACTTGGCCGGATGGACCGACCTGCTATGATACCACTATGTAACACCCTAAACCCCCGAGACAATTAATAATAGAAAATCAGAGTAAAATAGAACATACAACGTGTAGGATGCTACATTCAACAAATAGTTGCTCATGCATACGAAATATAACAAAAAGATACTGCATATTTCGACCATACTTAATTAATCTCTTCGTATAGCAGCGGAATTCAACTAAAACATAGCATGTGTAATATCACTTAATCATCATCAAGCAAATAAAGTGGTAATAAATAATAAAACAAATAACGATAAGCGTTCCGAAAACTCCAGTGTTACACATCAGACCAGACGCCGAAACACGAAATAAAAGAGAAAACTCTATCTTCACAAACTTTAACTCCGCACTAATCTTGCTTATCTGCATGTTACCCACATAGAGGTAACATTCAGACAGGAGGGGTGCGATCCTCAAATCAACAAAAGAAATGCATAATATAAATATAAAAGCATTTAAACAATTACACGATTCATCCTATCATTACCACATCAACGAAATCACACTCTTCCACATAAGCAGACAACCTTACAGTTCACCATTCAACACATCATAATGCAATGCAATGAGACCCATGGCTCGACTCAATGCATGTGGTACCAATTCGATCCCTTTTTCATGATCATAATTCCCGTCGGAATTTCTATATTAGTCGCTCACACCCCACATGGGCACATGACACCCGTGATTGCTCACACCCCACATGGGCACACGATCACCTCAATAACAACAACAGCAACATGATTTTATTTCAAAGAATCTCGATAAGATGCTCACACCCCACACGGGCACACGACTTATCGCACAACTTATGCAACATGGCATGCATACAATGACAACATACAAAGACAAATAAGTGCATATGACTATCCATGCGTCAATACATCATACTACAATTATCCAACACACAGCATATACCTGCCATCACATACAACAACAGCAATCCACAACCACAACACGCATACACACAACCAAATTCATCATTCTAACGCGCAACACCTAACACATGCATGAAAACCCAATTAACGTGTCAAATGGTGGAAATTCTAGTACTGGAATAAATTTTAACAAAAAGTATGTGAAACCAGCTTCGCAGCGATTCGAACGGCGGCTAGAACGGACATACGGATTAAAAGTTATGAATTTTTGAAGTTTGATAAAATTCTGTCCGTAACAGCAGCGAACAACACTGTCATGCTCGCTGCGAGTTCGCTCAGCGAACTCTCGTTCACTAGAAGTTCGCCTAGCGAACTAGCCAGCGAACAACTCCTCCCATACAAAACCCAAAGACTCACTTTTTCTCCTCTCCGTTCGCTACACCTTCGCCCAGCGAACTGGAGTTCGCCTAGCGAACCTGCGGAGAACTTCCCTACCACACATTCCCGAATTCCTCTTCCTTCCCTCCGTTCGTTGCCTTATTCTCTTAGTGAATCTGGGGCGAACATTCACCCAGCGAACTTTTATTCGCATTGCGAACTACGCGATTCTGCAAGTTCTGCAGTTGCGATTTCAGCACCATTCCACCCCAACCCTTCTCCGATTTTACTCCCAAACAGCCCCAAAATGTACATATAATCATAGATTATCATACATACAATTAGGAATACATAGACCACAATTTAACCGATCAATTTATGCATTTTTCCTCTTATCGAAACCTCCGACATGCAAAATCTCCAATCCCAAATCAATACAAACAACACATAGGGATGATCCTAAAGGTTCATCTACCCTCATATAAATATTATACAACCCTTAAGAGATTAAAGAACCCCACCCTTACCTTAGAGTTCTTGGACAAAAACCTCGGCCTCAACGATGGCTTTTCTCTTCCCTTCTGCCCTAGCTCTCCTCTTTCTCTTTTTTCCAAAAACACGTACTGAATGACTTCTCTCCTCTAATTCCCTCTTTTCTATTTTTTTAATATTCTTTTATTATTAATATTATTATTATTATTATTATGTCAATATTATTATTATTATTATTATTATTATTATTATTATTATTTTACTAATTAAATAATAATAACAATATACTTTAATAATTTAAAATAATAATATTAATCAAATAACTATTCTCACCACACCACCAAGTTCTACCTATTTGGTCACACACTCCCGACATTTATTCCCTTTAATTCTAAGGTCATTACCCCATACTAAGGACAACCCCAAACACAACTACACACACAAATGCACCACAACATATAATTGCAATTACGAAAAATAATAAAATAAATGGGGTGTTACATTTGGAACATAATCAAGTGGAGTTAAGTGAGGATATGGACATTGTGAAAGACAAGGTAGACCAGATGTTTGAAGCTCTGCTAGCTATGTCAAATAACAATTTTAGCATGCTGCTACAGAGAATATCGGTCCCACATCAGGCTTTACCGTGGTTACTAACTCAATGTACGGTCTTTCCCCTTACTACACTCCACCACGGGTGGACGATCCTAATCAACATCAGCATGTGCGTCTCACAGTATCTAATGAGGTCCCCATTATGCAGGAGAACCCCACTATTTATATTGATGAAGGGGATCCACGATTTCAAAGGTACATACGAAATTCTCATGGTCCCCACCGTGAGATAAGTGTGGAGCGTCCTTAGGATGTTGCATCCGCAGAAAAAAATCGTGCTTTGGAGAAAAAAATTGAGGGCTCTGGAAGGTTTTAATGCATTTGGTCTTGATACTCATGACGATAAGTTGATTAATTCACTATTTTCAAGAAAGTTTGAGTGGGGCATTGTTGAGTTAGTACATCGAGTTAGAAAGGAGCCATATTCAATCAAAGAGGGATCTAGCTAATGCCTTTTAAAGAAATACAAGTATGATATGGACATAGTCCTTGTCAGACCCCAATTTTGTTCGGGCCTTTTAAACTTTCATGCATCCAACTTCATTTTGTTTTGCATAGGATAAAATTTTGGTTCTACAGATAGATCGGTTGAATCCAATTTCAACTAAGAGTAAAATTAACGAGAAAAAAATTTCGAGACCGGGCTTGCAGTTGTGAGTTTTATTTATCTACGGTTCGCATAGTTTAACCCGGAGTGCTCGTTCAATTTTTTCGATTCCATTTGCGGCTGCATTTGATCAGGCTGAGCCTTTTTAATCGGGCATTTTTTATTGCAAAATTTGATCTTTTCTTGCCTGTTTTTCAAAGATGATTTTGTGTAGATTATTCAAATGCATTCATTTATTTTTTCGCGCATTTTCACGCACGTTACTTTTCATTTTAATTTCTTTTATTTTTTGTTTTTTTTAATCAAAGTATCAAGAAAAAATAAATAGAGACAAATTAATAATCATTTGATTTTTATTTGCATTATTAAAAAAGATTTGATTTTGATTGCATTTTATTCTTTTAAATTCATTTTTTATCTTAGAAACATCTAAGGGCTTTTTTGGCAATGCATTTAATTGTGAAAATCCTAATTTACTTATTATTTTTTGCCAACTCTCTTGGCCATTGGATTGAAGTTAATCAATAGCTCACCAATGTTCCCATTATTTTCACTTGGATCACTACCTATGTTTCTCTCTCATAACCAAATTAAAATCTCATTTCAACAAAATTAACTTTAACAAACACACTTAGATGCAATCCTAACCCTTGATTAAATACTTTTTCACATGGATCACTAATTTGGGCAATCCTAACCATTCTTCATTTTCATTTTTCACATTATAACTCCTTCCAAATCTCACCTTCATATTCCACACAAATTTGAATTCACTCACATTCATCTTAGCCTGTTTAAACAACACCATATCACCACAATGAAAAAGAGAGAAAGAAAGGATGAGTCAAAATGATAGCATATTCACTACTTGAATTTTGCTCAAAAATGGAAAATAATTGAAGAATTTGAAATAGGAGAAGGATAGGATTTAAGAGTGATTCATATCACATTGATAGGTACCTATTTGGAACTTCATCGGAGGGTGATCAAAATTTACAAACTCGCGGAAAAACTCATCGGTGTTCTTCGTGTTCTTGAGACTTTTCATGTGGATAAGCTTTGATTCTTGTTTGTTACTTGATTTCTTGACATAAACTTGTCGTTGCACTTAGTATGTTTCATATCCTTTAACCATTTGTGCAAGATAGATTAAAATATGAATTTTTGGAAAATCGGTGTTCTTCTGCATCCCACTGTAAAATATTTGAATATTTTAGTTATTGATTGTTGATTTTTATTATCATGCCAATGTGTTTGTGTGATCGGGTAGATGAATTTTCATTATTTATTTGTGTGATTTCATGAAAAATTGAGACATTTGCATGTGGATCTAATAGACTAGTAGTGTATATTTTTCAAATTTGATCTTGCTGCTACTGCATTGTTGTTTTCTCATTTCCTTGGTACTACATGCGTTAGGCAAATGAAAGAAGAAGGGTGTGTGGGGCCCAAATGGCCCCACTCCTTTTTTTATAATCATTTTTATTATTTTCTATTATTTTCTTTTATTTTATATATATAATTATATGATTAAATTGAACTTTAATTGATTAATTTTATTAATTGATTTTTAATTAACTTAATTAATTGATTAAATTTATTTTAATTAATTAATCTTTTTAATTGATTTTTAAATAATTTGATTAACTGATTAAATATATTTTAATTGATTAATTTTGTTAATTGATTAACTTAATTAATTGATTTATTTTATTTTATTTGATTAATTTTGTTAATTGATTTTTAATTAACTTGGTTAATTGGTTAATTTGGCTAATTGATTAATTAAATAACTTGACCATATAAACTCATCCTTTCAAAAGTCAAAATAAATACTTGATCAACATCAAGTTGGTTTTGAAAATTTCTCATCGTTATCAAATCACTTTCCTAAATAAACATAACGTTAAAAATATTTTTCTTAACAAAAGTGAAAGAAGAGGAACCTTAGAGTCTCGCATTCCCTGAAACCCTCGAATGATCGGTCTTGAGACATACGTCTTGGGCTAGTCGTTTATTCTTTCTTTCATTTCTAAAACACTTAATACCAACTTGGACAAAAAAAGGGTCATTGGAGTCTAGCATTCCAGTGAAACCCTTGAACAATCGATTCTGAGGTACACGTCTCGTTCTTATCGAGCGTTCGTTGTCCATCAAACAAATTTTCATAAACACCTTGAATGAAAAAGGAACATTGGAGTATAGCATTCCAGTGAAACCCCGAATAATTGGTCCCCAGGATCACGTCTAGTTCTTACCAACCATTCGTCATTCGCCTAAAAAAACACGCAACACATCAAACTTTTTTCTCGCCCCTGTGCGATCAAAAACCTGTTACAAAAGAACATTACTTAGTTCGTCCTAACGTGTATATAAACTAGCGCTTAAGCCTCCCTTGCAAGTGTAGAAACCAATGTTTAACTATTAGAATGTGACTTCAACATTCGTTCACTAAAATCAATCAACCAAAACTCATTTTCTACACCAAGAGCAACGTAGCTTTGAGTTCCCCATGGCACCAAGGGATATGTAGGAGCGAGATTCAAAGTCTCATCAAGCACTATAATAAAAAACCCAAAAATATTTTTTGTCTTGCACCAAACTACAAAGCTTAAAGTTCCTCATTGTACATGAGGATACATAGGAGCGAGCCCCATTTTATTTTCCTTTTTCATTTATATTCAAAGAAAATAAACAACGATAGCTAACATTCAATCACATGTTTAACTAAAAGGTTCCCGTTGAGCATAACAGACGTGAGGGGTGCTAATACCTTCTCCTTGCGTAATCGGCTCCCGAACCCGTATTTGGTTGCGATGACCATTTTCTTTTACTTTTAAGGGTTTTATCGATATTTTCCCTTTCCTTATTTAGAATAAATAAAGTTTGGTGGCGACTTTGTTTAAATAAATTTCCCTCGAGCACGCGAAGGATCGTATTTTTTGATATGTGGCAACTGGCAACTAGAAGAAGAAGAAGAAGGTTGAGGTGATGGTATAGGAGATGGTTGAGGTGTTCTGTGATGAGGGACAATTTCTTGTTAGATAGAAGTTGCAAGTTCAGCTTCAGAAGCAGAACATGATTGGGTGGAAGGATGGTTTTTAGGAGAGAAGGTTTTGATGGGGATGGCAAGAATAAGGTTGATGATAACAGGTTTAAGGATAAAGGACTTTAGATTAAAACTAGCCATCAAACTTGCTTAATCATGTATTGATTCAGAACTTGATGAAGAAGCTTTACCACTAGAAATGTCAATGGGTGGTTCTAACATGATGTTAACGGGAGATGGTTGATCTAACATAGTTTGAAGAGCTAACTGGTTCTGATCTTCCATGGGTGAAGAGGGGTGGATGGGAGAATGAACAGGTGAGGGAATTGGTGAAGGGGTTGGTGATTTTCTGTTAAGGGTGGAGTAATCAAAATCACCGTTTGATAATAGATTCCGATTAATACTTGTTCCGCCAGCATTCAGAGCTTCTGAAGTAGTCACAACTTCTACAGGAGCACTAGGAGCTTTAGTCACAACAGACTTTAAACCAGCCATAACCTCAACAGCTTGAACTTCAGCAGATTCCAGCACACCAGTACTAGTAGCCTCTTGATTTCCAACATTAGTGAATTCAGCAGGCTTTAAATACTGATCCAACATTACAGATGCCAAAAGTTGAGCATGCTTCAAGCTAGGCCTAATTAACTCCTTCTGAACAGGGACATCTGCAATCTTCTTCTTTCTGAACAGGGATGCACCAACACCCTCATCTTCTTCCTCTTATTCCTCTTCCAACTCAGCCATTTTCAACTCTGTAGATGTTATGACCTCCTCAATTTCCTTCTCAATATTCTCTTAATGAACAAGTTTCTTTTTGGGGGGTTTCTGAACATTTGAAGCCACCTGCTTCCTTTTGTTAGAAACCTTAAACACTTCAATGGGCATGTCAAGAATATCCATGAGTCTGATTACTTTCCCTTATAAGAAAGATTGTGAAATGAAATTCTTGATTGCTTCAGGATTATCCAACTTGGTGATGATAGGATAATCCTCAAGATAATCAGGATTTGTACACCTGACAGAGAAAGGTACCTTTGAAGCCACACCATTTCCTTTCTTTATAATCTTCTTATTTCCTATAACAGAAGCAGAAAAAACATTTCCATATATTTCCTTCAGATCCCCATTATCAAGCAAGTTTCTCAAGGCATCAACTAGATGACCCTGAAAGAACAATTCTAACAACAGTCTAGCATAAGGCACATTTTTCTTGCGAAGCTTTGTGCTATCTCTTATAACTTCATAAAGATGATGGAAAATATAGGTAGAGAGGTTGATCTTGTTTTCATTCTTTAAGTAGAAGAGGAAATGTTTGTGATCCCAAAAAATATGATCAGTTATTCCTTCTCTAGGAATCAGACAATTAATTAAGATTTTAAAAAGAAGTCTGAAATCCTTCTTCATGTTCTTGACCTTTCCAAATTCAGCAGAACAAAGATTACCAGCATTCTCAAACAGACTCCACTTGATTCCATTTGCTTCAAGACTGTTGTCTTTAGTGACTACAACAAATCTTCCAGAGATTGGTGCTCTCAAAAGTTTGGAAATAGTATTATGAGTAATGACCACATCAACACCCATCATAGCAGACCTGATTTCCACTTCTTCAAACTTCTTCAAACCAACTTCTTCTCTACTCTTCCCTTTCAAGGAACTGTTCTTCTCCACTAGCAGTCTGAGTTCCTCAGAAGCAGCGAGTTCATAAAACACTTCTACTCTAACCCATAAATCCTTTACAAGATAAGGATATGTTGGTCCATTCAAAATATCAAAGATAAGAGACCATTCCTGAACTCTGAAGTAACTCTACAGATCATACCCATTCTGGCTGAACAAGTCAAAATCAACAATTTATTCTACCAAAAGCTTTAGATCATCTTCATTCAAGTCCATGACCTTGGGCTTGATGGTCATACTTTTTCCAGAGTCGACCATTGGATGAAGAATCCATTATTGAAGGGAGTTTTTAGGGTTTCTAGGGTTTGCTTTTTGAAAAGGGGTTTTTCAGAGAACGTTAGATAAAGCAAAGTGTAGGTAGTGAGAGGTGAAGTGTGGGTTTCTGATTTACAAAGTATTTTTAAGTGAAAAAGAATTTCAAACAAATAACATAAATGAAAAAAGAAACAACTAACCAAAGAAGTAAATGCATATCACCAAGAACAGAGGAGTTTTTACTCAATAGTTGCAATCCACGTGTTAAAAGACGTTTCAATTTTATGACACGTAAGATGACAGATGCCAAAGTTTGTTACTAGAGGATGTCCACTTGTGTGCATATCAGAGGAAGTTAACCTTATTCACGGTATCAGAATATGAGATGCTTCAGATGCTATATATTTATCAAAAGCTGACTCAGAGCTTTCTGATCAAGATAGCTTCTAAACCTAATCAGACTTTGATATAAAGTACGATTTTATGCCCAACTAATAGAAGTAGAATTATCACTATAAAGTGTAATTCTTATTTCATAAATATGAATATCTTCTGACAAACATCAACAAATGTTTGGATTAGAGACTATCTAATAAAAACAGAGATAAACATACCTCACGATTAGCAGTATCATCTTTTGAGATTGTCCAAGGGAACATTCTTGTTCCAACAATGCTCATCTGATCACCACCAGAAGTCATCTCAGGCTTCTAAAGATAACTGGTTAAACTTCATAGACAAAGTCACAAGTCTGAAACACCGGTTCAGCAAAGGAGGAGATCAATCTTCCCAGTACTAGTGATCTTGTATTTTTGCTTTCTTCCACATCTCCTACCTCTTTTAGAGTTAGGATTTTGAATGTATGCCTTCTTCTTTTTGAAGGTTGTAAGCAACCACTGTCCTGAAGCGGTTTTTTCCTTGTTCTTTCCTTTAAGCACATCTGCATCAAAAATAATTTCATTCTTTGGTACCAATACTCTTATGGGTCACTGAGGTTAGTTTTGCATGGTTTCTTATTGCTTTGTGCCTTTGCCTTATAGTAAGGTTTAGACTCATTTGTGACATCTTGTTTGGTATAAGTTTTGACCTTGACTTTTGAATCTCTCAAAACTTAGATGCAATCGTCTTTGGTTCTGAGTTATTCAAAACCTGGACTTGGGAGTCTTAGATTTTAATTTACTTAGAACCTTTGACTCTTGAGTATGAGATCTCGGTTCTCTTAGAGCTAAAGAATTTTCTGTCATGGCTTTTGATTGATTTAGAATTTTACCTTTTTCAGCAACATGCATAAAGTAAGCATACATCCCCTTTTGAGCAGTGCTTGAAGAAGAAGGGTCTAATGGTTTCATCAAAACATCAGTAATTGGATTATAAGGCTTTTGATAATATCCAAGGCCTTCTCCTTTGCTCTTACTTGCTCCATAGATCATGTAAGCAAGTTTGGTTCTTTCAAATCCAGATATAATGAAGTTTTGAAAAGCTAATTCATTTTTGTCCTGATTTTTGTCAGACATGTTTTGTGCTAAAGCAATTTGATCGTTCTCAACTTTTTTCAATTTTCTCTTTTGAAAGTTTTAGCTCATCTTTCAAAAGGTCGTGTTACTTTGTTAGCATTTTCACATGTCTGGATTTCTACTGGCATCTTTCCATGAAATCATGACAAAGAGTACCCAAATCAGATATAGAGATATTAGAAAATACATGATCCGTGTTTTCTGACTCTGAATCAGAACCAGCTTCAGATTCTGAATCTTAAAAGGTTAAAGCCATTAGGGCAAGGTTGGCTTTTTCATCTTCTCCTTCATTGTCAAGTTCTTCCCATGTTGCCATGAGACTCTTCTTGAACTTGCCTTTGAAGTTGTTCTTCTTTAAATTTTTCTTCTTGCTTTTGTCTTTGTGGATTGAAATAACCATTTTGATCTTTACTCCCAGATCTTGACCCTTTGAAGCTATCTCTCTTACCATAGAATTTTCTCTTCCTTCTGACCATTTGTCGAAATCTTCTGATGATAAAAGCTTGTTAATCATTATCAGATTCTTCATCACGAGTGGCTTCTTTGAGCTTTTTAGTTTAAGAAGATTTATCAGATCTCTCAAAAGAATTTAAAGTAAAGGTTTTAACTTGCTTTTCAGTCTCGTCTCCATTTACCTCTATTTCATGACTTTGGAGATTGCTATCAAGACTCTTAAGACTTAGAGTGTTTAAGTCTTTAGCTTCTTGGATAATAGTTACTTTGGGTCTATATTTGGCAGGAAGACTCCTAAGAATCTTTTTGACATGATCCACAGTAGTAAAGCTCTTGTTCAAGACCTGAAGTCTAGACACAAGTACTTGAAATCTTGAGAACATGGATTCATTGTTCTCATCCTCTTTCATTCTAAACAGCTCATATTGCTAAACCAGAAGATTAGCTTTAGCCTCTTTCACCTATTGATTACCTTCATAGGTAGCACATAAAGATTTAAAGATAGTATGAGTAGTAGACTTATTAATAATCTTTATATACTCAGTATGAGGTAAGGCATCAACAAGAATCCCTCTTACTCTATGATGTTTTCTATAAATAGTTTTCTGCTCAGGAGTGAGAGACTTCCTATCAGTAACCATTCCAACACCATTGACCTGAAATTCAATGCCATCTTCTAATATGTCCCACAACTCATCATCCAAACCAATGATTTGATTGTACATCTTACTCTTCCACCATTTAAATTCAGTGGAGTTACCACTGAATGTTGGTGGTCTAGCAATATAACTATTTTGACTAGTTGTACTTTGATTGTGGTTATTGCTTCCAGAGGGTGAATCTCCATCAGTAACAGAGGAAGTGCTAGGCATGATGAGATCTCTAAATTTCTCAGGATCTTTTCTGTATAACTGTTAAGTGTTAATGCATAAACCGGGCTCTGAAACCAACTGAAGGTGAGAAAAATACATAAGAAGAGGGTGTGAATTGTGTAAGTAAAAAATAGCTTCACTTATGAAACTGAAGCTTCAGAGTCTAAACCACGTTCAGAGTCTTATATTAGAATGAGTAATAGCAACAAAAATGAAATGTTTAGAAGTAAATGCAAGCAACATACAAAGATTATCCTGGTCTCTCTCCTCAACTAAGAGTATTCCAATCCCCTTGCCTCAACAAGCATTTTTCACTATAACCAACCTGATTACAATTGCTTAAGCCAACTGCTCAAGACTTCCTGCTCAATCAACCTAGAATGAGACTTCCTTGCTTAAGCTAACTTCTCAAGATTTCCTGTTCAATCAACCTAGAGTGTGACTTCTTGCTTAAACCCTTGGTTCAAGACTTCCTGCTCAAGTACACAAACAAGAGACTTCAATGCTCAAGCACATACGCAAAGGAATTCCTCTACTTTAAAAAAAATAGTTTAGTAGAAAATATAACTTCTATACTTTGATACACAATCAGAAGTATAACAAATGTACAACAATCAAAAAGGTTTTCAACCTTTCTAAGATTTCTAAAATAATTTAAGTTAAGAAATCTTAAGATCTTATGCTATAAAATTTGCAATAACAGCTCAGGGTTATGCTAAGATCTTTCAATGTGTTGTGATGTTGTAACCTTCCTTTGAGTCTTCAACTTCTTTTTATAGAGGTAGAAAAAGAGTCGTTGGAGGTTTAAACAACAACAAACTTAGTGAACAAGGATACCAAGAGAGACATTGGAGAGTTGTATTCAGTCAGAAGTGTTGTCCACTGAATAAAAGTAATGTCCATAACACCTTTTGAGTAACTAGGTATCTACCAAAAGGTAGTACATACTAAAGAGGTCATATCACCATCCTCGAGCCTTGCAAAACCAAACCATAGTTGACTCTGTCTATAAATCCGTCACTTTGACAAAACTGGTCAGCTTTGGTGCAGAGTACGGATCAGACGTTCCTTAAGCCTTCAGGGTCTGAGCTGTCACCAGAAGTTGGAACAGCATACGAGAGTCTGAACCTTCAGATGCTAATGAACATATTTAGATTATGATAATCCAAAATATGAGTAGTATTTCTTATTCATTTATGCTTTCAATATGATTAATTCATGATGAATTCTTAGCTTATGATCCTGCACACTTAAACATATGTTAGCAAATCCTATTGTTCTTTAAATACTTTATTATCATCAAAACCTTTTAAGGGCATAAACAATTCTTGTTCCAACACATCTCATATCTACATTTCATCTTTCCATTTCATCTTTGTCTTTTAGGACAAAATATGGGGTCTTTTCATATCTAATCGACTTCTAACCTGAAGGTATGGAAATTGTGGCAGTTTATCCTCCCGGGTTAAAGACAATTAAATAGGGGCAGCTGTCATGCCTCAATTTGTCCGGGCCTTTTAAACTTTCACACATCCAACTTCATTTTGTTTTGCTTAGGATAAAATTTTGGTTCTACAGATAGACCAATTGAATCAAATTTCAACTGAACGTAAAATTAGAGGGTAAAAAATTTTAAGTCGGGCTTGCAGTTGTCAGTTTTATTGATCTATGGTCTGCGTAGTTTAACCCGGAGTGCTCGTTCAACTTTTTTTATTCCATTTGCAGTCGCATTTTGATTAGCCTAATCCTTTTCAAATTTGATATTTTCTTGTATGTTTTCCAGAAGTTTATTTCGTGTAGATTGTTCTGATGTATTCATTTTATTTTTTCGCGCATTTTCACGCCAGTTTTTATTCATTTCAATTCCTTTTATTTTTGTTTTTTTAATCAAAATATTAAGAAAAAATAACTAGAGATAAATAATAATCATTTGATTTTTATTTTCTTTATTAAAAAATATTTCTTTTAAATTCATTATTTATCTTAAAAACATCCAAAGGATTTTTTGGAAATGCATTTAATTGTGAAAATCCTAATTTGCTTATTTATGCCAACTCTCTTGGCCATTGGATTGAACTTAATCAACATCTCACAATTGTTCACATTATTTTCACTAGTATCACTATCCATATTTCTCTCCCATAACCGAATTACAATCTCATTTCAACAAAATTAACTTCAACAAACACACTTAGATGCAATCCTAACCCTTGATTAAACACTTTTTTTACAGGGATCACTAATTGGCGCAATCATAAGCATTCTTCATTTTCATTTTTTACATTCTAACTCCCTCCAAAACTCACCCTCACATTTCACTCAAATTTAAATTCACTTAAATTCATCTTAGCCTATTTAAACAACACCAAATCACCACAATGAAAAAGAGAGAAAGAAAGGAGGAGTCAAAATGATAGCATATTGACTACTTGAATTTTGCTCAAAAATGGAAAATAATTGAAGATTTTGAAAGAGGATAAGGAAAGGATTGAAGAGTGATTTAGATCATATTGATTGGTAACTATTTGGAACTTCATCGGAGGGTGACCGAAATTTGCAAACTCGTCGAAAAACTCATTGGTGTTCTTTGCGTTCTTGAGGCTTTTCACGTGGGTAAGCTTTGATTCTTGCTTTTTACTTAATTTCTTGACATAAACTTGTTGTTGCACTTAGTATGTTTCATATCTTTAATAATTTGTGCAAGATAGATTGAAATGTGAATTTAGGGAAAATCGGTGTTCTTGTGCATCCCGCTGTAAAATTATCAAAAAATTTAGTTGTTGATTGTTGATTGTTTTAGCATTCCATTGTGTTCGTGAGATCAAGTAGATGAACTTCCATTATTCATTTGTGCGATTTCGTGAAAAATTGAGACAATTGCATGTGGATCAAATAGACTAGTTGCATGAAGATTAAATAGACTAATAGTGTATATTTTTCAAATTTGATCTTGCTGCTACCGCATTGTTGTTTCTCATTTCCTTGTTACAACATGTCTTAGGCAAATGGGAGAAGAAGGGCGTGTGGGGCCCATGCGCCCCCCACCCCTTTTTTTTATTTCTTTTTTTATAATTATTTTTATTATTTTTTATTTTTCTTTTATTTTATTTATTTTTATATATAATTAATTTATTAAATTGAATTTTAATTGACTAATTTTATTAATTGATTTTTAATTAACTTAATTATTTGTTTAAAAATTTTTAATTAATTAATCTTATTAATTGATTTTTAATTAACTTGATTAATTGATTAACTTAAATAATTGATTAATTTAATTTTAATTAATTTTTAATTAACTTGATGAATTGATTAATCTCATTTTAATTGATTAATTTGGCTAATTGATTAAGTAAATAACTTGACCACATAAAATCAACCTTTCAAAAATCAAATTAAATACTTGATCAACATAAAGTTGGTTTTCAAAATATCTCATCGTTATCAAATCACTTTCCTAAATAAACATAACGTTGAAAATATTTTTCTTAACAAAAGTGAAAGAAGAGGAACCTTAGAGTCTCGCATTCTCTGAAACTAGGGGTGGCAAAATGGGCCGTGGAACGCCGGGCCGGCCCGCGCACTCGCCAAAAAATGACGGCTTGGGTTGGGATTTTGGGCCCACCGCCCACCAAAGCCCGCCCCTCCAAAACTTGTCACCCGCCAAATCCCGCCCCGCCAAAACCCTCCACCCGCCAAAGCCCGCCGCACCTATTCGTTCAGCTTGTCTCACCTTAAACCCGTAATTTTTTAGTTAATTATAGTAATTCCAATTCTTGATAGTTTTATTTTGTATATTTATTTGATAATATATGCAATATTTTTTATGTAAAATTTGTTAAAAAGATGCTTTGTAAAAATTATTCTAAAAAATAAGTGAAAAATCTATTTGAAATGTAAAAACAAGCCTATTAATCTAATAAAAAAATGAAAAATAAATAAATAAAAAATTTGGCGGGCTACCCGCCCCTTTGGCGGGGCGAGCTAGATTTTTAAGCCCGTTCCCCCACCCTTTTTTGGCGGGCTTAAGGCGGGGCGGGGCGGGCGGCCCGATTTGCCACCCCTATCTGAAACTCTCAAATGATTGGTCCTGAGGCATACGTCTTGGGCTAGCTGTTTATTCTTTCTTTCATTTCTAAAACACTTAATACCAACTTGGACAAAAAAAGACCATTGGAGTCTAGCAATCCAGTGAAGCCATCTGAGGCACACGACTCGTTCTTATCGAGCGTTTCTTGTCCATCAAACAAATTTCATAAACACCTTGAATGAAAAAGGAACATTGGAGTCTAGCATTCCAATGAAACCCCAAATAATTTTTCCCGACGCTTACGTCTCGTTCTTACCAAACATTCATCATTCGCCTAAAAAACACTCAATACATCAAACTTATTTTCTTATCCCCGTGCGATCGAAAACCTTTTATAAAAGAACATTGCTTAATCTGTCCTAACGCGTATACAAACTAGCGCTTAAGCCTCCCCAGCGAGCGTACAAGCCAATGTTTAACCATTAGAATGTGACCTAAATATTAGTTCACTAAAATCAATCAACAAACACTCATTTGCTACGCCAAGAACTACGTAGCTTTGAGTTCCCCATTGCACCTGGGGATACGTAGGAGCAGGATTCAAAGTTTTGTCCAGGACTAAAATAAAGAACCCAAAATTATCTTTTATATTGCATTTAACTACAAAGCTTTGAGTTTCTCGTTGTACCTAAGGATACGTAGGAGCGAGACTCGCAATCTCGTCGAGCACCCTAATAAAAACATTTTTGTGACCCATTTTCTTTTGCTTTTGCATTTTTATTAAAAGAAACAAATAACAATAGCTAACATTCAATCACAAGTCTAACTAAAAAATTCTCGTTGATTACAACAAACGTGAGATGTGCTAATACCTCCCCTTGCATAATCGACTCCCGAACCCGAATTTGGTTGCGACGACCATTTTCTGTTACTTTTGATGGTTTTATCGATACTTTCCGTTTCCTTCTTTGGAATAAATAAAGTTTTGTGGCAACTCTATTCGAATCAATTTTCCGCGAGAGTGCGGACGCTTCATGAAGGATCATATTTTTTGAGATGCGACAACCCCTAATTACATGCAGATGCAAAACTTATCTCAAAAGAGCAAGGAATCCTTCAAGGAATATGCACAGCGGTGGAGAGACTTGGCATCCCGAGTGCAACCACCACTCTTAGAGAGCGAGTTGGTTGACATGTTCATGGATACTCTGAAAGGATCTTATCTTGAAAAAAGATATGCAACGTGTTATCAAGCTTCTCTGATCTGGTGATAATGAGAGAGCGCGTCGAGAGCGGCCTCAAAAGCGGAAAAATCCAAGATGCTTCGAGTAGCCAGACTGATGAGAAGGAATCCCCTAACAACTTCAACAAAAATAAAGAGGGTGAAACCAATACAGTCACTTGCAATGTCGGGTATTTTCATGATGCACCAGCAGGAGCGTATGGTTCCCCGTCTTTTCGACAGTCAACATTTCCAACACATTACTATCCTTATGTGGCAGTGTGTCGCGGTGAGAATCGGAGACCATAGATATTAAGTTAACTAGGTTCGCAAAACTTAAGATATCACCACCGATCTTTAATTTATCCAAGGGAAGGGGAAAAGAAAGAATAACCCATAAACATCCAATGCAAAGACAAAGCAATAAAGCGGTCTAAGGTATGAAGGTTGGTTATACTAAGGGAAGGTATTAGCACCCTAAGTATCTAGAGTATCCTATAGGAACCTCTTGTTGTATCTGTGTTATGGTTAAAGTTGTTTGCTATTGGATTGATTAGGGAGATGAGAAGAGAAATGTTTTTATTGTTTTTGTATTTGGCAAGACGCAAAGTCTTGTGCCAACGTGCCAATGAAGGATCAAAACCTTGTAGTTCGGGGTACAAATTGAAAAGGGTTTGTTATGGTGGATTTTAATGAAGAAGAGACAAGTTGTTATCTTGAGGAGAATACTCAACTTATCCACCACAAATATGTGGACGAGGGATCTATACTTCACATTGAAAGAAGGGCTCCAACTTGGATATATAATCAACAAGTAGGCCACATACCTCTCTCAAGTGGAAAAGAATCAACATCTTTCTCATCAATGTTATGGGGTAGGAGAATTATATCTCAACTAAGGATGACTAATGTCTAATTTAATTTTGGAAGATTTTAAATTAAAAAGCCAAAGTGGAAAAAGGTTTGAATTGAATTTTGTGTTTTTTAGTCTTTGTGAAAGAGTTTGAATTTGAAAAATCAATGACCTAAAGTCAAGTTTTCTATTGAAAGAGATTTTGAGCTTGAAAGAGGGGAAACCCTAATTGAGTTGTCTAAGTTGATTCATCCTAAAGGGAAACTTCCTAAGGGATAGCAAGTCAAGGATAACAACAAGTAAAATATGTACAAGAAAATGTAAAGATGCATATGCAAAATGACAATGGTGTTAACAATAAGTCCCTTCCTTGGAATAGGAAACATGAATATACAAGTGTAAACAAATATTTAACCAAGAAGTTAAACATGAGAGACATGATACAAGTAAGGATTAAAATGGTTCAACAAATATGTAAAGGTTTTCATTTGAAAAAGCATGCTTGGATACAAGTTTAACATTCTCAACATGAACAAAACATAGATACTTAAATCATTGGACAAGTTTCAACAAGATGCTCATCAAGATATGGAGAGAAACACACATAGGACATGATTTACAAGAACAAGTTTCATCATGAATTATCTAGGGTAAGCATGGAATATCATCATTATTTTACACATGTATATACAAATACAAGTATTAACACAAGAGTAAGAGATCAACGTATGGTTTCATCATAGATTTATAGGTCAAGAAAACAAGTTATAAACACATGGATAACCTTTGAAACAAGCATGAACAAATACCAATCATTTAAAGTATTCAAGACAAAACAAAATGGCATTAAGAACAAGCATATCACCATGGTCATATAAGACATTATCAACACTTGAACAAAGGATAAGATATGAGTTTTAATCAAACATGATCAAGCAAGCAAATCACAAACCCTAATTCAATTAACAATCTAAACACATCTTGAATATCACAAGTAAGAACAAATTTAAATCACTTAACAAAAGGATAAATCTAAAAGGAAATATATTTATAGATGTAATACCTAATAAATGGTCAAGAAATTGATTTTTGAGTGCTAAAATTAAGAGGACAAAAAAAAGGAAAGGAAAATAAAAATATTTGGATTTTTAAAGGCTTTAAATAAAATAAAGAAATAATTAATACTAAACAATATTATTTAATAAATTAATGTAAATAAAATAAATACGTTAAATAAACCTAATAAAATATTTTTTGATATTTTTGGTTTTTAAATGGAAAAGAAATATCAAATGAAAAAATAAAATAAAATAAATAATTAATAAAAGGTTAAAAGGAAAAAAGAGAAAGAAAAAGATAGGGAACAAGTGATAAAAATAGAGAAATGAGGGCTTTCGGGTTCGAACCCACGCCCTCACTCATGTAGCAAAACACGTGTGCCACTGGGCCAGGCCAGTTGGCTTGTCAAAACACGGGCAGGAATAAAATATAAAAGAAACAAAGATCTAAAAATGGAAACGCGCAAAGCCAACTTCATCTTCAACCTTGAGAAACTCAGATTTTTGAATTTGAATTTTCTTGTTTTGGAACCAAATCAAGCAAGTGAATATACTATCTTCATCAGAATTTCACAAGGAACTAAAAAATGCATTCAAAATTCATTCATATTTTCTCTAACTCAAGAATTATGATCAAAACCAAATAAATCCTAATATCTAAAACAAAAATTATATGCAATTTTTGCACGATCAATGGACACAATCATGGGGGTTTTAATCCTTACATCATAACAAACAGGTGGTAACTTGAATGAGTGTGAATGATGCCTAAATCATGGAGTTTGAAAAGTGAGAAAATTTACCTATTGGAGTGTGTCCAATGCACCTTCAAATGTTGCTCCAGATACAAGATTATGATCCTTTTAGCTCCACTAGACCTCCAGGAAGATGTTTGAATGTCTGGCTTGCCCTAGAATGCCTCTGAATTCCCAGCTCGAATCAACTTGCAAATGGTCAAAAAGTGAAATTTGATTTCTGTGATTGAGTGGTTACATTTGGTGTTTGATGATTTGGACAGCTTCTATGAAGTGTTTATAAGGTGTTTGAAGTGTTTGGATGTATGGAAATGGCCAGGATTGAAAGTTCTTGAGTTTTGGCTTTTTGGTCAACAATGGTGACCAAAGAGGGTTAGATTTTGGTTTAGAGTGGTTTCTAGTGTTTTGGAAGGTTTGGACACCTTCAAGGGAAGATTTGCGGTGTGTTGTGATGAATGGTTTGGAGGTTTTGTGACTGTAATAGGTTTTGGAAGGTTTTGGTGTTTTGATGAAAATGAAGAACAACGTGCTTCAAGATAGGATGCTTTGCAATGCTGAGTTTTTTGGCTCAAGTGTTATGTCTTTTATATCTGATATGGAGTGATATTTATAGGGAAAATGATCTGCAGAAGATCAATGGATCATAGCTTTGTTTGGAGGTTCATGATCAAAACCAAAAGGTTGGATATAAAGTACAAAAGCACTTTTCACTTTAGTAGCTTCTAAAGTTGACCTCCCCTCACAAGTTTCCAATGGCTGCATAGCTTGTACAAGTTGATTCTGGCTCAGATCATGCTTTCCTTAAATCATGGAAAATGGTTGGAGGCAAAAGGTGCTTTTTGTCCAATGTCCAAAAGTGATTCAAGTTGACATGTTGGATGATGCTTTTGTATGATGAAACAAGATCAAATAGGGCAGGATTTGGTACCATTGGAAAGATTTCAGGACAAGGAACAAGTTTCAAGTTAGCCACTTGCTCTGAAAATGCTTGGAAGATGGGAAAAATATGTCTCAAACTCATGTAAAAATCTTGGTGCCCAATCTGCCTTGGACCAAACAGCTCTTTCATGGCTACTTTGCAAATTCATAACTTCATGCTCAAGCAAGATAATTTCATGTTCTTGGTTCCATTGGAAAGATGAGATCACAAACTACAACTTTAATGTTAATCACTTGGAAAGACTCATTTTGGATCATTGAGATAATTGGCCAACAAAATTGGACTTTTCCCTGATTTATACTTAGAGAAATTTCTAAGTATTTGACATTTTCACATCTTGGAAAACCTCAACTTTGATCAACCATAACTTTCAATTGGTAAATGATTTTGGGTTTATTTATTCACCAATTTTAAGTATGTAATACCATCTTTAAAATGAGTCCTCAAGTGTTTTCATTGGATTCTTGAGGAAGAAGTTATAGTCTTGGAACGTAGGGCATTTGATCACAAAATTTCATAACTTAGAAAAATTTCATAAACCCTAATTTTCACAACTTTGAATCTTTGAATGTTTTCTTTGATTTTTTTCATTAGTCATGATTAAATTCACCTATTTTCATGATCCTTGACTTGTGGAGTCCATGTTTGACCAAAAATCTCGAAAGTCAATCTTTAACTTTGATGAATAGTTGACTTTTTCCAAATGAATTCAAATCTTTCAATTATTAATGAATCAAGCCTCTAGAGCCAATCCAAACATATGAATGGACTAATATGATGTACTTGAGGTCTTTGAATCATGTATTGAGGTGTAGGATCATGCCTTCCTCAAAAAGTCAACCCATGACTGAATTAGGTCAAAACCCTAATTTGGTCCATCAAATGACTTAGGGCTTGATGAAATGATATTGATCGAATCTTGCACTTGATTATTGATGTAAGGAGACCTTTGATCATGTTGAGAGGTTGAGGATCACATTACTCCTTGATTAGCCAACTTCTTGAGCTCTTGGTCCCAAAACCCTAGCTTGCAGTCAAAGTAAACCAAAGCACATACTCTTGTAAACTCAAAGGGGTTAGTGATACATAAAACACACACACATGATATGATTGATTTCATGCCAAGATGATGCAAATGAGGTGGAATCTTGGGGTTTAAAATTAGGGTGTGACAGATGCCCTTATTTAAGTTTCTTCTATCCGGATATATGGAGATTGAAATCTTCGTCTCGACGCGATAAGAGAGACTTAAATACAAACATGCACAATATTTGGCCCTAAGATACCACAAAGATACTCGTGATATGATCTGATATGAAATGAATGCAAGACAAAGATTCTGTGGGAAAAAATACCACAGAAGATGAATATTCTGGGGAAAAGGGTTGCAACTCCACTGGGGATGAGATTAACAAATCCGACAATCACAGGGGAGCTCCATAGGAGAGACATGTATTACCTACTACCAAACATATGGTAGCTTAAACCAAAGGTAATAAATTCAGAATGAAAGATGACCTACTACCAAACACATGGTAGCTTAAGCAAAGGTATCCAACCAAAGATATAGAGACATATTACCTACTATCAAACGTATGATAGCCTAAGCAGAGGTAATAAACTTGAAAGAAAAGATCACCTACTACCAAACATATGGTATCCTAAGCAAAGGTATCTGGCCAAAAAGATAGACATATCACCCACTACCAAGCATTTGCTAGCCTAAACAAAGGTGATAGACTCAGAAGGAAAAATTACCTAATACCAAACATATGGTAGCCTAAACAAAGGTAACTGACCAAAAATAGACATATTACCTACTATCAAACGTATGATAGCCCAAGAAGAGGTAATAAACTTGAAAGGAAAGATGACCTACTACCAAACATATGGTAGCCTATGCAATGGTATCTGACCAACAATAAGATTCCATGATCAAAATATGATTCAGCTTCTTCTTTAACTAAATGATCCATTTAGCAAAGGTAAATAAACTTTCCCAACGCTTCGAGGTTGCATGCCACGAGCTGGTCTCAGTTTCTTCTTATCAAGTCTTCCACTTGAAAAGGTTAAAATAAACTCACGAGGAAGTAATCACTTGTGGGAAAGTATCTTCACAGGGGATTAGGAATTTCACTAGAGATTTATAACTTCACCCGGGATCTTCAAAAGAGATGTGAGCTGGTTGACTTCCAAAACAGATTTCTCAAATAAAGAGAAAGATCATCTGTAAGAATCTACACCAAACTTCTATGTTAGTACTTCCGAAGAGATGCCATTTGATGGGAGAAAAATAAGATAACGAGCTCACTAGGGAGCATTGCTAGTTGTAGTTTGAAATTGCATTAGAGCAAATAAAATTCTGGTAACAGGATATCTCAAATAAAGAGAAAAACACTTGTAAAAGTCTTCAACAAACTTCTCTGACGGGATTTTCGAAGAGATGTCATTTGATGAAAGAAAAGTTGATAATTTGATAAATTTATTGGGGATAGACAAACTGTCTTGAAAGGAGACTGCCATTTTCCATCCAAAAGAAAATAGGAGAACAAAATAAGTTGCTCAAATAAAGAGACTGCCACTTATTGTTAGGTATAAATTCCAAGAGAATGTTACAACACTACTGGGGAATAAAGGTTGTCTTCAATGGGGATCCATAAACAGATTCTTCTTGGAGAAACAAAGTATCCAAATGTGAAAAATAAATGCACCCTCGATCTAGGTTTAACAACCTAGAGAGATTCGAAACCAAATAATTGTCAGAGACCAAGGTTCACTCCAGGAATAAGCTGGAGAGAAACGACCAAGCAAGACTCTAACCAATGAGGAATGAACTCGACTGGGGATTTTATCCTATCCAAGTGTGGAAAGGAATAGCTAAATCAAAATCTTCTATGAGGGATACACTCAGTGGGGAATTAGAAAAGATATACATTTTCTGCTTAAGGTTGACAACTCCACCGGGAGAGATGAAAAAAAAGTTACCTGGGGATAAACACGTCCAAAGTGAGTGAAGTAAACAAACATTACAATAATGTGGAATTCACATGTATCCTGTATATGTTTATGAATGAATGTATGTCATGTTATGTTTAGGCTGACAAAACAAGCGAAAGAGATAGACTGGAGATGAAATAAACATCTCAATCGGATACTCGGCCAATCTCAACAAGATGGAAACATCACTGGGGATGAATTAAAAGCCACAGATGGAACAAATTCGTGCTTCAAGGCTCCAATCTCTATGGGGAGAGGGAGATACTCCACTTGGAGATAACCCAAAATAATCTGTTATCATCAAAGATCCGCTAGGGGATAATACATGAACTCCGCTTCACGGGGGAAGAAGGATCCACTGAGGGAAGGTCCACCCATAACTGGAGAAGCTTGAATTAAAGTTACAGCTGGAGATACCAGGCTTGAGACTTCAT
Organism: Lathyrus tuberosus; assembly: GCA_022829125.1. Taxonomy (NCBI): domain Eukaryota; kingdom Viridiplantae; phylum Streptophyta; class Magnoliopsida; order Fabales; family Fabaceae; genus Lathyrus; species Lathyrus tuberosus. The sequence continues at coordinate 4,068,365 of JALAZF010000406.1, forward strand.
AGGGGATAAAATAAATATCCACTACACTGGAGAGGTCTGAATTAGAGTTGTAGCTAAAGATGCAGGAGCTGGGACTTCACGGGAAATGAAATAAATATCCACTTCGCCGGGGAAGACTAAAGTCAAAGGAACTAACTGGAGAAATCCTACACCAATCACGTCATAACCACTCGAAGTAGAGACTTACTTGGGATATGTACATTACAAAGCAACACTGCTCTGCATTTTGAAGTCTACCATTCTTGGAGAAACTGTTAAGGTCCCTTTTCGCGTTCATAAATCAAAGTAAAACACACGTACACATATTTAAAAACAAGAGTAAAATTTTAATTATGTTTCAAAACGTGCTATCAAAAACAGAAAAGGCATTTTGCAAGATAGAAATAAAGACAAGAATTGCAAACAAATGGATAAGGCTCAAATTTCATTAATTGAATGGTAGTCCGCAAATGGCGTGACTTCATGGATCATTACAAAATTTGGAAAATGGTAAATAATGGAAAAGGTTACATTAAAAAAAATGACCAATATTATCCCTAATAATCTTAAGTTCCAAAATATTCTTGAGCTTCTGATGACTTGACTAAGAAACCCTAGATGATAGCAGTTGTGTTTTACCATCCAGTCTGTTTTGATGCAGTTACTAGCCATAATCCCTAACTTTTTCCTAGATTGCCTTTTTCAGGTTTTCAATCTATCGGGATAATATTTCTTTTGTTTTGTCTCTAATTTTTGCCTGGACTGCCCTTTCGGGTTTTCAGTCCACCGAGACGCTCATTTTTGCCTAAGTCGCCCTTTCAGGTTTTCTACTTAGCGAGCTGTTCTTTTCATTTTTTAGGCATGGTATTTCTTGACTGCATCAATATTCACAGGACGAGTGATCTCTTCTCCATCCATAGTTTCAAGAATTAGTGCACCACCAAAGAAGGCTTTCTTTACAACATATTGGCCATCGTAGTTAGGAGTCCACTTGCCCCTAGAATCAGTGATGAAATACTGGATTTTCTTGAGCACAAGGTCGCCTTTTCTGTATTCACGAGGTCGAACCTTCTTATCAAAAGCCCTTTTCACTCTATGTTGGTAGAGTTGACCATGGCATAAAGCCATAATTCTCTTTTCTTCAATTAAGCTCAGTTGGTCGTGTCTGCTCTGATGCCATTTAGCCTCGGACAACTTAGCCTCCATCAGAACTCTCATCTAAGGGATCTCAACTTCTACGGGGAGCACTTCTTCCATGCCATACACAAGAGAAAATGGGGTTGCTCCTGTTGATGTGCGAACTGAAGTACGATACCCATGCAAAGCAAATGGGAGCATCTCATGCCAGTTTTTGTATGTGACAACCATCTTTTGAATGATCTTCTTGATGTTTTTGTTAGCAGCCTCAACAGCACCGTTCATCTTCGGTCTATATGGGGAAGAGTTATGATGTTCAATCTTGAACTCCTCACATAGATTTTTCATCATTTTATTGTTCAAGTTTGACCCATTGTCAGTGATGATTTTAATTGGCACCCCATAGCGGCAGATAAACTGATTCTTGATAAATCTAATGACCACCTGTCTAGTGATGTTTGCATATGATGCAGCTTCTACCCACTTGATGAAGTAATCAATGGCCACTAGAATGAAGTGATGTCCATTTGAAGCCTTCGGCTCTATCATGCCAATCATATCAATTCCCCACATAGAGAAAGGCCAAGGAGAAGAGATAACATTGAGAAGAGTTGGCGGTACATGGATCTTGTCAGCGTAAATCTGACATTTGTGGCATCTCTTAGAAAATTTATAACAATCAGATTCCATTGTCATCTAATAGTAGCCTTCTCTCAGAAGATTCTTCATCATTGCATGTCCATTGGCATGAGTGCCAAAGGATCCTTCACGAATTTTCATCATCAACAGTTCTACTTCTCGTTTGTCTACACATCTTAGCAAGATCATGTCGAAGTTTCTTTTATATAGTGCATCATTGTTCAAAAAGAAGTTACTAGCCAATCTTCTTAATGTCTTCTTATCCTAGTTCGATGCCCCATGTGGGTACTGTTGTCTTCGGAGGAAACATTCAATATCATAGTACCAAGGCTTATCATCACTGACCTCTTCTATTACAAATACATGTGCGGGTCTATCGAGACGCATAACGCCGATCTTGGGACTATCATTCCAACAATTCACTATAATCATGGAAGCCAATGTTGCTAGAGCATCCGCCATTCGGTTTTCGTAACGAGGAACATGATGAAACCCAACTTTGTTGAAGAAAGGGAGAAATTTTCTTGCATAATCTCTGTAAGGAATCAAGCCATCTCGATGAGTTTCCCATTCTCCCTTGATTTGGTTGATCACCAAGGAAGAATCTCCATACACATTCAAATTCTTGATCCTCAGGTGAATTTCCTCTTCTAGGCCCATGATGCACGCTTCGTATTCATCCATGTTATTTGTACATATGAAGGTCAATCTTGCAGTGAATGGGATATGGGATCCATGAGGAGTCACAATAATTTCCCCAATCCCTTTGCCATAGGTGTTGACAACTCCATCGAATATTAAACCCCACTGGGATCCTGGCTCAGGCCCCTTATCAGGCAACAACTCTTCACAATCTTTCATTTTTAGGTACATCACGTCTTTATTGGGGAAGTCATCTTGGACAGATTGATGATCTTCAATTGGCTAATGAACCAAGTGGTCAGCTAAGACACTCCCATTTATGGCCTTTTGACTGTGATATTCAATATTGTACTCCAACAATAACATATGCCATCTGGAAATCCTTCCAATTAAAGCAGGCTTCTTAAAGATATACTTGATCGGGTCAATCTTAGAAATCAACCAAGTAGTAGGGTTCAGCATGTACTGACGAAGACGTCTTACTGACCAAGTACACAACCCATGGAGTCTTCCAAGATAGTCAAATACATGATTAAGGGTCTTCCTTCAACGGGGGGGATCAAGATTGGAGGCTCGAGGAGATATTCTTTGATGTTGTCAAACACATTATGACATTCCTTTGTCCAAACACAACCTTGATCTTTTCTGAGGAGTTTGAAGATTTGCCCATAGGTGGCAGTCATATGTGGTATGAATCGTGAGATATAATTCAGGCGTCCAAGAAATCCTCTTACTTGCTTTTCAGTTGTTGGAGGTGGCATTTCTTGAATGGCTTTAACTCTGTCAGGATCGACCTCAATTCCTCTATGGCTAACCATGAAACATAAGAGCTTTCTTGAGCAGACACCAAATGTACACTTGTTCGGGTTCAAACGGAGTTGATATTTCCTCAACCGCTAAAACAGCTTCAACAAATATTCCACGTGGTCTTCTTCCGTCTTAGACTTAGCAATCATGTCGTCCACATAACTTTGATTTCCTTATGCATCATATCATGGAAAAGAGTAGTCATAGCCCTTTGGTATGTTGCGTCATCATTTTTCAGACCAAAAGGCATCACTCAGTAGCAAAACGTGCCCCAAGGTGTGATAAATGATGTATTCTCCATATCTTCGGGAGCCATCCTGATTTGGTTGTAACCTAAGAAACCATCCATGAAAGAGAATACCTTGAATTTAGCAGTGTTGTCGACCAACATATCAATATGCGGCAAAAGGAAATCATCTTTCAAACTGGCCTTGTTTAAATCTCTGTAATCAACACACGTACAAACTTTTCCATCCTTCTTCAGAACGGGCACGGTATTGGCTAACCATTCAGGATACTTTGATGTGACGAGAAACCCTGCATCAATCTGTTTCTGCACCTCTTCTTGGATTTTGAGGGCCATGTCGGGACGAGTTCTTCTTAGCTTTTGCTTAACCGACGGACACTATGCTTCAAAGGCAGTCGATGCTCCATAATATCTATGTCTAACCGAGGCATATCCTGATAAGACCAAGCGAACATATCAACATACTCTTTAAGTAGCTCAATCATTCTCTCCTTGATGGCGGGAATAAGCAGTGCCCTAATCTTCACTTCCTTTCGGTCTTCTTCTATACCCAAGTTGATTATCTCTACTGGCTCTTTGTGAGGCTGAAAGGCTTTTTCCTCATGCACAAGTAATCTACAGATCCCATCAGGAATCTCTTCTTCATCTTCCTCTTCTGCCTCAAACACTGGGAACTCAAAATTGGGAGATGACATTGGGTCATTGTTTTCAATGGTTTGTTCGTGCATTAATCTGCACATGCGATTTATGCTCTATTTTAGAATCAATGAAAAGAGAGTGTGTGTGCAAACATGAAAGTGATTACGTGATATATATATATATATATATATATATATATATATATATATATATATATATATATATATATATATATATGGAATGCTACAACACACCCATTCATTTTTATGAAGGTGTGTTTTAGCAACATGCACCTTAAGGTGTATTTAATGAATTTTTAGTTATTAATTGCTAACAAATTCCTTCTAAAAAATTAATAGGTGTATTATAGTTAATGCCTAAAGGAGATGCTAACTTACACCCACTTACTTTTTAGAAGGAGTGTTTTAGTAACATGCACCTTAGGGTGCATTTAACCATTTTTTAGTTAAAGCTTGCAAAAACACACCTTCATAAAAATAAGTGGGTGTGTTGTAGCATTCCCATATATATATATATATATATATCGAGTTTTTTAGATTACCATTTTCCAGAAAAAGCAAAAAGTAAAAATAGTAAGATGGAACACAAAATGGCAATTTTATTGATGATATCATTTCTTAAGACAAGGCCCTAACACAAGCACACCTTTGCCTTGGGCAGAGCAAAGGGAATTATTAAAATAAAACCCACACAACTACTCCTTCGCCTTGGGCAGAGCGAGGAGTTTAAAACATAATCAAAGAAAATTACTTAGATAAATGGACAATGGTAGGGACATCAACAACACTCCAATTTTTGCATATTGCACCATGCACAATGAAGTCTGGAAAATCTTCTTTAGATTCATCTTCAATAATGGCGTCGATTTCAAGCAGATTGATGAACCCTCCACTGCGAAAAGTTTCTTGAATTGGCCTAATGATCACATCTTTAGCAGCATCCTTGGTGGAAACAGCAGAGAAACCAAGACATTATCTATTCTTGTTTTTTGGCAATGTTAAAATTTGCCCCCATCCATCATTGGAGCCACTCTCCACAGCACGTTGAGCATCTTTTAGAGATGAAATGGAAATCCCGCTCTTCTTGGCCCTACTGCCAACAATTGAAAGAGTCTAGAATTGGGTTCCAATTGCTTCATCTGCATCTATATAGGAGAAAGAGGAGAGGTGGCTCACCACCAAGGCTTGCTCCCCACACACCGTTGCCAGCTTTCCTTCTTGGACAAACTTGAGCTTCTGATGGAGCGTTGACGTGACTGCCCCAGCTTCATGAATCCATGGTCGACCTAGCAGATAGTTGTAAGCCATGCGGATATCCATTACTTGGAAGGTAATTTGAAAAGTGTGAGGCCCAATAGTCATAGGCAAATCTACCTCTCCAATAATGTTCTTTCTTGATCCATCAAAAGCTTTGACGATAATTCCACTTGGTCTTATGGGAACCCCCTGATACGAAAATCTGGATAAAGTTGTTTTAGGTATCACATTCAATAATGATCTAGTGTCAACCAACACACTGGATAGCGCATCATTCATACAGTTCATTGAAATGTGCAAAGCCAAATTGTGATTCCTCCCCTCCTCTAGGAGCTCTTCTTCACAGAATCACAAATTGTTGCAAGAAGTAATGTTACCCACAATTCCACAGAATTGGTCAATAGTCGCGTTGTAATCAACGTAAGCTTGCTTGAGAACTTTTTGCAGAGCCTCTCTATGCGCTTCTGAACTCATCAACAACTGCAACACGAAGATCTTGGACGGCGTTTGTAAAAGTTGGTCAACGATTTTGTACTCACTTTTTTAATCAGTTTTAATACCTCATCAAAATCAGAAGTAAGACCAGTCCCACAGGACTTCCCCACGGCACAATCATTCACATGTAGTTATTTAAAGGAAATCTCAGCCCTCTTTGGAGGCGTTGTGGAGAATACACGACCGCTTCTAGTAACCTTGCTTACGTTAGCTATGTTAACAACATAGGGCAAAACAGGTAAGGGTTCCTCTTTTCCATCTTCTAGCATAGTTGTATTGTACTTGTACAGAACTGCCCTATCAGAAATGTAGGGAGTTGGGCCTGGTATATTGATAATTAGAGGATCCACTGAATATCTTATGTTGTCGTAGGTAATCTCCAAATGTTCCAGTTTATTGAAATGTGGTACTATAACAAATACCTCATCCTCATCCATAACATCAGGATTTCTATCATAAGTGATGGTGATAGCTCTTCGATCCAACAGATCCTGGATATCACGCCTCACAAGAGGACAACCTCGCGGATTTACAGAATAAATTTGACAGGTAGCATAGTTGTGACGTTCATGGTTGAAGAAGGCAAGTCTTGTTAGGCTGTCATGTATGCTCACCAATGATTCCCTGATAAACCTGACTTCGAAGACATCAAACTTTCCTGGGAACCCATGTACCATATTTATCTGAGGGAAGTTCTGAGGATAATCTTTGTTTCTATAGCACCCGATGATTCCTCTATCCATTAGATCTTGAAGGCTATTTATCACAACTTGACACCCTCGTCGCGGATTTCTGGAACACACCCTATAAGCGGTGTAGTTATGTGGTTGAAAACGACCACATCTGACCACTCCTTCATGCATTCGGACCAAACTATCATTCAATAATAGTACATCATAAATTTTGAATTCATCGGGACAGCCATACACCATATTTACATTGGCTGTTCCATGTTGAGGTAGAGGATTCGATTGAACATTTGGGTTAGTCTATTTAAAGGATAAAATCCCACACTTGATTAGTCTTTGAACATCCGACTTTAGCTCATAGTAATTCTCAATGTTGTGGCCTGGTGCTCCTTGATGATACAGAAAAAACTGGTCTACTTTGTACCAATAAGTGATCTCTTTGGGAACTGTTGGATGAGACTTTGTTTGAATATGGCCTTTCGGTAATAAGGCTGGGAACAATTCTGCGTAGGTCATGGGAATCAGATCAAAATCTGGCTTCCTTTGAACACGATTTTAGTTGTTGTACTGTGGTCGAGCCTGCTGAAAAGGTTGTTGATGTTGTTGTTGTTGATGTTGAACTGGTTGTTGAACCTGTTGTTATGGTTGATATTGTTGTGGCTGAACACGTTATTGTGTGAACTGAGGCTGATAGGTGGGTGTTACGATGAGAATCAGATATCAAGCTCTTGTTTTAACTTGAATCACAAATCATTGAAGTTCACCACCGGACTTTAATTTATCCAAAGGAAAGGTAAAAGATCATACAAAACCCTAATTGCGCAATGTAACAATAATGCAAAGAGATCTAAGGTTCGGGGGTTGGTTATACTAAGGGAAGGTATTAGCACCCTAAGTATCTATAGTATCCTATAGGAACCTCTTATTTGTATTTGTGTTATTGTTTTCTATTGTTTTGAAATGTCTTATGTTTGGGTTTTATTGGTGAGGATAGGAACCTAAGGGTTTATTACTAAGTATGCTCGCCAAAACTTCAAAGTTTTGTGCCTACATATCCTTACAAGGATGGAATTAGAGCATTTGTAGTTCACCTAAACAAGGGTGAAGAACACTTGATTATGATCAAGGTTCCAAAGGGGAGGTAAGTGGTATAGCCTTAACACCTATATGACTTTAACAAAGTCAAAAGAGTTGTAAATTCTATCCTAAGTCTAAGTTGTAAGACTTAATGACTCTAACAAGGTCAAGAGGGAAGTTGGGTATTGCTAAACTACCTATGACATTAAGTCAATGAAGTATTCTTTCCCTTGGATTTGGAAACAAGAGGCAACAAAAGAAGATGAAAGTTAACAAGCTAACATCACTTGGGAAAATAACTTGATAAAGTTAAAAGTAAGCATGAAAAAATGGATGAGATGAAAAAGGATGATATTCAAACATGATATCAATTGTAAGTGACAAAGGTAACATTCAAACATGATGTTAATCAAGGAATCATATGAGGTATGATAAAGTTTAAATACACATGGTAACAACCAAAGCACAAAGGTAATTGTGGCAACATCTAAAACAAGGACTTGACAAAGTCACAAAAGATCAAAGTAACAACCATGAACACATTCAAGACTTAATGAAGTTACAAATAAACATGGTAACAACCAAGGTAAGCACATATAATCAAGGATGTTAAGCATACATGAGACATAGTTCTAAGAAGACTAAAGCATCATGGAGGTAAACAAGAATTCAAATCAATCATGGATAAAGCAATATCAACATGGTATCATGGATGCCAAGTTAAAGTACACAACTAGGGTAATCATGGATTAGGGTTTACCAACACCACTTAATCATGAATATAAGAAAAACATGGACAAGTTGTAACAACACTTAATCATGAATATAATTTAAACATTCAAACATTGATAAGTCATCACAACACTTAAACATGGATACAAGTTACAAGTTTAAACATTCAAACATGGATAAGTCATCACAGCACTTAAACATGGATACAAGTTACAAGTTTAAACAAGCATGGATATGAATATCAAACATGGATAAGATCAATTAACATGAATGAATTAAAACATGGTTTAAAAATGACACATACAAGCTAAGGAATCATATTGAGACATGTTTTAACTTGAACACCACTTAATCATGAAAACAAGTTAAGATGTTTAAGACAGATAAAGGTAACAACCAAGGCATACTTGAGAAAAGAAACATGTTCATAACAATAAAATGTAGGTAGAGGATGCAAGCACGCAAGGGATGATATGTGAGCATATAGATGACAAGATATAGTTTAAACATCCCTTAATCATGAAAACAAGTTAAGCCATTACTTGAACATTTAATCATGAAAACAAGTTAAACATATTTAGGACAAATAGGTAACAACCAAACATACATGTTATGGGTTTAATCATGGTCTCAAACAAGGTGAAAACATCACAAAAGTTTTGATATACAAGCATGTATACAAAGACATATTAAGACAAAAATCAAGTGTTTATGAACACATAATCATGGTATAATCCACACAAAGGCACATATATACACCAAGGTTCAAATAAGACATGGAATAAAGTCATATATCAAGGAAAAAATGACCAAGTTAGAACTCATGGTATAGTCAAAGTTCCAACACACACTTAACATGTAAACATACACAAAAAATGTGTCAAACTCAAGTCAAAACAAAGATGCACAAGCTATCAACATCACACAAGGTCTACACAAAGTATTTGAGGTTCATACAAGTCAATGTGGACAAAGAAAATCAAAGGATCAACCAAATTAATCAAAAGAAAACTTTAAATACCCTAAAAAAGTCACTCACTTTGAACAAGTATAAGTGCAAGAAAAATAAATATTTTTAAGGATTTATTTTTACAAATAGAAAATAGGTATTTTCATGAACAAATGGAAAAAAGAATGGGTCCAAAAGATTTTGGGATCATAAATTTATGAAGCTTTTAATTTGTGAAGAGAAACAAAGAAATAAGTTGTAAAAAAAGGAAGTGGCCTTGGGAGGGTTTGAACCCAGGTCAGGTTGATTGCCATTCAAAATTAAACCAAGTGAGCTATAACGCGTGTGTGAATATTGGTGGAAGCAATGTAATATATTTAAAAACAATTCAGAAATATATATGAAGCAAACAATAACACAAAAGGGTGGTCCAGGCAAGGATCAAACCCAGGTCAGGATAGAGGAAACAAGGAAAGGCAAGACGCGCTACCACTGGGGTGGTCAATACATCTGTGTATTAAACCACCCAGATAAATATATATTTTGAGTTTTCAACTAAATGGCCACATCAGCGCCACATCAGCATCATCTTCCTCGTCTCTCTCTCTCTCTCTCTCTCTCTCTCTCTCTCTCTCTCTCTCCCCCCCCCCCCCCCCCCCCCCCCCCGTGCCCTAACTCATCCTTTTCTTCTTCAGAATTTCAACTCATCATATCTTCCTCATCTCTCAACCATTTTTAATTTTGTAAAGTTCAAAGTTGACGTATTTTTTCCAAGGATTCTAATGGTACCATTATCTCACCCTAAAACTAACTGTGTAACGCACACGAAGCTCACCAATAGTGCAATACCACAATGTTATCACATATCAAAACATTACATATGAAACTCATACAATACAAATAGTGGTTCAAACAGCTAACACATGATATTGTTTATATCTTTACTTCACAAATAAACAAACATGATGCATGTATCATGAGATTGATGAAACAAGAAACCTTACCTCTTGGAGACAGTCCAAGACCTCTTCAAATGTTATTACATAAGTGAAAAGTTAGTCTCCTTAGCCTTGTTATTCCTTGGATAGAATATTTGAATGCTTAGATTGATTAGAAGTGGTCTCAAAATTCACACCCGATCCCTCTTCTAAGATGAAAGTGAGAAATGGTGAATGGTCTATGAAGTGTGTAGCGTACGATTTTTGTCGGTGACGCGACCACCTTATCTCCATGGTTGGAATTGGGTGCTACTTTCTGATTTCTTATTTATCCTATGAAGCTAGAAAGGAAAGGGAAGCTATCTACAAATAACCTTGCACGCAAATGTTTTCTTTAACAAATGCTTAAGAGATTGGGGGGTCCGGGGTCAGGTTATACAATGGGGAGTTGTCAATTACCCATCCTATATATGGTTATCCATAGATCGTTAGCAATTTTCTTACTGTTTTCTACTTACTGGTGTTTGTCTATAAATTGGGAAAGTTTCTCCTTTGGGGGTGTTGAGAAGATGTTTTTGTTGTTTTCGGGTTTTTTCGATGATTTTGGTAAGGTGCTGGACCTAAAGTTTTTTATTAGTGTGCTCGCTAAGATTTTGCAATCTTATGCCTACGTATTCCCGTTAAAGAAAACAAGGAAATCAGAGCAATCATAGTTCCTCCTATTCTATGGGAGGAAAGATGTTTGGTGTCTTGTCCAAAGCCCAAGATTGAAGCTAAAAGGTGTTTGTGTCATGTTCAAAGCCCAAGATTGAAGCTAAAAGATTTGATTGAGAGGGAATTTGTCATCTCTAAAGGGAGATATCTCATTTGTCCATCACAGTTGTTAGGTAACTGATTATAAAGGAGAATTACTTTAACTGGGATATGAGAATCCAGCAATGCCATAATTTCCTTTATGAGGGATTTGTCCTGAAGGAGGAAACTTTAACTCAGTGCTGAGCAATGCCATTTTTCCTTAGGAATCTTTCATGCTAAGAGAGGGACATGGGCTTGGATGTAAATAATCTAGGGGCTTGCCACTTATAGCTGTTAGATGAAAGAGGAAGTTTACTAGGATAAGAGAGGGTTCACAACTTGGATTTTTGAATCAACAAGTGTGTCACTTACAGCAGTTATCTGGGATTAGGTTTGTTTGATTTTCTATTTTGATGTGAGATGTACAGAGAAATGTCTTCCTAGAGAGAAATGTTGATTTCCTCTGAGGGGATTTGTGGTTTTATGTGTGTGCCTTGATCAAAGCCCAAGGTTGAAGCTAAAAGGTTGACTCTATTAAGAATTTTTTTCTGTCTTGTATAAAGCCCAAGACTGAGTCTAAAAAGAGACTGACTCTTTTGGGGATGTCATTATACAAAGCCTAAGAGGAGGCTAAACATTGACTTTTCCGGGGAAATATTTTATCTGTCTTGTACAAAGCCCAAGATTGAGGCTAAAAAAGAGATATTGACTCCACTGGGAAATATTTATAGGTGTCTTGTACAAAGCCCAAGATTGAGGCTAAAGGAAGAAACTGACTTGGCTGGTAAGAGGTTTTATCTGTCTTGTACAAAGCTCAAGATTGAGGCTAAAAGGAGATTGACTTTGCTGGAGAGTATGATCTGTCTTGTACAAAGCCCAAGACTGAGGCTGAAAAGAGTTATATTGACTCTACTTAGGGAGATCATTATACAAAGCCTAAGAAGAGGCTAGAAGGATTTTACTCCTTGGGGAGAGTTTATATGTGCTTGTATAAAGCCCAAGATTGAGGCTAAAGGATTTGACTGACTCAGCTGAGGATATTTTAGGTGTCTTGTACAAAGCCCAAGATTGAGGCAGAAAAATTTGAGGGAAAATCGTTATACAAAGCCTAAGAGAAGGCTGGTTGGGGAATTTCTTATATGAAGCCTAAGAGGAGGCTATCTTCTGCTGAGGATTATTGTGATCTAGAGACAGGTCCAAAGTGGGGATCAACTCTTGCTAAGGATTACAAAAGAGTTGAAATATCAGATGCCTTGAGGTTTTGATTTTGGTTAGTGTTGTATTGATGATAAGATGACCCTGTCTGGGGAAATTTAGGATGAAAGGTTTAAATTTTGCTGGTGTATTGATGAAATGATCAGGATTATTCCTATGTTTTTTTAGGAAACCTATGGGTTTCTTGAAATCCAAAAGAGATGAGATTGTCCAATTCTACTGGTATGAAAGGGTTTATCTTTGTATGATGCCCAAGAGGAGGCTGGTGTTTTAAGGGATGAGAATCAACCTTAAATTGGTCTGATGTTTTGACTCTTTGGAAGACTGTTCTAACAAAGGATGACTAAGTTCTGTCCTATACCTGTAAGAGGTCTCTGGGTCATTGTATTAAGCCCAAGAGGAGGCATGAGAACTTCTAAGAAGCCTGAGGGTCCTTGTACAAAGCCCAAGAGGAGGCTGGGGATGCTTTTAGGAAGCATGTGGGTCTAAACCTAAGAAAAGTTCAAGAAAGGTTTCACTGGGAATTAATCCTTTAGTGAACAGTTCTAGGGTTTGAAGAAATTCAAGAGAGGTTTCACCGGGAATTAATCCTCTCTGGGGGAAATGAATTTCTTTGACAAATTTCTAGTAGTGACAGTCTTGAGAAAAGTTTTACAGGGAATAATGCATTTCTTTGTTCCATATTGTATAAGCCCAAGAGGAGGCAAGACTGTATATGGAATTTCCTATGGGGAACTAGTTTTGACTGTGTTGATAGAGTGACCATTGGTTTGATCTAATCCTAGACCTAATTGCCGGGGAAAACTCTAAGCAAGTAATATACAGGCATATCTATATATATATATATATATATATATATATATATATATATATAGATGAAATATATAAGCAAGTATGTAAAAGAGGGTAGGAGGACTTACAGGTGAGAAAGCTTCCAGCATTATAAACAAGTATATATAAACAAGTATGTAAAAGAAAGCTGTTAGAACTTACAGGTGAGCAAGCTTCCATTGTTACAGCTGTATGGTTAGTTATTCAATAAATTGAAGAAAGTTTTGATAACAACTATGAATTTGAATCTAAATCAAAAGGGGAAAGTTGTTTTAAAAGAAGATTGGGGCTTATACTCAAGGAGAGGCCCAGATGGAAAACAGCAATCGTACCGTTATTCGAAAAATCGTATCTTGACTTATACAATGATTGAGGCCCAAATTTATTGTATTTACAAAATAGGTTGGATCTTACACTCTATTAGAGGCCCAAAGATTATTGTTGTACAAGAGATGGGGCCTACAACTCAAGGAGAGGCCCAAATTATTTTGTTTCAAAAGCGGTGATCACGTCGCGGTTTTAGAAAACACAGTGGGACTTATACAATAACTAAGGCCCAAATTTATTTATGTACAAGGGGGTTCAGTCTTACACTCTATTAGAGGCCCAAAAAGTGTTTGAAAAATGTTTGAAAAATCAAAACTTAGAGGAAACCCTAATTTTGAATTTAAAAGATATAATTTTCAAAGGAAATTAAATGAAAAATTATATAAAATATCAAATATATTTAAAAATAAGTTGTAATCTTTGAAAAATATTTTGGAAAATCATGTTTAATCCCTAGAATGATTTAAAAATCATTTGAGTTTGAAAAATCAAGAAAGAAGAAATATTTTCAATTGTTTAAAAACAAATAAAATAAATTCTTCATGAAAATATTAAATATATAAAAGGGTTAAATAAGTTTTTAGTCCCTATAAAGTTTGAAATTTCATTTTTAGTCCCTTCCTACCTTTTGGCAACGGTTTTTACAAAAAAACCGTTGCCAAAACCAGCTAAAACCGTTGCCAAAACCCAGGAGGGACTAAAAATGAAATTTTAAACTTTATAGGGACTAAAAACATATTTAACCCTATATAAAATTAGTAATATTTTTGTGAAATTTTTGTAATTTTAACATTTTTTATGAATTTTGAAAAAACGACTTAATTCAAAAACATAAAAATTCAGAGAGAAATTAAAATTTCAAATCATTTAAGAAAATAATATGAAAAAAATAATGAAATGGGACAAGTGATAAAAAATTGGTCATGGGTGGGGATTGAACCCACGACCTCTCACTCTCCAACTCACAAAACACGCCCTTGCCAACTGAGCCAGCGTGTGCTGGTGATAACTAAACCAAACCAACACATAATATATGAAAAATGTGTGGCAAATTCAAATTTAACGCCAGACTTCATCTTCTTCCTCAAGCCAACTTCTGATTTGCAAAAGTTATGTTATCTCTCTCAATACGCAACCATTTGACACGATGTAAACACTAAAGTCGTGTGTTTTTTAACAAGGAATTGAATGGTTCTTTTTTATTTCATTTATTTTAAGTGTGGAGTGAGAAATCGGAGGATAACCTCAAGAACCCTAGTTTTTGCAAGAGCACAATGAAATCCTATACACGATTGATTCATGGCAATTGATTGAGGGTTATTACTCTACATACACGCAGAATCATGGTGGTAACTTGAAATAACGTTTATGATGCATGGAATTTAGAGTTTGAAGGTATCAGGCTTACCTCTTGCAGCTGGTGATCGAGCTTGATGAGGGAGGTGTTACAGATGTGTTGTAAGGACCTGGACAGCTTCACTATACCCTATGGAGTGTGTTGAGATGCTTAGCCTTGATTGGAGATGCTTGGATCAACTTCTGGTACCTCAACTGCAACCTTGTCAAAAGCTTGAGCAACTGACTGGTGATTTTGTGATTCAAGTGTTTCAGGACCATGGATCACTCATATATGATTTTTATGAGGTGTTGGCATGATTGGTTTGGTTTGAATCACTTTTAATTTCAAAACCCGATAGTGACTTGAAGTGGAAGGCAAATTTGGAGTGAAAGAGAGATTTTGAGTAAAGCATCAGTTTTGGTGCTTTGGTGTACTCAAACGATCACAAATGAGCTCTATTTATAGTAGAGCAAGTTTGTTTTGCTAGCAATAGTGAATGGCAACTGGTACAGGTCTGTGGCCAATGGTTGCATAAAGGAATTCTAGTCTTCCATGATCATTAACTTGAGATTAGAGCACATGCCTATGGTCTTCTGTTGCAGGGATAAGGCTTAACTTATTCAGTTAGGTTTGCTTCAGTCTATGCCACCTTGATGTATCCATTAAATGCTTGATGCCAAATTTGAAATTCAGGGTTCAAGTAAATGATGGTTTTACACACGCCAAGTTGATTTCTTGACTCAAGGGTTCAAAGTGGAAATCATCAAGTGACTCATCAAGATTCTTTCTGATCTTGGAAGAGGACAAGGCTTGAAAGATGACAAAATTGGAAATGGAAATCGTGTGGCACAAGAAATGCACACAATCTGCCAAATGCTGTCATGAAAATCAGTTTGAGTAAGGCATGTTGTAAGGTTCATAACTCCTAGCTCAAATGGAGTTTGATTGAGTTCTTGGACATTTTGGAAAGCTCTCATGACATACTTCAGCTTTGATTTTCAAGGTTGGTCTTGTTTCAGCTTGGATCAAAGTGAAAAATGCCTCTATATTTTGGAAAAAGTGGGACAGATTCTGACTTATTGAAAATTTCACTAAGTGTTGGAAAAGTGGCCATTTTCATGTTTTTGTGATTTTGATCAATCTGTAACTTAAAATCCATGAGGATTTGGAATGAGATGTAGTTGACATATTTGAAGTATGTAAGATGAACTTTCATTTGAGCTTTGAATGTGAGAAAAAGGCCTTGTGGTTTAGGAGTCATGACCTTGCAAAGTTGGTACAAAACCACTTTTGTTCCATAACTTAGAAAAATTTTGGTTTCTCAAGGTTGCCCCTTTTGCAAGAAACCTCACTTTTCTTGATTTTTCTTGATGAATGATGATCAATATCATACGTTAACATTGTTTTTGACTTAGGGGAACCATATTTGTGAAAAATTCCAAAAAGTCAAACTTGGTTTTGGGCACAGTTGACTTTTTGTCAGATGAATTCCAAATTGTGTGATCCTTTGTGCAATCAAGTGCTTGACCTAATTCAAACCTAATAGATGGATTCCATAGGTGTTTTAGGGTGTCTTGAATCATGTCCCAAGGTTTGGGAACATGTCTTGGTCAAAAGTCAAAGATACAGTTGACTTTTTCTTTAAAACCCTAATTGGGTTCCTGATGAAATTGAAACTTGTGAATCAAGCTTTTTGGGTCAATCCATTATTGTAAATGGATCAATGTGGTGTTTTTAAGGTCCTCAAATTATGTCTTGAGGTTTAGGTTCATGCTTTGCCTCAAAAGTCAACTTAGGGGTGAATTAGGTCAAGAAACCCTAATTCCTGATTTTTATGAATGCATCCCCTTAGGTTATTTTGACTTGATGATTAGGTCCATGAGGTCCCTTTGGGTATCTTGGGTTGTGCTTTGAAGCAATGGCTCATTCCCAGAATAAAATCTTCATCTGGAGGCCTTGGTCGACCAAAACCCTAATTTGGTGACACTGGTGATCTTGAGGCTTGATCCACTTGGAATGTTGCAACTCTGTGCTTGATTCTTGATACAGGAGACCTCTTGATCCTTCATGGGTATTTGAGAGATTAGACAAGTTGAATAACATGTCATTTCTTGATTGATCCTTTGTCTAAGTGCTCAGAGAGGGATGGAAACCCTAATTCTTGATTGTGGTGAATGCTCAACCATCTTTCAGAAAATTGATGAGGCATGATGGTACATCCATATTGTGGTGATGATTTACACAATGATGGGAAATCTTGGTGGTCAAAATTTGGGGTATGACAGATGCCCCTATTTAATCTTCTTGGACCCGAAGGTGTGAATGGCGAAGGTATTCGGACATTCAGGGTGCAAGAGGATTAAATATCGGAATACCCAAAATTTTGACTGTGGTTATGAATGGCGGTTTGCTCATCCATCTTCTTTTGCTAAGTAATGTTACCTAGAAAAGGGTAAAACTTCCCCTCAATCCTGGTCTTCAGCTACGGAACTGGTCTCAGTTTCTGAAATAAACTTCCCCTCGATCCTGGTCTTCAGCCAAGGAACTGGTCCCAGTTTCTGAAATAAACTTCCCCTCGATCCTGGTCTTCAGCCACGAAACTGGTCTCAGTTTCTAAAATAAACTTCCCCTCGATCCTAGTCTTCAGCCAAGGAACTAGTCTCAGTTTCTAAAATAAATTTCCCCTCGATCCTGGTCTTCAGCCACGGAACTGGTCTCAGTTTCTTCTTGTCGAATTTCTTCCTTGACAAGGGAATGCTATGTGTAGCGGTCTTCATCAAACTTCTCACCGAGTTTTCTACTAGGGAGACGCCATTTGATGGAAAATTTTTGAGGTCAGACTTGCTGGAGAAACCCATCTGTTTGAGCTGTAGAGGTGTGCAAACTTCTCTATTGGAGATGCCATTTGTTGACTCTACTGGGGAAAAACGAGTCTCTTGAGAGACTACTTTTTTCTTGGGGATATTACATCATACTTTTCTTCGAGTTCTTCTCGGAGAAATGCCATGTGATGTGATCCAATTTTGAGGTGCTGACGACCTTGTTGACAATAAACCTTTTGGAGCGAAACTGTCGTATTACAGAGAGTCTTCGGTTAAGAGGCTTTCTCTGGGGATTTTCCTTAATCCGGGAAAGCAAAAATATCATCTTCAATGGTTAAGAGTGACGTTTATCGAATGTCTTCTTGCCTTTCAGAGGTTCAAGTTATCAAAGTGGTCGAGGACAGGCTCCAACCCAGAAATAAACTGGGGAGAAATCGCTCAGACGATACACTTCCTGACGAGGAAAGAACTGACAACCTTACGGAGGGAGGATGTTCTCACTTGGGGACGAACATGACCAAAGTGATAGTAATGCAATATGAATATGATTATGAATCAAATATGCATGATGTATGTATGATTATGCTGATAAAACTGACGCGACATACAAACTAGTGAATGAACACTACTGAATACTCAGCCACGGCGGGGGATGAAAAGTATCATCGGTACAAAACATCGATCCTTTCCTGTTTAGGAGGGGTAAACCCTGTAGGGGAGAAATAATCATTAATCGGTCTTAAGAGGTAAGAACTCTGTCGGGGATATCAGATGAGACATTCGCATTTGACACAGTTGATCCTTCATTCAGGCGAGCTGGTTTAGAAGGAGTACTTTGATTCTGTACTTTGAGGTTCAATCACCTTCGGAGAAATCCTCGATGTTCCTTTCGCGTTCATCAGTCAAAAGGAATTACCATCTTTATTTTAAAAGCAAAAAAATTTTGACAAGTAAATTCATTTTTGTTTTATTTCAAGAATCATTGATCATGTTAAAAATGTCATTCTGTAAAGCTAAAACAAAAGAGAATTGCAAACAAAATCACTAGGGCTCAAATTTTATTGATAGGATGGAAATCAGCCAAGCACGTGATACCATAGAGCATTTACAAATTTTAGAAAATGGTAATTTAAGGGAAAATGGGCTACATTGAAACATAACAACCGTTATCCTTTTACCAACTTTGAATTCTGGTCATCCTGAGCTTCTGTCGAAGATGACCTTGACTGGAAGTTTTTCGACGATCAGTGTTACCGCTGGGGATTTAACCTTGTCGGATGTAGTCACTTGCCATGAATCCCTAACTTTTGCCTGGATTGTCTTTTGAGGTTTCCAATCCATCAGGATGATTTTTGGTTATGTCTCTAACTTTTGCCTAGACCGCCCTTTCAGGTTTTCAATCCACCGAGACGTTTTTTTTTATATTTAGGAGAAGTATTTCTTGACTACGTCAACATTCGTGGGGTAGGCAAATTCCTCTCCATCCATGGTTGTGAGTCTCAAGGCGCCGCCTAAGAAGGTTTTCTTAACAACATAAGGGCCATCATAATTCGGAGTCCATTTGCCCTGGGAATCAGTGAGAAATGATTGTATCTTCTTGAGCATGAGGTCTCATTTCCTGAATGTTGGTGTAAGCCCTAGAGGCCAATACTTTTGGTACTTGTATCGAATTATTTATTAATAATAAAAGGAATTTCTTTATTATGTTTGTTTTTCCAAATTAATAAAGTCCCTAGAATAGCTAGTTTGTTTAATGAAATATTAAGTGTGACTTAATCATGAGATTCCATTAAACAATAAGGACACTATTCTTAAAGTATCTGTAGTCGAGCTTTAATGTGAAATGGGATAACATTAAAACATTAAGACTATTATGTTGATAGACTGATGATCACATCTCATGGATCATGGATAAGGAGTTATCAAGTCTTAACATAGGTATGAATATTAGGAGTAATATTTTTACTGGATTGACCCACTATGAGAGTACTACATAGAATGTTATGCAAAGTGTCATAAGTTACTCTCATGGTGATAGTGGTGTATACCACCCTTCGACCTGAAACCACTATGAACCCTAGATGTACAGTCAAGTACTTTATTGCTGATCAAGCATTGTCCGTAACTAGATGACCATAAAGACAGTTGATGGGTACTTCACGAAGCATGCTGAGGGACATGAGTGACCTAGATGGAATTCGCCCATCCTGCATAACAGGATAAATGTCTAAGGGCCCAATATTGAACTGAACAAGGATGACACGGTATATGCCTTGTGTTCAATATAGACATAAGGGCAAAAGGGTAATTGTACACACAAACATTATTACATAAAAGGTTTTGTCAGATCACATGACATTTTTGTGACTTGGGTAGCAGTGATGTGTTGCTAGATACCGCTCACTGTTTATTATGTTAAATATGTGATTTAATATAATTGCCAACGTCGCGAGAACCTACAGGGTCACACACATAAGGACAGATTGATGAGAGAGATAAAATAAATAAGGAACAACGTAATGTACGGTGTGCTTGAGAGAATTATGGAACACTGTAAGGTACAATGCACTTAAGTGAAATATGGAACATCATATAATATAATAATAGTTATTATTATTATTATTATTATTATTTTATAAGAGTTATGAAATATAATAATAATAAAATATGTTTATTATAATAATAGTTATTATAATAATGTAATAATAATAATAATATTATTATTATTATAATTATATGATGCACTTAAGTTGGGCTTTTTAGCTTGAAGCCCACATAAGTGGTTCTATAAATACAACCCTTGTGCATAAGCTTTGAAGTTGATGAAATTAGGTTTGTGAAACCCTGGCCGTCTTTCTCTCTTTCTCTCTCTCACTCAAAGTCTTCATTCGTAGCAGCTAGCACTGAGATTGAAGGCATTCTGTTCGTGTGGACTGAGTAGAGGCGTTGATCTTCATTCAACTCTTGTGATCATTCATCCGGATCTGCATAAAAATTGTTTATCACCACAAGAGGTAATGGTTTCTATAACTGATCGTGATCATTCGTAAGGATCACTAAAGGGAAATTTTAATTTCTGTTGCGTTTTTGAATCGCTATATCCCTTCAGTGGTATCAGAGCCACTTACGAACCCATGCATCAGATAAGTGTTTATTTTCTGTTTTTTTTTGTTTTAATTCGATTAAAACACATAACAAATTAAAAAAATTAAATCGAGGAATTGAATTTTGGCATGAGGCTGTTTACGATTTAGATGATTGATATTGACTATGCTTCGGAACCGACAATTGTATGGTGAAGCAGCGATATATCGATCGTCCTCAAGTTACACAAATATGATCAACCAAAATTTTATATGTGATATAATTAACTCTGATGCAAAGATGGTATATTGGATATACTGTTTCTATTTCGTTCATTTAAATCACGTAATGATCATTATTCCTTTGAGCGATCCGTGTTCATTTTCTTCAGAAACCGACTTTCGTATGGTGAAGCAGTGGCATATGGATTAATCATACTGAATTATTGATCATGGCGTTTTGACGATATGAAATTGTTGCATTAGGGTTCATGACGACACAAGGGTTGTGGTCATTTGCGTACTGAGATCATTTGCCAAAATTTAATTTGATTTAATTAATTAACAGGATTTAAATTAATAATAAAAAAATTTGTTTATTATTTTTCTTGTGGTGATCAGTTATGGCCTTGGTTTTCTTTTATTTTGTTTTGGGATTTTAAAATACGACTTGCGTGTCGTGCCTCGCTTTTAATCTCTTGATGTAACTTCTTTTCTCATCTCACTCCCTCGTATGTAAAACGAGTATTCTTTAATGTAATGTTATGAAGAAGAAGAAGACTACAAGATCAAAGGAGGACAACCTTGGAGATCTTGCTTGGAGGAGTGTAGATCGTTATTAGGTTTAGCTTAGGTTCTCTCATTGGCTTAGGAGAACAATTGTGCTAGGGGCCATAACTGTTTCATTGTGTATGTATGTTGATGCATGTGAGAGACGATTTATATGATAAATAAGCCAGTGAGATCAAACTAATTAAAATTCCCTCAAATTGAATATTAAGTTTATGCTTTCCAAGTTTTAGAACTCATCAAGACTAGTATCGAATAATGTAGGTTTCGCCTAACGCGAGGTGCATGTTCTATATTAGTAAGATGCGATGGGATAAATGTAATATCCAATTTCTAAAACAATGGGTCAAACTTAACTAAACAAAATATAATAAAATTATATACATTTAGAAGCAAGAGTTGGGAATAATCCATATGATGGATTAGAATAAGGAGTTATTCACCCAACTGAAATATTCGAGAATTGTATTGGATACAATTGGAAGGAGTTCCTACCTAAATAGCTAAGTTTTGTGTAATCAGCCTAACGCTGACTTAAAACAAAGTGAAATATGGATCTCGATCCACTAGAAAATCTTCCAACGGGATTTTCCGAATCAAATGGTGAGGGTCATTTGGTTTGAGTAAAATAGTGGGGGCATATTTAATTAAAGGCCTAATTGAATATGTTATTTTAATGATACTTATGTTTTTCCATTCCATTTTGTAGATTACCATGACAACAAACACATCTAACAACATTTTGCGATCAATCCTTGATAAAGAAAAATTGTCTGGGACAAATTTTCTGGATTGACACCGAAATCTGAGGATTTTCCTCAAACATGACAAAAAGCTGTATGTCTTAGAGACACCTGTTCCTGAGGAGGAGCCTCCTAGTTCTGCTCCTAAGACTGAAAGAGATGCTTATAAGAAGCATGTCGATGATGCCAATGAAACTGCTTGCCTCATGCTGGCTACCATGAATTCTGAACTGCAAAAGCAACATGAAAACATGGCAGCGTTCGATATGATCAAACACCTAAAGATGCTCTATCAAGAGTAGGCAAGGCATGAGAGGTTTGAAGTTTCAAAAGCCCTTTTTCAAGCCAAACTGCCTGAGGGAACCCCTGTAGGTCCCCATGTACTCAAGATGATTGGGTATGTGGAGAACCTTGAAAGATTGGGATTTCCCCTCAAAAAGGAGCTTGCGACTGATTTGATCCTGCAATGGTTTCCAGAAAGCTTTAGTCAATTTGTCCTTAATTTCAACATGAATGATATGGACAAAACTCTTCCTGAATTGCTAGGCATGTTAAGAACTGCTGAGCAAAATCTGAAGTCAAAAGGGAAATCCATTATGATGGTCAGTAATGGAAAGAAACAGAACAAAAGGCCCACCAAGCAGGGTGGTAAATGGAAAGGCAAGAGAGTTGCCAAACCCAAGCATACTGCCCTTACTTTGAAGCCTAGTGGAGGTATAGCAAAGGAGGGCACTTGCTTATATTGCGGTAAAACCGGACATTGGAAGAGAAACTGCCCAAAGTACCTGGAAGATAAGAAGAATGGAGAGGAGACTTCGACTTCAGGTATTTTTTTTATAGAAATAAATTTATCTACTTCTGCATCATGGGTATTAGATACTGGATGTGGTTCTCAAATTTGTACCAATGTGCAGGGGCTAAAAAGGAGTAGAGTTTTGGCAAAAGGTGAAGTTGACCTACGGGTTGGCAATGGAGCAAACGTTGCTGCTTTTGCCATAGGAACTTATTTATTAACTTTACCTAGTGGTTTAATAATTCAGTTAGAGAACTGTTATTATGTACCTGCAATTAGTAGGAATATTATTTCCGTTTCTTGTTTGGACAAGTTTGGTTTTTCATTTATAATAAAGAACAATTGTTGCTCTATTTATTTGAATGATATATTCTATGCTACTGCACAAATGAACAATGGATTGTATGTCCTTGATCTTGAAATGCCAATTTATAACATTAATACTAAAATGATGAAACCTAACGAGTTAAATCCAAGTTACCTTTGGCATTGTCGCTTAGGCCATATAAATGAGAAACACATCTCCAAACTCCATAAAGATGGAGTATTGGACTCTTTTGATTACGAATCATATGATACATGCAGATCTTGTTTAATTGGAAAGATGACAAAGTCCCCATTCACAGGAAAAGGTGAAAGGGCTAATGATCTTTTGGCCCTCATACACACTGATGTACGTGGACCACTGAAATACCAGCCAGAGGAGGTTTTCAATACTTCATCACATTTACCGATGATTTCAGTAGATATGGTTATGTCTATTTAATGAAACACAAATCTGAATCCTTTGAAAAGTTCAAGGAGTTCAAGAATGAAGTACAAAACCAACTAGGTAAGAATATTAAAACTCTCGATCAGATTGAGGCGGTGAATATTTAAGCCTAGAGTTTGATGACCATCTAAAAGAGTGTGGGATTCTATCCCAACTCACTCCTCCTGGAACACCACAATGGAATGGTGTATCTGAGAGAAGAAATTGAACCTTGTTAGACATGGTCCGATCCATGATGAGTCACGCTGATCTTCCAAACACCTTTTGGGGACATGCACTACTAACAACAGCTTACACACTTAACCGTGTTCCATCCAAAAAGGTTGAAAAGACACCATACGAAATATGGAGTTGTAAGATACCACATATGTCTTACATGAAGATTTGGGGTTGTGAAGTTTATGTAAAACGACAAATTTCAACTAAGCTTGAGCCCAAATCTGACAAATGCTTATTTGTGGGGTATCCTAAAGAAACAAGAGGGTATTACTTCTACAATCCTTCTGAGGGCAAAGTGTTTGTCGCTCGAACTAGAGTTTTCTTGGAAAGGGACTTTATTTCTAAAGGAATCAGTGGGAGGAAAGTAGAGCTTGAAGAAATTCAAGAATCACAAAGCATTGATACACCTATGGAGGAATTAGAGTAGGAACCACAAGTAGTTGTGGAAGAGCAACCTGCTCAAGTAGAACAAGACCAGCGTAGGTCGAGCATGATACGTCACCAACTAGAGAGATATGGATATCTCATAAATGATCAAGGTGATGTATTACTCATGGATCAAGATGAGCCTGTAACCTATCAAGAGGCCATAACTGGTCCTAAGTCTGAGAAGTGGCTAGAACCCATTAAATCTGAAATGGATTCCATGTACACAAACCAGGTTTGGACCTTGGTAGAGCCTCCTGTAGGAGTTAATCCTATAGGATGCAAGTGGGTCTTCAAAAAGAAGACTGACATGGATGGTAAGGTAAATACCTATAAGGCAAGACTGGTTGCTAAATGTTATAAACAAATTCATGGTGTAGACTATTATGAAACCTTTTCACCAGTTTCAATGCTTAAATCTGTTCGGATTTTACTTGCTATCGCTGTATATAATGATTATGAAATATGGCAGATGGATGTCAAGATTGCTTTCCTTAATGGGAATCTTCTTGAGGATGTGTACATGACACAACCTGAAGGATTTGACATACCAGAAGAAGCCCAAAAGATATGCAAGTTACAGCGATCAATCTATGGGTTGAAGCAAACTTCCGGAAGCTAGAATCTTCGTTTTGATTAAACTGTAAAACAATATGGATTCAAAAAGAATGAAGATGAGCCTTGTGTCGACAAGAAGTTTATTGGGAGCATGATCGTCTTCCTGGTATTATTTGTAGATGACATATTAATCATTGGAAACGATGTCCCTACCTTGCAACAAGTAAAAGCTTGGTTAGGGAAATGCTTTTCTATGAAGGACCTTGGTGAAGCAGCCTATATATTAGGAATCAGGATCTATAGAGATAGATCACAAAAACTGCTTGGCCTAAGTCAGAGTACATACATAGACAAAGTGCTGAGATGCTTTAATATGCATGATTCCAAGAAAGGATTCATACCTGTGCAACTTGGTTTGTGTCTATCAAAAACACAATCTCCTTCAACTAAGGAAGAAAGGAATCGCATGAATAAGATTCCATATGCATCTGCAATAGGATCTATCATGTATGCCATGTTATGTACTCGACTAGATGCCTCGCATGCTTTAAGTGCAACGAGTAGGTACCAATCTTCCCGGTGATGCTCACTGGGTAGCTGTCAAGAATATCCTTAAGTACTTGAGAAGGACTAAGGATTCATTCTTGATATATGGAGGTCAGGAAGAGCTCGCGGTAATTGGATACACTGATGCTAGCTTCCAGACAGATAAGGATGACTTTAAATCTTAATCTGGTTATGTGTTCTGCCTAAATTATGGCGTTGTGAGCTGGAAAAGTTCGAAGCAAGAAACAGTTGCTGATTCTACAACTGAGGCCGAGTACATTGTTGCCTCAAATACAACAAAGGAAGCTGTTTGGATCAAAAAGTTCATTAGTGAACTTGGCATAGTCCCTAGCATTGTGGATCCCATTGATCTCTTTTGTGATAACAATGGTGCCATCGCACAAACTAAGGAGCCTAGATCTCACCAACGATCCAAACACATACTCAGGAATTATCATCTCAGTCGAGAGATAATAGCTCGGGGAAATATGAAGATATGCAGAGTACCTACACTTGACAGCATTGTTGACCCACTAACAAAGCCTCTTGCGCAGCAGAAGCATGATGTCCATACTAGATCTATGGGTATTAGGGGTATGCCTGATTGGCTCTAGTGCTAGTGGGAGATTGTTGGTGTAAGCCCTAGAGGCCAATACTTTTGGTACTTGCATCGAGTTATTTATTAATAATAAAAGGCATTTCTTTATTATGTTTGTTTTTCCAAATTAATAAAGTCCCTAGAATAGCTAGTTCGTTTAATGAAATATCAAGCGTGACTTAATCATGAGATTCCATTAAACAATAAGGACACTATTCTTAAAGTATTCGTAGTAGAGCTTTAATGTGAAATGGGATAACATTAAAGCATTAAGACTATTATATAGATAGACTGATGATCGCATCTAATGGATCATGGATAAGGAGTTATCAAGTCTTAACATAGGTATGAATATTAGGAGTAATATTTATACTGGATTGACCCACTATGAGAGTACTACATAGAATGTTATACAAAGTGTCATAAGTTACTCTCATGGTGATAGTGGTGTATACCACCCTTCGACCTGAAACCACTATGAACCCTAGATGTATAGTCAAGTACTTTATTGTTGATCAAACATTGTCCGTAACTGGATGACCATAAAGACATTTGATAGGTACTTCACATGAAGCATGCTGAGGGACATGAGTGACCTAGATGGAATTTTCCCATCCTGCATAACAGGATAAATGTCTAAGGGCCCAATATTGAACTGAACAAGGATGACACTGTATATGCCTTGTGTTCAATATATACATAAGGGAAAAGGGTAATTTTACACACAAACATTATCACAGAAAAGGTTTTGTCAGATCACATGACATTTTTGTGACTTGGGTAGCAGTGATGTGTTGCTAGATACCGCTCACTGTTTATTATGTTAAATATGTGATTTAATATAATTGCCAACGTCGTGAGAACCTATAGGGTCACACACATAAGGACAGATTGATGAGAGAGATAGAATAAATAAGGAACAACGTAAGGTACGGTGTGCTTGAGAGAATTATGGAACACTGTAAGGTACGGTGCACTTAAGTGAAATATGGAACATCACATAATATAATAATAGTTAATATTATTATTATTATTATTTTATAAGAGCTATAAAATATAATAATTGTCGCGCCGACAAAAATTATCGAGTCGCCATCATATTTTTTTAAGGAAAATAAATGATAAACCTAAAATCATAATCCTAAAGGTAGAGATTCCTAAGGTTCGGGAGTCGGTTAAGTGAGGGGAAGGTGTTAGGCACCCCTCACCTCCATTGTACTCAATGGGATCCTCCTTAAGTTCTAGGGTATATTTGTTTGTTATTTGAATGCTTTACTGTTTATACTTATTTAAAAACCCTTGATATTAAATAGAAAAAGTGAAATGAAATTAATCTAAGAGGGGGACCCTAAGTTTTATTATTATTATACTCGCTAGGGTTTACAACCATATGCCTACGTACCTTCAATTTTGAAGGATCAGAGTAACCGTAGTTCACCTCCCCTATTCCTACCCCTAATCCTAATCCCAATCCTAATCCATTATTTATACTCTTGGATAAAGAGTTTTATCCCCAAATCTATTATTTATACTCCTAGATAAAGAGTTATATCCCTTAATCTATTATTTATACTCCTAGATAAGGAGTTATATCCCTTAATCTATTATTTATACTCCTAGACGAGGAGTTATATCCCCTAATCTATTATTTATACTCCTAGATAAGGAGTTCTATCCCTTAAATCCCGATCCGTTTATTTATACTCTCGGAGGAAGAGTTTTATCCCAAAATCCTTGTCCATTATTTATACTCTCGGATGGAGAGTTCTATCCCTTGAAAATCCCTTATCCATTGTTTATACTCTCGGATGGAGAGTTTTATCCCTTGAAATCCCTTATCCACTATTTATACTCTCGGATGGAGAGTTTTATCCCTTGAAATCCCTTATCCATTGTTTATACTCTCAGATGGAGAGTTCTATCCCTAAATCCTTATCCCTTAGCCTATATTTATACTCTTGGAACCTAAGAGTGTTATCCCTAAATCCCATCCCTTATTTAGACTCTCGGACAAAGAGTTTCATCCCAAGTTTTAAATCCATAAAAATCCCTTTTTTATCCTTTACATTTAAAAAGGAAAAAAAAACTAAAATTCCAAAGGATTTAATAAAATCCAAAATGCCCTTTATGCTAAAAAAAATAGCAAAATCAATCCCCCAAATTATTCCAATTTAAAAATGATTTCTAAATTCAAGATAATCCTAAAATAAAAGAATTTTAATCCCCAAAAATTAAATTAAATTTACTTTAATTTATTTTTTTATCCAAAACCCAAATTTTCCAAATAAAAACCAATTTTTTTTTAAATAAACCCTAACACAAGTTTTAGTAAAGTTCCAAATTTCCCAAAAATCCAAACAAAATCCCCTAAAAACATATTCTTATTATTATTTTTTTAAAAGAAATTACAAGTAATTCTAAATAGATAAAACCTCTTAAGATCGGACCAAATCCAATATTAACCTTAAAAACCCTAATAAAATTATCCCTATATTTTTTAAAAGAACAAATTATTTTACAGATATAAAATATAAATTTAAAACCCCCAACCCAAGATTAGTCCTAAGAATCCTAAATACAATCCTAAACAACAAATTAAATTCCTATTTTAAAAAAGAATAAACCACTTATAAAAACATAAATTTAAAAAACCAAACCCAAAATTAATCCCAAAAATCCTAAGTGTAATTCCTAAATAAAAAATGTTAAATTTGTATTATTTAAAAAAAAAATGAACCAAATATTTTAAATATAAAATCAAAATATAAATTAACACCTAATCCTAAAAATAAAACTTAATTATATTTATCCTAAAAAATAATAACCCGAAAATCCTACTTTTAAGTACTAATTAATATTTAAATCCTAATTTAAATAATTAAATTAAGTAGTTAATTTAATTATCTAAAAAAAACCAGGGGTGTATTTTACACTAGGAAAGCAATGGGCCCATGGTTGGGGAGTGTTAGTAGTAATCTGGGCGCAAGGCCCAATTACTAAACCCACGTCTTACGAAGGAGTCCATGGTGGAGAGAGTCTGACTGTTGACTCTCTCCTGGACGTTAGATGATGATCAGACGGTCATCATTCTAATTGATGACCCACCCTTTGATCCTAAAGTAACGCAACGAACGATTGCAATGAGAAGTTAGCTGGGAAATATGATGGACAATACTCATGGGATTTCTAGTTGACTCCAACGACCAGTTTAATCAAGCGGTCTGGAAGACACCACTTGGCATAGATCAGAGGGCGCATTGAGGGGATACTTAACCCCACTCGCCCTTCTGTACCTCTCATTTCTCCTTCTTTTTTCTCTCTCTAACACGCTCTCTCTCTCTACCTCTCAGAACGCTCTCTCCTCTCTCTTCCTTTCCGTCACCAGTATGGCCTCTGGCCACCGTGCCTACCCCAGAAACCACCACAAATTCCAGAATCCGGTTGAGGATTCAACCGGAAACTTCAGCGACCAAGAACCCTAACCCCACCCCAACCCAGATTCCCTTGGTTCGTTATGGTTCGCGAGGAACCCTAACCCCAACATTCATCCAAACCCAGAATTTCACATGAACCCCCAAGAATCCTAAGGGTTCTATGAGGAACCCTAACCCCAACCCCAAAGAACCCTAACCCTACTAAGAATCCTAACCCTAAAAAAATCCAGAAAACCCTAACGAATTTACAAACGCAGCAATCAAAAGTCAAACATATCAAAGCTAAGTGATTTGATTTACCTCCCCTGTCGTATCCAAGTTATGTTGTTCCTTTCCCTTTTCCTTCTCCGTTTTCAAATCCTGACCCTTTTTCTTTTTTGTTCGCAGGTAATCAGAGGAGGCTTAGCTCAGACGGTTAGGGTTCTAGGGATGAACCCTAATTCTCTATCTATGTACGAGCTCTACTGAAGGGTGTGAGATTCGTGCAGTTGCTGCGTTAGTTCGTCTAGGGTTTCTTCTAAATTCTGAATTGCTTAGTTTATATAGATGATTTTTTAGGTTTTAGAAATTGATTAGATTAGATTTGTTTTAGGGAACTTTTGATGTAATTTCTTGTTTGATTTGATTTTGTTGCACGATTTTATTTCTGTTATAATCTGATTTGAAACATTAATGAAAATTGGTTCTATTTTGTAAAAAAGATCCAAATTGATTTGATTTTGTTTTTTTTTTTCTGTATCTGCGCACATTAGGTTTTGTGAATGGGGAAGGAGAAGACCCCACTTGGTCAACTCCTTTGACTGAATAAAAACTTAATTAAAAATTAAAAGTTTTAATTAAAAACTAATGGCCACGTGACACTTAAATAAACCCTATAATCTCTAAGAGATCAAAACAAAATAATAATAAAAGAAAAATTAATAGAGATATAAATAATAACTTAATCCTAATTATTATTCCAAATGAAAAAAATATGACTTAATTTAACATAAATATTTAAATAACATGGATTAAAAGACTAAGCCCACCCACTAAAAATAATATAGACCAACTAATCTTAAATCAACCATAAAAGTCTTCTAAAAAAATTAGATTAAATAACTCAAACTTAATTAATAAAACCTTAAAATAAAAGAAAAATTTTGGTTAACACTAATAACCCATTACCCTTAAGTTTAACAATTAAATTCAATTGAAATTAATAGATTAAACAACTAATAATGATTGATACTAACATAATTAATCCTTAATACCTTGATAAAAATTAACCCCTAAATAATAAAACTTTTAATATAAACCTATATATATTTCTAAGGAAAAACAATTTAAACCAAATCATAAAAAATTATATCTACCCTTTATAAATTAATAGACTAATAGAAAAAATTAATAATTACTGAATACTAAAACTAATTAAATGTGCTAATAAACCCAATAATGTCAATTCCCCAAATAAATAAAAATCCAAACCCCAAAATAAAACCCTTATACAAAATTAATTCAGAAATGGGCCTAAAAGTACTAAGAGGCCCAAACAGATATGTGTTAGAGACTCCAACATCTAAACAACACACCTGAATAGCATAAAACCAAAATAGAAATAGTTTCAAAAAAAATCCTGTGAACTGTTGGTCAAAATTTATTTAGGGTACTACAGCTGCCCCTATTTAATCATCTTCGAATCAGAAAGAAGATGTCAACGTGTCTTCCTCTTTTGAAGAGGAGACGATTAAATATAAGAAGGACCCGAATTTTGACCGCAGAGTCAGCTAGGTATTATACCGATTATCCTAAGATCCCTAGTACTAAACCCATAGTGAAATATCCTATTAAACCCTGGTATCCCTGAGAGTAGTTATAGACCTTATGCCATGTATGCATGTTCAACAGTATGTGTGCTCTTATGCATGATGCATTATTTGGGCTAACGTCTCTTTTATGATATACAGTGCATGTATTTGCGGAAACCAATATCTTCTGTAACATTCCGACTCCCTGACCCTTAAACCCTTGACCCCTTGATGAGTGTAGCCAATCATATGCTCTTGATATTTAGAGATGTGTATTATTCCTTTAAAGAAACTCCCATAATGATCGAATCGTGACTGTTAATATATAAACCCTATATTTAAACTGGAAGAATATGATCCCTTTATTGTTTCAAAATCGAAGTAAAATAAATTTTCCTTTTAAAAGATTTTGATTATACCCAATGTTTCAATGCATTATTCTATAATTAATCAGCATTTTGTAATCAAGCGGAGTAATTGGAAAGCAGAGAAAATATTATTTATTGAAATGGGCCCATAAACAGGCAATAGTACTTAAGGAAAGTAATCCTCATAAGGAGGAATTACTACAAAAAATGAAAAATGGCAATAGGAAAAAAACAAATTTATTCATGTCCCTACTGAATTCAAACACAAACTAATATCCCTAAATCTCCGAGGCTATGACACTTCGCTTCTGAAGATGACGACTAGATTGATCATTCCTTTCTGAATTCCCGTTGTGTGGCCATAAGTGCTATCAGTCATATGCCTTTTAGATATCCTTAATTTTTCCTGGGCCGTTCTTTTTTAGTCTTAGTCCACCAGGATGATATATCATTTTTTTTAACTAAGCTGCCCTTTAGGGTTTTCGACTTGTCAGGTATCATTTTTTGTTTAAGTCCCTAATTTTTGCCTGGATTGTTCTTTCGAGTTTTCAATCCACCGGGACGCCCTAATTTTTGCCTAAGTCGCCCTTTAGGGTTTTCGACTTAGCGGGCTTTTATCCTCTTTTTCTAGGCATAGTATTTTTTGACTGAATCGGAATTTACCGGTCGTGGTAAATCCGCTCCATCCATAGTAGTCAACATCAAAGCTCCACCAGAGAAAGCGCTCTTTATGACATATGGTCCTTCATAGTTCGGGGCCCATTTGCCACGAGGATCTTTATAGATGGGTAGCACTTTCCTTAATACCAAGTCTCCTTCTTTGAATAGGCGAGGACGAACTTTCTTGTCGAATGCCTTTTTGAGTCTCCGCTGATATAGTTGACCATGACATACAGCAGCCATGTGCTTTTCTTCTATGAGGTTCAGTTGATCAAATCTGTTTTGTATCCATTCTTCTTCATCCAGCTTAGTCTCCATTATGACTCTTAGTGAAGGAATCTCTACTTCAATGGGAAGTACCGCTTCTGTGCCATATACCAGGGAAAAAGGAGTAGCTCATGTTGAAGTACGAACTGAGGTTCTGTAACCATGTAGTGTGAAAGGGAGCATTTCGTGCCTATCCTTGTAGGTTTTCACCATTTTCTGGATAATCTTCTTGATGTTCTTATTGGCTGCCTCTACCGCGCCATTCATCTTCGGGCGATAAGGCGACGAGTTATGGTGATCAATTTTGAAACTCTCGCACAGCTCATCCATCACTTTGTTATTTAGATTAAGCCCATTATCTGTGATGATCTTTTTGGGAACCCCATAGCGACAGATTATCTCTTGCTTGATGAATCGTGCAATAACATGTCTTGTCAATTAGTGTAGGAAGCACCTTCTACCCATTTAGTGAAGTAGTCAATAGCAACTAGAATGAATCAGTGTCCATTCGATGCTTTTGGCTCGATCATCCCAATTATGTCTATTCCCCATAGAGAGAAAGGCCACGGAGTAGTTAAAACGTTCAAAGGGGTCGGTGGCACATGAATTTTATCCGCGTAGATTTGACACTTGTGACACTTCTTGACATATTTGAAGCAATATGATTCCATAGTTAGCCAATAATACTCTGCTCGAAGAATCTTATTAGCCATTGCATGCCCATTTGCATGGGTTCCAAATGATCCCTCGTGGATTTCTTTGATAAGCATGTCCTGTTCATGTCCATCTAAACACCGGAGCAACACCATGTCATGATTCCTTTTATAAAGTACATCTCCGTCGAGGAAAAATTGGGCAGCCAGTCTCCTAAGTGTTTTCTTATCCCCACTTGAGGCATTTACTGGATATTCTTGCTTCTGGAGGAATTGTTTGATACCGTGAAACCACAGTTTATCACCCACTCCGACCTCCACTACAGCACAGTAAGATGGTTCATCCAGGCGATTGATCCTTATAGCCGGCACTTCATTGTACCATTTGACTTTGAACATGGATGCCAAAGTTGCCAAGGCATCTGCCAGTTGATTCTCCTCTCGAGGAATATGATGGGACGTGATTTCATCGAAGTACATGATCATTTTCCAGACATAATCTCGATATCGAGTTAGTTTAGTATTAAGTGTTCTGCATTCTCCCTTGACTTGATTGATAACAAGAGCCGAATCTCCGTATACCTCTAAAATCTTGATCCCGAGGTTAATGGCTTCCCTGATTCCCAAGATACACGCCTCATATTCTGCCATATTGTTGGTACACGTGAAGCATATTCTCGTAGTGAAGGGTATGTGGAATCCTGTTGGGGAAGTTATGACATCCCCCACCCCATGTCCGTCTGCATTTGAGGCACCATCGAATATAAGCTTCCATCGAGATGCGGGCTCAGGTCCTTCGTAGGAATCCGGGATATCATCATCTCTTACAACCATCACATCCTCGTCGGGGAAGTCAAATTGCATAGGTTGATAGTCATCTACTGGCTGATGAGCGAGATGATCGGCTAATATGCTCCCTTTTATGGCCTTTTGGGTAACATACTGGATATCATATTCAGTCAGTAACATCTGCCACCGAGCCACTCTCCCAGTCACTGCAGGCTTCTCGAATATATACTTGATGGGGTCTATTCTAGATATCAATAAAGTAGTATGGCATACCATGTATTGTCTTAATCGGCGGGCGGCCCATACAAGAGCGCAACAGGTCTTCTCCAAGAGTGAGTATCTAGATTCACAATCTGTGAATTTCTTACTCAAGTAATAAATTGCATGTTCTTTTCTCCCTGTTTCATCTTGTTGCCCGAGTACGCACCCCATCGAATTGTCAAGCACCGTTAGGTACATTATGAGCGGTCTTCCAGGTACTGGTGGCACCAATATGGGTGGTTCTTGCAAATATTCTTTAATTCGATCGAAGGCCTTTTGACAGTTTTCACCCCACTCGATGCTTTGACCTTTCCTTAACAGCTTGAAGATTGGCTCACAAGTAGCAGTGAGGTGTGAGATAAACCTTGCAATATAATTTAGTCTCCCTAGGAATCCACGCACTTATTTTTCTGTCCTCGGTGCTGGCATTTCTTGAATGACCTTTACTTTATCAGGATCAACTTCTATACCTCTTTGACTGACTATGAACCCCAACAACTTCCCGGATCTGACCCCAAAAGTGCACTTCGCAGGATTTAGCCGTAGCTTGAACTTTCTCAATCGTTCAAACAACTTTTGTAAATTGATTATGTGATCTTCCTCAATTTTTTATTTAGCAATCATATCATCTACGTAAACCTCTATTTCCTTGTGCATCATGTCATGAAAGAGAGTGACCATTGCCCTTTGATAAGTTGCCCCAACGTTCTTTAACCCGAAGGGCATTAGCTTGTAACAGAAGGTTCCCCAAGGTGTAATAAAAGGGGTCTTTTCCATATCAGAAGGAGACATCTTGATTTGATTATATCCGGAAAACCCATCCATAAATGAGAAGACTGAAAACTGAGCAGTGTTATCCACCAACACGTCAATGTGGGGTAGTGGAAAATCGTCTTTAGGACTTTCTTTATTGAGATCTCCGTAGTCTACACACATTCTGACCTTCCCATCCGTCTTTGGCACGGGCATAATATTGGCCACCCATTCTGGATACTTTACTGTGGCTAAGAACCCGCCGTCAAACTGCTTTTTAACTTCTTCCTTGATTTTGAGAGTCATATCCGTTCTGGTCTGCCTTAAATTTTGTTTAACCGAAGGGCATTCAAGTTTGAGCGGTAGCTTATGTTCAACAATATCCGTATCCAACCCCGTCATATCTTGGTAAGAGCAAGCGAACACGTCCACATACTCTTGTAGCAGCTTGATCAACTTTTCCTTTACGTCCTTGTTTAAAGAAGCAGCGACTTTAACCTCCTTCTTGTCTTCTTCAGTTCCCAGATTGATCACGTCCACTGGTTCCTGATGAGGTTGTATTACTTTGTCCTCTTGCTTTAATAGTCTGGCCAACTCTCCCGGGAGTTCACAATCGTCCTCATCACCCTCTTCAGCTTGGTTAATCGGGAACTCGAAGTTGTAAGGAATTATAGCAGTTTCGTTTTTAATAGGTTCATTTTTAAATCTGCAGGAGGGAGATTTTTATTGTTTATTATTTTTTTGAATTAATGGGAATGGAAGTATTGAAAGAAAGTGTATTGCCATTTGAAAAAAAAGAACAGCTAAGAAAGAAAAAGATCTTGATTGAAAACAAAAATGCGATTTTATTATTAAATAATTCAATGAAACAAAAGGTGGCCCTACAAAGCTTGTCCATTTGCCTTGGTGTCACTCCCGGGATTTTCATCCTGGTACAAACGCGAAAATGGCGCGGAAACAGAGTCGCCATCAATGTGTATTTATCCCAAGAGAGGGAAAGGAAACACTGCATAAACCTGAGGGGAAGGAAAGAACGAGGTCTTGCAACTAAGAGAACTGGGTTCGGGAGTCGGTTACGCGAGGGGAAGGTATTAGCACCCCTACGCGCCTGTCGTACTCGACGGGATCCATGCTTGCTGTTTCGATCAAAGGGTGTCATCATCTGGAAAGGAGAAGGAATGAGAACGGGAAAGAACGGAGAAACGAAGAGGAAAAGAAAAAGAAGTGACTCGATAGGACGTCCTCGGAGTCCTAGGCCTACGTATTCCCTCGGTGCAATGGGAAAGTCAGAGTCAACGTAGTTCGACGGACTACGGGGAAGGTTGCTCGTCGAGATATCGCATCTCGTGCCTACGTATCTTCAATCAGGCGAGAAAGAAGAATCAGAGCAAACGTAGTTCGGCTCAACAAGGGTTACTTTCTTTGTGTTTTTTAGTGGAAACGCCAGTGTGCGCATTCCAGCAGTTAGGTGTTGCAGCTCGCTGTAGGGAGACTTAGGCGTTACCTGTTTGCGGTAGAACAGACATGACGAGTCCTTAAGGAAGGAGTGAAGAGATGAGAAGAGAACTTGCTTGTTTTTATATTTTTTAAGAAGAAGTGTCTTGATTATTGGTGTGTTTACAACGCATATTGTATTTAAGTCCTTCACGTAGGATCGAATGCCTCGCATATCGACCCAAGACTGGACATATGCTAAACATTCTAAGAAAGTGAGAGAAGACCCCTCACTATCTCATTCTCACATGAAAGGCTCAAATACAATACACATTATACCTTTATTAAGTGTTTTTGCTTTTTGTTTTGAGATGAGAAGAAAAGAGAAACTCAAAGGTTACAAAAGGTAAAGACTAAAGGGGACTAAGACTCAAACCCTAAAGTTATCATACATGGATGTTCCTAATGGTTAAGTTTGGTTTAGAAACCTACCTCTAAAAGAAAAGAGAAGAAGAGTGAATTCTAACTTACTTCCAAGATGGAAGCTAAGTTAAGAACTCAAAGGGGATGAAAGAGGTTGAACAAAGAAAGCATAAGATGCTTATCAAACAATTCTTGAAATCGCCATGAAATAATGCACATTGTAAGAGAATACACATTATTAAGCATGTGAACAAATTAACACAAATGTGCACCTATTGAAATAGAAAGCAAACGAACATGCACATAACAATTCCAGCAACACAAGCATCAATTAACAATTAACAAGCTCAATGTGTGTGCATCATGTGATCATTACATCCATTAATCAACATCGCAAAAATAAACATTCATCGATTAACAATCAAGAACCGCATGTCAAAAAATCATGCTCATGCAATAGTGTGAAGTGAAACAGCTCAAGAATGGTCCACCAATCATCCACACATTAATCCATGGAGTTTAGGCATGAAAAGGATCTCAAACAAACAATAAAATGCACAGAAATACACATTATGTCCCAGAGTAACCGGTTAACAAATGGTGAGTAACTGGTTACTTAGTTAAAAATCAGACAGTTTACGCAAAAAATACACATGTTAACCAGTTAACAAACTGTTGTTAACCGGTTACTCTGGGTCAGTGGCCAAAAAAACCAGTTTCAAAAGCACTTTTCAACAGCAAATCACTTCTCCAAACTTCCAAATGAACATGCAATCAATTAATCACGAAATTACATGGAATTACAGTCATCAAGAATCAATTGAATCCAATAATCAATAACATCAAGAATCAAATTCAAGCGTCGTGGATCCAAATCAAAAATCACCAAAAATTTACATCGAATAAGTTGCGAATAAGCTAAATCAAGTATAGATTTGAGGAAAACCAACCTACAAAGCGGAGATTTGCTTTGGTAATTGTTGCAAAGTGATCTTGGTACAGAAAATTAAAGAAAACCAGAGATTCCCCGATTAGTAGCCGAAACGCGTCGAAACCGAGCAAAGTCGCGAAAATCACCGAGATCGAACTTGCACCAAAATAAATGGTGTGAAACCCTTGGATTGAAGTAGAATAATCTGAACTTCTAGAAATTCAACCAAAGAAAGCCAAATGATGGAGTTTGAGCTCCAGAATTAATCACTTTTCAATGTGAAAAGTGATTATCCTTCAAGAAATAAGAGCTTTTTGTGAGGGTTTGGAAGAGAGAATTGAGATGAAGATGTGAGAAATTTGGTGAAAAAATGGTGAATAATGGTGAATCCCCTGAAAATGAGTGAAGGATTTCTTATATAGACTTTAGGTTTGGAGTGTGGGAGGTTTGGGATTAGCTTTGGACTTAGCTTTGGGTTTTGAGCTAGGGTCGGAGTTAGTTAGACTCAACTCATCGAGTCAAGGTGGTTAACTCGGTTAGTTAGGATCAACTCGGTAACAATCCCAAGGTGAACTTCAACATCCAAAGGTGGAGATGCTTGGAGAACAAGGAATCACAATTGGTGTATGGGTGTGTGACTTGGGCTGCAAGCAAGGCCTTGGTGCCTATGGAATTTTCAGTGTGAGACTACCATGTTTGAGCCTTCGTATGATCTCTATAACGTGTTCAAATGAGAAAATGCCCAACATCAAAGTTAAAGAGAACATGGAGATGAACAACTTTGATGTTCAACAATTTTCCATTTGAAGCCTTCTTGATGGAGAAAACCAGCTTGACATTTGGCACGCCAAGTGTTCGATGAAATTATGGCCTGGAGGCCTGAACTTGCCTTGCCACGACTTGAGATTTGCCTTAATTTTGTCAAACTTTGATTGATCATAACTCTCTCAATTTTGATCCAATGGAAGAGTTCTTTATATGGATTTAAAGCTTGGAATTAGATCTTTAATTGGATCAACTTGGGCTTGAAGTTTGAAGCTTTTATCTTGAATAAAGAATGCCTTAAAGTGTAGTGCAAAATGGTCCAAAACTTGCCATTTTTGGAAACCCTAAGTTTCTAAAAATGGAAACTTTGTACACTTCTTGATTTTTCATGATTCCTCCATCATTTCTTGATCAAATCTTGTCCAATGAACATATGTAACTTGAGTTTCATGAATTTGACCTAAAAAGTCAGGAGTTGACTTTTTCCACTGCACAGTTGACTTTTTCCCCAATTTCTTGATTCTCAAGCAACTGACCAATTGAACCTCTTCTGAAATGAACCAATGAGAAATCTTCCATCCTTAGACCCTTGAGGCCCTGTAGAATACCATGAGATCAAGTTTTTCCCAAGAAATAAGAAATAAACTGATTTCATGGTAAACCCTAGTTTCAAACCCTCAGTCTAGGAGAAAATAGCACATCCTCCAAATCTAAATTCTTCTGAATATGATGTATATCCTTTCTAACAAAGATGAGATATGACATTTGGAGGTAATAAAAGCTCAAGGATATTGCCCATTGGGGCATTCTACTCAAGAATTCCAAAAACCTTAGTTTTACACTGATTAGGATGATGTGATTCCCTTGCTTTCTCTTGTCAAGCTTGATCATATGATAAGGTGATGATGGAATTAAGACCCTTTGAGGCTCTAGGCTCCTTGGATTTGGTTTAGACACCCTGATCCCATGCCAGAGAACCAATGAAATGCAAATGATGATTATGCCAAAATGCAATGCAGTATAAGCCAGTAAAAGTTAAAAGCAAGAGGGCAAATTTTGAGGTGCTACACTTGGGCATAACAAAGGACTTATTATTATTTTAAAGAAAAAAGTAAATTACTTCGAAACAGAAATCATTTCAGGAATCTCGTTGGCCCTCCAATTGTTGAGAACCGTATCTGGTGAGCAATGGCACACCCAATCTGGTATCCCTTTATTTTCCTCTTCAATTGCAGTCACTTGATCTTCAATTGTATGTTGTTATATATGGGTGTTATAGTTGGTATCAGAGCAGGTCGTATCCTCGACCTAGCCATGAAATAGTATAAGTAATTCTTTCCGTTCATATGCATTGTGTCGCCATTGGTCTTAAGTGTTATATTTATGGCATTGAGCCTGATGAACTTAATCCTATCTATATGAAGTTTAGGAACATGGTTGACGGATGCAAAACCCGTGGTAGATCCAGAACTAATCCTCCCAAGATGAACCCGCTAGGCGGCGGCGAGTATGTATCATGGCCTCAGTTTTTGCAACATATGCAGCAGCAATAGAACCAATTCATGCAGCAGATGGTACGACAGATGAATGGGGGTTGTCATTCTCAAGTGGTTGTTCTAGATGCTGTAGGTGGGAGTTTTCGGGATTTCATATGCATGAATCCTCCACAATTTCATGGCGGATTAGATCCAGTGAAAGCTCATGAATGGGTGGATGGTATGGAGAGAATCTTTCTGATAGTTCAATGTAGTGAGGAGAATAAAGTGGTGTTTGCTTCTCACTCGTTGAAAGGTCCTGCTATGAGGTTGTGGGAGAGTGCTTCAGCTTTAATGGCTATCCAAGATGTACCTAAGGTCTGGGAGCAATTTAAGATTTCCTTCATGGAGAAGTATTTCCCTAGTTCTTTGAGGACTCAAAAGAAGTTCGAATTCCAACAGTTGAGGCAAGGTACTATGACTGTGGCTGCTTATGCTGAGAAGTTTGAAATCATGGCTGCTTACTCTAGGCAGGCCGTGTATGCTCCGAATGAAAAGTGGAAGATTGACCAATTCCTTTTTGGATTGAAAGTTGAGATTTCTCATAGTGTGTCTCAAAGAGAGTTCACTACTTATGCTGAGTTGCTAAGGCAATGCTATGTGGCCGAGAACAGTTTGAAGAGAGTTCAAGCAAAGGCGGATTTGAATAGGTCGAATCAGAATGATCGTGGGAGATCAAACCAACAGTTTAGGCCTAGACAACAAGCTTTCAAAGGGAAACAAGTTCAAAATTCTAGGACTAGTTCGCCTTTTGTGTGTCGCACTTGTGGTAGAAATCATCCTGGAAGGTGTAGTATCGAAAGTGTGAGGTGCTATCAGTGTCAGAATATGGGTGATCTTGCGAGGGATTATCCTCAGAATAGGAATAGATGCAAGGAAAGAGTACCGGTCGAGTTTATACATTGGATGCAAAGAAGGCTAAGGGTGATAACTCTTTGATTGCTGGTACGTGTTTCGTTAATGGGCATCCTTGTTTTGTATTATTTGATTGTGGAGAAACACACTCTTTTGTGTCAATACAATGTATAAAGCGACTCGGGTTGTAAGCTATTCCGTTATCTCCTCCCATGGTGGTTACTACTGCCATGGATGAGATGGTTGAAACACCTTTAATGTGTGAAAATTGTGTATTATCTGTGGATGGAAGAGTTTTTCAGATTGATCTTATTTGTTTGGTGCTTAAGAAGGTGGATGTTGTTTTGGGGATCGATTGGCTTTCTGCTAATTCGGTATTTATTGGTTGTGAAGAAAAGTTAATCATCATTCCTTCCGCTGAAGCTACTCCAAAAGATGTGTTAACAACTATTTTAGAAGGTACGGTTGGAATGATAAATTTCTTGTTTGGGAAGGAAAAATCTGTTCTTTTGGTTCTCACTAAGGAGGAGAGTAGCGACCTGCAAGTTCTACATATTCCTGTAGTCTGTGAGTTTTCCAAAGTTTTCCCCGAGGATGTCACTTCTCTTCCTCCGGAAAGGGAAGTGGAATTCTCTATTGACCTGGTACCGGAAACAGCTCCTATATCCGTTTCTCCGTATTGGATGACACCACTTGAATTAAGAGAATTGAAGGACCAATTGGAAGAATTAATGGCTAAGTATTTTGTCCGACCTAGTGTTTCACCCTGGGGAACTCCAGTGTTGTTAGTGAAGAAGAAAGATGGTGGGATCCGGTTATGTATTGATTACCGGCAGTTGAATAAAGTCACCATTAAGAACAAGTACCCTTTACCCAGGATAGACGACCTGTTAGATCAATTGAAAGGAGCCTGTGTGTTCTTGAAGATTGATTTATGGTCAGGTTATCATCAAATCCGTGTGAAGAGTTCGGACCAAAGACCGCATTTAGAACCCGTTATGGCCAT
This sequence comes from Lathyrus tuberosus, assembly GCA_022829125.1. NCBI lineage: Eukaryota > Viridiplantae > Streptophyta > Magnoliopsida > Fabales > Fabaceae > Lathyrus > Lathyrus tuberosus. Next base: position 4,110,392 of record JALAZF010000406.1, read on the forward strand.
TATGAACTCTTAGTAATGCCTTTCGGTGTGACGAATGCTCCAGCTGTTTTCATGGATTATATGAATCGGATATTCCAACCTTACTTGGACCAATTTGTAGTGATCTTTATTGATGACATTCTTATTTATTCTCATACTTCTCATGAGCACGGAGAGCACTTAAGAATCATTCTATCGATCTTACAAGAGAGGCAACTTTTTGCCAAGTTAAGCAAGTGTGAGTTTTGGATGTCGGAGGTTAGTTTTCTTGGTCATGTCATATCTCAAGGAGGCGTGGTAGTGGATCCATCGAAAGTTGAAGCGGTAATTAATTGGGAGAGACCGAAGAATGCTTCAGAAGTTAGGAGTTTCTTGGGACTGGCAGGTTATTATAGAAGATTTATCAAAGGCTTTTCTCAATTGGCTTTACCAATGACTAAACTTACTCGAAAGGATTATTCTTACGAGTGTGATTCGGTTTGTGAACAAAGTTTTATGAGTTTGAAGGAAAGATTGACGACTACTCCTGTTTTGATCATTCTTGATCCTAGCAAGTCATATGAGGTATTTTGTGATGCATCAAAGATGGGATTAGGAGGTGTCTTGATGCAGGATGGTCACGTGGTGGCTTATGCTTCTCGACAATTAAAGGTTCACGAGAAGAATTATCCAACTCATGATTTGAAATTGGCGACAGTTGTTTTTACACTGAAAGTGTGGCGTCATTATTTGTATGGAGTGCATTTTGAAATGTTCAGCTACCACAAGAGTTTAAAGTATCTTTTTGATCAAAAAGATTTGAACATGCGTCAAAGGAGATGGATAGAGTATTTAAAGGATTACAATTTGGAACTAAAGTACCATCCGGGTAAAGAAAATAAAGTAGCGGATGCATTGAGTCGGAAAGTGTTGCATAATGCCGAATTAATGATCTTAGAGTATGCCTTATTGGAAAAGTTTAGGGATCTTAATCTTCAGTTTATTTGGACTCCTAACGGTGTGATTATGGGAAATTTGAATGTTAATTCTACCCTTAGAGAGGAAATTCAACGAGGGCAAGTATTGGATGAGAAGTTACAAGAAGTGTTGGTTCAACCGGATTTCGTGCGAGCTACCGATGGAATCATTCTGATTATTCAAAGGGTTTGTGTTCCAGATGATGCGGTGTTAAAAAGAAGGATTTTGGAGGAAGCTCATAAAGGTGCTTTTACTATACATCCTTGTTCTTCGAAGATGTATCAAGACTTGAAGAGGGACTATTGGTGGTCCGAAATGAAAAGAGATATTGCAGTGTATGTGTCGGAGTATGCGGTATGCCAACAAGTAAAGATTGAACACCAGAGGCCGGGTGGTTTATTACAACCTTTAGAAATTCCAGTTTGGAAGTGGGATAGTATTTCTATGGACTTTGCAGTTGGGTTACCTCGTACACAAGGTGGTTTCGATTCTATTTGGGTGATTGTGGATTGGTTGACGAAATCTGCGCATTTCTTAGCCGTAAAGACTACTTACAAGGCAAGTCATCTTGCAAGGTTGTTTATTTCGAAAATTGTGAGGTTACATGGTATTCCCTCTAGCATTGTGTCTGTTAGAGATCCAAAGTTCACTTTAAGATTTTGGAGGGCTTTTCAACAAGCTATGAGAACAAAGTTGTGTTTGAGTATGTCGAATCATCCTCAAACGGATGGTCAGATGGAATGAACGATACAAACGATGAAAGATATGTTAAGGGCTTATGTTCTTGGAAGTGGAGGAAATTGGATAGAACTTTTACCGTTGATTGAGTTTTCATACAACAATAGTTATCATGCAAGTATTGGTATGGCTCTTTACGAAGCATTGTACGGAAGGAAATGTAGGACGCCTTTGAGTTGGACGGAGGTTAGCGAAGAAAATTTTTTGGGACTCGAGATTATCCAAGAGACTACCGAAAAGATTAGAATGATCCGTGACAAAGTTAAACAAGCACAAGATCGTCAGAAGAGTTATACGGATAAACGTATGAGACCTTTAGAGTTTAATGAAGGTGACCATGTATTTTTTAAGGTAACCCTGAGATTGAGATTGAAAGGACCATTTAAGTCGCGGAAGTTAAGTCCAAGATACGTAGGACCGTATCAAATTTTAGAAAGGATTGGTGAAGTAGCTTACAGGTTAGCCTTACCGCCTTCTCTATCAGAGATGCACGATGTTTTTCATGTGTCTCAACTTTGGAAGTTTGTTCCAGATCCTCTTCAGCCAATTCTACCAGATACGATTGAGATAGAAGCATATTTAACGTTTGAACCTCAACCAAGTCGTATCATAGGAAGAGAAACTAAGGTACTAAGGAATAAAAAGATTCCTCTTGTGAGAGTTCAGTGGGATGAGATGCATCCGGGTGATGCAACTTGGGAACTAGAATCGGAAATGCGGGATGATTACCCTCATCTTTTCAGGTAATCTTTAAATTTGTGGACGAATTTCTATTTAAGGAGGGGAGGATGTAATACCCTGTATTTTATTTTGCTTTGGATAATATTAGTTTTGATCAATTGGGTTCCGGTGTACTCTGATAAATTATATGCAAAGATAATTTGAGCAACCGATGAGCTCATATCAGATCAAATTAATATTATCTGACTTTGAGGTTTTGACAATTGGTGTTATATAGATATTTTGGACATTTAGTAGTGTTACTAACTAATTGATATTTCTCTATATCATTTCTATTCCCTCACTTATTGCCAAATAAAAACAAAGATAGTAAGAAGTAGAGAGAAGGAAGAGCAAAGGGAGAAAGAGGAGAAACCTAGAAGAAGAAGAGGAAAGCTTGGATTCTCCTTCATTCTTCATTAAATCATCTCACAATATTCATCATCATCTAGTTTAGAGGTGGGTCCTAGTTAGTACTTAAGTTCTAGAAGTTTTAGAAATGTTAGAGTTTAGGTTAGAAATGGTGAATATTGAATATTGTGTGGAATCGATTGTTTTCACAGTTCAATCTCGATTAAAATGCATAATATGATCGATACAGGTATGAATATGATGTTTGATAAGTGAATATTTGATACCTTGAGTTTTTGTGAATTTTAAGTAAGTTTGGATGATTTTGAAACATGAGAAAACCATAATTTTTCTGTTCTGTAACAGAGTAACTGATTATCCTATTAGAGTAACCGATTACCCAGTGGAAAAATTGATAATCTGCGCAAAATTTGAACTGAGTAACCGATTATCCTATTTGGGTAATCGATTACCGAAATGTGTCTCTAACTCTCATTTAGCCTCTGTGTTAACAGTGAATTGTGAGTAACCGGTTACCCTATTTGAGTAACTGATTACCACTGTTGGTTGGAGAAAAATATTGAAAAATTCATATCTTTTAGATCGTAACTCCGATAGAAGCGTAGTAATAGTCGTTGGAAAGCTATGGAAATATCCTACGCAATGAAAGTGAAAAATATTGATTTTGTTACCCAATTAAATAAATCGGAGGACGCTCAAGAAATGTGATAAATTATGAGTTAAAGTATTACATGTATTTTTATTATACTATTGTGTTGTGCTATATCTAACTCCTTATTGTGAATTGTAATTTAGTGAATGCATGTTTAAAATATGGAATAGGAAGAGTGAGGAAACCTTGCTATAAATTTATAGTAGGACCTAGTAATGTGACTATGAATTGATAGATAATCTAGATGGCGATGCTCGTGCGTTCGATGCCTAGGTGTGCATCCTCGACGAGTAATGCTTTTAAGGAGAGTGAGACACTAGTATTGAACATGTGTGAACCTTTGTGTTCTTTGTGATTAAGGCGTTGTGGCCTTGTGATTGTCGAATACAATCGCATTTGTGTAAGAGATCATGTAATCGGAACCGTTTCCTTGAGTTGTCGTTTCATGAGCTTAGGGCTCCTCTGGAATGTACGCATGATTACTTGGCAGGTTTGATTCCCGCGTGTAGTACGAATGGCACCCGTTGGGTGGAGACCTGTGATGGTTAATGGCCCATGTGAAGTGACGGTTCATAACGGTTAATGGCCCGTAGGACCCGAATCCATTTTGTATGTCAAGTAAGTGCAAGGATCCATGACTTGGGTCGACTTATAGACATAGAAGAGGACGGGAATAAGGGATGCCTTGATGATGTTACCGATTAGTGATATTTTAAGTTGTTGAACTCATGACATGTATCCATATACTGTGAGATTGTGAACTCAAAGTCTTTCCCTTCCCCTTGACTTGAGTTAGGATTGATAAAACCTTGTAAAGCTGAGAGAATCCATAAGATAGGGAACTCACTAGGATTTTATATCTCACCCCATGTTGTTGATTATATTACAGGTACTTCAGGTTCCGCGAAGGGTAAGGATAAAGTTGTTTGATTATCCTTACGAGTCTTGGCTTTTGGGGATGGCATGGCTTCCGTTGTGGAGATTTTATTTTGAGATCACTGTTTTGATCTAGTTCTTAGTACTTTGGAACATCTTGTGTATATTATGCCATAGTTTTAGTATTTTGTGTTTTGGGCATGTAATGTATACAATGTGTTAACTAGGAACTTATGGTATTTCAATACCAAAACTTGGATTCATGTATAATATATATGCTTTGATGTATGTTGTTATATATGGGTGATACACTTCCTCTCCAAATACGGTCACCAACTTGTTGTTAATAACAAACTTCATTTTCTGGTGTAAGGTTAATCTCACTGCCCCAGAAGCGTGGATTCATGGCCTTCCCAACAAGTAGCTATAATTGGGGTTGATATCCATAACCTGAAAGGTTATATCAAAAACATGGGGACCAGTAAGAATGGGCAACTCCACTTCACCAATAACGGTCCTTCTCAAACCATCAAATGATTCTACAACGAGAGCACTGGGCCTTATCTCCGCTCCTTCATATGCAAGCCTTGCAAGAGTTCTTTGGGTAAAACATTGAGGGATGATCCAGTGTCTACCAATACCCTAGCCAAAGTGTCCTCTTGACATTTAACAGAAATGTCCAAGGCACGGTTGTGATTGTGACCTTCTTTGGGCAAGTCTCCTTCATTAAAGCTTAATGTATTATAGGCGGTGATGTTAGCTATCACGCCATCAAATTGTTCAATGGTGATATCTTGTGTCACATGAGCTTGAGCAAGAAGCTTCTACAGAGCACTGCGATGTGCGGGGGAGCACATAAGGAGAGACAGTATTGAAAATTTTGATGGTGTTTGATGTATTTCATACCCTAAATTTTGACCCTAAGACTTCACATCATTGTGAAAATCGTCACCACAATATGAATGTACTTTCATACCTCACTAATACTTCCAAAGATTGTTGAGTGTTCACCTTGACCAAGAATTAGGGTTTTTTAAGCCCTGCAGAGGATTCAGGAAAAGGATCAATCAAGAATTGACATGATCTTCAACTTATCAAGCCTCTCAATCATTCATGAAGGACAATAGATCCTCAACATCAAGACTCAAGCACAAGATTGCATCATTTCAAGTTGATCTAGCCTCAAAACCATCAGTGTCACCAAATTAGGGTTTTGGTCGACCAAGGCTTCCATAGGGAAATTTTCATCTGGGCATGAGCCAAGACCTCAAGATATTTTTCAAGGACCTCAAATACATCATATTAGTCCATTCATATAATTGGATTGATTCAAAGAACTTGATTCACAAACAATGCAAGAATTCAAATCCATCTGAGCCACAAACTAGGGTTTTGATGAAAAGTCAACCATACCTTTGACTTTTGTCCAAGACATGATCTCAAACTTTGGGATATGATTCAAGACACTCAAAAGTACCCTTGAAGTCCATTCATAAGTTTAAAATCACCTTTGGACATTCATTCATTGAAAATCAAGAATTAGGGTTTCTCTACACAAAATTCATCTGAGACCCAAAGTCAAAGTTTGACTTTTTGGCCAAAAATGTTCATCATGAACCATTATGCAAGAAAATATGATCCATTGTTGCATTTGAACAAGATTTGATCAAGAAATCATGGTTACTTGTAAAAAGGGCAATGTTGAGAAAGTTGAAAATTTCACTAAGTTATGGAAAAAAGTGTTTAAGTACCCAACTTCCAAAGGCCATAACTCATGATCCAAGCAACCATTTTTTGCACTCCAAAGCTCAAATGATATATCTCATCACATTCTACAAAAGTGCTAAACTGAACCATGGTCAAAAAATGCTTGGATTTTAAGTTATGAAGTGATCAAAATCAAGAAAAGTATGAAATGAACTTCAACACTTAGTGAAAACCTGCCTAAGGTAAAATCAGTCAAAACATCAAAATGTGGAGGGATTTTTACCATGATCCAAGATGAATCAAGTCCAATTATGAACATCAAAGTTGAAGCACAACATCCCAGCTTTCCAAAGAGCCCAAGAGCATGAGATAACTCTACTTGAGCAAAGGGTTATGGAGGTCTCAACACACCATGCTGCAACTGTTTTTCAAAAACAGTTTTGGATCATCACATGCCATACACGATTCTTTTGTCAAGTGTAATGATCAATGCAACACTTGTTCAATGCATAACATAAGGAGTCATAACAAACCTGCAAAATTGGGTCAAAGGGTCAAGAGATATCTCAAATTGGATTAATGGATTTTGTCACATTATGCCTTGAATTCAAAAGCATTTATGTGCAATAGTGCACATTCAATAAAGGTACACTTTTCAGTCAAGATACTCACATAAACAACAATAAAAATGATAAAGGAATGTGGAATTGGTCAATTGGTAGTTATGCTATTTGGAGGAGCTATTGTACCTTGCATGAGAAGTAATGACATAAGTCCAAAACCATTGAACCATGCTCTTATCCTTCAAGATGTAAATATTCATCCAAGACAAATCCATTTACCTATAAATAGAGGTCACATTGCCTCATTTCAAACACACCAAAACAACTTCAATTCTTGTTTTATGAAAATTCATCCTTGTCTCAAATTTCAAATCACCAAGAGAGGGAGAAATCAAATTTCTCAAACCAGAGCAATTCTATCTAAACCAAGCATTCAAACACTTCACATACACTATGTGGAAGTGATCTAAACACTTATATCCCATTTATAACATCTAAATCATCATCTCCATAGTTCACTTGATCAAGTTGCAGTTGGATTCGAGCTACTAAATCTAGGAGTTTTCAAACCATTCCAAGCACATCAACATATTCCTTGAGGGTCAAGGAAGATATCTGGATCATCACCTTGCATTTGTAACACCTCCAAGGTAGAATTCAAGTTCTTCTTGCATGGTAAGCCTGAACCTTTTCAATCTCCATGATCCATACATCTTTTTTAAATTTTCAAAGCCCAAACATGTTTGTTATATTGCTGTGATTATTTCCCATCAATTAATTGCTATTAATCATGTTTATATAAGATTACATAGTGTTCTTGTAAAAATTAGGGTTCATCAGGTTCATACGAAATAACTCGTGCTACACTTAATTTAAATAAAATTAAATACCACCAATCAATTCCTTGTTAAAAACACACAACTTTGGTGTTTACATCATGTCAAATGGTTACGAATTGAGAGAGATAGAGTTGCTCTTGCAACTCTGATGCTGGCTCGAGGAAGAAGATGGCCATGGCGCGCCATTTTCAGGTTTTCAAAACCAAACTTGGTATTTGTTTTATTCCTTTCAGTAAAATTCACGGATGTATCACCACCCCAGTGGTAGAGAGTGCGCGTTTTAAGTGAATTTGTCCCTTAGGTTTGGGGTTCGAATCGCCCTCGCCCCAGACCTTTTGATTTTATTTTTAAAACTATTTTCAAAAGGATTTTTCATATATTATTCACTCCTTCCATCATGCTATCACCACACGCACATGGCTCAGTTGGTAAATTTTAAACCCTCCACCCCAAAGGCGTGAGTTCAATCCTTGGGAGGGTCATCCTATTTTTTTACCACTAATTTTCTTCACATTTCTTCACAACTTCAAAAATTATTTTCTCCTATCAAATTAATTATTTTTAATCCCAATTTTTTCACACATGTCATTTAAATACTCTATTATTTTAATCCACAAAAAGATCACAAAAATATTTTGTATTTCATATATTAAAAAAATATTTTTTTAAATTGTTTTAAATATTTTAAAATGATTTCATTTCTTGATTTTTCTTAAACCAAAATGATTTTAAATATTCATGTGGATAAAATATCTTTTTCATAAACCTTAATCATTGTTTATGACATGATTAATGGATTCATTGATAAATTATACATTTTTTATTGATTTTTCTTTAAAAAAATATCTTAAAAAATGAAATTTGGGTTTTACTTTGATTTAATCTTTCAAACTTCATTACAATTTCTGGGTCTCTGTTAGAGTGTAAGACCCAACCCTCTTTGTAAATAAACCACTTCATGGGCCTCTATTAGGAGTGTAAGTCTCATCCCGCTGTACATAAACTTTGTTTTAAGTAATCATCTTGGCCTCTGATAGAGTGTAAGACCCAACACCCCTTTTTGTAAATAGAAAATCTTTTAGCCTCATTCATTCTGGGCTTTGTACAGGATACAAACAAACATCCGGGCCTCTATTAGAGTGTAAGACCCAACACCTTTGCTTCTCTCTTACTTAAGATCAAGTCATCTTCAAATTCAAAACTTTCTTCAATTTCTTCAAAACACTAATTCAATCTTGAAGAAGGTATCTAATCAATCACAATACACTTGGGTCTCTATCCAGAGAATAAAGACCCACCACCTTTCTCAATTCAATTCATACTTGTTTATATACTTGTTCATATATTTGTATATATACTTGTACATATCTTGTTAAGTTTCTCCTAGCATTTAAATCATCCTCAGTTTAGACTAGTTCAAACAATAGGATCATTTCAACCAGTATAACTTAGTTCAAACAACTAGTTCCCTCTTGTACAAAGGAATTCTTCTCCCTAATACAATCAGCCTCCTCTTAGGCTTTGTTCAATTTATTCAACCTAGAAACACTTCAATAAAGAGAGGGTTATTTCCCGGTGAAACCTCGTCTTTAACCCCTTTAACCCTGGGACAGTTCAACAAAAAAAGGATTATTTCCCGGTGAAACCTTTCTTGAACTCTTCCTAGACTTGGAAAGTCTCAATCCTCAGCTTCCTCTTGGGCTTCATACAAGGACCCACAAGCATCTAAGAAGCATCCTCAGCCTCCTCTTGGGCTTCATATAAGGACCCCCAGGCTTCCTAAAAGCATAGGATAGATCCTAGTCATCTTTATCAATACACCAATCCCCAAGAGAGTCAAAACCTCTAAGACATTCAAACTCAACCTTTAAGCCTCTTCTGATTCTTAACAAGGTTTGGTTTTCGTTTTAAAATCCCCATCCAGGGCCAGGTTATAATCAACAAATCCCCAAAAGAATCAAAGCCTTTGTGGCATTTAATAATTCAATTTTCTTAAGCAAGAGTTAGTTTCCCTTTCTGATTCCTCAGAGCATTTTGAACCTTCTCTTGAAATTTAAATTTCCTCAACAAGAGTCAGTCTCCACTTAAATTCCCTCAGCCTCCTCTTAGGCTTCTTATAATGATTTCCCCAGCCAGCCTCAATCTTGGGCTTTGTACAAGACAGATATAATACTCCCCCAGTTGAGTTTGTTTTCAACTTTTTTTTTTATCTTCAACCTTGGGCTTTGATCAAGGCACAAAATTTAACATCCCCATAGATGAGACTATGAGTCCTCTCTTTAGGAGGATATTTCCTCTATACATCACATTTCAAAACAAACAATTAAAACTTTTTTTTCCAGATAATTGATGTAAGTGGCACACTTTTTGATTCAAAATCCAAGTTGGAGTCCCTCCCTTATCATAGCTAAAGTTCTCTTTCATCTAAGTGATGTAAGTGGCAAACCTCTGGATTCTACACATCCAAGTCAATGTCCCTCTCTTAGCATGAAAAGATTCATAAAGGAAAAAGTGGCATTGCTCTACACTGAGTTAAAGCTTCTTCCTTCATGACATTTCAATTCTCCTATAAAGGGAGATGTGGCATTGCTGGATTCCACACATCCCAGTTGTCATACCCTAATTTTTTACCTTAAAATTTTGTTTTTCAGGCATTTCATCTCGCATACTGCCTAAAATATTGGTCGGAATAATTTCTCGGAAATTTACAGACAGACTGGTCAAATTGAATTTCAGCGATGCTTGAAATCAAGGGACGGAAAATTTTAAAATCGAACTTGCAGACGTCAATTATATTATTCTACGGTTCGCATAGTTTAATTCGGCGTGTTCGTTTTAATTTTTTGACAAATTTTCGTCATATTTTGATCAATTTGAGCATTTTTACAGATCAAAATTTATTTTAAAATCTGACCAAATACTGTATTTTTTCGAGTCATATATTTCGTACCAATCATTTTAGTGTACTCGTTTTATTTTTTTCTATCACTTGGGCGTTCGATTTTTAATTATTTGATGTCTGTTTATTTTACTTTTTTAACTAATATTGTTTAGAATAGATAAATAGGATAATTAATATTTTTATTTTTATTTTATTTTATTTTATTTTAAATATTTATTTTTATTTTTAGATTTAACTAATATTGTTTTTCATAAATAAATAGGATTTTTAGTTTCTGTTTTAAATTTATTTTAATTAAATTGTTTAAATTTCATTTAGTTTTAATTTTATTTAATTTTAATATTAGTTATTTGGGCTTTAAAATGGACACTAAGAATATTAGTGTTAATTTGAAAAATAGTTAATCCTAATTTGTTTCATTATATATATATATATATATATATATATATATATATATATATATATATATATATATATATATATATATATGTGCACCGATGAGAAGGAGGAGACCGGCAAGAGGACCGAAAAACTCAGATAACCGCTTACTATTTACTTCTCCTCTTCTAGTACTGAGTAAAATCACACTGTCGGTCTCAGAACTTCCTGATAATTGTTTTACTATATAATATAATATCGAAACTGCACGATCCTATAAAATCATGTAATATGCTTCGTTCATGTTATAACCAGTATATAGCCACGTCATATATTATAATGTATATAAGTTTTGTATAACTCTTTTTCTTTCAACTTTTAATTTACTGGTATATACACATAACTTTTCTTAAGCATATGTTAATATATATGTAACTAACAGTTTAAATATATATATATATATATATATATATATATATATATATATATATATAATAAGTTTCTAACGTAAAACACTTTAGTTTTCTAACATATAACAGTTTTTTTTATATATTTTTGTTTACCATTAGGTTATATATATATAAATTCTATTTTTTTTCATTATTAATATTATTCAGATTGAATCGTGTCGATACGCTATTGCATATTGGTGTGTATAATGCGTGACAATTGTATTGGTTCGATCCGGTTGCGATGATCGCGTTTTCGCGTTAGCAATATCGTTGGGTTTTTATCAAAATTTAAAAAAATTATTTTTTTTCGGTTGCTTTTTGTTATATTTTGATCTACACGATTTGGATCCGGTTGCGATGACCGCTTACGCGGTAGCAATTTGCTTTTTTTTTTGTTTGTTAATTCTTTTTTTTATTAGATTTTTCGGACCGAATTGTGTAGATACGCTGTATGTATATTTATGCACGTGATGCGTGACATTCATGTTTAATTTGATCCGGTTGCGATGATCGCAATTCTTGCGTTAGCAACATTATTGTTTTAAAACTTTTTTTTTTAAATTTATTTTTCTATGCATTTTTTATTTTATAATTTTTAGATCCGCACATTCTTAATCCCTATTGCGATGATCACGTTAAGTGTAGCAAGGTAATTCGATTTTCATCGGTTTTTATGCAGATCTATATTTGTTTATCGTTGCATTTCGATTTCGGAGTTAAAATCTAATTTAACTTTCGAGAACTGTTTGAGTGCTTATAGTCATTTGCTCGACTTCTCATAGAGTGATTCCTACATGAATTCACTCTTAGTTAGCTTCAAAGCTAAATTCAGTTGCCATTCGATTTCGGTTGGTTTCGGGCCCACATTTGCTTGTTTGGTTGTGTAGTATTTCAATCATTTTCTTACTTCCCGTTGATAAAATGTATCCCTCACCCTCATGTGTAATTGTCATTTGTTTTTACCACCTCTTTTTTTAGATAGATAATTAATAAATAAATAAAAAGAACAAAAAATAAAATAAAATCAATCCTTCATAAAAAATCAAAGAATTTGGTCAACACCAAGTTCCATTTTCAAAAATATTGGTCAACACCAATTGAACAATCAACCCAAGCATCCTTGATCCATATATCAAGTCATACCCTTAGCAAGCGAACAAATAACATAACATAAATGTTAACAAGAGGTTCCTGTAGAGTACTACAGACGTTTAGGATGCTAATACCTTCCCTAGACGTAACCAACCCCCGAACCTTAGATCTCTTAGGTTTTTTTCGATCTTTAACCTTTCCTTTGGATAAAATAAAGACCGGTGGTGAACATTAAGATTTGTGATCCTAGTTAACATAATAGCTATGGTATCCGATTCTCACCGCGACAGAAATGGCGACTTCACTGGGGACTTTTTTTGAGGGTTTCCCCTAACTTGTTTTATTTATTTGTTATCTACTCGCTTACTTGTTTTTATATTTGTATACTTGTTGTGCTTGGTTTTGCTGTGTGTAGGGGTTCTTGAGTGGTGAGGAGTCCTATACCCGGACTTGAGTGCAATTATGATAGGAGATGATATGTTCAAGGATACTTTAACGGAGTCGATTCCTGAAAAGTTGAGTTGAGAAAATCATCGCTCAGTTTAGGTTCTTTTGAACTTAATGTTGTTTGAACGAGTCCATTTGTGAAAACGATATTAATTTCGACCAAGAATCCGTGAGACTGAGGACCATAGTACCTTTAACCCAACTTGGCCTATTAGGATGTAGTGCGGGGACTATGAAGGAGTCTATTCCTGAATTAGTTGCTACGCGATACTACACTCGGACGAGATTCTCTTGAGAATATTATTGACTACCAAGTGATTTAGAAAATCGATAATATCCGAAAGATGGATCGTAGACTCTGGGAACTTTGTAAAACCCATTGTACAGATACAAGTAAACCTCTAGTACATACCTTGGGAAGGGTAGACCATGGCTTCGTGTTCGTGATCTTCAAACCTAAGCCTTGGCTTGTTTGCCTGTATATGTGTATATGTGTATACTTGTGTTTATGCATCCATTCATGCATTCATGAATACCCCTTTGGTTTCAAGGAACTCAATTGTTCTTTCATTTGCAAAATCGATAAAAATCCTGGATTATAAAGTGAAACTTTTTCAGTCTTCAGAAATGTTTGCGACCTACTTTTGAGTTCCTTGAAACCATTACATTGCATTGCATATCATTTGCATCTTTGCATGATTCATTGCATACATCCGTTGTCCAGCAACTCACTTCCAGTTGTCTCTATCTTCCAGCGTCACCTGTCAGTCGTCAAGCTGATTCCTCGACACAAATATCGGACTAGAGCTAACTACAGATGCATAATGTCAGAACAAGAAGCACATAATGCTGAGATCTGAATGGAGATCGATGACCTTAAGTCAAGTATGACCAAGCTCACTGAGATGCTTCAAGTCTTGATTGCTAGAGGAGAGCAACCCCAAAGGACCGTCATCCAGGAAGTTTCTAGCGCTGATCCTCCACCGGTTCAAATGCCACCTTCAACTTGGCCAGAGTTTGATTTACCTCCCAACTATTCTCCACCTCTTGCATCTACTGATTTGATTGGTCAGACTGCTAGACCAACATTTCAAGCTCCTGTTTTTACCGAGCCTTGACCTATAGTTCAGACTACTCGAGCTCCTTTTGAGAACTGTAACACCCCAATTCCCATCACGAATAAATAATACATAAATAAATCAGAGTAACTAAAAATTTATTTTTCCGACAGAAACAAGGATGCCACATTTTAAGGTAAGAAAACACAATCCCTGCTCAATTATTTGATACATAACACATAATAGAGAAAATCGTTAACGGGAAACTTTTTCCATCTAAAGGGAAAGGTCAATTATGGAATAAAGCGGAAAGATCCATAACTGTAACACCCCGATTTTTAACAGCGGGAGTGTATATTTTTTTTTTTGAATGCCATACATAATATTTACAACTGTCTTTTCAGGAAAATAATAAAAATGATTAATCAGAGTACGAGCTTTCGATCTAAGTTTTTTCCATACATAGGACCAGCGTAATGCCCACTGTTATAAATATTTGTCCATACACATAAAAATAAGCACTCAGCTTTAATAATAACAGCAATAACAACATGGATAACCTCACAACACGACCCTAAGCTGATCTTGAATTCCTAGCCCAAAGACATCGCATCTTACAAGCCTTCACGACACCTGGATACCTTAACTATCACCACTTCTAAACCTGGGTGGTCGTTAGCCACATCATAATAATAGTAGAGGGTCACAATCTAAAAACAGCACATATGGAAGAATACACACATGCCAGCAGAACATGATATACATAACAACATGAATAAGATGACAATATGATATGCAGAGCAACATAAATGAGGTGACAGTATGATATATGTAACAATCACAACATTTAATTTAACACACAAATGCAATGCACAAACATCCTAAATGCAGACCTATATGAATTTGGTGGTCCCAATTCGTCGGGTACCCTTACCATGCATGAATCCTAGAATTTAACCTCTCCGCAGAGAGTCGTGATACCCCCTTGGGTCCTCACTAACCGTGTTGCCTCGCAGACACAAAAGTGCTGCCCTTGCAGACACCCGGTGTTGCCTCCCTCGCATTCACCTGACTCAATTTGATCTCAAAGGATCGATGATGGCTCAGTCACATCACCTGGTGCAGTAAAATTCCCTTCAGGATTAGGTGATGATTCAGAACCCATCACCCTGGCCCATTCGGCGCCAACTACCTACACGCAACTATGGTATGCATGAACCCACACATGCAAATGCAACAGTTTATATAAACACAATATGTATAATCACAATTCACACTTCAGTTCGTATATCTATCACAGATCATATGAACAATTCTCGGTACCAACAGGTGGCTCAGACACACCTCGTGTTGTCCTCCTCGACATACACATCAACCGCAATTCATATATTTATCACAAATCATATGAATAATTCTCATTACCAACAGGTGGCTCAGACACACCTCGTGTTGTCCTCCTCGACATACACATCAACCGCAAATCATATATTTATCACAAATCATATGAATTCACATCACAAGTTTAGTGTCATAGCATAAACACATATCCCCAACCGGGCACACAATCATGAATATAACCACACAACCTCAACTGGCACACAATCATTCAAACATCCCCACAAGGGCACACAGTCATGAATACAAACACACATGCATTCAATCACATATAATATCGTTAGAAAGTGCCCTTACCTGAGCAAGCTTCCAACCCAAACAACTTACGCTACGTAAGATCGATTTGTCTCTCACGATGAAATCTCGTACCAGATTCACACTTTCAACCTTATAAAATACACAAAGGACTTAAGTTAAAACCAACTCAGATACATCTACAATAAGGTTGGGTCTTGATCGCTACCCTAAACAATTAGGGCTTTAGGTTTTCACTCCCCGATTACTAACCTAATCGCTCTATAGAAAAACCCACACAATTTAAATTCATTTATTTTGAACAACAATTTGAATTCCAAAAATCTAGGATTCACGCCATTAGGCCACCCACAGTACATCATATAACAGCTCACTGGCTCCACGTTATATAACAAAAGCACAACACACAGTAAAACACCGACCGCACACACTTTACGTGATAAAACCCAACACTTTTTCAAAACCACAAAAACTAAAATCATCTCTTGCCCTCCAAACCATTTTTAATAGAAAGAACATCCCGTTAGCTTTCCAACGCTTCGAACGGGGATCAAAACCGACTTACGGATCAAAAGATATGAATTTTCGAAGTTT
Source organism: Lathyrus tuberosus (assembly GCA_022829125.1). Taxonomy (NCBI): domain Eukaryota; kingdom Viridiplantae; phylum Streptophyta; class Magnoliopsida; order Fabales; family Fabaceae; genus Lathyrus; species Lathyrus tuberosus. The sequence goes on from JALAZF010000406.1 coordinate 4,126,368, forward strand.
TCGCCGAAAACCCCCCTTTTGCCTTGAAAACCTACGGGTTTTGGCCTTTCCACCCGAAAATCCGACCGATTCAATTATTTTCTTCGAAATAACCACATACTCGTACTCACCTAACATATAGCAGTGAATTAGAACCATTAAACACGATTTCTACGACGTCCGTTTTCGATTCAATTCTTAAAACCCTCATTTCTCAAAAATGTCCAAAGTTACGAAATCACCCGAATTCAATCTTACAAGTTTCAATAATCACGGCCTAACATTCCTCGACTAAACTACGCAATTTATTTCGAATTTCATCCGCGAAAACATCGATTTCTATCGATTTTACCAATTTTGCTCAAATATGTAAAACCTAACATTTTCTAACCAAAACCAACCAAACAAACACCTACATATACATATACTATCGTAGGATAATCGAGTTTAGTAAACTTACCCGATTTAATCGAAGATCCGGCTCCGATTCGGATGTTTTCCCCATTTTTCCCTCTTTTCTCTCTTTCTCCTCTCTTCTCCTTTCTTTCCTCTTCTTTTCTTTCCTTTTACTTTCTTTCTCTCTATATATATAATCTAAACTTTCCACTTAATCCCCATCATATCCTTTTCTAAAATATCTAATCCGCAAGATTACCGTTTTACCCTTTCGCCTAAATATCTCCTAAACCTCTCAAAACGCGATCAAACGAAAACATCGATGAAAAAAAGATATATTATAAAATAAAAGTCAAGAATAAAATTACAATATACCCGCCAAAAATATCTAATGGATATAATAATAATATCTCAACAAAATATCTAATGGATTTAATAATAATATCTCAACAAAAAATCAAAAAGATCTTATCTTAAAAACATATAATAATAGTATAACCCAAAAATATCTAGATATTTAATGTCTCACACTTAAAAAAATGTTCTGACTCAGACGAGTCGTAACTCGCTCACGAACAACTTTTTATGAAAACCGAAAAATTTCACCGTCGCATTTTAATTAAAACCACCCAAAATTTTCGAATAAATTTTATTTCGAATAAATTTTTGTTCCTTAACTCAGAAAGATATATTGAGATTAAATTCTTAATATCGGCGATATATAAAACTCCCATTTAAATTTTGACGACAATCGGAGTCCGTGAAAATTTAAACAACGGGTATAATTTGCCCGTTTTCCCAAAAATCGGCAGAAACACATTTTTGAAATTTCGAAAACATAGAAACATTCGGAATCCAATATAACTACCGTGCCAATAGAAAAAGTCTGATTGAATTAAAAAGAAACCACGTGGATCAATCCAGACCACAACCGAACACCCTAGAAATATCGGGTATAATCTGCTCGCTACTCCAAATTTAGTAGAAAGACAGATTAAAATGATAAAACATCATAATATCATACGGACTAAAATATACGGGTCTTACATTACTACCCACCAAAAAGGAGTTTCGTCCTCGAAACTCGAGGTAAATGGAACAACTTACCAATTTATCACTAACACACTCACCAGAACGACCTCGCACCTATTGCAACCCTCTACAAAGTCACAGTGACTCGGACTCTGGACGCAACGCTAAAACCGCACATTATCTAAGCCGGCAAGAATCATTCATTCCATTCAACACAATCTTGTCTACTATCAACAACAGATTAAGGATGACCAGTTCCTCAATTTGTCAATAAGTAGGCGGCAACCATGATGGTGGAATAAATCATCATTACCTAACTACGATAGTGTCGTTCTCAACTTGTTCTCAAATATATGCGAGGCACAAGGGTCCAACAATCGCTTCGAGGTTTCCTAAATGTTTCCTCCAAACTCCTGCTACTTCACTCTCTAAAGTGAGACACAATTTCCCAAAACAAATTACAGTTTCTCTCACGCTCACTAAGCTCGGAACAACCATTGAGTATCCTCCAAAACAGTAACAGCTAAAACCCAAGTACAAATTTAACCTATTTCACTCCAAACGAAGTAGTCATCTAAGTAGAGAACTCCACATTTTCCCCAATGTCCATAAATCCTTAATTATTCCTTTAATCTCATAATTGTGGCGACCTGTATATGTTCACATCCATAATTATTCCCAATCACCATCTTAATACTACCATCCCAACATCTAGTCGGTGATTGAAACTCTCACAAATTCCCTTTTCCCCAGTCTTAAACTATTGGATCACACTCTAACACAACTACCTCATTTTCAAATTATTACTCAGCTTACTCTCGCATGCCTTAACATAAATGATCCTCTTCGTTGGCTATCACCATTTGACACACCACGTCTTTCGTGTTATCCTACACCTGCTTCCAAAAATTCATTGAGTTTCCTTTTCCTCTTACAACCAAATTCTATTTCCCTCAAAGAGCTCATCAATCAAACCATTTTTTATTGTTCTCATATCTCATCTTTTGTTGTTAAACTGTTCTCGATGTCAACCTCTAACATCCAATATTTTCTCAATGCATATTTTCCATTATGCTACTCTACTCTTGGTCATAACCAGTACGATGAATCCAAGTCTTACTAGTCTCCACCAAACATTTCCATTTCATACTTGATTTCGTCCTAATAGGCAAATGTTTGGTCCTCTCTACTTCCGAATATGCCCAATGCACCTTTTTCTCTTAAGCATACACTTACAATCACATTTTCCAAATTGTGGGTGAGGTAATTTCTTGCACGAATTCTAAATCGCCCTAATCCACTTCTCTAACTGTTCCTCTCACACTTTGTTTTAACGCCTATTTCCCAGAACCAATCTTTTCACTCCACCCATTCGTTCATCAATGACATAATGTACTTAACCTCGTCCAGACTTCTCATGTCTCATGTGGAATCTCCAACAGGCTTTTCACTTAGTAACTTCATCATCCTAATTCTGAATATAACCACCCATCTAGTCACTAATACACTACTCATTAACCTTGTGATATCAAAATTTCCAACCGCAGGATTATTCTCGTACCACTTATACCGCTTCTTAAATATCAACTTTACGTCCGAGCGCAACCCCATCATCTATAGCATACACTCTTGAGGAAATGCTTAGTATCCTTCCCATTTCCATTTGGGCCATATCCTTGGTAGTCCTTCCTAAGCAACGAGGTAGTCAACCTTCTTATTAAAAAATCTGTGTTACCTGAGCACTTTCTTGCTTGCATACAACCTTATTCTTCCTTTGTAACCACCTTTACGATACTGCAACTCCAAAGTCCCTTATACTAGGTCCTCTTATAACATCTAGGAGTTTCCAACTTCAAAAATCTTAGCAACCAAACGCCTATAGTCGTTTCCCAACCTACCATGACCTCTATCTTGTCAACTTCAACCCACATCTTTACTCTCCTTCACCCAATCTAAATATCCTTGTTCCAAATCAATGTTCGTCCTATCCAACCTACTCTTTGTTGTTCTATCTATCTTCAATTGCTTATGACTATCCAATGGTCATAATATCCTTTTATAACACAACCCAATCCTCTTTCGCATAAGTTCTTGCTAAACATCAGGACACATCCATTCACTCCTCAGTTTCTTATTCAATCCTAGCTTTTTCTAAGGTATCAACCAACATTATCACCCTACGATCTAACACTCTACAAGAATCATCCTTCCAAAACAGACATATCTTACTCCTCCATCTAGTCACTGAGCACTCATCTCAAATCTTAACGCTTGACTTTTAAAGAGCAACCACCCAATCAAAATTCCTTTACTAACTTTTCTTTATTCTCAGGTTCGATCCCTAAATCCAAATCTAAACTTTGATCTTCACGAAATCCATATACTTGTTACACCATATAACTCCATTCATTAATTCTTCATACATGGCTCTGTGTCCTTCCAGATATTAACTTTCAGCGTCTTATCACTCTTCTAACAACCCATTGTCTACCCGCGGTATGATATTTCTAGCAAAACCATGTCACCCATACTTGAATTGCTTTAGCACTTCCCTACTCTACTCATATAATTTCTTAGATCCGTGGTGCTACTTCTACCTTTTCCTCCTATAAACCGTAATACTCATTCTCTCCCAACCTCCTACTTCTAATTTTTGAAGACAACTCCACTGATGGTCACTTCTACTAAAACTTATCCATGTGATACTTGGTTTCCGTCCTTTAACATCACATGATTCATCCTTACGGTATTTAGTTACCTATCTAACCTAGCTTAAGAAACCAAATTAAACCCTCAAGCACCTACCAATCATATAACCTTCCTCCAACTTTCCTAGGTTTCGGCCACTTTCAACGTGTAACCCGCTTTCTTCCTAGAGAAGGTGTCCCATTAATCTCCATGTATAGTAATTGTCTCCAAACGACATCTATAACTGCTCTTTGATTCCAAAGAGATATTACCTTCTTCATAGTCCATAAACTTCATCTCATCTCATTCGGAACTCACCGGAATGAACATCCAATCATTTTTCTCTCAAAAGGTCCTCCAAATCAAGTCCTTACTTACAATCCTGTGAAACCTTGACTTCCACTCATCCCTACTTAACACCTCGGAGTGATAAGAACAAACAAAACCTCTCATCCATAGCATTACTGCAGAAAACATTGTAGTTCTTACTCGATTCAATCTCACTACCTCTAGATCACTACCTCTAATGAAAACAGAAACATATGTCGACCAACGTCGACAAATGCTCAAGGGGTTTAACTAAGCTTCTTACTGAAGTACTATGGGAGACCTCAACTTTAGTTAAGAAACAAACGATTACCTAGGCACATATCATGCTGGACTCAAGACACAAACCACATAACACATAGGACTCCGAACATTTACTCCCACTAAACCCGACACTTGATCAGCTTAGGACACCCGACTCCCAACCCCATGAAAATCTTAGACCAAAGCTCTGATACCACAATGTAACACCCCGATTTTTAACAGCGGGAGTGTATTTTTTTTTTGAATGCCATACATAATATTGACAACTGTCTTTTCAGGAAAATAATAAAAATGATTAATCAGAGTACGAGCTTTCGATCTAAGTTTTTTCCATACATAGGACCAGCGTAATGCCCACTGTTATAAATATTTGTCCATACACATAAAAATAAGCACTCAGCTTTAATAATAACAGCAATAACAACATGGACAACCTCAAAACATGACCCTAAGCTGATCTTGAATTCCTAGCCCAAAGACATCGCATCTTACAAGCCTTCACGACACCTGGATACCTTAACTATCACCACTTCTAAACCTGGGTGGTCGTTAGCCACATCATAATAATAGTAGAGGGTCACAATCTAAAAACAGCATATATGGAAGAATACACACATGCCAGCAGAACATGATATACATAACAACATGAATAAGATGACAATATGATATGCAGAGCAACATAAATGAGGTGACAGTATGATATATGTAACAATCACAACATTTAATTTAACACACAAATGCAATGCACAAACATCCTAAATGCAGACCTATATGAATTTGGTGGTCCCAATTCGTCGGGTACCCTCACCATGCATGAATCCTGGAATTTAACCTCTCCGCAGAGAGTCGTGATACCCCCTTGGGTCCTCAATAACCGTGCTGCCTCGCAGACACAAAAGTGCTGCCCTTGCAGACACCCGGTGTTGCCTCCCTCGCATTCACCTGACTCAATTTGATCTCAAAGGATCGATGACGGCTCAGTCACATCACCTGGTGCAGTAGAATTCCCTTCAGGATTAGGTGATGATTCAGAACCCATCACCCTGGCCCATTCGGCGCCAACTACCTACACGCAACTATGGTATGCATGAACCCACACATGCAAATGCAACAGTTTATATAAATACAATATGTATAATCACAATTCACACTTCAGTTCGTATATCTATCACAGATCATATGAACAATTCTCGGTACCAACAGGTGGCTCAGACACACCTCGTGTTGTCCTCCTCGACATACACATCAACCGCAATTCATATATTTATCACAAATCATATGAATAATTCTCATTACCAACAGGTGGCTCAGACACACCTCGTGTTGTCCTCCTCGACATACACATCAACCGCAAATCATATATTTATCACAAATCATATGAATGCACATCACAAGTTTAGCGTCATAGCATAAACACATATCCCCAACCGGGCACACAATCATGAATATAACCACACAACCTCAACTGGCACACAATCATTCAAAACATCCCCACAAAGGCACACAGTCATGAATACAAACACACATGCATTCAATCACATATAATATCGTTAGAAAGTGCCCTTACCTGAGCAAGCTTCCAACCCAAACAACTTATGTACGTAAGATCGATTTGTCTCTCACGATGAAATCTCGTACCCGATTCACACTTTCAACCTTATAAAATACACAAAGGACATAAGTTAAAACCAACTCAGATACATCTACAATAAGGCTGGGTCTTGATCGCTACCCTAAACAATTAGGGCTTTAGGTTTTCACTCCCCGATTACTAACCTAATCGCTCTATAGAAAAACCCACACAATTTAAATTCATTTATTTTGAACAACAATTTGAATTCCAAAAATCTAGGAATCACGCCATTAGGCCACCCACAGTACATCATATAACAGCTCACTGGCTCCACGTTATATAACAAAAGCACAACACACAGTAAAACACCGACCGCACACACTTTACGTGATAAAACCCAACACTTTTTCAAAACCACAAAAACTAAAATCATCTCTTGCCCTCCAAACCATTTTTAATAGAAAGAACATCCCGTTAGCTTTCCAACGCTTCGAACGGGGATCAAAACCGACTTACGGATCAAAAGATATGAATTTTCGAAGTTTTCGCCGAAAACCCCCCTTTTGCCTTGAAAACCTACGGGTTTTGGCCTTTCCACCCGAAAATCCGACCGATTCAATTATTTTCTTCGAAATAACCACATACTCGTACTCACCTAACATATAGCAGTGAATTAGAACCATTAAACACAATTTCTACGACGTCCGTTTTCGATTCAATTCTTAAAACCCCCATTTCTCAAAAATGTCCAAAGTTACGAAATCACCCGAATTCAATCTTACAAGTTTCAATAATCACGGCCTAACATTCCTCGACTAAACTACGCAATTTATTTCGAATTTCATCAGTGAAAACATCGATTTATATCGATTTTACCAATTTTGCTCAAATATGTAAAACCTAACATTTTCTAACCAAAACCAACCAAACAAACACCTACATATACATATACTATCGTAGGATAATCGAGTTTAGTAAACTTACCCGATTTAATCGAAGATCCGGCTCCGATTCGGATGTTTTCCCCATTTTTCCCTCTTTTCTCTCTTTCTCCTCTCTTCTCCTTTCTTTCCTCTTCTTTTCTTTCCTTTTACTTTCTTTCTCTCTCTATATATAATCTAAACTTTCCACTTAATCCCCATCATATCCTTTTCTAAAATATCTAATCTGCAAGATTACCGTTTTACCATTTCGCCTAAATATCTCCTAAACGCTTTCAAAACGCGATCAAACGAAAACATCGATGAAAAAAAGATATATTATAAAATAAAAGTCAAGAATAAAATTACAATATACCCGCCAAAAATATCTAATGGATATAATAATAATATCTCAACAAAATATCTAATGGATTTAATAATAATATCTCAACAAAAAATCTAAAAGATCTTATCTTAAAAACATATAATAATAGTATAACCCAAAAATATCTAGATATTTAATGTCTCACACTTAAAAAAATGTTCTGACTCAGACGAGTCGTAACTCGCTCACAAACAACTTTTTATGAAAACCGAAAAATTTCACCGTCGCATTTTAATTAAAACCACCCAAAATTTTCGAATAAATTTTATTCCGAATAAATTTTTGTTCCTTAACTCAGAAAGATATATTGAGATTAAATTCTTAATATCGGCGATATATAAAACTCCCATTTAAATTTTGACGACAATCAGAGTCCGTGAAAATTTAAACGACGGGTATAATTTGCCCGTTTTCCCAAAAATCGGCAGAAACACATTTTTGAAATTTCGAAAACATAGAAACATTCGGAATCCAATATAACTACCGTGCCAATAGAAAAAGTCTGATTGAATTAAAAAGAAACCACGTGGATCAATCCAAACCACAACCGAACACCCTAAAAATATCGGGTATAATCTGCTCGCTATTCCAAATTTAGTAGAAAGACAGATTAAAATGATAAAACATCATAATATCATACGGACTAAAATATACGGGTCTTACAATAACCGACTTGTTTTACAAAATAAATCATTTTAGAACATCAACTATATATACAAAAGTACTACAAAGTACATTCAACAAATGTATACATATATATATATATATATATATATATATAATCGTTCCCCGACTCCCGTGCTACGTATCAGAGCAGACACCAAGACCGACAACAGAACGGAGGGCTAATCTTCACAAAAAGACCTCCAGCAACTCTAATCTGCAATGCCTCATAGAGCATTATAAAACAGTAGAAGGGTGAGAAATAACAACTAAAATCAAGATTGCATAATAATATGCAAATACATAACAATTCACATGCATAGCTATTCTCACCACAAACACCACATACTAATACATATAACATACCACATATACGTAACATATATCTATTAATCCAACAATATAGCATATATCAAGTATCCAATATACTCACATATTTGCACATAAGGCATACCAAGTCATAACATTTAGAAACACATCACACATCACATAGCGTATGTCTACGCATAATACATATTGTCCACAACCAATGCATTGATCACATATGCACATCAAATTACCAATGCCATCACAATCTCAACACATAACAAATCGATGCACAATTTCCACACATAATTAATCAAATCATGATTTTCCACACATAATGCATCCATTCACAATTCTCACACATAATCAATCCATGATTTATGCAAATACACAGAGACCGACACACGACTCTATGAAAATGCCATGCGGTACCGACTTCCAACATTTCTCATCACTAGTTCACTCAGGAACTCTGCTGGAAGCATCGCTCGTTACTTAGTGTAACTCCTCGTTGGGCATACGATGTTCCCCGTCGCTCACACCCCACACGGGCACACGACGTTTATGGATCGCTCACACCTCACACGGGCACACGACCCGATCCCTTACACCCCACATGGGCACACGATCGTCTATAATCATCGCTTTCGGTCCTCTTTTTTTTAAGGCGCACGATCCGATCAAATCGCTTTCAGTCCTCTTATTTTTAAGGCGCACGATGTTATAGCAGATTCCCTCTGGAACCAATCCGTCGCTCACGACGTCACAAGAATGCATATCATGATGCTTGGCATACAATGACTCATGACATTCAAAATGCACACATATACACATCCACAATCATGCATATATCATCAAATACCACACATTGCATTTTCCTGCCCTTAGGCCACAAATCATCATCACAACATGTATCACGTGCATTTTCATTTCACAATAGCACACAAGTCATACAATATCCATATCAATAACACATTGCATGATACACATCAATTACACACAATGACAACGACAAAAGTCGACAAAACAACACCATTCAAATATCATACCTCCATCACCAATGGGTATCAATCATGCACAACATTTCATCACATATACTCACGCCATATAACAACACACCAGCCATACGTTACATATCAAAAGCATATAGCATGATAACACATCATCCGCACACCAATACGACGGTAAAAATCCGACAAACCAACACTTTTTCAAAACCACAACTTAAATAAATCATCTACTGACCTCCAACAAATTTTTAATAGAAAGAATATTTCATTAGCTTTCCAACGCTTCGAACGGCGACCAAAACGGACTTACGGTTTGAAAATTATAAAGAAAACAAAATAGAAAAATATTATGTTCGCTCCAGCATTCGCTAGGCGAACCCTAGCGAACCAAGGCAGTGGAAAACAGACATAAAGTTCGCTAGGCGAACCTCTAGGTGAACATTCGCCCGTTCCTTCGTTGGGGTTCGCTAGGCGAACCCGCGAAACCCAGAATTTGCAGCAGCGTCAATATAGGTCATATGGGACCAAAATACCTCATTTTTACCACCCAAACCCTTCTAATTCATACCAGAACGACCAAAACATGTTCAGACATAATCAACGAGTATTCTATGCGGTTTATATCGAATTTCATCCGTGAAAACATCAATTTCTATCAATTTCTCCAAATTTGAATCGATAAGAAAAGTCGTGAAACAATCAAAACAATTACAACAAACAACACATATACATACACAAGCAAGATATAATTGAAACCTCTCACCCTTACCCGATTATTCGCGCTCGAAACGGGGTTCCCGCGATTTTCCTCTTTTCTCCTCTTTTCTCTCCTCTACCTTTCCTTCCCTTCTCTTTCTTTCCTTTTTCTTTCTTTTCTCTCTTTTTCTTTCCACTTTCTATTTATATAAAATATCTAAACCCCTAAAAGACTATTTTACCCCTCAAACTCAAATATCTCGCAAACTCTCTCAAAACGCGATAAAACATAAACAACGATGAAAAATAATATATTGTCAAATAAAAGTCTAAAATAAAATAATATAAAAACGAAACTAATTAAATCGACTCGACTAAATAAATATGACAAAACGGGGCGTTACAATTCTTCCCCACTTAGACATTTTCGTCCTCGAAAATATAACCGATACGAACAACTCCGGATACGACTCTCGCATCTGACCAACAAACTAACATGCCAACAAAAGCACACCACGAATAACACAAACTGACAAACCACCTTGCTAACAGCAACTACAACAACGACCCGACAAAGATGACAACTACAACGACAAGATGCAAAGCCCTTACAATGCACTTGACGACCAACTCACGACTCAAGGAAAACCCAAGCTACGAACACACACTGGAATTAGCTACTCGCACTCGAACCAACACGATGGAAACGAGGCAACAACACAAACAAGAACACAAGTTCCACGACACATCATCGATTAAACAACCTCCACATAACCATAATACCAACATCCTTGTCACACAACATTATTACAACCATGCTACGATTCTCCAATCGACCATATAACCAAGACATCCATCTACACAGTAGCCCATGAATAATAGTTAAACCTTTCACATATCACTTCCATCCTGAAACGTCCAATGGTCTCAACACTCCTACATGTTCCCAATGTTCAACCTATGAACTCTTACCAGTCCAACACGCATATACGAATCATGCCACTTCACGCTTCCGTTGCACACTCTGATTACTCGTAACCATCAAAACTACCAATTTCACGTCCAAAGTCTAACTCTTTCTCATATTCACCAAAAATCACTATTCCCTATTAATATACCCAACCGCACACCATCAGATGTCAATTCACACACCAACCCAAATCTCTAAATTCTCCCAAAAGTTCCCACTCTTTAACCATCAAAGAAGACATAAGTAAAACTTTCGACTTAACTCATCACGCACGACATAAACTTTACCAATAGGATAATTCGAGCCAAAGTCATAACTAATCAGGAATTCCAACCATCCGACCGTGCCTCAATCCGAGTTACAAATCAAAAGTTATGAAGGAAACAAAACTGCATAAACTGTCATGTTTGCTAGGCGAACCTCCTAGTGAGCATTCGCTACCACCTTCGCTAGGCGAATGTCGTTGGCGAACATTCGCTGACCTTCGCTGCCGGGTTCGCTAAGCGAACCATGGAAAACTCAGGATTCCAGCAGCGCTGTTACTCATCCAAAACCATCATTTCCTCCATCCATACACCTTGAACCTAAAACCCTTAAAATAATACCTCCAGATTCTCAAACACAATACAATCGCGTCCAATTCCAAATCCTGGATATTATCGATCCTTTTATGAATCCTCAATTGTCGTAAAGCATAAGCCATGAATTTACCCTCTTGGATTAACACACTGACTAAACTCATTAAAGACGCATCCCAATATCCTCAAAACTGGTTCATCAGGATCACACAGAATCAAAACTGAAGCCATAGACAAATCCTACTTCAGCTCTCTCAAACTTCCCCCACAATGAACATCCAAAGCAAACGACTTACCCTTTGCGAGTCAACTGAGATAACAGAAGTACGAACTTAGCAACGTCTTCCATAGCCTGCAGTAACAACCAACTGAGCCCAAAAGTTTCTAATCTCCTTAACCGACTTAGGAGCCTCTCAATGTAGAACTGCATCTACTTCCGATGGATCCATAACCATACTCTCATCTGAAATAACATATCCAAGAAAACTAACCTTTTTCAACCCAAATTCTCACTCGAATAACTTAGCATAAAACTTCGTCTCTTTTTGACACTTGTAATTCAAATCCCAAACACTCTACCTGTTCTTCCTCTGAGTTTACAACAGATCCGAATATCCTCAATCAAAGCCATTACGAACTTATCCAAATAAATATGGAAGATACGATTCCTCTACTCCATAAACATTACAGACGCATTACTAACACCAAATAACATTACTGCACGTTGTAATGTCCAACCAAACTCCAAAAGATAAAAAAATTCTTAAAGCTTTTGCAAAACTTTTCACTGCACTACACCAAAAAAGATCTTTAATAGCGCTTTTTTTAGCATTTGATAGCGCTTTTAAGTGCTATTAAAGCTCCCGCTATTATAGATTGATAGTCTATAATAGCGCTTTTAAGAGCTATAAAAGCGCTATTAAAAGAGCCACTTAAAATAGCGCTTAACAAAGAGCGATATCATATCTCGTATTTTTGGACTAGATTTAATAGGTCTTTAATAGCGCTTTGTATAAAAAACGCTATTAAAAGTATATTTTTTATTTTTTACTCATTTATACATATAGAGATTATTTTGGAGTGAATAATAAAGTAAAATTAAAATATTTACTTTTCTAAAAATGTTAATATTAACAATATTGCGTATAAGCATGATCTTAATTTACATTAATCAAAACAATTAGTCACAAATATATATATATATATATATATATATATATATATATATATATATATTAAAACCTATATTTATTAGTAGTTTAAAGATACTTTTACTGACCCTGTATCAAAATTAAAACAAAACAAAAAAAAGTTGTTTAAAAATCATAATTGAAGGTTGTACATACAATAGATGCTTAAGTTTATTTTAGCAGGCTTCTCAAAAGACTCTTCCAGAAGAGCAATAGGGGTTTCACAGATAGTATGAGCGATATTATGCACTGATAGATATGCCTCATGCTTAGGAGTTTCCTCCACCACAACTTCAGTCTCGAGATCTTCTTGTAGTTGTTGTTGCTGCTCGGGATTAGGAGTTTCCTCCACCACAACTTCAGTCTCGAGATCTTCTTGTAGTTGTTGTTGCTGCTCGGGAAGACTATACTTGTCCACTGGATTATCATCTATATGAACTGAGTTGATATATTCTCTTGCTTCTTCCTCAAAACCATAGTCTGAAGCTAAAAAAAAGATTAATGACTAAGAAATTATTGCACAGAATCATGCATCTTTCAGTCAATGGAAAATGTAAAAACATATATATACATTTTCCCTATAATCTATAATCTATATCAACTAAGTTGTTTTATTCTCTTGCTTCTTCCTCAAAGAAATAAAAAAATTCACAAAACAAAGGTTAAGAGAACCACCTAAAGGATCTGTATATTCTTTTTACGGCAAGACGGATATGAATTTAAGAAAATAATTAGGTAAAAAATTCCTCAAATGATATAGAATGAGGCCAATCTTTCAACTTAAACATCAGAGGACACTTATGCTTATCCTTCACACCTTTAGTGTACCCTTGAAAAAACTTAGTGGAATTAACAGTGTCCTGCACTCAATTAGCAGCTCAAATTAAAAATGCAGAAGTTTCCATTTAGAAAGAATAAAACAAACCAGATAAGCTTTACCGAGGCCTGATGTAAGTAATCAATGATCTCCAAATGCACTCCAGTCTTCTTTTTTCTTTTTTTTTGACACATTTCATTCTCCTTCTTGGTCTTACTGAATTCATCGAACATGGCATTTGGGTCCCAGGATATATCAGATGTACCTTCAAGTTCATCGTCTGATATCCTACCAATGGCCAACAGCATGAACTCTCCGATCAAATCTGTAAGCTTTACAGAATATTGAGAACCTTATAAAAAAAAGCATAATTAAGTTGAATGTTAAATCTAGAAAGTCTCATAAGAGGCCATAAAAGTATTTGTATCTGCATTGAAGAACTCGGCATATCATTTACAATCGTTATATACCAAAAAGGGTGGTCCTAAAAACTCAATCAAAACTATTTTCTGTTAGATTCTGATATCTCTATATCTCTATATTTCATATTAATCCACAATCCAAAACTATGCTCCTATTGCTACTATACTAGTCATAATATCCTACAAGATTAATGGCTCCCATCAGCATGTTACAATTATGTATTAAAGGAAATAGTAACCAAGGGATTCAGTGATAATAAGCTCACCATGCACCTATAAATGGAATTACCTTTTTGAGTGCAATCTAAATAAATGCTAGCCACTGATTGAGTATAGCTAGTGACAAAATCTTATATAGAATCTACATACATGTAGCTGGTGTACTGCAATATTATTTATGTATAAGAATGTATAATAAAGGTCCTTACACAGTTCATCATAAGAATCATGATCGTCCACACCAATTCGACATTTGACAGTGAAGTACATTTGTACTTGAAGCAATTGCTGACATAGCCTCACCAACAAACTTTTCTTGTATACATTAGATTTTTATATCAATGTAAGTTGACAAGGAAAATATATACACTCAATCCAATTGCAAGCTGTCATATAGAATTAATGACAATTTTCTAACCTTTGGATCAAGCATAAGACACACATCAAAACTCCTATGTCCAGCTACTCTTGGACTTGGGCAACCACAACTAATATATGTTTATTAAAAGAAACCTAGTGTCAGATACCAATAGCAAAAGAATATGAACATGAAGTTGCTTCAAGGTTTTGTCCAACTTCAACCAAGACAAAAAGTATTATCATCCTTACTAATCATAGTCAATACATAATCAAAGGACACATTTTATCAACTTATGCAGGAATGAATGTATGTGTAAGACTAATAGCAATAACCTGTCCTGGTTTTTTCACTCTAAACTTGATTCAAAATTATCTCTCACAAGACGCGTCGGTGGACCACATTATCATATGTATTAATTTCAATAACATAACAACATAGCAAGCAAGTAATCGTATAGAATTAAACATAGAAAAATAGAATTAGGAAGTGCAAATTCCAAATGGATGCAAAACACATATCTTATAGAATTAAATATAGAAATAAGAATTAGTAAGCATAACTTTCAAATGGCTGCCAAACACATCTTATTGAAAAGATGTATCCAACACTGTTTGCGAAGGCATGTCTTAGGTATTAAGAAACCAAAAATTAAGAGAATATTATGACTTTACCTAAAACAACGGTAGATAAGTGTATGCCGAGAAACAAAACAACATCTACATGCAACCAACTCTCAAACAGACCCTACAATATAGTCGGATACGAGGCCTCCTATGGTTACAACAATATCATTCCCTACCAAATAAGATAAGTCCTGGAACATTAGCTTTATTTTTGAGCTCAAAACATTCAGTGAGTGGCATTGTTCCCGGACTTATCTCAAAACATGCTGGTTACAACATCTACACACAAGTTATGACCTAAAACATTCACAAAAGCAGGAGTGGCATTGTTCCCGGTAGGTGTTGTAGCAGAAGAGTTGATTCCGCCACTTTTAGGAGGTGGATATTTTGCCACAATGTCAAAATTGCTATCTTGAGACGTTGTCTCATCAGCTTGCTCAGATGTTTGAGATGACACTGATGGTGATGTTGATGCTACCAAAGGACTCTTCAAGCTGAGACCAGGTGCCACCTTTGCAAGACCAATGGGAATTGTAACAAGATCTTCTAGAATCTTCATGTCGTCTTTCAAGCTTGTGTGTGTGATAGCAGAAACAAACCCCAAAATCATACTTGACGAAACTCAAAAATATCAACTGAATTTTCTATGATCAATTACTATTTCGAGAATTGTATGAAATTGACAAAATCATAATCAAATGGGTGCGAGTCGAAAGCTGCAAGGAGAAATAGATCGTGTTCTTAAGAAGGTTTAGGAAGGCTTTGAAGTATTTGACAGTATCTGGAACAAGGTTTACGACACAGACAATGCAAATCAAAAGGAGAAATTCAAGGTTTACGACACAGACAATGCAAATCAAAAGGAGAAATTTGAGGCAGGCCTTAAAAAGGAGATTAAGAAGCTCCATAGGTATAGAGAACGTATAAAACCCCACTAAACCAAGCACGAGCAACCAGGAGAAACAAACCCTTAAATAACCCCATCATAACACCAAAACATTGACCCTTAAAAAAATGACCCATGAACACCACCAAAACATAAAACTGAATCAAGACGCTAACTCACTCTTAATTTTTGTTTATTCAAAAACCTTAATTTGAGAAAACTTGTGAATTTCAAAACTAATTTCAATTGATATTTGATATAGTAGAAACACTTACCCGTCCAATAAAGTATCAAGAAAAATGAAACCCATAACTTTGATGTGGAAGCAGTTGAGATTGTGTGTACAAGATCACATAGTGGTAGACTTGCCGAGATGCAGTGGTCTCTTGGTGCCCTCACAAAGAAGGTCAAAGGTTTTGCAGAGAAGGTTGAGACAAGTGATGATGCATTCGAAATCATAATCCTAAATTTCAAGAAAAGAATGAAATTGGTAGGGTGAGGTTCTTAGTTCGATGAAGTCAAAGGTGAAGGTGAGTGAGAAAGTGAGATAGCTGTAACTTGTGTTACAGAGCATAATAAAAAAAGTACTAGTACGTCATTTTTATTTATATTTTTAAAGAAAAAAAAAAGAAATATCAATTAGAATATTAATGGTTATAATAACTTGTAAAATGTTGTTAACATGGATCGAACACATGGCCGTATGGAGCGTTAATTTGGGGAATGCTTTATAATAGCGCTTTCTAGTAAAGTGTTATTGTAGGAATGTTCCTTTATTAGCATTTTTCATAAAAATGCTATTAAACCTCTATGTTTTTTTATTTTTTTCTTTTCATTGATAGCATATAATAGCACTTATAATCAAAGTGCTATTATAGGTTTCAATTTGAAGTTTTAATAGCACTTTAGCAAAAAAACGCTATTAAATTAGTGCTATTAAAAATTAAAATTGTAGTAGTGCTGGGTAACTGGTTACTCACATACAAACTTAACCGAGTAAATAACAGCCTATCCCGACGATAACAAACATAACCAGTCACATTAAATCGATCAAAGCCTCAACTCACACCATTCACCACTCTTATCAAACATTCCAAACAATTGCAATTTCACTCAAACTCAACCAAACCATTCCAGTCATCTGTTCATGAAAGTGGACACTTATTCTTAATCGTTACCTTAATCAACTATTAGTAATCCATACACAATTTCTTCTCTTAACAGTCCAAATTCCATAAATCCCCACGTGTAGCAACAACCATCCCAAAAGAACTGTCAAATAGTACATCCACACTTAAGGTTTTCTCAAAATTTCCATTAATGCTCTAAAATTCCAAAGACTCCAAACCTCTCCAGGACTCTAAGTTTCGCTTTCCATAGTCCCAATACCAATACCATCATAATGCTTGTTATTCCATTCAATCATCCCTCCTTTTTGTTACTAACCATACTGGAGCTCTCCAAGACGACACACTTGGCCTCACAATTCTCCTTTCCAATAAACCTTCCAACTGCTCTATCAGTCCGGGTACTTCTAATACTAACATCCAATATTCCATTCGGGAATACATCTGAAAATCACTCACAACCGGTAACTCATCATTGTGTCCTTTCTGCCAATTTCTAGAAAACTATCGTCACAAACATAACAACATCTTAGTTTCACATCCTAAAAGTTCTTTTACTTACTTAGTAGATCCAAACCTCAAATCCTTACCTTCGTCCAATTTGAGTTCACACTCTACTTTCTGAGAACAACCTTTAACAATACCCAATCGTTCTCTCCCAATGACTTCCCAACTTGACCAATATACCAAAAACCTCTAATCCATCTCATCTTCCAGTATAAGAGTCTTCATCAACTCATCGAAGCAATCCGTAATCATTTTCTCAATTCCAAACAGTTCATGGCACACACTATCCAAGCCGGAAAGACCCGTCTATTCCATCCAACATAATTCCCGTCTACTATCAACAAGAGATTAAGGGTGATCAGTTCCTCAATTTGTCAATAGACAGCCGACAATCATGATGGGGCATAAACCGTCTTCACCAAACTATAATAGCGTTTCTTGTATCCTGTGCACAAAACTACCTAAGGCACAAATCCCTAGTTGACCTAAACCTTACCTCCGCATTCCCGCCGGAACCGGGAAAACACTGCCCAAACAACACTTACACTCTTGCAACCAACGGCACACTGAGCCCACGCTCCATAACCGAAGCAACTTGGTGAAGTTCCAGCTTCTCCCCCACTTATCTCATTCTCAATCCTGAAGACAAAGGATTAGAAAAACCAGAAAGCACTGACAGTGTTTCACACACATATCACGTACTAAGGAACAAACAACATCGGCAGTATTCAACTGTCACACCAACCGACTCAACAACTTGGCCGGACGGACCGACCTGCTCTGATACCACTAATGTAACACCCCAATTCCCATTGCGAATAAATAATACATAAATAAATCAGAGAAACTAAAAGTTTATTTTTCCGACAAAAAACAAGGATGCCACATTTTAAGGTAAGAAAACACAATCCTTACTCAATTATTTGATACATAACACATAATAGAGAAAATCGTTAACGGGAAACTTTTTCCATCTAAAGGGAAAGGTCAATTATGGAATAAAGCGGAAAGATCCATAACCGACTTGTTTTACAAAATAAATCACTTTAGAACGTCAACTATATATACAAAAGTACTATAAAGTACATTCAACAAATGTATATATATATATATATATATATATATATATATTTATATATATATATAATCGTTCCTCGACTCCCGTGCTACGTATCAGAGTAGACACCAAGACCGACAACAGAACGGAGGGCTAATCTTCACAAAAAGACCTCCAGCAACTCTAATCTGCAATGCCTCATAGAGCATTATAAAACAGCAGAAGGGTGAGAAATAACAACTAAAATCAAGATTGCATAATAATATGCAAATACATAACAATTCACATGCATAGCTATTCTCACCACAAACACCACATACTAATACATATAACATACCACATATACGTAACATATATCTATTAATCCAACAATATAGCATATATCAAGTATCCAATATACTCACATATTTGCACATAAGGCATACCAAGTCATAACATTTAGAAACACATCACACATCACATAGCGTATGTCTACGCATAATACATATTGTCCACAACCAATGCATTTATCACATATGCACATCAAATTACCAATGCTATCACAATCTCAACACATAACAAATCGATGCACAATTTCCACACATAATCAATCAACTCATGATTTTCCACACATAATGCATCCATTCACAATTCTCACACATAATCAATCCATGATTTATGCAAATGCACAGAGACCGACACACGACTCAATGCAAATGCCATGCGGGTACCGACTTCCAACATTTCTCATCACTAGTTCACTCAGGAACTCTGCTGGAACCATCGCTCGTTACTTAGTGTAACTCCCTATCGGGCATACGACGTTCCCCGTCGCTCACACCCCACATGGGCACACGACGTTTATGGATCGCTCACACCCCACACGGGCACACGACCCGATCGCTCACACCCCACATGGGCACACGATCGTCTATAATCATCGTTTTCGGTCCTCTTATTTTTAAGGCGCACGATCCGATCAGATCGCTTTCAGTTCTCTTATTTTTAAGACACATGATGTTATAGTAGATTCCCTCTGGAACCAATCCGTCGCTCACGACGTCACAAGAATGCATATCATGATGCTTGGCATACAATGACTCATGACATTCAAAATGCACACATATACACATCCACAATCATGCATATATCATCAAATACCACACATTGCATTTTCCTGCCCTTAGGCCACAAATCATCATCACAACATGTATCACGTGCATTTTCATTTCACAACAGCACACAAGTTATACAATATCCATATCAACAACACATTGCATGATACACATCAATTACACATAATGACAACGACAAAAGTCGACAAAACAACACCATTCAAATATCATACCTCCCTCACCAATGCGTATCAATCATGCACAATATTTCATCACATATACTCACTCCATATAACAGTACAACAGCTATACGTTACATATCAAAAGCATATAGCATGATAACACATCATCCGCACACCAATACGACGGTAAAAATCCGACAAACCAACACTTTTTCAAAACCATAACTTAAATAAATCATCTACTGACCTCCAACCCATTTTTAATAGAAATAATATTTCATTATCTTTCCAACGCTTCGAACGGCGACCAAAACGGACTTACGGTTTGAAAATTATGAAGAAAACAAAATAGAAAAATATTACGTTCGCTCCAGCATTCGCTAGGCGAACCCTAGCGAACCAAGGCAGTGGAAAATAGACATAAAGTTCGCTAGGCGAACCTCTAGGCGAACATTCGCCCGTTCCTTCGCTGGGGTTCGCAGCAGCGTCAATATAGGTCATATGGGACCAAAATACCAAAACATGTTCAGACATAATCAACGAGTATTCTACGCGGTTTATATCGAATTTCATTCGTAAAAACATCGATTTCTATCAATTGCTCCTAATTTGAATCGATAAGAAAAGTCACGAAACAACCAAAACAATTACAACAAATAACACATATACATACACAAGCAAGATATAATTGAAACCTCTCACCCTTACCCGATTATTCGCGCTCGAAACGGGGTTCCCGCGATTTTCCTCTTTTCTCCTCTTTTCTCTCCTCTTCCTTTCCTTCCCTTCTCTTTCTTTCCTTTTTCTTTCTTTTCTCTCTTTTTCTTTCCACTTTCTATTTATATAAAATATCTAAACCCCTAAAAGACTATTTTACCTCTCAAACTCAAATATCTCGCAAACGCTCTCAAAACGCGATAAAACATAAACAACGATGAAAAATAATATATTGTCAAATAAAATTCAAGAATAAAATAATATAAAAATGAAACTAATTAAATCGACTCGACTAAATAAATATGACAAAACAGGGCGTTACAATTCTCTTACACTTAGACATTTTAGTCCTCGAAAATATAACCGATACGAACAACTCCGGATACGACTCTCGCATCCGACCAACAAACTAACATGCCAACAAAAGCACACCACGAATAACACAAACTGACAAACCACCTTGCTAACAGCAACTACAACAACGACACGACAAAGATGACAACTACAACGACAAGATGCAAAGCCCTTACAATGCACTTGACGACCAACTCACTACTCAAGGAAAACCCAAGCTACGAACACACACCGGAATTAGCTACTCACACTCGAACCAACACGATGGAATTGAGGCAACAACACAAACAAGAACACAAGTTCCACGACACATCATCGATTAAACAACCTCCACGTAACCATAATACCAACTTCCTTGTCACACAACATTATTACAACCATGCTACGATTCTCCAATCGACCATATAACCAAGACATCCATCTACACAGTAGCCCATGAATAATAGTTAAACCTTTCACATATCACTTCCATCCTGAAACGTCCAATGGTCTCAAAACTCCTACTTGTTCCCAATGTTCAACCTATGAAATCTTACCAGTCTCACACGCATATAAGAATCATGCCACTTCATGCTTCCGTTGCACACTCTGATTACTCGTAACCATCAAAACTACCAATTTCACGTCCAAAGTCTAATTCTTTCTCATATTCACCAAAAATCACTGTTCCCTGTTAATATACCCAACCGCGCACCATCAGATGTCAATTCACACACCAACCCAAATCTCTAAATTCTCCTAAAAGTTCCCACTCTTTAACCATCAAAGCAGACATAAGTAAAACTTTCGACTTAACTCATCACGCACGACATAAACTTTACCAATAGGATAATTCGAGCCAAAGTCATAACTAATCAGGAATTCCAACCATCCGACTGTGCCTCAATCCGAGTTACAAATCAAAAGTTATGAAGGAAACAAAACTTCACAAACTGTCGTGTTCGCTAGGCGAACCTCCTACCGAGCATTCGCTACCACATTCGCTAGGCGAATGTCGTTGGTGAACATTCGCTGACCTTCGTTGCCGGGTTCGCTAAACGAACCATGGAAAACTCAGGATTCCAGCAGCGCTGTTACTCATCCAAAACCATCATTTCCTCCATCCATACACCTTGAACCTAAAACCCTTAAAATAATACCTCCAGATTCTCCAACACAATACAATCGCGTCCAATTCCAAATCCTGAATAGTATCGATCCTTTTATGAATCCTCAATTGTCGTAAAGCATAAGCCACGACTTTACCCTCTTGCATTAACACACTGACTAAACTCATCAAAGACGCATCCCAATATCCTCACAAACGGTTCATCAGGATCACACAGAATCAAAACTGAAGCCGTAGACAAATCCTACTTCAGCTCTCTCAAACTTCCCCCACAATGAACATCCAAAGCAAACGACTTACCCTTTGCGAGTCAACTGAGATAACAGAAGTACGAACTTAGCAACGTCTTCCATAGCCTGCAGTAACAACCAATTGAGCCCAAAAGTTTCTAATCTCCTTAACCGACTTAGGAGTCTCTCAATGTAGAACTGCATCTACTTCCGATGGATCCATTACCATACTCTCATCTGAAATAACATATCCAAGAAAACTAACATTTTTCAACCCAAATTCTCACTCGAATAACTTAGCATAAAACTTCGTCTCTTTTTGACACTTGTAATTTAAATCCTAAACACTCTACCTGTTCTTCCTCTGAGTTTACAACAGATCCGAATATCCTCAATCAAAGCCATTACGAACTTATCCAAATAAATATGGAAGATATGATTCCTCTACTCCACAAACATTACAGACGCATTACTAACACCAAATAACATCACTGCATGTTGTAATGTCCAACCAAACTCCAAAAGATAAAAAAATTCTTAAAGCTTTTGCAAAACTTTTCACTGGGTAACTGGTTACTCACATACAAACTTAACCGAGTAAATAACAGCCTATCCCGACGATAACAAACATAACCAGTCACATTAAATCGATCAAAGCCTCAACTCACACCATTCACCACTCTTATCAAACATTCCAAACAATTGCAATTTCACTCAAACTCAACCAAACCATTCCAGTCATCTGTTCATGAAAGTGGACACTTATTCTCAATCGCTACCTTAATCAACTGTTAGTAATCCATACACAATTTCTTCTC
This sequence comes from Lathyrus tuberosus, assembly GCA_022829125.1. Classification (NCBI taxonomy): domain Eukaryota; kingdom Viridiplantae; phylum Streptophyta; class Magnoliopsida; order Fabales; family Fabaceae; genus Lathyrus; species Lathyrus tuberosus. The sequence goes on from JALAZF010000406.1 coordinate 4,149,867, forward strand.
TTAACAGTCCAAATTCCATAAATCCCCACGTGTAGCAACAACCATCCCAAAAGAACTGTCAAATAGTACATCCACACTTAAGGTTTTCTCAAAATTTTCATTAATGCTCTAAAATTCCAAAGACTCCAAACCTCTCCAGGACTCTAAGTTTCGCTTTCCATAGTCCCAATACCAATACCATCATAATGCTTGTTATTCCATTCAATCATCCCTCCTTTTTGTTACTAACCATACTGGAGCTCTCCAAGGCGACACACTTGGCCTCACAATTCTCCTTTCCAGTAAACCTTCCAACTGCTCTATCAGTCCGGGTACTTCTAATACTAACATCCAATATTCCATTCGGGAATACATCTGAAAATCACTCACAACCGGTAACTCATCACTGTGTCCTTTCTGCCAATTTCTAGAAAACTATCGTCACAAACATAACAACATCTTAGTTTCACGTCCTAAAAGTTCTTTTACTTACTTAGCAGATCCAAACCTCAAATCCTTACCTTCGTCCAATTTGAGTTCACACTCTACTCTCTGAGAACAACCTTTAACAATACCCAATCGTTCTCTCCCAATGACTTCCCAACTTGACCAACATACCAAAAACCTCTAATCCGTCTCATCTTCCAGTATAAGAGTCTTCATCAACTCATCGAAGCAATCCGTAATCATTTTCTCAATTCCAAATAGTTTATGGCACACACTATCCAAGCCGGAAAGACCCGTCTATTCCATCCAACATAATTCCCGTCTACTATCTACAAGAGATTGAGGGTGATCAGTTCCTCAATTTGTCAATAGACAGCCGACAATCATGATGGGGCATAAACCGTCTTCACCAAACTATAATAGCGCTTCTTGTATCATGTGCACAAAACTACCTAAGGCACAAATCCCTAGTTGACCTAAACCTTACCTCCGCATTCCCGCCGGAACTGGGAAAACACAGTCCAAACAACACTTACACTCTTGCAACCAACGGCACACTGAGCCCACGCTCCACAACCGAAGCAACTTGGTGAAGTTCCAGCTTCTCCCCCACTTATCTCATTCTCAATCCTGAAGACAAAGGATTAGAAAAACCAGAAAGCACTGACAGTGTTTCACACACATATCACGTACTAAGGAACAAACAACATCGACAGTATTCAACTGTCACACCAACCGACTCAACAACTTGGCCGAACGGACCGACCTGCTCTGATACCACTAATGTAACACCCCAATTCCCATCGCGAATAAATAATACATAAATAAATCAGAGTAACTAAAACTTTATTTTTCCGACAGAAACAAGGATGCCACATTTTAAGGTAAGAAAACACAATCCCTGCTCAATTATTTGATACATAATACATAATAGAGAAAATCGTTAACGGGAAACTTTTTCAATCTAAAGGGAAAGGTCAATTATGGAATAAAGCGGAAAGATCCATAACCGACTTGTGTTACAGAATAAATCATTTTAGAACATCAACTATATATACAAAAGTACTACAAAGTACATTCAACAAATGTATACATATATATATATATATATATATATATATATATATATATATATATATATATATATATATATATATATATATATATAATCGTTCCCCGACTCCCGTGCTACGTATCAGAGCAGACACCAAGATAGACAACAGAACGGAGGGCTAATCTTCACAAAAAGACCTCCAGCAACTCTAATCTGCAATGCCTCATAGAGCATTATAAAACAGCAGAAGGGTGAGAAATAACAACTAAAATCAAGATTGCATAATAATATGCAAATACATAACAATTCACATGCATAGCTATTCTCACCACAAACACCACATACTAATACATATAACATACCACATATACGTAACATATATCTATTAATCCTACAATATAGCATATATCAAGTATCCAATATACTCACATATTTGCACATAAGGCATACCAAGTCATAACATTTAGAAACACATCACACATCACATAGCATATGTCTACGCATAATACATATTGTCCACAACCAATGCATTTATCACATATGCACATCAAATTACCAACACTATCACAATCTCGACACATAATAAATCGATGCACAATTTCCACACATAATCAATCAAATCATGATTTTCCACACATAATGCATCCATTCACAATTCTCACACATAATCAATCCATGATTTATGCAAATGCACAGAGACTGACACACAACTCTATGCAAATGCCATGCGGTACCGACTTCCAATATTTCTCATCACTAATTCACTCAGGAACTCTGCTGGAACCATCGCTCGTTACTTAGTGTAACTCCCCGTCGAGCATACGATGTTCCCCGTCGCTCACACCCCACACGGGCACACGACGTTTATGGATCGTTCACACCCCACACGGGCACACGACCCGATCGCTCACACCCCACATGGGCACACGATCGTCTATAATCATCGCTTTGGGTCCTCTTATTTTTAAGGCGCACGATCCGATCAGATCGTTTTCAGTCCTCTTATTTTTAAGGCGCACGATGTTATAGCAGATTCCCTCTGGAACCAATCCGTCGCTCACGACATCACAAGAATGCATATCATGATGCTTGGCATACAATGACTCATGACATTCAAAATGCACACATATACGCATCCACAATCATGCATATATCATCAAATACCACACATTGCATTTTCCTGCCCTTAGGCCACAAATCATCATCACAACATGTATCACGTGCATTTTCATTTCACAACAGCACACAAGTCATACAATATCCATATCAATAACACATTGCATGATACACATCAATTACACACAATGACAACGACAAAAGTCGACAAAACAACACCATTCAAATATCATACCTCCATCACCAATGCGTATCAATCATGCACAACATTTCATCACATATACTCACGCCATATAACAGCACACCAGCTATACGTTACATATCAAAAGCATATAGCATGATAACACATCATCCGCACACCAATGCGACGGTAAAAATCCGACAAACCAACACTTTTTCAAAACCACAACTTAAATAAATCATCTACTGACCTCCAACCCATTTTTAATAGAAATAATATTTCATTAGCTTTCCAACGCTTCGAACGGCGACCAAAACGGACTTACGGTTTGAAAATTATGAAGAAAACAAAATAGAAAAATATTACGTTCGCTCCAGCATTCGCTAGGCTAGCGAACCAAGGCAATGGAAAATAGACATAAAGTTCGCTAGGCGAACCTCTAGGCGAATATTCACCCGTTCGTTCGTTGGGGTTCGCTAAGCGAACCCGCGAAACCTAGAATTCGCATCAGCGTCAATATAGGTCATATGGGACCAAAATACCTCATTTTTACCACCCAAACCCTTCTAATTCATACCAGAATGACCAAAACATGTCCAGACATAATCAACGAGTATTCTACGCAGTTTATATCGAATTTAATCTGTGAAAACATCAATTTTTATCAATTGCTCATAATTTGAATCGATAAGAAAAGTCGCGAAACAACCAAAACAATTACAGCAAACAACACATATACATACACAAGCAAGATATAGTTGAAACTTCTCACCCTTACCCGATTATTCGCGCTCGAAATGGGGTTCCCGCGATTTTCCTCTTTTCTCCTCTTTTCTCTCCTCTTCCTTTCCTTCCCTTCTCTTTCTTTCCTTTTTCTTTCTTTTCTCTCTTTTTCTTTCCACTATCTATTTATATAAAATATCTAAACCCCTAAAAGACTATTTTACCCCTCAAACTCAAATATCTCGCAAACACTCTCAAAACGCGATAAAACATAAACAACGATGAAAAATAATATATTGTCAAATAAAATTCAAGAATAAAATAATATAAAAATGAAACTAATTAAATCGACTCAACTAAATAAATAAAACAAAACGAGGCTTTACAAGAACCCCCTCTATGAGTACAATGCTGCTAGTGTTCAGGGTGAAGACTTTGTGGAACCTGAGGTTGTCCGTGAACAGTTCCAGACCATAGACAAGAGACTCCGAGCCATTGAGGGTACTGATTTCTTTAATGTGGACGCAGACAACATGTGCCTGGTTTTTGACTTTGTTATGCCGGCTAAATTCAAGACTCCCGATTTTGTGAAGTACAAAGGTGATTCTTGTCCAAGAGCTCATTTGGTCATGTATACCCGAAAGATGGCTGCTCATGCCAAGAATCAGAAGTTGCTTATCCACTGTTTTCAAGATAGTCTGAGTGGAGCTTCTCTCAAATGGTATATGAATCTTGAACAAAACAACATTCACTGTTTCCAGGATCTTATTAATGCCTTCATGAAGCAATATAAATATAACCTCGACATGGCTCCTGATCGTCGTCAGCTTCAAAATATGTGTCAAAATGAGAAAGAGTCTTTCAAGGAATATGTTCACCGTTGGAGAGAACTCGCTTCCCAAGTTGAACCTCCTCTAGCAGAGAAAGAATTAACTGGATTATTTATGGACACCTTGTCTCCATTCTACTGGGAGAAGATGATTGGTAGTGTTTCCTCTAATTTCACTGATTTGGTTACTATTGCCCAAAGACTCGAGGAAGGTCTTAAGAAAGGTAAAGTGTCAAAGACTACTGAATCTTCTAATGGTGCGAAGAAATCCTATGGGAACTTCCAGAAGAAGAGAGAAGATCAGACTAATGATGTCATATTTGAAACAAGAGGGCCTCGTCCCCAACCTCATTATGTTGATCACCCTACTGTTGCTGCCGTTACTCCCGTGATTACTGCTCCACGACCGGCTCAAGCTGCTCAACGTCCGGCTGTTAGACAGAATCAGTACCATGATAGGAGTCATTTTGATCCTATTCCAATGACGTACACCAAATTATATCCTGGTCTGGTTTAGAAAGGTTTGATTACTACTAAGGCTTTGCCTCCTCCTCCAGATCCACTTCCACCTGGATTCAGATCTGATCTCCATTGTGCATTCCATGAAGGTGCCGCCGGCCACGACTTGGAACATTGGTATGCACTAAAGGCTAGAGTGCGTGACTTGATTAAGGTCAGAATCATTAACTTTCTTGACACCAATCCTAATGTCCAGACAAATCATTTGCCAGAGCACACTAAGTGAAGCTTCAGTTGACTTCTGCAGACTTCAGTGTTTCAGACAAGACAACTCATCTTTGTTTCTGATTAGTCACTAGGCCACGTTTCTTATTGTTTGCACTTTCTTTATTTGTACTAGTTGTTTGCGTTCGAATTGTGTTTGTACTTTCATGATTAATGAAATAAGCATTTGCAACTTTTGATTCAATTCATTTTGTCCATTATTTACATCTTTATGCTTTCTTTTCAAGAAAAGAAAACAAAAACATATTTTATCTCTTTTCCACTTTCTTTTGATTATGCAAAGATTGGAGGGAGGATGATAAAAACAAATTACTCATAATTGATGTTGGTATGCTTTCAAATCAAAACTTTGCTGACGATGTAAGGCATTGTTTCAATTCCCAAACACTGGATAAATAAGGAAGATAAACCCTCGTCAACCCCTTTGAGCTTTGATGTAGGAGTTTCTTTTCTTTAAAAATAAAAACCCGCAATCTTAACCTGGGGCAGGGTAGTTCTCAGTTAACTTAATTGTGCATTCAAATACAAGAGTTTCGTGCAAGACACCTTTCACATAAAGGTTGCATTCTCAGATTTTTCTTCGCACCCAGCAAACAAGTGTCAAAGATGTCTTTCAAATTGGAAGCCAATGATGGTTCACCGTAATCATTAAGCCAGGCATTCACAACCTTTCAACTCTTCCCAAATTAAATGAATAAATGTTGTCCAAGTTGTTCCCAAAGTAATAAATAAAGAAGGATCATCAAGAAATCCTTACTCAAAGAATGAGCCGAGTCCCTTTCGAGGCAAAAGCTAAGAAAGATGGGAAGCTCATGACCTTGCCTTATACAAAGAGAAATAAGAACAAGCTTGCATGACAACCAAATGTTGTAAGGAAGCAATGAACGCCATCTCAAGCCCATTGACTTCTGAACCATCATCATTACTATCATTAGTGCAATTTCCAACCTATTGGAACCTGAGTGCATAATTTGAGTTAACTGAGCGTAGGACTGCAGATCATCATGAAGATTGGGTGGGTACAAATAAAATTTGAGCCTTTATCCTTTGTTTCTTAAACCGTGAACCAGGCCACGTTACAACCCTCAAAAGACCTAATTGAAGCAAGGCTATTTTGAAAGCATACTACAGCAAGGTTGCGTAAACTGACTCCTAAAGATATTTGCGGATAATTTGTTTTGGCGTTACACCTTTTTGCTTTACCTTTCACTTTTAATGTCTTGAACCGCCATGTTCTGACTAGTGACTCATATACTTTTAATTGTTCAAAAATGTTTTTGATTTCAAAGGTTGCATAAATTTTACATTTACTATGTTTGTATGAACCCTTTTGTTTGCAAACTGGCTTCCTCTTAAGGAATTTTCAAATAGTTGAGAAACTTGGTCGGTGATCTAATTAGGGGCAAGTTCTTTCCATATCTTTTTGAAAAATCAGTTCAAGACTTGTTGTTCAAGGGAAATTCCTTTTCAGGATTGGTTTATACAGAAGATTTTTCAAGACTCATGATGGGGCAAGCTTTCCAAGCACACAGTAATTCAGTCATTTCCAGCGTCAATCCAGCTGAAGCATTGAATAGTTTACCTACAACAGTCAGCTAATCTAGGGCAGTTTACTTGAAGGATTCCCAAGCAGCTCTTCATCCTTCCTACAGGGATCATCAATTTGATACAGTTTAAAAGTGTGGCAGAGTTTGTGTTCAGTAGCATCTTTAGTCCCTAAGCAGAGTAACAGTGACATCTGTGTTGAGGAATCAGTCTTCCAGTCTTGTCTTCTCCCTAAAAGAGTATAGTCGTGTCGTCGACGTCTGCATTACACCTACATTTGCATTTAATCATATATCATAGCATAATTCATATACATATGCATAGAAAGAGTGTCATCCTCATTTGCACTCATTTGCATTCTCCATAGGTCGTGTTGTTATCCACGTCTTACCTTGTGGTCAAAGTCCAACTTACTTGCCACCTACCAAACTGATATTTTTGTACCTACCTGATGCTCTTCCGGATATGTACTGTTTGTTCTGATATTCTTCCAGAACTCCCTTGTGTCTATCTGATGTTCTTTCAGATACAACTTTGTTTCTGATGTTCTCCCAGAAACTCGTTTGTACTTATCCGATCCTTTTTCGGATATGTATACTTGTTCTGATGATCTACCAAAACCTTCGCTGTGTCTATCTGACGTTCTTCCAGATACTTTTCCAGATGTGTCCTTTGTTCTGATGTTTTTCCAGAACTTATCTGATGTTCTTCCAGATATTACCCTTTGATTCTGATGCTTTTCCGGAATCTATATGATGTTCTTCCGGATATGTACTTTTATTCTGATGTTCTTCCAGAACCTGTCTGACATTTTTTCCAGACATTCATATCGATTCTAATGCTTTTCTAGAATCTATCCGATGTTTTTCCGGATGTGTCTCTATTTATGATGTTCTTCTAGATTGAGTCTTTGTTATCTGAGGTTCTTCCAGATATTTCACTCTGTTTATTCTGATGCTTTTTCTGGAATAACCTCGCTTTTACCATCTGATGTTTTCCCATATGTGTCTGCTCCTGATGTTTTTCCAGAGCCCCTTTATGTCTATCTGATGCTCTTCCGGATATGACCTTGTTTATCCGATGTTCTTCCGGATATGTGACTTTATTCTGACGCTTTTCTAAAAACCCTGTTTGTGTCTATCTGACGTTCTTCCGGATATGACCTTGTTTATCTGATGTTTTTCCAGATATGATGTTCCTTATCTGACGTTCTCTCAGATATGTCTTCAAATCTTTACTCGTACATTTAATGATTTTCTAAATATTTCGGGTGTAACTTCTGGATCTCTGTCTTTCATTTCATATCATATCATAAGCATTTTGTGGCATCTTAGGGCCAAAAATTGCGCATGTTTGTATTTAAGTCTCTCTTATCTCATCGAGATGAAGATTTCAATCTCCATATCTCCGGATAGAAGAAACTTAAATAGGGGCATCTGTCATACCCTAATTTTTTACCATAAAATTTTGTTTTTCAGGCATTTCATCTCGCATACTGCCTAAAATATTGGTCGGAATAATTTCTCGGAAATTTACAGACAGACTGGTCAAATTGAATTTCAGCGGTGCTTGAAATCAAGGGATGGAAAATTTTAAAATCGAACTTGCAGACGTCAATTATATTATTCTACGGTTCGCGTAGCTTAACTTGGCGTGTTCGTTTTAATTTTTCGACAATTTTTCGTCATATTTTGATCAATTTGAGTATTTTTACGGATCAAAATTTATTTTAAAATCTGACCAAATGTTGTATTTATTCGAGTCATATATTTCGTACTAATCATTTTAGTGTACTCGGTTTATTTTTTTTCATCACTAGGGCGTTCGATTTTTATTTATTTGATGTCTGTTTATTTTACTTTTTAACTAATATTGTTTAGAATAGATAAATAGGATAATTAGTATTTTTATTTTTATTTTATTTTATTTTATTTTAAATTTTTATTTTTATTTTTAGATTTAACTAATATTATTTTTCATAAATAAATAGGATTTTTAGTTTCTGTTTTAAATTTATTTTAATTGAATTTTTTAAATTTCATTTAGTTTTAATTTTATTTAATTTTAATATTAGTTATTTAGGTTTTACAATGGACACTAAAGATATTAGTGTCAATTTGAAAAATAGTTAACTCTAATCTGTATCATTATATATATGTGCACCGATGAGGAGAAGGGGAGACCGGCAAGAGGACCGAAAAACTCAGATAGCCGCTTACTATTTACTTCTCCTCTTCTAGTACTGAGTAAAATCACACTGTCGATCTCATAACTTCCTGGTAATTGTTTTACTATATAATATAATATCGAAACTGCACGATCCTATAATTCACATGTTACTGTATCATCATGTAATATGCTTCCTTCATGTTATAACCAGTACATAGCCACGTCATATATTATAATGTATATAAGTTTTGTATAACTCTTTTTTTTTCAACTTTTAATTTACTGGTATATACACGTAACTTTTCTTAAGCATATGTTAATATATATGTAACTAACAGTTAAAATATATATATATATATATATATATATATATATATATATATATATATATATATATATAATAAGTTTCTAACGTAAAACACTTTAGTTTTCTAACATATAACAGTTTTTTTTATATATTTTTGTTTACCATTAGGTTATATATATATATATATGTATAAATTCTATTTTTTTTTCATTATTAAAATTATTCAGATTGAATCGTGTCGATACGCTATTGCATATTGGTGTGTATAATGCGCGACAATTGTATTGGTTCGATCCGGTTGCGATGATCGCGTTTTTGCGTTAGGAATATCGTTGGGTTTTTATCAAAATTTAAAAAAAATCTTTTTTTTTGGTTGCTTTTTGTTATATTTTGATCTACACGATTTGGATCCGGTTGCGATGACCGCTTACGCGGTAGCAATTTGCTTTTTTTTTTGTTTGTTAATTCTTTTTTTATTAGATTTTCGGATCGAATTGTGTAGATACGCTGTATGTATATTTATGTATGTGATGCGTGACATTCATGTTTAATTTGATCCGGTTGCGATGATCGCAATTCTTGCGTTAGCAACATTATTGTTTTAAAACTTTTTTTTTTAATTTATTTTTCTATGCATTTTTTATTTTATAATTTTTAGATCCGCACATTCTTAATCCCTATTGCGATGATCACGTTAAGTGTAGCAAGGTAATTCGATTTTCATCGGTTTTTATGCGGATCTATATTTGTTTATCGTTGCATTTCGATTTCGAAGTTAAAATCTAATTTAACTTTCGAGAACCGTTTGAGTGCTTATAGTCATTTGCTCGGCTTCTCATAGAGTGATTCCTACATGAATCCACTCTTAGTTAGCTTCAAAGCTAAATTCAGTTGCCAATCGATTTCGGTTGGTTTCAGACCCACATTTGCTTGTTTGGTTGTGTAGTATTTCAATCATTTTCTTACTTCTTGTTGATAAAATGTATCCCTCACCCTCATGTGTAATTGTCATTTGTTTTTACCGCCTCTTTTTCTTTAGATAGATAATTAATAAATAAAAAAAAAGAACAAAAAATAAAATAAAATCAATCCTTCATAAAAAATCAAAGATTTTGGTCAACACCAAGTTCCATTTTCAAAAATATTGGTCAACACCAATTGAACAATCAACCCAAGCATCCTTGATCCATATATCAAGTCATACCCTTAGCAAGCGAACAAATAACATAACATAAATGTTAACAAGAGGCTCCTGTAGAGTACTACAGACGTTTAGGATGCTAATACCTTCCCTAAACGTAACCAACCCCGAACCTTAGATCTCTTAGGTTTTTTTCGATCTTTAACCTTTCCTTTGGATAAAATAAAGACCGGTGGTGAACATTAAGATTTGTGATCCTAGTTAACATAATAGCTATGGTATCCGATTCTCACCGCGACACCAGTTAAAGCAACTTCCCTTATAAATCAATTCTTCAATGTTTGTGATGAATAGGTGAGATATCTCCCTTTAGAGATGACAAATTCTCTCTCTCAGTCAATCTTTTAGCTTCAATCTTGGGCAATCTTTGGCTTTGAACAAGACACCAAACAATATTCCTCCCATAGAATAGGAGGAACTACTAACGCTCTAATTTCCCGAAGTCTCTTTATAGGAATACGTAGGCATAAGATTGCAAAATCTTAGCGAGCGCACTAATCAAAAACCTTAGGTCAAGTACCTTCCCAAAAACAATATAAAACCATAAAAACAACAAAAACATCTCCTCAACCTTCACAAAGGAGAAACTTTCCCTATTCAACAGCAAATGAACTTAAGAAACTGAACGATTCGACAGTAAAAACATATGCAAATAAAGGTTCCTATAGATTACTATAGATACTTAGGGTGTTAACAACTTCCCTTCGTATAACCAACCCCCGATTCCAGATCTCTTCGCATTTGTAAAGGAAAACACTTGCGCACAGGGTTAATTTAAGATATCTTCCCCTTCCTTTTAAGCTTCATAGGATAAATATAGAAATCAGAAAGTATCACTAAAAGCGGTAGTGGTCGCGTCACAAAAAACCGGAGCTACAATGTAATTGGTCAACAATTTTGTATTCACTTTTCTTTATGATTTTGAGGAATTCCTCATCTTCATTGAAAGAGAGAGTATCATTGTCATTAGAAGGAACACTAGTAGTGGTTTCTTTTGATATTTGAGTCATTGCACGGATTAGAGGGTTATAAATTTGACCACTACGGGTCATCCTGCTCGGCCCTGCCATGTTTGTTACCTCATCATTAACAATCTTCAGCCCTTTTTCTTGATTCACGGATTTCTGATTACCACCACCCACTCCATACTTCCATGTGGTTCTGCAATATTATCTCTAAGTTTTGATGATAACAGATGAATATTTATATGAACAATTTTGTGCAACTAATGTTGTTATTTGTGAGAACCTAGCAAACAGGTTCTGCTTCCGTGAATTAGCGCAATGCTTAATGAAAGATGCTTCGAAGAACTGAACTCAATTCGAAGATAAGACAAGATTCACATAACTCTGATATGAAAAGAAAAAGAAAATGAATTCTGAAGATCAAGAGACAAGGGTTCTGATGGGACGAAGTCTAAATTCTGAAGCCTCACGATTTTTTATCAAGGTTCTAAAGACCTACCCAAAGTCGACTCTCATGCTTTAATCAAATATTATCAGAAGCCTCTGAAGATTTGAAGAAAGTGGATTAAGAGAACAAGGTTCTAAAGACAAGTTCTGAAGATTCTGGAAGCGCAGAGTTGATGATTCGAAGACTTGATAATCTCAAGAACCGAGCAATGGTTTCCCTTCTTACTCACGCTCACAAAAAGCATCTGAAGTTGAGAAGCCCAGAAAACCTGCCACACTGTACAGCTGTACCACATTACAATGTTAAAATTTTTAAAGACTGTGCGAAATACAAACAAGATAATCTGACACAGACAGGACACGCTGCATGCAGAAGATTTTGTACCTGTCCTCACGCTTCCAGCCGTAAGCCTACTTAGCTATCATGATTTCATTTCAACGGATCTTTTCACTCGGCTATAAAAGGAAGCTCAAAGACTTGAAGAAAGACACACATGTGAACTGCTACAATACATTTTTAAGTCTGTTCTTTCTGAAGTCATTCTTGTTCTAAAATTGTGTTTACGTTATCAGATTGATAAGAAGCAATTCTCTGTAAACTCATTGTGTCTGAACTTAAAAGTTGTATTCCTTAAGAGAGTCTTAGTGATTAGATATCTTGAGAAGTCTAGGACGTGTGTCTTAGAGGTTGTGCCTTGAGTAAGACTTGTGTGGTTGGATTACTTGAGAAGTCTAGAACGTGTGAGTTCTAGAGGTTGTTGTTAGTCACCAGCTGTGTAGCTCGTGCAGTGTACTATTTTGTTGAATAGTGGATTAAGACCTCGTTGAGAGAGGCAAAATCACCTTGGCGGGTGGACTAGACTAACTTGGGAGATTCTCAAGTGAACTAGTATAAACATAACATGTTTATATATTTTTGTTTAACCAAGCTGTTGTTCTTTAGAAAAAGGAAAAAGTTTTAACAAGGAAAGTTATTCAAAAGAAACGATTATTTTGAAAAACCAATTCAAACCCCCCTTTCTTGCGTTTTTCACACCTTCAATTGGCATCAGAGCTCTGGTTCTGAGGTGATAAAAAGATTGAATTTTTATCAAGCACTTAACAGTGTTCAATACCGATCCAAGTGTGAAAAACAATTACTACACCACCACCAACAACTTCTGAAACAAATGTTATTGAAAGAGAATCTTACACTGCAAAACCTCCTATCTTTGATGGCAAAAAGTTTGATTATTGGAAAGATAGAATTGAAAGTTATTTCTTATCATTTGATCTAGATCTATGGGATCTAGTACTTGATGGCTATAGTCATCCTATAGATTCTGTAGGTAAAAAGATTGAAAGTGAGTTTACAGATGCTCAGAAGAAAACTTACAAAAATCATCACAAAGCAAGAACCATTCTGTTGAACGCAATTTCTTATACCGAGTATGAGAAAATCACAAACAAAGAAACTGCAAAATCCATCTTTGACTCTCTTCGTATGACTCACGAAGGAAATGCTCAAGTCAAGGAGACAAAGGCTCTTGCGATAATCCAGAAATACGAAGTCTTCAAAATGGAAGAAGATGAGTCTGTTGAAACCATGTTCTCAAGGTTTTAAATGCTTGTTGCCGGACTCAGAGTTCTGAACAAAGGCTACTCTACTGCTGATCTTGTCAAGAAAATCATCAGAAGTCTTTCAGCAAAATGGAGACCAATGGTGACTGCCTTGAAACTTGCAAAAGATTTGAATAATATCAGTCTTGAAGAACTTATCAGTTCTTTAAGAAGTCATGAAATAGAGCTTCAAGGAGATGAACCTCAGAAGAAAAACAAATCCATTGCATTAAAGGCAAAGCCAGAAAAGAAGAAGGTGTATCAGGCAGAAGAAGAAATGGAAGAATCTGAAGAAGATTCAGAAGAAGATGATATATCACTCATATCAAGAAAGATAAGTCAACTTTGGAAATACAGAAGGAACAAGTTCAAAAGACCAAGGAGAAGATTCGAATCTACATCTGGTCAAAGAAGAAACTATGGAAAAGATGTTACGTGCTTTGAATGCAAAGAACCTGGACATCTAAAATATGACTGCCCAAAGGCCAAGAAAGAAGAAAGACCTAGCAAAACCAAAACGGGTCTTATGGCAACCTGGGATGATTCGGAATCTGAAGATGATGCTGATGAAGGTCGGGTCAACATGGCTTTCATGGCAGAAACCAGAAGTGACTCGTCAGAGGAAGAACTATCAGACTCCGATGATGAAAGAGAGATACTTTCTTCCTTATCACGATCTGAACTTGAATTAGGATTAACTGAACTTATAAAAAGATATCAAAACCTTTAAAGCAAATTCAAAATCTTGAAAAAGAGTTTTATAGTTTCTTTAGATGATCTTACTAAAAACAAGAAAACCATTTCTGAACAAAATGAAAAAATATCTGTCTTAGAAAATTCAAACACTGTCCTGAAATGTAAAATATCTAAGTTAGAAGAAGAAATTGTTTCAAACTCAACTAACACTAGTAAAGAAGACAAATATGATAATGCATTTAAAATTTTTTTTGCCAAAAGCGTAGATAGAAGCAAAATGGCTTCACTAATCTATGGAGTCAGTAGAAATGGCAGTAGAGGTCTAGGATATTCAGGACCATCTCAACCATATGATGAAACTAGAAACATCAAAATAATACCTCTATTCAAACAATTTATTCCCTCTGGTACTGGCCTTAAGCATTCAGAACCAAAAGGCTCAAACACTGGGATTACACAAACACACACACTAAGGAAATATCCTAAACACGAACACTATGCACAAACTCCACACCGTTTCACTAACGTACGGAAATCTAAAGGGATCAGAACCTTTGGAAGAACTAATGTGAAAGGACCCACAAAATGGGTACCTAAAAACAAGATAATCTATGTTGCAGATATCCTTAATAGCTCCATTGAAACACCAGTCATGGTACCTGGACAGTGGGTGCTCGCGACACATGACGGGAGAAAGGCTTATGTTCCAAGATCCGAAACTTAAACCTGGAGGCATTGTCGGTTTCGGAGGAAATCAGAAAGGAAGAATCATTGGCTCCGGAACTGTTGGAAATGGTAAGCTTCCTTCCATTAAAAATGTTCTGTTAGTAGAAGGTCTAATGCACAATCTATTGTCAATAAGTCAACTTAGCGACAGTGGTTATGATCTCTTTTTTAATCAAACATCTTGTAAAGCTGTAAGTCAGAAGGATGGATCTGTCCTATTCAACGGAAAGAGGAAAAACAACACTTACAAAACTAAGTTATCTGATTTAAAACATCAAAATGTAAAATGTCTTCTTTCTGTAAACGAAGAGCAATGGGTCTGGCACAGACGTCTTGGCCATGTCAGTCTGAGAAGAATCTCTTATCTTAACAAGCTTGGTCTTGTTAGAGGCTTGCCAAATCTGAAATATTCGTCAGATGCTCTTTGTGAAGCATGTCAGAAAGGAAAGTTTTCAAAAACCTCTTTCAAAACTAAAAATGTTGTTTCTACCTCTAGACCGTTGGAACTTCTTCACATTGATCTGTTTGGCCCTGTAAAAACAGCCTATCTCAATGGTAAGAAATATGGACTAGTCATCGTTGATGACTACAGCAGATGGACATGGGTAAAATTCTTAAAACACAAGGATGAATCACATTCTGTGTTTGCTTCCTTATGCACCCAAGTACAAAATGAGAAAAATTGTAAAATAGTCAGAGTCAGAAGTGATCATGGTGGAGAATTTGAAAATAAAAACTTTGAAGAACTTTTTGATTCACATGGAATATGTCACGATTTTTCTTGCCCTAGAACTCCACAACAAAACGGAGTTATAGAAAGAAAGAATCGAACTTTGCAAGAAGTGGCTCGCACCATGATCCAAGAAACTGACATAGCTAAGCATTTCTAGGCAGAAGCAATCAACACAGCATGCTATATTCAAAATAGAATCTCTATAAGACCTATATTGAATAAAACTCCATATGAATTGTGGAAGAATAAATTACCCAACATTTCTTACTTTCATCCATTTTGATGTGTCTGTTTTATGCTTAACACTAAAGAGAATCTTAGCAAGTTTGATTCCAAAGCACAGAAGTGTTTGTTGTTGGGATACTCTGAATGCTCGAAAGGCTACAGAGTTTACAACACAGAATCAAGAATTGTGGAGGAATCCATTCATGTTAGATTCAATGACAAGCCTGACTCAAAAAAGTCAGAGCTAGTTGAGAAACTTGCAGATTTAGAAATCAGATTCTCTGGATCTAAGGAAGAGGTAGAGGAAGTCAAAGAACATCAAGATCCTACACCAGAAACCGCTGAAGTAACTCCAAATACCCCATCTCAACGAAGAAAAAGATTGTCCACATCCCATCCTGAGGAACTAATTTTGGGTAACAAAGATGCTCCTATCAGAACCAGATCAACCTTTAGACCATCAGAAGAAACACTTGTAGGACTAGTATCGTTGATAGAACCAGCTACAATTGAAGAAGCTCTCATGGACAAAGAATGGGTTCTGGCTATGGAAGAAGAACTTAACCAGTTCTCCAAAAATGATGTCTAGGATCTAGTTCCTAAACCTAAGGATGTTCATGTAATAGGAACTAAGTGGGTATTTAGGAACAAGCTGAATGAAAAGGGGGAAGTTGTCAGAAACAAAGGACGACTCGTTGCTCAAGGATACAGTCAACAAGAAGGAATTGACTACAATGAAACATTTTCTCCAGTTGCTAGACTTGAAGCAATACATTTACTAATATCCTTTTCAGTGAATCATGACATCACTCTATATCAAATGGATGTTAAGAGTGCATTCTTAAATGGCCATATATCAGAAGAAGTTTATGTCAAACAACCTCCTGGGTTTGAAAATTCAGAAAAATTAGACTTTGTTTTTAAACTTAAAAAATCACTCTATGGTTTAAAGCAAGCTCCCAGAGCTTGGTATGATAAATTGAGCAAATTTTTATTAGAAAACAATTTCACCAGAGGAAAGGTTGACACAACTCTTTTCTACAAGACATATAAGAATGACATTCTCATTGTTCAAATCTATGTTGATGACATTATTTTTGGTTCTGCTAACTCCTCTCTATGTCAAGAATTTTCAAAGTTAATGCAGGCCGAATTTGAAATGAGCCTCATGGGAGAACTAAAGTTCTTCCTTGGAATTCATATTGATCAAAGATCAGAGGCCACTTACATTCATCAAACCAAGTACACAAAAGAACTTCTGAAGAAGTTCAATATGGCGGATTGCAACATTGCTAAAACACCAATGCATCCAACGTGTGTCATGGGAAAGAAAGAAATAGGAGTTAAGGTTTGTCAAAAACTCTATTGGGGCATGATAGGTTCTCTCTTATATCTAACTGCTTCTAGACCTGATATATTATTCAGTGTACATCTATGTGCCAGATTCCAATCAGATCCAAGAGAATCACATTTAACCGCTGTCAAGCGAATTCTAAGGTATCTGAAAGGAACAACTAACCTTGGCCTGATGTATAAGAAAACATCAGAGTATACTCTTTCTGGTTACTACGATGCAGACTATGCCGGAGACAGATTAGAAAGAAAGAGCACATCGGGGAACTGTCAGTTCTTAGGAAGCAATCTAATCTCATGGTCAAGCAAGAGATAATCTACAATTGCTCTCTCAACAGCTGAAGCAGAATACATATCGGCTTCTCTATGCAGTACTCAAATGCTATGGATGAAAAATCAGCTGGAAGACTATCAGATATATGAGAGTAACATTCCTATCTTCTGTGATCATACTGCTGCTATCTGCTTAATTAAAAATCCAAATTTGCATTCTAGGGCTAAACACATTGAAATAAAAAATCACTTTATTAGGGACTATGTTCAGAAGGGAGCTCTATGCTTAAAATTCATTGATACAGACCATCAGTGGGCTGATATTTTCACAAAGCCCTTAGCTGAAGATAGATTTCTAATCATTTTAAAACACCTGAATATGAAATACTGTTCAGAATAAAACATTTTCAGAACCTCATGTGTTTAGTCAGAGAAAAGCATTTTTTAAATCATCAGAACCTTTTTCTTAACGCATCTCAAGTTCTGATAATTTTGTGACGTGTCATACTTTCGAAAAATTATTTTTGCACGTGATTTAAATAAAATTAAGTCACTTTAACTATTCAAATTAAACGAACATCATTTCTCTCGAGATTGACTCAACTTTATCACATTTATTCACCTATTTCCTTACGTGTCTATCCACTCAAGTACTTCACAATCTCATAAATACCAGAACCCCTCAATCTATTAGAGAATAGTTAACACGTGTAACCTAGATTACCTCTAATTCCTCTTGGGAACTTTCCAAAGACGTTCATTCTTCATCCTTCGTGTTCTTAAACTCTTCAAAACACTATATCACTCTCGCTCATCACCAAAACCCTAAATCTATACTCTTCCTCTCAATCGCTCAAAATGATGACCCCAATGCAAGAAGAAGCCGTCAAGTTCTCACAAGAATTTGAAGGATCACCAAAGAGAGAATGTGCCTAACCTCTATCCTATTTTACTATCTGAGAGACATGGTAACAAAAACTAGGACAACTGGTGGATACAGAAATGATATACCAAGATACATCCCTTTTGGAAGAATGCTCTCAGACATTTTCTATGAAAGTGGTATAATAGACACTCTGGTTACAGAAGTCAAATACACAGAAGATCTGACCACAACCCTTGGAGAACCAGTAAATGCCACAACTCTTAAGCAAATGAGAATAATCAATAAAGTAAAGGTAAATCCTTTCATCATCTCTGATGATTTAAGTAAACGAAGGATCACGGTGCCGGGTTATCCTACATATCACAGAAGTTACCAACGTGAAGAATTAGCTATATACATATATGGAGTAAAGGCACGAGGATATGATGTCTGTGAAATCAAGCATAAAGAAGAAGAGTGGGAGCAAACAGAGCAGAATGAGCAGACTGATCAATTAAATTCTGAACTAACTCTTATTGAGTCTCCTAAAAGGAAAAGAAAGCATGCTACCATCATTTCCAAGCCTCAGAAACGGAAAAGGAGTAAAAGATCAAAAATCCTCGAGAATACAAGTTCAAAATCAAATCCTGATCCATCAGTTTATGTCAAACCATCTAACTTACAATCATCATGGTCTCATTCAAAAACCCCACAAATTCCTTCATTAACAACCTTACAAGACATACCTGTCTCACCAATGGCCTATGATTTTCATCAGAAAATCATAACTGAACCCTTAACCCAGCCGTCTGATTTTCTTTCTCCTAAAATTCATAACAATCTGGAAACACTAGAAGTCACCTCTCATAACAATCAACAACAACCACCTGAACCTGCTGCTACTGAGATTAACTTATCTCAGCAACCACCATCTAAAACCAACTCTGATAAATCCAACCTCGCTCTGGTTGTCTACAATACTCCACCTCCAACTTCCTTTGAAGAATGTACAAGTCAATTTCATGACAAAGCACTTGAGAAGTTTGCTAGGTTAAGAGCGGAATTTTGTACAAGCACAAAACTCATGGAACTTGAGAGTGCCTGTCAAAGTTTTCAAAAATGGCTGGACATGGAACTTACAATAATTGTAAGTTTCTCTAACACAACCATAACTACTGAACTAGCAAAAGCTAAGGAGAGAGCAGAAGCTGAAGCAAGAGTCAGAGTACTCAAGTTCTTAGCTGCTAAGCAGAAAGAAGCTGAAGAAAAGGCTGCTAAAGAAGCAGAAGAGCAAGCTGCTAGAAAGGAACAAGAAACTGCAGAGGCTGAAAGAGCTAAAGAAAGTGCTATGATTGCTTCCACCTCTGATCCTGTTATCAAGCATCTGGGAGACGCCGTTGATGAAATCAGAACTGAACAGAAGAACTTCAGAGAAAGGTTTGACAAGCAAGATACTGTCAATGGAAATCTTCAGATCATGATGAAGAAAATCTAGGACAAACTGTCCTCTGACAGCAAATAAACCTCTATTTTTCTTTTAAGCTTTAGTTCTGTGTTTTTCACCCTTGGACATCCCTGTTTTAATCTTTTTGATTTATGACAAAAAGGGGGAGAAAGTATGAATGTGATAATTTTGATCCTATAATCCTTCTCCGAAAAACAATGCTGCTTACATGCTAACAGATATATCCATTATCTCTATTAGATTGTTTTTCTGTATTTTTTTCTTCTGTGCAGATAACTCAGAATTCTGATGATGAAGAAAGACTCAAAAGGTTAATGAAGTCAAGGGGAGCCCCAAGCAAGAACCTTAATCTAATACTCAGGGGGAGCACTTCATAAAAAGGATATGCTATCCTAAAAACCTTTTCATTTTCCCTGTGTTAGATATATCAAAATTGTGTCATCAAATTATATAGTTTTGTCATCATCAAAAAGGGGGAGATTGTGAGAACAAGACTTGGTTCTGCAATATTATCTCAAAGTTTTGATGATAACAGATGAATATTTGTATGAACAATTTTGTGCAACTAATGTTGTTATTTGTGAGAACCTAGCAAACAGGTTCTGCTTCCGTGAATTGGCGCAATGCTTAATGAAAGATGCTTCGAAGAACTGAACTCAATTCGAAGATAAGACAAGATTCACATAACTTTGATACGAAAAGAAAAAGAAAATGAATTCTGAAGATCAAGAGACAAGGGTTCTGATGGGACGAAGTCTAAATGCTGAAGCCTCACAATTTTCGATCAAGGTTCTGAAGACCTACCCAAAGTCGACTTTCATGCTTCAATCAAATATTATCAGAAGCCTTTGAAGATTTGAAGAAAGTGGATTAAGAGAACACGGTTCTAAAGACAAGTTCTAAAGATTCCGGAAGCGCAGAGCTGATGATTCGAAGACTTGATAATCTCAAGAACCGAGCAATGGTTTCCCTTCTTACTCACGCTCACAAAAGCCTCTGAAGTTGAGAAGCCCAGAAAACCTGCCACACTGTACAACTCTACCTCATTACAACGTTAAAATTCTCGAAAACTGTGCGAAATACAAATAAGACAATCTGACACAGACAGGATGCGCTGCATGCAGAAGATTTTGTACCTGTCCTCACGCTTCCAGCCGTAAGTCTACTTAGCTATCATGATTTCATTTCAATGGCTCTTTTCACTCGGCTATAAAAGGAAGCTCAAAGACTTGAAGAAAGACACATATGCGAACTGCTACAATACATTTTTAAGTTCGTTCTTTCTGAAGTCATTCTTGGTCTAAAATCGTGTTTACGTTATCAGCTTGATAAGAAGCAATTCTCTGTAAACTCATTGTGTCTGAACTTAAAAGTTGTATTTCTTAAGAGAGTCTTAGTGTTTAGATCTCTTGAGAAGTCTAGGACGTGTGTCTTAGAGGTTGTGCCTTGAGTAAGACCAGTGTGGTTGGATTACTTGAGAAGTCTAGAACGTGTGAGTTCTAGAGGTTGTTGTTAGTCACCAGCTGTGTAGCTCGTGCAGTGTACTATTTTGTTGAATAATGGATTAAGACCTCGATAAGAGAGGCAAAATCACCTTGGCGGGTGGACTAGACTAACTTGGGAGATTCTCAAGTGAACTAGTATAAACATAACGTGTTTATATCTTTTTGTTTAACCAAGCTGTTGTTCTTTAGAAAAGGGAAAAAGTTTTAACAAGGAAAGTTATTCAAAAGAAACGATTATTTTGAAAAACCAATTCAAACCCCCCTTTCTTGCGTTTTTCACACCTTCAAAGGAGTGGGGCTTCACATAATGAATAATCTCAGATGATTGGAAACATGAGCAGTCTTCTTACCTTGAATAAGAGTCATAACTGGATCTGGGAGATTGAAAACTGGTCTAGGCACATTGAAGACAGGTTCAACCTCATTGTGAGTAGGCTCGGCCAAATTGAACACATGAGTTGGTAAATTGAATATTGGCTCAATCATAGCTACTTGGCTAAACCTGTTTCAACCAACTTCGCATGAAATTCTGGTAATGGATTTTTGATGTCCTTCACATCACAGATAAAGACTTCATCAATTTCCTCCTCTATGGCATTGACATATGCCCCATGAGCGGGAAAAGGATTACTCTTCCCATTTGGATTTGTATCATTAAAGGACAAAGTCTTCTTCTCGACCAATTCTCTTACAATATGTTTCAAAGCATAACAACCTTCAAGATCATGTCCAGCAGCCCCCTTATGGAAAAGATAGTGGGCGTTAGGGTTGTAATAAGGTGGAAGTGGATCTGGAGGAGGACCCAAAGGCCTTGGAGTTGCCAAGCCTTGCTCAATGATGAACGCATATAATTTTGTGTAAGTCATAGGGATGGGGGCTATAGGAGGCCTCCCTCCCTGCCTTCTATTTTGACCTTGATTATTCTGGCGTTGAACTAGATTCATTTGAGAAGCGTTGGACGCTTGTTGATACTGAGGAACTGGCGGAGCTTGTTGAAATACAAGCACCTGTTGATTGAAGGTAGGGGTAACATCTGCCACATATGGTTGTGGGGAAAACTGATATGTTGGTTGTTGAATGAATTGTTGTTGCTGCTGATGTTGTTGTTGATGCTTCCAGGACGAGTTTCTTCTACGTACAGACATTACAGCATTAGTTTCTCCTTATTTTTTCTTATGAAAGCTGCTAGGAGGCTTTTTGGCATGGTTAGTTGCACCATTGGAATTTCCAGTTGAACAGCTCATTTTTCCATTTTTCAGACCCAACTCTACCTTGATTCCCACAACCACCAATTCAGAAAAAGTGGCAGTGACACTACCCACAATTCTCTCATAAAATTCTGGTTGTAAAGTATCGACGAACCAGTCAGCTAACTCTTTCTCTGACAAAGGAGGGTCTACCTGAGAGGCAGTCTCCCTCCATCTTTGTACATATTCCTTGAAGAATTTGGAACTTTTCTGTGACATACTCAGCAGTTGTCTTCTATCTGGTGCTAAATTCATATTGTATTTATAATTCTTAATGAAAGCATCAGAAAGTTCTTGGAAGCAGCGGATGCATGATTGCTCCAAACTCAGATACCACTTAGAAGAGGCACCCTTTAAACTATCCTGAAAGTAGTGGATCATCAACTTGTCGTTATCAACATGGGCGACCATTTTACGATAGTACATGATTAGGTGATTTTTAGGACAAGAGGCCCCTTCATATTGGTCAAAGTTGGGAGTTTTGAACTTGGCTGGAATTATCAATACAGACACCAAGCACATCTCTCGTGCAGCAGCTCCAAATATTTGATCGCCCTCCATAGCCCTTAGTCTTTTCTCAATTGTTTCCACATTTTCCCTCAATTTATCATGCTTTTCATCTTTGTACTCTGATCCATCAGGTATATAATAGATTTGTTGGTGGTCATCAAAGTAAGGCTGATTCACTCGAGTATGCACCGCAACAGGTGCAAAGGTAGGAACTATGTTGGGAACATCAACAGTCAATGAAACAGTTTGTTGGGTAGTAACAGGAATTAGTTGTTGGGGTACAAAGCCTTGGGGAAGAACGTATGGAGGCCAAGTAACAGGAGTAATAGTAGTAGGAAGAGGGTCTATCACAGGATTTGTAACTTCAGAGACGACAGTTGGCTGAGTGTCCATTTTGGCACGGATTACTTGCAGCATTTCCATGATTTGTCCCAAGTTTCCACGTAGGTCTTCCAATTCAGTGTTGACACGGTCTATCTCTTGTTCTTGTTCCGCCATTCTTCTTCTAACCTGAGCACGAGTATTGTACTGATGTGCTTTTATTTGAATAAATGCAATGCAAATGTGACAACAAATGCATGAATGCGAAATGCAATGTAAATCTAAAAGTTTGGTGGAACTTAAAAATATTTGCAAACATCAAGAAGAAATATCAAAGGAAACTCATTTTCATTAATAAAAAAAAGGATTTCAAATTTAGTACTTCTTACAAGAGTCCTAAACAAAAGCTAAATAAAAGCTAACAAAAGTCATAAGGAGATTCTCCTTGCAGCCTCACGTTAAGCTTCTTGATCTGCTCCTCCATCTGAGTCTTATCGAGTATAAGTTTATCCACGACCAGCTTCCAAGGATTTGACTGAGGGCTAGAGGAAAATAAATCCTCTTGCGCCTTCCTCTTTTTACTAGAGAGTTCTTCTTCAGTCTTCATTTGTAGTTGTCTTCAGAGTTTTGCGTTCTCGTCAACAACAATTTGATACTTGTTCTTCCAAGCATCTCCTTCTCGTTGCGCTTTGCTTAAAGTGATCTTAAACTTCTCTTCTTTTGACATGAAGATCAGAGTGGGCTCTTTCTTTAGAGACATGGGCTCTTGATAAGGAAAGGCATCTTCAGCTTGATGGCCCTATCTCGTACCCATTGAAGATAGGGTTCCAAAGAAACACAGTTAGGCTTTCCCAAGTCTTTCTTTCCCTTCCTATGCAAGTGACGCCAAGCAAACACAATCTTTTCCTTGAGCTCTTTGTTATCTTCACCTTCCTTGAAGAAGATACTCTCCACATGAACACCATTGGGTTTGTCTTTCAAAGGATAACCTAGCTGACACCGAGCCAAGACTGGATTGTAACTTATCCCTCCTTTGGTACCAAGAAGAGGTACATTAGCAAAGTCCCCACAGCTATCAATGATCATTACCCTATAATAGACACGGTTGTACCAATCAATATCAAAGTGAGTAAGAGACATAATTTTTCGTGACCACCACAAACCATTCTTGAGATCCCAAAAAGAGATAGACTTGGGCAAGTGATAAATAAACCACTTGTATAATAATGGCACACAACATGTGATCATCCCTCCTTTATGGAAGTTTCTCAAGTGAAAAGAGTGATAAACATCTGCTAACAAGGTAGGCAATGGGTTCTTCCTTAGGAAAATCTTGATAGAGGTGATGTTGACGAAGTTATCAAAGCTAGGGAAGAGAAACACACCATAGATGAGTAAGGCAAGAATAGCCTTAAACGCATCCTGCTCATATTATCAGCATAGTATTGAGCTTTGTCCATCAAAAACTATGTGGTTAACCCAAAGACTCCTCCTTTGGTGGTCATGTTGGCTTTGATTTAGGACAATCCCAAATGTGTGGCTTTGGCGATGTCTTATTCCTTAGGATCTTTCTCCAAGATAGGAAAGGGAAACTCATCAAGGATAGGTAACCCAACTAGATCATAAGAATACTCTTCCAATGTAGGCACAAGTTGGTAGTCGGGGAAGGTGAAACAATGATAGAATGGATCATAAAACTGAAGTAGTGTAGAGAGAAGTCCATCTTCCATCTTAGTCTTCAACAGAAATAAAAGCCTTCCATATTTGTTCTTGAAACCTTTTTGGTCTGTAACCAAAGCTCCCAATCTCCTTAGATCATCAAGCTTAGGACTCTTGAAAGTGTACTTCAAAGCCTTTTTTATTTCAAAATCCATGACAATCCTCTGATGTTTGCAAACAAAAGTTCCTAATTTCCATGAAACTTTGATAAAAATGATGCTTATGAATGAATGCATGTATGCACAAACATGACAAGGTTATACACAAACAAGATGTTAGTTCTTGTATTGGCTGCAATTTTGGTAAAACAATGTTGATGTTGAAGATGTCATTGTCTGATGTCTTAACATGAGTTACTAACATTCAGTTTATGTTAAGTTATTTAGGGTTGCAGTTTTGTGTGCTGATGTTAAACATGATGTCTTGACATCAGTTGACAGAACATCAGAACATCAGTCTGCTGTGTTATTAGGGTTGCGTGTGTTTTTGTTGGTGGTGAGATTTTTGCTTAAGTGAGTGAGAGATTGCAGGCGAATATCTCGGTAAAAATATATTCTGGTGCAATCATATGTGGGGCAGATCTTGTTGCTGTTTTTAGGGCTGAATGATATGAAAAGATTTGAAGAATAAAATCTGTTTTAATTTCAAATCAAATCAGAGATTTTCAAGGAGTCCAAGCCCAAGTCTGAGTTTCTATTTAAAGCAGCCACAACCCTACTTGGACGATACGAAGACTATAGAGTGAATACTGAGTATCAGTTGTTAGAGTTTTCGTTTGTGTTTTGTAAGCCATTCATGCTTGAATTGGTATAGTTTGTTTGAGTTGTAATTGTCCTCTCTAAAGCTTTTAAGCAAGAGAGTATTGTTCTTGATCAAAGCTTTTAAGCAAGATCAAGTTGGGAACTTTGTAATCTTTGAGTTGTATCACTAAGGTGATTAAGGGGGAGTGAGTGGTATCTCATATCTAAGAGGTTCTTAGGTAGAAGTATCATTGGGTAGTGATTAAGTTAGGAGATTGTCAACTAGGATTGTTGATTCTGTAAGTTAATACTACTAATAGTGATTTTCCTCCCTGGCTTGGTAGCCCCCAGACGTAGGTAGTTAGACTGAACTGGGTGAACAATTCATTGTGTTGATTGACTGTTTTATTGTCTTGTTCATTTAGCAGATTGTGTTGTTGTGACATCACACTTAACATCACACATCTGATACCAGAATTTCAATTGGTATCAGAGCAGGCATCCTGCTCTGCATCTGGGTGAGATCTAGGGCTGTTACTTTCTGGTACTATGGACAAGGAGAGTGGTGGATTTGTGAATAGACCCCCTATTCTAGATGGCTCAAATTATGATTATTGGAAACCTCGCATGGTCGCCTTCTTGAAGTCCTTGGACAGTATGGCTTGGAAGGCTGTTTTAAAGGAATGAAAACATCCTGTGATTGTTGAAAAAGATGGAACATCAAAGCTGAAACCTGAGGAAGAGTGGACCAAGGAAGAAGATGAACTTGCGCTTGGAAATTCTAAGGCTTTGAATGCCATTTTTAATGGTATTGACAAGAACATCTTTAGGTTGGTCAACACTTGTGAAGTGGCTAAGGAAGCTTGGGATGTCTTGAAAACTACCCATGAAGGAACCTCCAAAGTTAAGATGTCAAGACTTCAACTGCTGACAACTAAGTTTGAAAATCTGAAGATGAAGGATGATGAGACCATTCATGATTTTCACATGAATATTCTTGAGCTGTCAAATGCTTCTAGTGCTCTTGGAGAGAAAATGACTGAAGAGAAGCTGGTAAGGAAGATTCTTAGATCCCTTCCCAAGAGATATAAAATGAAGGTGACTGCTATAGAAGAAGCTCAAGACATCAGCAAGATGAGGGTGGATGAGTTGATTGGTTCTCTTCAAACTTTTGAATTAGGGATGGATGAGGAACCTGAAAAGAAGACCAAAAGCATAGCTTTGGTATCTAGTTCTGAAGATGCTGAGAAAGAGAATAGTCTTGAGTCTCAGGAGGAGCTGACCCATGCCATTGTTCTTCTAGGAAGAGAGTTTAATAAGGTGTTAAAAAGAATGGACAGGAGCTATAAACCAAATGTTAAGAACATCTCGTCTGACATCAAAAAGAGAACTATAGCTGAGGAGAAGCTTAATCTTGACAAAGGAGTCCAATGCTATGAGTGTGAAGGTTATGGTCATGTCAGAAAAGAATGTCCTACATATCTCAAGAAGAAGAAAAAAGGGTTATCTGTTTCCTGGTCTGATACTGAGAGTGAGAGTGATGAAGAGACTGCCAAGCATTTTAGGACATTGACTGGAATATGTGCTTCTGATGGAGAGTCTAGTGATGATGATCTGACCTTTGAAGAGCTAGCAACCTCCTATAAAGAGTTGTGTCTGAAAAGTGAAGAGGTTTGTCAAGAAAAGGAGAAGCAGAAGAAAATTATAATCTAGCTTAAGGCTGATAAAGCTGAACTTGAGAATGAAGTTCTATTGTTAAAATCCAAGCTTGATCAAATATCCAAATCCATCAGAATGTTGAATAGTGGAACTGACACTCTGGATGAAATCCTTCAGGCTGGAAAAGGAGCAAGTGATAAGATTGGTCTAGGATTTAATGGTGAAAAGAAATATTCTTCAGATGCTAGTTCTTCTGGTACCAAACAGAACTTGTCCCATCAGTTGTCTCAATATCAAGGGAAAGCTCATGTGTCAGGACCCAAGTAATATGTACCTCATCAGAAGACTCAACACCATGGGAAAGATTATAGACATAACATGTCCCAACCTATGTCTCAACATCATGAGAAAATGTATGGGCCTAATAATGGTGTGCCTCACTATTATGGAAGAAGAAAGCCCCATCATCATGGGAAAAGATAGCCTAATCATCATTACAGAAGACAACCTCATTATCATATGAGACAGTCTCAATACTATGGGAGGAGACAGTCTCAATACTATAGCAGAAGGCAGACTCAGCAGTATAACAGAAAACATCCTCAAGAGAGAAGGCATGTTAATCACTTCAGAGAAGAATTTCAAAGCTGGAGATGTCACTATTGTGGAAGATTTGGTCACTTGAAATCTTTCTGTTTCAAGCTCTATGGATATCCTCAACCTAATCCCCAACCTAGACAGAATCAGGATAATCCTATTATTGTTAAGCAATGGGTTCCCAAGGATGGTGCCACTTGTTTGTTAGCTCAGATGTCATTAACTGGTTCTGCCAAAGAGGACTGGTATTTTGATAGTGGTTGCTCTAGGCACATGACAAATATGAAGAGTTTGTAGTTGAATGTTGAACATTATTCCAGCTGTGTAACTTTTGGAGATGGTGTCAAAGGAGAAATCAAGGGTGTGGGAAGACTGAACTGTGCAGGTGCTCCTAGACTAGATGATGTGTTATTGGTCAAAGGATTGAAGTCCAACTTGATCAGTATTAGTCAACTATGTGAGCAAGGACTTAAAGTTCACTTTACTAAAGCTGAATGTATTGTCACTAATGAGAAAGGTGAAGTTGTCATGAAGGGTGCTAAGTCCAAAGACAACTGCTATCTATGGGATAAAAAGGGAGAACATCTAGAGGTGAAACAAAGTCTGATTGATCGCAATGTCAAGCATGATGTCATGACATCCTACTGTGACATTCCAAGGATCACCAAACACTCTAGGGTTAATCTCAGGGAAAGCAAGATCATTGAGGTTGACCATACAGGAAGGAGGTGTAATGACAGTTTCTCTAAGGATATATGTGCTGAACATTGTGATATCGTAAGAGGAAAACTGGGTATGTGTAAAAGACAACAGAGGTTAATAACGTGTGCTGAATATTTATTAAAATTCAAAATTTTGAAATGTGATACTTTTTGGTGGGGGAATTACATTTATTGGCTTTTAAGTGCTCAACAAAAGCAGCCCTCCTACCCTATGCAATCATTTCCTCACCTTGCCTCCACACGCTACATCAATCCTCATAGTCTAATCGTCTTCTCCCCAAAGAATAGAAGTCTCAACACATTTTTGTTCATCAGTTGCTACAGAGGAACAACGTCTCAACAAATGTCGTCTCCCTCCCAGAAGTCTGCATCCAAGAGTCCCTCACACACAAAACCTAGGGTTTCGACGAAAGGGGTTTCTGAGGATGAAGCTTTGGATATAGCCCCTCTCTTAATGATTCCAGCTTCTAAGACTAGACTTGACAAACTGCAAACAAAAAGGCCTTGTCATGATACATCAGGTAAATCGTCTGATCATTCTGCTGGTAAAAAATTTGATGATAGGAAAAGTAGAGAGTTTGTTACTAGCATTCTGTTTGGAGATAAATCTGCTCCTAGGACCTCTACTCCTCAAGCTGTTGGAAATCAGAATGAGGAAGAGACTATAGATGTTGATAAAAGTATAGGTCAGATTGTCACTAAAATTTTTGAGAAAGGGATTCCTGTGGCTGGAATATCAAGACCTTTGGCTCAAATGGCTGCTGTTCAATCTGAAGGTAAAAAGGATGACATGCAACCAGCTGAAACCAATCTTCACAGGTTGGCTATTTCTGTCATTGAAGATGCTAAAACTGAAGCTGAAACTGATGTTGATCCTAATGTTGGAGCTAGGGTTGATGTTGAACCTGATGTTAGAACATCACCTGCTAGGGAAGGTTCTTCTAGCCCAAAGGAAAGAAGCATGTTGAGGTTGTGAATGTTGAGAATTTGTCAGACAATGAGGTTATTGGCAATGCAATTCCAGGTATTGCCAAAAGATTGAAGTCTAGAAAAGGGAAGACTGTTGATTCATCTCCTAAGGTGAGAACTGAAAGCAAAAAGAAGAAGACTCCTGTTGTTGGCCCTGCAAAGTCTTGGAGCAAGGTGTCTGTCTCATCCAAAAAGAGGAAGATAAGGGAAGACTCTGACTCTGAGTTTGATGTTGATGAGGATGTTCAAGACATCACTCCAGTGAGAAGGTCCATTTTGAAGAGGATTGCTGATAAGGTTCCTGATGTACCTGTGGATAACATCTCTTTTCACTATGCTGGAAGTGCTCACATGTGGAAGTT
Organism: Lathyrus tuberosus; assembly: GCA_022829125.1. Classification (NCBI taxonomy): domain Eukaryota; kingdom Viridiplantae; phylum Streptophyta; class Magnoliopsida; order Fabales; family Fabaceae; genus Lathyrus; species Lathyrus tuberosus. The sequence continues at coordinate 4,179,860 of JALAZF010000406.1, forward strand.
TGTGTGTCAAAGAGGACTGGCTCTGGAAAGAGAGCTTGGCAAAGATGCTCTGGAGATTAAGGAAGTTATGGAGCTGATTAAGGTAGCTGGGTTGATGAAAACTGTTTCTGGGTTCTCCAAATGTTATGATGGGCTAGTTATGGAGTTTGTGGTAAACATTCCTGTGGACATTACTGACAGAAGGAGTGTGGACTTTAGAAAAGTATATGTGAGAGGTAAGTGTATTGACTTTTCTCCTGAGGTTATTAACACCTACCTAGTAAGAAGTGAGCAAGATTATAGAGAGCTGGAAGTTACTGATAATGAGGTGTGCAAGGAGATCACTTCCACTCAAGTGAAGGTTTCGCCTTTGAAAGGAAAGCTGTCTGCTAGTCTTCTTAGTGTCAAATATGCTATCCTGCACAAAATAGGTGCTGCAAATTGGGTCCCCACTAATCACAAAACTACTATCTCTGTTGGCTTGGGGAAGATGATTTATGCTGTTGGGACAAAGAAAAACTTTGATTATGGGTCCTACATTTTTGATCAAACTGTGAAGCATGCTTCAACAAATGCTATTAAAATGCCTATAGCATTTCCTTCTCTCATTTATGGAGTGATCCTGAAGCTACATCCTGGAATACTGACTACTTCAGATACTGCTTGCAAGAGGGAGTCTGCATTAGCCTTACATCCCAAGTTGTTTGTAGGGAAGCATGTCCCAAATATTGTCTCAACATCAGGTTCTGGTGTCAAGATGGCATGTACCAAAGCTGATATGATAGAAGAATTGAAGTCTTCCTGCAAGGATTTAGATGTGGTGATCAGCACCAGCACTGCTAGGAAGATGAAACTTAAGCAGTTGATCAAGTCTTTGGAATAGGATGGAGATGATGAGGATGTCAATGCTGAAGGTTCAGGTTCTGAGAAAGGTGATTCAACAACTGAGAATGAGGATAATGAAGATGGTTTTACTGATGATTCTGATTGAGCTAGATGTGTTGTTTCAATATTTTATTTTATCTTTTTCTGCACCTTGAGTATTTTTTTGTATCTTGGATAATGGTATTGTTATTTTTATCTGGTTTTTTGTTCTATGATTTGTCATGTGATGCCTTCTTTTGATTGACAAGGAGAGCTAGCCTAGGACTAAATGGTAGTTTTTGATAGTAGTAAGAGGGACTAACTGGTTGATGGTTGGCCAATTGTGGCTAAAAAGGGGGAGAGTTAGCCTAGTGCTGCTGTTTGTTGTTGCTGTTGCCTAGCTCTTTGTTGTGGTTCTAGGTTTGAGGGGGAGTTTGTAGTTCTAGTTTGTGCAGCTGGTATGATGTTTGAGTTTGGTACAGTTGTTGGATGTTGCTGATGCTGGGTGTTGTTTGGAGATTAGTGTTTATCCGCTGCAAGTTTTTCTGATGTTGGCTGAGATTGTTTTAGCCAAAATTAGCCAAAGCGGGAGATTGTTAGTTCTTGTATTGGCTGCAATTTTGGTAAAACAATGTTGATGTTGAAGATGTCATTGTCTGATGTCTTAACATGAGTTACTAACATTCAGTTTATGTTAAGTTATTTAGGGTTGCAGTTTTGTGTGCTGATGTTAAACATGATATCTTGACATCAGTTGACAGAACATCAGAACATCGGTCTGCTGTGTTATTAAGGTTGCACGTGTTTTTGTTGGTGGTGAGATTTTTTCTTAAGTGAGTGAGAGATTGCAGGCGAATATCTTGGTAAAAATATATTCTGGTGCAATCACATGTGAGGCAGATCTTGTTGCTGTTTTTAGGGCTGAATGATATGAAAAGATTTGAAGAATAAAATCTGTTTTAATTTCAAATCAAATCAGAGATTTTCAAGGAGTCCAAGCCCAAGTCTGAGTTTCTATTTAAAGCAGCCACAACCCTACTTGGATGATACGAAGACTATAGAGTGAATACTGAGTATCAGTTGTTAGAGTTTTCGTTTGTGTTTTGTAAGCCATTCATGCTTGAATTGGTATAGTTTGTTTGAGTTGTAATTGTCCTCTCTAAAGCTTTTAAGCAAGAGAGTATTGTTCTTGATCAAAGCTTTTAAGCAAGATCAAGTTGGGAACTTTGTAATCTTTGAGTTGTATCACTAAGGTGATTAAGGGGGAGTGAGTGGTATCTCATATCTAAGAGGTTCTTAGGTAGAAGTATCATTGGGTAGTGATTAAGTTAGGAGATTGTCAACTGGGATTGTTGAGTCTGTAAGTTAATACTACTAATAATGATTTTCCTCCCTGGCTTGGTAGCCCCCAGACGTAGGTAGTTAGACCGAATTGGGTGAACAATTCATTGTGTTGATTGACTATTTTATTGTCTTGTTCATTTAGCAGATTGTGTTGTTGTGACATCACACTTAACATCACACATCTGATACCAGAATTTCACAAGATTTAAAGGCTTGCATGAAGTCAAAGGTTTACCCCTCCCATTAAGCATGTACTAGGGTTTATTGTGTACCTGTACAATGGGTTCTAACAAGTTCTCTAAATCATCAGTCCATCTTTCGGATATTATCAATTTCCCAATTACTTGGTAGTTAATAATATTCTCAAGACAACCTCTTTTGAGTGTAGTATCGGATATCAACTATTTTGGGTCTACACCCTCATAGTCATCACACTACGTTCCTAACAAGGCCAAGTGGGGTTTAAAGGTGACTAAAAGTTCTCAGCTTCATAGGCTCAATCAAGAATAGTATCGTTTTCACAATTTCTTGATCAACAATACTTATTCTTAAAAGTGCCTCCACTGAGTGGTGATTTCTCAAGTCAGCTTGGTCGGGAATCAACTCCCTATAAGCCTTCTTGAATATACCACTTTCCCATCTTATTTTTATGCTCAAGTCGAGGTTGGGACTTATCTCACCATATACAAGCACTACTACAAAACGCGTAAACAACAATGCCAAATTAACAACGGTTTCTTATTCACCGTAGCAATATGTGATATTTTGGAGTGTGCATTTTTTTATTTTATTAAAATACTTTTAATCACGGTTAAAATTCCAACTGTGGTGAAAAGTGAGGCCTTACACCACGGTTATTTAAAAAACTGTGACTATAGGTAGCGTTTGGTCATGGGTTCAAGCCCTAGCACCAACATTTTTGGTTTTTTACTTATTTCTTTTAAATGCTGACAGGCCTTTCACCACGAATATTTAAAAAATCGTGATTGTAGGTAGCATTTTTTACTTATTTTTTCAAAATGCTGACAGACCTTTCACCATGGGTATTTAAAAAACCGTGATTATAGGTAGTGTTTGGTCATGGGTTCAAGTCCCAACACCAACATTTTTGGTTTTTTACTTATGTTTTCAAGTCCCAGCACCAACATTATAGGTGGCACGCTTATTGAGTTTATTCACTGTCCTTAAACAAATCTTGGCCGTCCATTTAGTGATTATCAATGGTCAAGACACTACTATTAGTGATCCGCGTGAAACCTAAAACTTAGACGAACTTCCAACTTAGACGAACTACATCTTCTACCTCCAAACATCACCTTTCATTTTCGATACTCTATTTCTCCACTAAACCAAACTCGAAAACAACATTTCTTTCATAAACAAAACTCGAAAATATCATTTCTTTCATTAACAAATTTTGGAACTCCATCATCTCTTCTACCACTTGAATGAGACAAGGAAAGTATGGATTCGAGTTAGCAATGTTAGTTGTTGGTGCTATTTTTTTATTATTGTTGTTCTTGTTGTTATTATTGTTGTTCTTGATGTTGTTTTGTTGTTGTTGTTGTTGTTGTTGTTGTTGTTGTTGTTGTTGTTGTTGTTCTTCTTCTTCTTCTTCTTCTTCTTCTTCTTCTTCTTCTTCTTCTTCTTGTTATTGTTGTTGTTCTTGTTCTTGTTTTTGTTGTTGTTCTTATTGTTGTTCTTGTTGTTGTTCTTGTTGTTCTTGATGTTGTTGTTGTTCTTGTTATCCTTGTTGTTGTTCTTGTTGTTGTTCTCGTTCTAATGTGGTAATTTTTTTTTAATTTTATTAAAAGACATACAACAACGAATATTTAAAATAACTGTGATTATAGGTAGTTCTAATGCTGCATTTTTTTAAAAATGTTATTAAAAGACATACAACAACGTGTATTTAAAATAACCGTGATTATAGGTATCGCACTTTCCAGTTTATTACAACGGGTACTGGGCCGTGATTGTAAGTATCATATATACAACTACACTCTACATAACAATGCCTGGGCCCCGCGTGATTATATATCTTTCCCAACCGTTGTTAAATGGGTTTTCCGTAGTAGTGAAGGTAACCACCCATGAAAAATAGCAAAACAAATCATAGCAAGCAAACAATATAACACAAATATAAATAAGTTAGGCTCAACCCTCTTGGGGTGTTCCCCAGTGAAGTCGCCATTTCTGTTGTGGTGAGAATCGAATATCAAGCTATTGTATTACCTTGAATCACAAATCATTGAAGTTCACCACCGAACTATAATTTATCCAAAGGAAAGGGAAAAGATTGAATAAAACCCTCATTGCGCAATGTAACAACAATGCAAAGAGATCTAAGGTTCGGGGGTTGGTTATACTAAGGAAAGGTATTAGTACCCTACGTATCTATAGTATCCTATAGGAACCTCTTAATTGTATTTGTGTTATTGTTTGCTATTGTTTTGAAATGTCTTATGTTTTGGTTTTATTGGTGAGGATAGGAACCTAACAGTTTATTACTAAGTATGCTCGCTAAAACTTCGCAGTCATGTGCCTATATATCTTTACAAGGATGGAATCAGAGCATTTGTAGTTCACCTAAACAAGGGTAAAGAACACTTGATTATGATCAAGGTTCCAAGGGGGAGGTAAGTGTTATAGCCTTAACACTTATTTGACTTTAACAAAGTTGAAAGAGTTGTAAATTCTATCCTAAGTCTAGGTTGTAAGACTTAATGACTCTAACAAGGTCAAGAGGGAAGTTGGGTATTGCTAAACTACCTGTGAGATTAAGTCAATGAAGTATTCTTTCCCTTGAATTTAGAAACAAGAGGCAAAAAAAGAAGATGAAAGCTAACAAGCTAACATCACTTGGGGAAATAACTTGACAAAGTTAAAAGTAAGCATAAATAAATGGATAAGATGAAAAAGGATGATATTCAAACATGATATCAATTGTAAGTGACAAAGGTAACATTCAAACATGATGTTAATCAAGGAATCATATGAGGTATGACAAAGTTCAAATACACATGGTAACAGCCAAAGCACAAAGGTAGATGTGGCAACATATAAAACAAGGACTTGATAAAGTCACAAATGATCAAAGTAACAACCATGAACACATTCAAGACTTAATGAAGTTACAAATAAACATGGTAACAACCAAGGTAAGCATATACAAGCAAGGATGTTAAGCATACATGAGACATAGTTCTAAAAATACTAAAGCATCATGGAGGTAAACAAGAATTCAAATCAATCATGGATACAGCAATATCAGCATGGTATCATGGATGACAAGTTCAAGTACATAATTAGGGTAAGCATGGATTAGGGTTTACTAACACCACTTAATCATGAATATTAGAAAAACATGGACAAGTTGTAACAACACTTAATCATGAATATAATTTAAACATTCAAACATGTATAAGTCAGCACAACACTTAAACATGGATACAAGTTACAAGTTTAAACAAGCATGGATATGAATATCAAACATGGATGAGATCAATTAACATGAATGGATTAAAACATGGTTCAAACATGACACATACAAGCTAAGGAATCATATTGAGACATGGTTTAACTTAAACACCACTTAATCATGAAAACAAGTTAAGATGTTCAAGACAAATAAAGGTAACAATTAAGGCATACTTGAGAAAAGAAACATGTTCATAACAATAACATGTAGGTAGAAGATGCAAGCACACAAGGGATGATATGTGAGCATATAGATGACAAGATATAGTTTAAACATCACTTAATCATGAAAACAAGTTAAGACATTACTTGAACATTTAATCATGAAAACAATTTAAACATATTTAGGACAAATAGGTAACAACCAAATATACATGTTATGGGTTTAACCATGGTGTCAACCAAGGTGAAAACATCGCAAATGTTTTGATATACAAGCATGTATACAGAGACATATTAAGACAAAAATCAAGTGTTTATGAACACATAATCATGGTATAATCCACACAAGGGCACATATGCACATCAAGGTTCAAATAAGACATGGAAGAAAGTCATATATTGAGGACAAAATAACCAAGTAAGAACTCATGGTATAGTCAAAGTTTCAACACACACTTAACATGTAAACATACACCAAAAATGTGTCAAACTCAAGTCAAAACAAAGATGCACAAGTTAAAAACATCACACAAGGTCTACACAAAGTATATGAGGTTCATACAAGTAAATATGGACAAAGAAAATCAAAGGATCAACCAAAGTAATCAAAATAAAACTTTAAAAACCCTAAAAAAAGTCACTCACTTTGAACAAGTAGAAGTGCAAGAAAAATAAATATTTTTAAGGATTTATTTTTATAAACAGAAAATAGGTATTTTCATGAACAAATGGCAAAAAGAATGGGTCCAAAAGCTTTAGGGATCATAAAGTTATGAAGATTTTATTTTGTGAAGAGAAACAAAGAAATAAGTTGTAAAAAAAAGGAAGTGGCCTTGGGAGGGTTTGAACCCAGGTCAGGTTGATTTCCACTCAAAATTAAACCAAGTGAGCTATGGCGCGCGTGTGAATTTTTTTTAGAAACAATGTAATATATTTAAAAGCAATTCAGAAATATATATGAAGCAAAAAATAACACAAAAAGGGTGGTCCAGGCAAGGATCGAACCCAGGCCAGGATAGAGGAAACAAGGAATAGCAAGGCGCGCTACCACTGGGGTGGTCAATACATCTGTGTATTAAACCACCCAGATAAATATATATTTTTAGTTTTTAACTAAATGGCCACATCAGCGCCACATCAGCATCATCTTTCTCATCTCGCTCTCTCTATTTCTCTCTCCCCGTGCCCTAACTCATCCTTTTCTTCTTCAGAATTCCAACTCATCATATCTTCCTCATCTCTCAACCATTTTTAATTTTGTAAAGACCAAAGTTGAAGTATTTTTTCCAAGGATTCTAATGGTACCATTATCTTACCCTAAAACTAACTATGTAACACACACGAAGCTCACCAACAGTGCAATACCAAAATGTTATCACATGTTAAAACATTACATATGCAACTCATACACTACAAATAGTGGTTCAAACAGCTAACACATGATATTGTCTACATCTTTACTTCACAAATAAACAATCAATGATGTGTTTATCATGAGATTGATGAAACAAGAAACCTTACCTCTTGGAGACAGTCCAAGGCCTCTTCAAATGCTATTAAAGAAGTGAAAAGATAGTCTCCTTAGCCTTGTAGATCCTTGGAGAGAATATTTGAATGCTTAGATTGATTGGAAGTGGTCTCAAAATTAAAACCTGACCCCTCTTGCAAGATGAAAGTGAGAAATAGTGAATGGTCTATGGAGTGATACATAACTTGTTCAAGTGTTGGAACAAGCTCTATTAAGAGTCTAGGAGTGGTTTGTGAGGTTACTTTGAGAAATGCACGAGGGAAAAATGTTTGGCTTGAGAATTTTAAAAAATGAGGTTATTTGCAAATTCTATTGGGTGGGAGAGTTTTCAGAGGTTTGAAGGGTGTATGTTGTGTGTTTTGAGGTTTAAGGGAGGCATCTATTTATAGGAGAACTCGTGGGACTTGGAGCTGGTCAGGTTACAAAGTTATGAATCTTTGGCTTGGTTGAATTGAAACTTGTAGTTACATGAAGTTTGTGTAATTCCCAAGCATAGTACCATGCCTCTAGGGTTGTTGAAAGTGTTTAGAGGTCTTGCTTCTCAGTACAAAACTTTTGGAGTGTAGGAGAAACAATTACAATGCTCAAGAAGTTGACTTTGGTAATTAAAGTAACTTTATCAAATTAGAAGTATGAACTTTCTTCCAAAAATGGAAAAACTCATGAACAAAAGCTTAAACAAATGGTTAATGCCTCATAATTTAGTGTAATCTTCTGATTATGGAAGGATTTGGAGATAATGTGGCCTGAAAAGTGGGATTACAAAGCATGGCTTGGAGATTTAATCAAGAACAAGTTATGAAGATGGCCTAAAATCCAACTTTCAGATGCCAACTTCATCCCTTCGAACCTCTCAGCTCAAGTATGGGGAATTTGTGTTCTTGTACTTTTTGAAAAGTCTCAAACATGCTCTACGACTTTCATGTTTTTAGAATTTCTTGATTCCCAATAGATCATGATGAAAACTGGCACTCATGTTTGGTACTTTTTGAAAGTTAAAGCTGTCTTGAAAATTTTCTAAGTGTGGAACTTTTTATCACTCACTTGATGGCTTCATAACTCAAAATCCTTTCACTTTTTGGAGATTAACCCTCAGTCACAAAGTTGTAGTATATTGTAAGGGCTTCAATTTGATCTTTTGAATACAATAAATGGTGGTCTATATTGAAAGTTATGACCCTCCAAAGTTGGTACCAAATTTAGGGTTTTGTACAACACTTAGAAAAAATTCACTTTCTTCCACTTTACCCCTTTTGCAAGAAACCTTCAAATTCTTGATTTTTCATGATCAAACTCATTGATCAAACATTTTTCCCTGTACTTTAGCTTGAGGACTTCAATTTTGACCAAAAATCTCAAAAGTCAAAGAGTTGACTTTGTAGTCAAAGGCTTGTGTATCAGATGAAATTGACTGTGTAATCTTCAATGATCTTGAACTCTTGAGTCTTTCAAACATCATGGATGGACTCCAAGGATGTATTTGAGTATCTTGAATCATGTCCCGAGGCTTGGATCGTGTCCTGATCAAAATTCAAAGGCACAGTTGAATTTGTTTGATGAAACCCTAAATTGGGGTCAGATGAAGTTGAGTCTTGATGAACTTGTAATAAGACCAATTTGCACTTGATCTTTGATGGAGAGAGGTCTCTTGAGTCTATTCACACTTGGTAGTTTGATGATCAATCCAAGAAATTTATTGATCAACTAAAGATCCTCTTGATTCCCTTGGTTCAAAACCCTAATTCACAGATGAAACAAAACAAAGAACATTTTGTACAAGGTTAAGTTAGAAATGCAATGCATGATATTCCTAGAATGATGATGAAATCTAGGGTCAAAATTTGGAGTATGACAGTGGGAGTATTGATTCACGACACACACCTCCTGCTCTTTCTTCTTTATAAAGCTACTTGCTTCTTCAAGCTACTAGAAGCACCCCCTTCTTTGGCCAATCTGCCTTCACGGACCCCCTCTTCTAGGTGCATCCCCATGTTTACCATTTCAATAAAATCATTGGGAGCGCTAGCAATCATTCTCTTGTAATAAATCAAACTCAAGGTCTTCAAGAAAATCTTGGTCATTTCTTTCTCCTCCAAAGGTGGGAAGATTTGAGCAGCGCCCTCGCGCCAGCATTGTGCATACTCTATGAAACTCTCCTTGTCTTTCTGAGTCATAACTCTCAACTGATCTCTATCTGGCGCCATATTAACATTGTACTTATACTGCTTAATAAAAGATCCACCAAGGTCATTGAAAGTACAAATCTTCACACTATCTAAACCCATGTACCATTTGAGGGCGGCACCGGTTAGACTTTCTTGAAAGTAATGGATTAACAACTGATGATTGTCTATCTGAGTAGACATCTTCCTTGCATACATTACAAGATGGCTCTGAGGACAAGTATTTTCCTTATACTTCTCGAAATATGGTACTTTGAACTTATGAGGAATTTTAACATTAGGAACCAAACAAAGATCTGAAGCGTTCTTGCCAAACAAGTCCTTCCCTCGGAGGGCCTTGATTTCCTTCTGCATTTTTAGAAATTGATCTTGAAACTCATCTAGCCTTTCATCCACTCCCACACTTTCACTTGGAGCGGTATGGAACATGGGCTCTTCATTATAAGGAGTAACATGTACCACAGAAGGTGGCACAGACATCACATCGGTAACGGCTAGAGCTTCGGTAGCTTGGGGGCGATACCTTGCTGGCATAAAGTGAGGAGGCATTCCCCAAGGGAAACTGAGAGGCATGGTATACTGAGGATCATTGACTGGCACCACAGAAATGGGCATGGAGACGATTTCAGAAATCACAGTCCTTTGAGCAGTTTCTTGAGAATTAGGAGACTGATTTTGAGCAGCCGCTGTATCTTCCATCAAGATGGTGAGTATTTCCAAGATATTTTTCAGAGTAGTGACCTCTTCTCTCAGTTCTCTATTTTCCTGCTCGAGATGTTCTATTCTTCATTTCTGACCTGCTCGGGTGTTGTAGTGATGATTCAGATTGTCTATTGGAGAGAACAGGCAGGGTGTAGCGTGCAATTTTTGTCGGCGACGCGACCACCTTATCGCCATGGGTTTTTCCTCACCGTAATGGTAGGGATTGGGTGTTACTTTCTGATTTCTTATTTATCCTATGAAGCTGGAAAGGAAAGGGATGCTATCTCAAACTAACCTTACATGCAAATGTTTTCTTTAACAAATGCTTAAGAGGTTGGGGGGTCCGGGGTCAGGTTATACAATGGGGAGTTTTCAATTACCCATCCTATATGTGGTTATCCACAGATCATTAGCAATTATCTTACTATTTTCTACTTACTGGTGTTTGTTTGTCAATTGGGAAAGCTTCTCCTTTGGGAGGGTTGAGAGAGAGAGAGAGAGAGAGAGAGAGAGAGAGAGAGAGTTTTTGTTGATTTCGGGTTGTTCGATGTTTTTGGTGAGGTACAGGACCTAAGATTTTTGATTAGTGTGCTCGCTAAGATTTCGCAATCTTATGCCTACGTATTCCCGTTAAAGGTAAACAAGGAAATTAGAGCAATTGTAGTTCCTCCTATTCTATGGGAGGAAAGATGTTTTTTGGTGTCTTGTTCAAAGCCCAAGATTAAAGCTAAAGGGAGTATTTGTGTCTTGATCAAAGCCCAATATTTAAGCTAAAAGGCTTGACTGAGAGAGAATTTGTCATCTGTGAAGGGAGATATCTCATCTGTCCATCAGAGTTGTTGGGTGACTGATTATAAAGGACGATTACATTAACTGGGATGTGAGAATCCTAGCAATGCCATAATTTCCTTTATGAGGGATTGTAGCGTGCGATTTTTGTTGGTGACGCGACCTCCTTTTCGCACAGTTGCAGTTTCTTCCTCAATGAGGAGGAGTGGGGTGCTACTTTTTGATTTCTTATTTATCCCGTGAAGCTGGAAGGGAAAGGGAAGCTATCTCAAACTAACCTTGCACACGAATGTTTAATTGAACAAACGCTTAAAGAGATTTAGGGAGTTCGGGGTCAGGTTATAAAATGGGGAGTTGTAAGTTACCCATCATATATGTGGTTATCCACAGGTTGTTAGTTTTAGGTTTTTCTTTGTACTTGATGGTGTTTATCCGTTGATGGGTTGGGAAATATGAGAGAGAGAGTTTGTTTTTGTTGTTGTTCGGGTTTTCCGATGTTTTTGGTAAGGTACTGGACCTAAGTTTTGATTGGTGTGCAGTTACTGGACCTAGAGTTTTTGATTGTTATGCTCGCTAAGATTTTGCAATCTTATGCCTACGTATTCCCGTTTATAGAAATAGGGAAATCAGAGCAATCGTAGTTCCTCCTATTCTATGGGAGGAAAAAGATGTTTTGGTGTCTTGTTTAAAGCCCAAGATTGAAGGTAAAAGGTTTATTTGTGTCTTGTTCAAAACCCAAGATTGAAACTAAAAGGTTTGACTGAGAGAGTATTTGTCATCACTAAAGGGAGACGTCTCGTCTGTTTATCACAACCGTTGGGTGACTATTTATAAAGGAGGATTACTTTAACTGGGATAAGTGAATCCAGCAATGCCATAATTTCCTTTATGAGATATTTTTCCTGAAGGAGAAAACTTTAACTCAGTGTTGAGCAATGCCATTTTTCCTTAGGAATCTTTCATACTAAGAGAGGGACAGTGGCGTGGATGTAAATAATCCAGAGGCTTACCACTTACAACAATTAGATGAAAGAGGAAGTTTGCCTGGATAAGAGATGGACGACATCTTGGATATTTGAATCGACAAGTGTGCCACTTACAACAATTATCTGGGATTAGGGCTTGTTTTGATTTATCTGTTTTGATGTGTGATAAACAGAAAAATGTCTTCCTACAGAGAGATTTAGATTCCCTCTGAAGGGATGTTGATTTTTGTGTGCCTTGATCAAAGCCCAAGGTTGAAGCTAAAAGGTTGATTGACTCCACTGGGGAAGTCCTTATACAAAGCCTAAGAGGAGGCTAGGAAAGACTGACTCAAACAAGAGAGTGTTTATCTATGTCTTGTACAAAGCCCAAGATTGAGACTAAAAGAGAGACTGGCTCTTTTGGGGATACAAAGCCTAAGAGGAGGCTAAAAGTTGACTTTTCCAGGGAAATATTTAGTATGTCTTATACAAAGCCCAAGATTGAGGCTAAAAGAGATTTTGACTCCACTAGGGAGGGCTTGTATGTGTCTTGTACAAAGCCCAAGATTTAGGCTGAAAAGAAGAATGACTCGGTGGGAAAGAAATCTTTATTTGTCTTGTACAAAGCCCAAGATTGAGGCTAGAATGAGACTTTACTGACTCGACTGAGGATATTTCAGGTGTCTTGTACAAAGCCCAAGAGTGAGGTTGAAAGAAGTTTGACTCTGCTGGAGAGTATTATCTGTCTTGTACAAAGCCCAAGATTGAGGCTGGAGGATTGACTCTGCTTAGGAAATTTATATGGTGTCTTGTACAAAGCCCAAGATTGAGGTTGACCAAGCTGGAAAAATCATTATACATAGCCTAAGAGGAGACTAACTCCTGCTAGGGGAAATCATTATACCAAGCCTAAGAGGAGGCTGAAAAAGATTGACTCAACAAGAGAGTGTTTTTGTGTGTCTTGTACAAAGCCCAAGATTGAGACTAAAAGGGTTGACTCAACAAGAGAGTGCTTTTGTTTTGGTACCATTTACTCAATAAGAGAGTGTGGAAAGATACTTGACTCAATAAGAGAGTGGGGAAAATCATTTGTATAAATCCCAAGAGGAGGCTATCTTTGTTGGGGAAGAACAAAGAAAGACATCTTTATACAAAGCCTAAGAGGAGGTTGTCTTCTACTGAGGATTATTGAGATCCAGAGGCAGGTCCAAATGGGGAATCAACTCTGGCTGAGGGTTTGCAGAAGAGTTGAGGTATCAGAGGCCTTGAGGTTCTGATTTGGGATAGTGTTATACTGATAGTAAGCTGGCCCTGGCTGGGGAATCTTAGGAGAAAGACTGGGTTTTAGAACCCATGGGTTTTAACTCTACTGGAGATTGGTTAAATGACCAGGGTTTTTTCTTTATTTGTAGGAACTTGAGAATGTCTTTGAGATCCAAGAGGGGATTCGACTGTCCAAGTCTACTAGTATGAAAGAGTTTAACTTTGTACGATGCCCAAGAGGAGGCAGGTGTTTTAAGGGACGAGGATCAACCCTAAATTGGTCTGAAGTTTTGACACTGGAAAGATTGCTTTAACAAAGGATGACTAAGTTTTGTCTTATACCTTTAAGAGGTCTTCAGGGTCCTTGTATTAAGCCCAAGAGAAGGCATGAGAACTTCTAAGAAGCCGGAGGGTCCTTGTACAAAGCCCAAGAGGACGCGGGTATGCTTTTAGGAAGCCTGTGGGTCCCAAACCTAAGATGAGTTCAAGAAAAGTTTCACCGGGAATAATCTTTTCTTTAATGAACAGTTCTAGGGTTTGAAGAAATTCAAGAGAGGTTTCACCGAGAATTAATCCTCTATGGGGAAATGAATTTCTTTGACAATTTCTAATAGTGACAGTCTGAGAAAAGTTTCACCGGGAATAATGCCTTTCTCTTTGTTCCATATTGTTTAAGACCAAGAGAAGGCAAGACTGTATCTGGAAATCCTATGGGGATCTAGTTTTGACTGTATTAAAGAGTGACCAACCGGCTTTACCTAGATCTAGACTTAGTTGCCGGGGAAAACTCTAAGCAGATATACTAGGATACATACGGTTGATATATGACAAGTATTTAAAAGGATATGAAAGAAGGACTTACAAGTGAGCAAGCTTCCAGCAATACAGTTATATATATATATATGAAAGCAGGTAGAGAAAGCTGATAAAAACTTACAGGCGAGCAAGCTTCCATAGTAACAGCTGTATAGTTAGTTGTTCAAGAAATTAAAGAAAGTTTTGATAACAACTATGAGTTTGAACCTAAATCAAAAGGGAAGTTGTTTTTGAAAAGATTGTTGGGGCTTATACTCAAGGAGAGGCCCAGATGAAAAACAGTAATCGTACCGTTATTTTGTAAATTGTATCGGGACTTATACAACGACTGAGGCCCAAAAAGGTTTTTGTATAACAAGGATTGGGTCTTACACTCTATTAGAGGCCCAAAGCTGTTTGAAAAGATTTGTTAGGGTGATAGTGATCAAAACCCTAATTTTGGTTTTTAAATGTATTTTAATTGAATAAAAAATTCAATTAAAATAATCAAACAAGTGAAAAAAGGTTGTGATCTTGGATTTATATTTGGAAAATCATGTTTCATTCATGGGATGATTTAAAAATCATTTGAATTTTGCAAAACCAAGAGAAAGAAATATTCTTAATGTTTAAAAACAAATAAAAATATAATTCTTTAAAAAATACCAAATATATGAAATAAATAATATTTTTGTGAAATTTCCATGGAATAAAATATTTTAATATTTTTGGGAATTTTCCAAAAAAGAACCAATAAAAAATAATTAAAATTGAGAGAGAAAATAATTTTTCAATTAATTAACAAAACATGAAAATAATGAAAAAATAGCACAAAAGTGAAAAATGGCAAAAAAAGGTCTGGGTGGGGTTTGAACCCATGACCTTGGCAAAAAACACACATGCACGCTATTACTGGGGTGGTGATACATCCGTGTATCAAAACCACCCCATAAATACATAAGGGGTGCCAAGTTTTCAGGTCTGGCCAAGGCAAGGCAAGGCATGTTTTGGCAATTTACGTGAAGCCTCTAACTTTCCCATTTCTCCATGGATTGGGACAAAATTTAGGTGCATCTGACCTAGAATTTCATGAGGAATCCAATGGTGGTCTTGGAATTTTGAAAATTCCTCTAACTCAAAATCCGATAGTGATTCCAAAATAGGCCTATCTTTGCATGTTCTATGCTATCTCATGGTACAAGCAAGAATTACATGGAAAATTGGTTCAAACACAACATATACAACATGTATGAGATGTTTATGATCAATGGACATCAAAGGAATGCATAATTCAAAGAGTTCAAGTTGTCATGCACTTACCTCTTGGGGCTTTTTGTGCTATCTACCAAGTCCCTTGTTCCAGAAGTAATTTGATGTTTTGGACACTCTCAATTGATCCCTTAGAAGCTTTTAGGATGACTGGAACCAGCTGGAATCCCCAGGAACAATTTTTGGCACTTTCTTGCAAAAGAGGCAAAAGTGACCAATATGGCAACTCTCTCAAATGGTGTTCCAGATGAGGGGGACCATTTGGGACAGTTTGAGGATGATATTTAGAGTGTGTTTGAGGCTTTGTTTGGTTTTGGAAGTGACTGAATCAAGGCATGGCTTGAAAAATGCAGAAAAGTCCAATTTTGAGGTTTTGGAAGTGGACTTTGTGATTTTGGTGTTTCAGGTCACAAGTGAGTGTTTAGACAGCTTACATATGATACATTAGATGTGCTTGGATCATGAGCTATGGTGGAATTGCTCTCTAACTCAAAAACTCAGAGATTACTTGCAAAAGAAGGCATTTTGGCCTAGAGAAAGAGATTTTGAGGGAAGCAAGTGTTATAGTGCTTTGGTGTACTCAAACTGATCACAATTGAGCTCAATTTATAGTGTGTCAAGTTTGTTTTGGCAGCAATAGTGAATGGCAGCTGCAGCAGGCCTTTGGCCAATGTTAAGCAAAAGGAATCTTAAGTTTCCTCTAGCCATTGACTTGAGGTTAGGGCACAGACCTATGGTTCTTTGATTCAATGCTGATTCTTGACTCATTCAGTTAGGAATGTATCAGTCCATGGCATCTTGGTGTATCCATTGAATGCTTGGAAACAAAATTGGAGTCTTGGCACCTTTTTAGCCTTTTTAGGTTTGTTATGGCTAAGTGTAGATTCTTGGACTTTGGAGGCTTGGGGATCAGATCATTCTCCTTTTGTTTTATCCTCAGATGTGTCTAAATGGATGACAAGGCTTGGAGTTGCTCAATTTTCCAAATCGAGCAAAATGCCAAAATCTGCCTTGTCCAAGACAGTTGGAAATGGTGATTTTGAGGGATTCATATCTCCCTGCTCAGGTTGAGTTATGGGAGGCTCTTGTGCTTTTTAGAAAGCCCTCATATGATACAAAACATGTGTGATCATAGTTTGTTTTGAAACTATTTTGATCCAACTGAAAAAACCTCATGAACATTGATGTTCAAGGCTGGTAACTTAGGCAGATTTTCACTAAGTGTTGGAAAAAGTGTCATTTTCATGTTTTTGTGATTTTGACCAATCCATAACTCAAAATCCATAAAGAATTGGAGTCTGAGGTAGTTGAAGCTTTTGTAGAGGGTAGCAAGACCTACAAATCCAGCTTTGGATCACTCAAAATGGTTGCTTGTATCTCAAGTTATGATCCTTGGAAGTTGGTACCAAAACCACTTTTATTCCATAACTTAG
Source organism: Lathyrus tuberosus (assembly GCA_022829125.1). Taxonomy (NCBI): domain Eukaryota; kingdom Viridiplantae; phylum Streptophyta; class Magnoliopsida; order Fabales; family Fabaceae; genus Lathyrus; species Lathyrus tuberosus. Next base: position 4,196,616 of record JALAZF010000406.1, read on the forward strand.
AAAAATTTTGGTTTGTCAAGGTTGCCCCTTTTGCAAGAAACCTCACTTTTCTTGATTTTTCTTGATGGATGATGATCAATATCATACATTAACATTCTTTTTGACTTAGGGGAATCATATTTGTGAAAAATCCCAAAAAGTCAAACTTGATTTGGTGCATAGTTGACTTTTTATCGGGTGAAATCCAAATTGTGCGATCCTTTGTGAAATCTAGTCCTTGACCTAATTCAAACCTAATGGATTGATTCCATAGGTGTAATTGGGTATATTGAATCATGTCCCAGGGTTTGGGAGCATGTCTTGGTCAAAAGTCAAAGGTACAGTCGACTTTTTCTATAAAACCCTAATTGTGGTCCAGATGAAATTAAAACTTGTGAATCAAGTTTCTTGGATCAATCCATTGTTGCAAATGGATCAATGTAGTGTATTTGAGGCCCTAAAATCATGTCTTGAGGTCTTGGCTCATGCTTTTCCTCAAAAGTCAACTTAGGGGTGAATTAGGTCAAGAAACCCGAATTCCTGGTTTTTGGTAAATGCATCCCCTGAGGCTAAATTGACTTAATGATTGGGTCCATGAGGTCCCTTGGAGTATCTTGGGTTGTGCTTTGAAGTATTGGCTCATTCCCAGATGAAAATTTTCATCTGAATGCCCTGGGCGACCAAAACCCTAATTTGGTGACACTGGCGATCTCGAGACTTGATCCACTTGGAATGTTGCAACTTTGTGCTTGATTCTTGATATGGGAGTCCTCTTGATCCCTTATGGATGTTTGAGAGGTTAGACAATTTGAAGATCAAGTCATTTCTTGATTGATCCTTTGTCTAAGTGCTCTGGGAGGGCTTGAAACCCTAATTCTTGATTGTAGTGAAAGCTCAACAATCCTTGAGGAGTTTGATGAGGCATGAAGGTACATCCATATTGTGGCAATGATCCTCACAATGATGGGAAATATTGGTGGTCAAAATTTGGGGTATGAAAGATGCCCCTATTTAATCTTCTTAGACCCGAAGGTGTGAATGACGAAGTTATTCGGTAATTTGGGGTGCAAGAGGATTAAATATCGGAATACCCAAAATTTTGATGGTGGTTATGAATGGCAGTTTGCTCATCCATCTTCTTTTGCTAAGCAATAATGCTTAGAAAAGGGTGAAACTTCCCCTCGATCCTGGTCTTTAGCCAAGGAACAGGTCTAAGTTTCTTAAACAAACTTCCCCTCGATCCTGGTCTTCAGCCAAGGAACTGGTATAAGTTTCTTAAACAAACTTCCCCTCGATCCTGGTTTTTACCCATGGAACTGGTCTCAGTTTCTTTTGTCAATAAACTTCCCCTCGATCTTGGTCTTCAGCTAAGCAACTGGTCTCAGTTTCTTTTTTCAATAAACTTCCCCTCGATCCTTGTCTTCAGCCAAGGAACTGGTCTCAGTTTCTTTTGTCAATAAACTTCCCCTCGATCCTGGTCTTTAGCCAAGGAACTGGTCTCAGTTTTTTTTGTCAAGTTCCTTCCTTGACAAGGGACGCTATCTGTAGCGGTTTTCATCAAACTCCTCGTCGAGTGTACCGGGGAGATGCCATTTGACAGAGTTGTAGAAGTGTACAAACTTCTCTGTTGGAGATACCATTTGTCGACTCTACTGAGGAAAAACGAGTCTCTTGAAAGACTGCTTTCTGCTTGGGGATATTACATCATACTTTTCTTCGAGATCTTCTCGGAGAAATGCCATATCACGTTATCCAATTTCGAGGTGCTGATGACTTCAGTAGCGTTGACTTTTTGAAGGTAAAAACCAATGTGTTGCTGAGAGTCTTTAATTGCGAGGCTTTCTCTGGGGATTTTCCTTAATCCGGGAAAGCGAAGATATCATCTTCAATGGTGAAGAATGATTTTTGTCGAATGTCTTCTTGCCTTTTAGAGGTTCAAGTTATCAAAGTGGTCGAGGACCGTCTCCAATCCATAAATAAACTGGGGAGAAAGATTATTCAGACGCAACATTTCCTGACGAGGAACGAACTGACAACTCGATTGAGAGGACTTTATCACTTGGGGATAAGACTGACCAGAGTAATAGTGATGCAATATGAATATGAATGTGAATCAATAATGCATGATGTATGTATGTTTATGCTGACAAAACTGATGCAACATACAGACTAATGGATGAACACGACTAGATACTCGGCAACTGTGGGGAATAAAAAATATCACTGGTTCCAGACAGCAATCTTGCCTTCCTTAGGAGAGGCAGTCCCTGTGGGGAGAAAGAATTGTTAATCGGTCTTAAGAGGTAAGAAATCTGCCGGGGATATCAGATGGGGAAAATCAAATCTGAAACAGTTGATCCTTCATTCAGATGTACCGGTTTAGAAGGAGTACTTTGATTATGTACTTTGAGGTTCAATCACCTTCGGAAGAGCGATCGATGTTCTTTTCGATGTCCAACAGTCAAAAGAATTGCCATCTTTATTTTAAAAGCAGAAAAATTTTGACAAGTAAATTCATTTTTGTTTTATTTTAAGAATCGTTTATCATGTTAAAAATGTCACTATGTAAAGCTAAAACAAATGAGAATTGCAAACAAAAGCACTAGGGCTCAAATTTTATTGATAGGATGGAAATCAGCCAAGCGCGTGATCCCATAGAGTATTTACAAAGTTTAGAAAATGGTAATTTAAGGGAAAAGGGCTACATTGAAACATAACGACCATTATCCTTTTACCAACTTTGAATTATGGACATCCCGAGCTTCTGTCGAAGATGACCTTAACTGGAGTTTTCTGATGGATGGCATTACTACTGAGAAGTTGAACTGATAAGACGTAGTTACTTGCCATTAATCCCTAACTTTTGCCTGGATTGCACTTTGAGATTTCCAATCCATCGGGATGATTTTTTTTATGTCTCTAATTTTTGCCTGGACCTCCCTTTCGGGTTTTTAATCCACCGAGACGTTTTTTTGTTTAGGCGAAGTATTTCTTGACTACATCAATATTTGTGGGGTAGGCAAATTCCTCTCCATCCATGGTTGCGAGTCTCAAGGCGCCGCCTGAGAAGGCTTTCTTGACCACATAGGGGTCATCGTAATTCAGAGTCCATTTGCCCCCAGAATCAGTGAGGAATAATTGTATCTTCTTGAGCACAATGTCTCCTTTTTTGAAGACGCGAGGTCGGACCTTTTTGTCGAACACTTTCTTCATTCTTTGTTGATACAACTGACCATGGCACAGAGCCATTATTCACTTTTCTTCGATTAGGTTTAGCTCATCGTGTCGACTTTGACACCACTCAGCCTTTGTTATCTTAGCTTCCATTAATACCCTGATCGATGGATCTCTACTTCTATAGGGAGGACTGCTTCCATACCATATACTAGAGAAAAAAGGGGTTGCCCATGTTGAAGTGCGGACAGATGTGCGATAACCGTGAAGAGAAAAGGGTAGCATCTCATGCCAGTCTTTGTAGGTTACAACCGTCTTTCAAACAATCCTCTTGATGTTCTTGTTAGCCGCTTCTACCGCTCTGTTCATCTTAGGTCGGTAGGGAGATGAGTTATGGTGTTCGATCTTGAACTCAGTGCATAACTCCTTTATCATCTTGTTGTTCAAGTTAGATCCATTATTAGTAATGATCTGGCTTGGAACACCATAACGGCAAATGATGTTGTTTTTGATAAATTGGACCACTACTTGTCGGGTTACATTGGCATATGATGCTGCTTCGACCCACTTGGTGAAGTAGTCAATGGCTACCAGGATGAACCGATGTTCGTTTGAAGCTTTGGGTTCGATCATGCCAATCATGTCGATTCCCCATATGGAAAAAGGCCATGGGGAAGAGAGAGCTTTGAGATGCGTTGGCGGTACATGGATTTTGTCTAAATATATCTGACACTTGTAACTTCTCCTCTTGTATTTGTAGCAGTCGGATTCCATGGTCAACTAGTAGTACCCTGCTCTCAGAATTTTTCTCGCCATTGTGTGTCCGTTGGCATGAGTGCCAAAGGATCCTTCGTGAATTTCTTTTATCAGCATGTTTGCTTCTGGTCTGTCAACGGATCGGAGCAAGACCATGTCAAAGTTTCTCTTATAGAGTGTATCACCGCTCAGGAAGAAGTTTCCAGCTAGTCTCCTGAGAGTCTTTCTGTTTTTTCTTGATGCCCAAAGTGGGACTCTTGTTTCTGAAGGAAGCATTTGATATCGTGATACCAAGGTTTGTCATCTATGACTGCTTCAATTGTGAAAATGTAAGCGGGCCGTTCTAGGCACATTATGTTGATCTTAGGTATGTCGTTCCATTGACCTGCACTAATATTGGAAGAGAGAGTGGCTAGTGCATCAGCCATGTGATTCTCTTCACGAGGGATGTGATGAAACTCGATTCTGTTGAAGAATGGTAACAAACTTCTCGCGTAATCTTTGTAAGAAATCAGTCCTGATTGGTATGTGTTTCAATCTCCTTTGATTTGATTGATAACCAGGGCTGAGTCTCCATATACATCCAAGTTCTTAATTCTCATGTCAATCGCTTCTTCGAGACCCATGATACAAGCTTTGTATTCGGCCTCGTTGTTTGTACACTTGAAAGTTAGTCTGGCAGTGAAAGGAATATGGGTACCCTAAGGTGTTACAATGATTGCCCCAATTCCATTTCCATAATGATTGACAGCTCCGTCAAAGATTAGTCCCCATTGGGAACCTCGTTCTGGCCCTTCACTGGGTAGCAGTTCATCACAATCTTTCATTTTTAAGTACATGACATCTTTGTCTGGGAAGTCAATTCCGATTGATTCTCGATCGTCAATCGGTTGATGAGCCAAATGATCGGCTAAAATACTTCCTTTGACAGCTTTCTGAGCATGGTACTCAATGTCGTATTCTGATAACAACATCTGCCAATGGGCGATCCTTCCCGTGAGAGCAGGTTTTTCAAAGACATACTTGATTGGATCCATTTCGGAGATTAACCAAGTAGTGTGACAGATCATGTACTGGCGAAGACGTTTGGATGCCCAAGCCAGAGCACAACGGGTTTTCTCAAGCGTAGTGTACCGAGTTTCACAGTCTGTGAATTTCTTGCTTAAGTAGTAGATGGCAGACTCTTTTCTTTTCGTTTTGTCTTGTTGGCCAAGTACACAACCCATTGAGTCTTCCAAGACTGTTAGGTAGATGATCAACGGTCTTCCCTCCACTGGAGATGATAGGATATGTGGGTTCAACATGTATTCTTTGATACTATCAAAGACGGTTTTGCAGTTTTCTGTCCATGTGAAGTCCTGATTCTTTTTGAGTAATTTGAAGATTGGCGCGCATGTCGCGGTCATGAGGAATATGAATCTGGAAATGTAATTCAAACGCCCCAGGAATCCTTTGACTTGTTTTTCAGTCTTTGGAGAAGGCATTTCTTGAATGGCCTTGACTTTGTCAGGATCAACCTCAATTCCTTTCTAAAAGTTTCCCTGAGTGGACACCGAACGTGCACTTATTGGGATTCAAGCAGAGATTGTACTTCCTCAGATGCTCGAATAGTTTTGACAGTTGGGTCACATGCTTCTCTTCTGTTTTAGATTTGGCAATCATATCATCGACATATACTTCGATTTCTTTGTGTATCATGTCATGAAACAAAGTAGTCATGGCCCTTTGATAGGTTGCCCCGACATTCTTCAAATCGAGCGGAATTACCTTGTAACAAAAGGTGCCCCAAGGGGTGATGAATGAAGTTTTCTCCATATCTTCTGGTGCCATTTTGATTTGATTATAGCCCGAGAATCCATCCATGAAGGAGAAGACTTTGAACTTTGTTGTACTGTCTACCAACATGTCTATGTGCGGTAAGGGAAAGTCATCCTTTGGACTGGCTTTGTTCAGATCCCTGTAGTCTACACACATTCTGACTTTTCCATCCTTTTTCAGAACTGGTACTACGTTGGCTAACCATTGAGGATATTCTGATGTGGCGAGGAAACCTACGTCAATCTGTTTCTGTACTTCCTCCTTGATTTTGATGGCCATGTCTGGATGAGTCCGTCTTAGTCTTTGTTTCAATGGAGGACATTCTGATCTTAATGGTAGATGATGTTCCATGATGCTGGTATCTAACCCTGGCATGTCCTGATAGGACCAAGAAAATACATCGGGAAAATCTTTGAGAAGTTTTATCAAGTTTTCTTTGACGGTCGGACTGAGCAGTGCCCCAATCTTGACTTCTTTTCTCTCTTCTTCTGAACCCAAGTTTACTGTTTCCAACGGCTCCTTGTGAGGTTCAATGGACCTTTCCTCTTGTCTGAGTAATCGGGAGATCTCTTCTGGAATTTCTTTGTCTTCTTCTTCTTCAGCTTCAAATACTGGGAATTCAAAGTTGGGAGAAGGCATTGGATCGTATGTTTCAATGGGGTTTAAAACAAGTAATCTGCAAGATGTGATGATTTGTTTTTTTAGAAGATATAGAGAGAGTGCAAGAATGTGTGCAGTGTATTTTCTGAAAAGTGCTTGTTTTTATTTTTGAGTTGTTTTAGGATTACCATTTTCTGAAAAGCAAAAAGTGAAAACAGCAATAAATGCGGAAATTACAGAGCAACGTTATTTATTTATGATTTTTTGATTCTTGAAACTACAGCCCTATAAAACAAAACTCTGTCGCTTTGGGCGAAGCAAGAGAGACATTTATAGAAAGTGAGCCCTATCAAAACATCCGTTTCACCTGGGCAGGGTGAAAGGTCAAAACAAAGATGGCAATTACTTAGACTTATGAACGACTTTCAGGACATCGACAGCAACCCATTGGCAGCGAACTCCTCGGTGAATCACAAAGTCTGGTACCTTCTTTCTTGGTTTGTCCTCAGAAATGACGCTGATTTCTGGCGGAGCAGGATCGTTGGAGTCTTCCTCCCATGCAGAGTTGTCATAGACGAACTCTTCTGTTGTATCTTGCACAATGTTTTCACTCTCAGGTGGATCTCCTCATCTAGTTGGCTGGATGTCTTTGAGCCTGATACAAGAGCTTTCAGGAGTGGTGTATTTGACCAAGAAGTCGTACTTGCCACTCGGTTGTCCTAAGGTGTCCCATACTTCAGTGGAACTGGAGGAGTCATCCCTTTCGACAACGTTGACCTCGGGAATAGCATAGCTAATGAACTCTTGTCCTGCAATCCTTGCAGATTCATCGTCGTGCTGGATATTTTATGGATGTCCTAAGTAATGATCCCATGATTTGGTGGGGACGCAGGTATTCTTTTTAATGATGCTCAACTGATAGGCGTTATTTGGCTGACTCTTTTTCCCCAAGTCTCCCGAGTACGGATGCCAGATAGGCAAGTCATCCATTGGGTCATAATAGTCATAGTCAAAATTGTCTTTCATCAGAGAGTCCTCCTCTAATGAGTTAGGTGGAGCATGACATCCTTCCGGATCACAATCTCTGTATATCATCTTGACGTCTGATCTTGGTATATATCTCGGACTCTGCTTGGGAAAGCAAAATGGTATATGCGTTTCTTCCTTAGACATATAACCGTCCTCGTTGAGATAGGACTTCCATTCTTCATCTGTATCAGAGGAGTCACCCTCATTGATGGTATGTACCTCTTGAGACACTGGGTGAAGGAAACCTCCACTGTGAAAGAAGTTCTGAATAGGATGAAAACTTTCATCGTTAGTAGCAGTCTGGGTACAGGTTGAGGAAAAACCAAGACCTTTCTTTGTCTTGTTATCTGTATGAATGACAAGATGTCCCCATCCTTTTGCGTTGTTACTCTTGATCATTTTGAGAGCGTCTTTGTATGAGGAAATCGACGTTCCTTTTTCTGATTGATTCTCATTGCTCACCGAGAGTGCTTGAAAATGGGTTCCAACAACCTCTTCTGGTTCTACACAGGAGAATGATGATAAGTTGCTTACGATTAATGCCTATTCTCCACAGACTGTGATTAGTTTGTCATTCTTGACGAACTTCAGCTTCTGGTGAAGTGTCGAAGTGACAGCCCCAACTTAGTGTATCCAAGGTCTTCCTAATAAACAGCTGTAGGCTGCCCGTATGTCCATGACCTGGAAAGTGACTTGGAAAGTGTGAGGACCGATAGTTATGGGAAGGTCGACTTCACCGATAACTATTTTTCTGGATCCATCAAAGGCTTTAACGATGACCTCAGTGCCTCTCATCGTAGATCCTTGAAATGATAGTCGCATAAGAGTAGATTTTGGCATAACATTCAGAGCTAATCCGGTATCTACCAGTACGCTGGCTAGAGCATCATCCTGGAATTTGACTATAATGTTAAGCGCCATGTTATGATTTTTGCCTTCTTCTGGCAGTTCTTCATCACTGAATCCTAAATTGTTGCAGGAAGTGATGTTGGCGATGATGCTGTCAAATTGTCTTATTGTCATATCTTGTTCCACAAAGGCTTGCTCTAAGACTTTTTGTAGAGCTTCTCTGTGAGCTTCGAAACTGAGCAAAAGAGATAACACAGAGATTCTTGAAGGAGTTTGCAACAGTTGGTCTACAATGTTGTACCCGCTCTTCTGGATGAGCTTCAACATCTCATCATTGTTCTTTGAAAGGTCGGGATTACTGGATTGACCGACTGGTTGATTTGGAACTTCTATTTGAGGTTCCTTTTCCTTGGTGGGTTCTCCAACTCCTCTGTTGAAGATCCGACCGCTCCGTGTTACTCGACTGATGTCTGCAATACTTACGACGGAGGGTAATGGAGTTTCCTTTCCATTCTCAATTGTTGTTGCACCATACTTGTAAGGGATAGCCTTATCAGATTTGTATGGTACTGGTCCTGGCAGATAGATAACCGAAGGAGCCTTTTTATTTTTCTGACCATCGTAGCCGGTCTCAATTGGTTCGAGGTTAAGAATTTTTCTACTATCAAGAGGAACTCTTGATTCATGGAGTAGAAGGATTATGGCGCATACGTCTTTGGCCATTTCATGTTTAGGGATTAAGACAACGTCTTTGCTTTGATCAGGAAGATAGTCTTGCATTACGTTGATCGAACCAGAACTTGAACATGGTCCAATCTCTTTTCGGTCCAACTGATTTTGAAGAGCTGACCGCACAAGGTAGAATCATTGGTTGTTCTGCGAGTAAACTCTACAACGCTCATAGTTGTGTGGTGGCACCTGGCCACGTCCACTTTGTATGCAGTGCAACTTCACTAGATCTGTTTCCATTGATCGAACATCCTGACTTTGATGCCTAGTAGGATTCCCATTAGTCATGCTGACTTGTTGTGTGTCTTCATCTAGGTAGATCGGAAGCCACCAGTGGTTCAACAAGTGTTGAAGTGTTCTTTGGACAAGTGCACATCCTTGGTCGTCTTCACGACACACTTTACAATCTTGATAATCATGTGAAGCCAGGAAACCGAGCCGGACTTGCTTAGCGTGTAATTCTACCAGACTGGTATTCATCAAGCAAATATCAAAGTTTTGAATCATATTAACTTGATAATGACTTCTATCACGGTAGTCCTGAATCCATCCGAGATCCATCTGACGCTGGAGGACCTCTTGTACAAAAGAGCATCCCTGATTATTTATTGAGCAGATCAGACAGGAATTGTAATTGTGCCGTGGCAGATCATGAAGTTGGTTTTGCCTTGAGTGCATTTCCACCAAGTTGGCATTCATTGCCAGAATGTTGTGGTTCTGGACAATGTTGGAATTTGTATAAGTCATGTTGACCTCACAGATTTGGTGATCTTGGATCCATCCGAGATCCATCTGTTCTTGTAGAGCTTATTGCACTACGGAACATCCTTGATTATTCTTTGAGCAGATATCACACTGGTGATAATTGTGAAATGGTACATGACCGTATCCGCTCTGTCTGCAATGCATCTTGACCAAATTGGTTCCTAATAGGAGTACATCGTGAATTTGATAGCTGTGGTTAAATCCTTCCTCTATCAAATTTACTGCAGCCTTCTCGTGTTGAGGCAGCGGGATCGTTTGAACATTTGGATCTGTATCCTTGAAAGATAGGACCCCGTTCCTGACAAGCTTCTTATAGCGCGAGTTTTATGTGTGGTTGCGAAGCACTATCGCTTTTGGGGTACTACAACTCGATTCATTTTTTATCCTATTGAAGCTGACGAAGGAAGGGAAATAGATGTCTCCAATTAACCCTTCTTGCATACTGAGTTTAAACAGATGACTGTTGGTTTACAAATGCTACAAAGATTATGGGTCTCTCTTAGGTTATTTTGTTTAGAACACAGTGTTTGGACTATTTGCGAGGTTTTTGGTAAGATGTTAGGGTTTGGTGCTTTTGATTGATTTGGTGAAGATACTGTATTTTGGGTTTTTTTTATTAGTGTGCTCGCTAAGATTTTTCAATCTTATGCCTACGTATTCCCATTTAACGAAACAGAGAAATCAGAGGGATCGTAGTTCCTCCTATTCTATGGGAGGAAAAAGGTGGTTTTGGTGTCTTGTTCAAAGCCCAAGACATGAAGCTAAAGGTGGTTTGTATCTTGTTCAACGCCCAAGATGTGAAGCTGAAGGGTCTATTTGTATCTTGTTCGAAGCCCAAGATGTGAAGCTAAAGGGGTTTGACTTTAGAGGAAATTTTTCATCTCTAAAGAGGATATGTTTATCACAACTGTTGCGTGACTGGTTATAAAGGAGAATTATTTTAACTAGGATGTGTGAATCCAACAATGCCATAATTTCCTTTATATGGGATTTGTTAACCTGAAGGAGAAGATTTTAACTCAGTGTAGAGCAATGCCATCTTTCCTTAGGAATTTCTCATGCTAAAAGAGGGACAGTGGCGTGGATGTAAATAATCCAGAGGCTTGCCGCTTACAGCAATTAGATGGGGGGAAAAGAGTTTTTGATGTTTGTATAATCTGAGCAAGGTACAAATTGATGCTAAAAGGTTGATTGACTCAACTGGGGTTTCCTTATACAAAGCCTAAGAGGAGGCTATTGTCCCAACAAGAGGGTGCTTCTATGTGTGTCTTGTACGAAGCCCAAGACGGAGGCTAAAGGTTTGACTCAACAAGAGAGTGATTTTTATCTCGTATGAAGCCCGAGATGGAGGCTAAAAGGGGTTTGACTCAACAAGAGAGTCTTTTATATGTGTCTTGTATGAAGCCCAAGACGGAGGCTAAAGGTGTTTGACTCAACAAGAGAGTCTTTGTACCTCGTACGAAGCCCGAGATGGAGGCTGAAAATGGGTTTGACTCAACAAGAGAGTCTTTTATACTTAACAAGAGAGTGTTTTTGTATCTCGTACGAAGACCGAGATGGAGGCTAAAAGGGATTGACTCAACAAGAGAGTCTTTTATACTCAACAAGAGAGTGTTTAGGTATCTCGTACGAAGCCCGAGATGGAGGCTAAAAAGGAGGTTGACTCAACAAGAGAGTCTTTCATACTCAACAAGAGAGTGTGAAAAGGTTGGCTCCGCTTGGGAGAATCATTGTACAAAGCCCAAAAGGAGGCCATTGTGCTGGTGACTATTTCAGTTTAGTGACAGGTCCAATGTATTGGATAAAAGAGAAAATCAGTTCTTATAAAGGGACTGATTTAAAGGTATTGTTGTGCTTTGGGATTGATCAGAGGATCAGGGTTATTTCCTGTTCTTTAAGGAAACGGGAAATCTAAAGGGTATCGAGACTATCCAAGTCTACGGGTGTTTTAAGAAATCGATTCCCAAATAGTGAATGATCTTTGTATGAAGCCCAAGAGAAGGCTGGTATGTTAAGGGATGAAGGTCAACCTATTAACTGGTCTGACACTTGACTCAGAAAGACAGCTCTAGCAAATTAATGACTAGGTTCAGTTCCTATACCTATAGAGGTCTCTGGGTCCTTATACTAAGCCCAAGAGAAGGCATGAGAGCTTTTAAGAAGCCGAAGGGTCCTTATACAACGCCCAAGAGGAGTCGGGGATGCTTTTAAGAAGCCTGTGGGTCCCCAAACCCCGAGAAGTTCAAGACATGCCATTCACCAAGAATAGATCAAGCCAGGAAAGTCCGAGAATTTGGAAGAAACTCAAGAGATGCCATTCACGGAGAAAATATCATCTCTGGGGAGTTAGAGTTTCTCTAACAATGTCTAAGAGTGATAGTCTAAGAAAGGGTTCACTAAGAATGCTGCCTTTCACATCTCCATATTGTTTAACCCCAAGAGGAGGGAAGACTGTGTCTGGTAATCCTATGCGGATCTAGTTTTGTTTGTATTTAAGAGTGACCAACAGGGCTTTACCTAGTGCTAGACGTAGTTGTCAGGGAAAACTCTAAATAACTATACTAGTATTACACAGTTGATATTTGACAAGTATATAAAAGTTTGTGAAAGAAGACTTACAGTGAGCAGCCCTACAATACAGTTATATATATATATGAAAGCGGATAAAGAAAGCGGGTAAACACTTACTCGGTTGTAGAGCTTCCATGTTGTTTGGTTAGTTGTTCAACAAAGAAATCTTTGATAACAATATTATATTTAAAATCAAAGGAGAAAGTGCTTTGAACAGTTGTTGGGGCTTACAGCTCAAGGAGAGGCCCAAAGTTTTATCAGTGATTGCACTGTTGTTTTGAATTTGTACAGGGTCTTATACAAGTGACTGAGGCCCAAAAAGGTTTTATGTACAAAGGGATGGGTCTTAAACTCTCAAGAGGCCCAAAGGTTTATTTTTATACAAGTGGTGGGGCTTACAGCTCAAGGAGAGGCCCAGGGTTTTTGTTAAAAAGGCGACTATCGCGCCGAACTTTTTGACGGTATCGGGACTTATAAAATACACTGAGGCCCAAATTATTTTGGTTTCTACAAATTTTTAGGTCTTACACTCTACCAAGAGGCCCAAAAGTTTAAATAATGTGTCTTATAGCTCAAGGAGAGGCCCAGTTGGTTTGTTTGAAAATGGTGATTGTACCGAGGTTTTTTTGAAAACGCAGTGGGTCTTATACAATGACTGAGGCCCAAAAGGTTTGGTCTTCAAAGGGGATTGGGTCTTACACTCTATTAGAGGCCCAAAGTGTTTGAAAAAGTTTGATAAAGGTTGAATTAATCAAAAACCCTAATTTGTTTCCAAAATGTATTTTAATTGAATAAAAAATTCAATTAAAATGATCAAAATTGTTAAACATGTGGAAAACAAATTGTGATCTTGGATTAATGTTTAAAAAATTAGGTTTCTATCCACAAAATGATTGGGAATCACTAAAATTTGAAAAATCAAGAAGGAGAAAATATTTTAAATGTCAAAAAATAATTAAAATATTAATTCTTTACAAAAATATCAAGTATATGAAATAAATAATATTTTTGGGAAAATAAAATATTTTAACATTTTTGTGAATTATTAAAAAATGAATCAACTCAAAATCATTAAAACTCAGAGAGAAATTAATTTTTGAATCAATTAAATAAAATCACAAAATTTAAATATTTAAATTTTTGAAAAAGGGCGCCAAGAACATGGCAAGAACACACGCCCTTCCTATGTTTCTGCAGATTTACATTTTCTATCCAATCTCACTGAATACTTGATTATATCATGCAATCTACAAATCAATCTACTCGTTTCAACCTCACGATCATGTCTATGGTCTTTAATTTCATTTATTTTAACCATGGAATAAGAAATCAAAGAGAAACCTCAAGAACCCTAAAATTTGCATGAAGGTTCAGAAATTCCATACACGATTCAAACAATGCAATTGATTGAGGGAAAACACTCCATGCATGATTATGAACATATGGCCAAATTATTGTGCAGCAAAATATGCATGGATCATAGAGTTAGAAAAGCTCATGCTTACCTCTTGCAGCTGGTGATCGTGTTTTGTGTTAGAGGTGTTACAGCTTGATTCCAAGGATAAGGATAGCTTCCCTAGGTGATATGGAGTGTGTCTGGATGCTTGGAATGAATGGAAATGATCTGGAACTGAAGATGGTATCCCAACTACAACTTGGTTAAAACCTTGAGCAGCTGGCTAGTGATTCTGAGAAATCAGCATTCCATATGTTGTTTAAGTGTTTGGATCACTTCTATATGATGTTTATGAGGTGTGTGTGTGTGTGTGTGATTGGTTTGGTTGGACTAGCTCTCAAACTCAAAACCCGGTAGTGACTTGCTTTGGAAGGCAAATTTGGAGTGAAGAAGGAGATTTTGAGGAAAGCATCTGTTTTATGGCTTTGGTGTACTCAAACTGATCACAAATGAGCTCTATTTATAGTAGAGCAAGTTTGTTTTGCAAGGAATAGTGAATGGCGACTGCTGCATAGGTTTGGCCAATGTTGAGCAATGAGAATCCAAGTCTCCTCTAGCCATTGACTAGAGGTTAGGGCACAGGCTGCTAGTTCCCTTGGTCTTGGATAAGTCTTGACTTAATTCAATTGGAAATGGCTCAGTCCATGCCACCTTGGTGCATCCATTGAATGCTCCAAAACAAAATTGGAGTCTTGTCCCTCTTTAAGGATTTCTAGGTTTGGCATGCTATTTTTGGTTCCAAAGACTTGGGAGGCTTGGGATCAGAGTTGGTTCCTCCTTGGTCCCCCCTTGAGGTGTTCAGATGGATAGAGTTGCTTGCCCTTTGCAAAATTTGGGTAAATCGAGCAAAACTCCAAAATCTGCCTTGCCATGACAGTTTGCAGCAAGGCATATTGGCATTGTCATATCTCATGGCTCAAGTGGAATTTGATGGAGTTCTTGGCCATTTTGGAAAGCCCTCATATGATACAACAACTGTTTGATCATATTTGGTTTTGATACTTTTTGGATCCAAGTGAAAAATGCCCCTACATTTGGGAAAAAGTGAAGGCAGATTCTGACTTAGTGAAAATTTCACTAAGTGTTGGAAAAAGTGACATTTTCACTTTTTGTGATTTTGATCATTCCATAACTTAAAATCCATGAGGAATTGGAATGAGTTGTGTTTGAAGCTTTTGTAGAGGGCCATGAGAGCTACAAATTCAGCTTTGGATGGGGAAAAATGGCCTTGTGGTTTAGGAGTTATGATCCTCCAAAGTTGGTACCCTAGCCACTTTGTTCCATAACTTAGAAAAATTTCTAAGTTTTTATGGTTACCCCTTTTACAAGTTATCCCAATTTTATTGATTTTTCTTGATGAATGATGATTCCAATCACACATTAACATCATTTTAGGGTCAAAGAACCATATTTGTGAAAATTCTTAAAAAGTCAAAGTTGACTTTTGTGCACAGTTGACTTTTTGTTAGATGAATTCCAAACTGTGCGATCCTCTATGAAATCAAGTTCTTGATCTAAATCAAACCTGATGGATTGATTTAATAGGTGTTATAGGGTGTATTGAATCATGTCCTAGGGTTTGGGAGCATGTCTTGGTCAAAAGTCAAAGGTACAGTTGACTTTTCCCGCGAAACCCTAACTATGGTTCAGATGAAATTGAAACTTGTTGCTCAAGCTTCTTGGATCAATCCATTGTTGCAAATGGATAAATGTGGTTTATTAGAGACCCTTAAATCCTCTCTTGAGGCCTTGGCTCATGTTTTGTCCCAAAAGTCAACTTAGGGGTGAATTAGGTCAAGAAACCCTAATTCCTGATTTTTTTTATGAGTGCATCCCCTGAAGCAAAATTGACTTGATGATTGGGTTCATGATGTCCCTTGGAGCATCATAGGTTATGCTTTGAAGCATTGGCTCATGCCCAGAGGAAAATTTCCATCTGGAGGCCCTGGTCGACCAAAACCCTAATTTGGTGACACTGGCGATCTTGAGGCTTGATCCACCTAGAAGGGAGCAGCCTTGTGGTTAATCCTTGAAGTGGGAGTCCTATTGAACCTTTTTGGATGTTTGAGAGGTTAGACAAGTTGAAGATCGTGTCAATTCTTGATTGATCCTTTGTCTAAGGCTCAGAGAGGGCTTGAAACCCTAATTTTTTATAGTAGTGAATGCTCACCCATCTTTGGGATGACTGATGAGGTATGATGGTTTACCCATATTGTGATGATGATTTGCCCAATGATGGGAAATCTTAGTGGTCAAAATTTGGGGTATGACACTTCTACACATCAGATTTGAAGCTGAGACAGTTTTTTATGTTGTGCCCCGGCCCTCCTAGATGGTAAGGGCAAGTTTGATCCGCTTTAAACCAAAAAGGTAGTTTTTCCGGTATTGTAAGAGAAGACCTTGTTTGGACATGCCCCTTGACCAGTAGTAGTGGAAACAGTTCTGCATACAATATCGGTATAGGGTCAAACCCTATTGGTCGCATTGTACGGTTGTTGTTGTACTGAGGACGAGCCTGCTGAAGAGGTTGTTGTGTCCTTTGCTGATATTGTTGTTGATTCGGTTGGCTCTGAGCAACCTGAGGTTGATATGCTAGAACAAACGTGGGGTTGATAGCATGAGTCACCGCTGCTACTGGTTGATACCTTCACCTTTGCTTTCCGAGAGAGATATTACTAATATCTTGCTCTTTTTTCTTAGGGAAAGCACTACCGTATCTTTTGGTACTGCTTGATGGTCTTGTATCCTTGACCAGATGTCCTTCTCGGACTGCTTCTTCAAGGTATACCCCATGTTTACCATTTCAGTGAAGTCACTGGGCGCACTGGCGACCATTCGGTCGTAATAGAACGAGCTCAAGGTTTTCAAAAATATCTTGGTCATCTCTTTTTCCTCAAGAGGGGGACAAATCTGGGCGGCAATTTCACGCCATCTCTAAGCATATTCCTTAAAGGTTTCCTTGTCCTTCTGCGACATTGCTCTGAGTTGATCTCTATCTGGTGCCATGTCCAGGTTATACTCATACTGTTGAACGAAGGCAGCGCCAAGATCTCTGAAAGTGACGATCTTAGTGCAGTTTAAACCAATGTACCATTTGAGTGCGACACCGGTTAAACTGTCTTGGAAATAATGGATCAGTAGCTGTTGATTCTCTGTCTGAGTTGAGATTTTTTGAGCGTACATCACCAAATGACTTTGAGGCCAAGAGTTGCCCTTGTATTTTTCAAAGTCAGGCACCTTGAATTTGTGCGGGATTTTCACATTGGGGACCAAACAAAGGTCTGCAGCGTCCTTTCAGAATAGATCCTGGTCGCGAATGGCATGTGATTCCTTCTGCATCTCCAGGAATTGTTCCTGGAATTCATTAATTTTGTCGTACATACTTTCATTTCCACCAGAAGGTATCTGTGGAATCTGTC
Source organism: Lathyrus tuberosus (assembly GCA_022829125.1). Lineage (NCBI taxonomy): Eukaryota > Viridiplantae > Streptophyta > Magnoliopsida > Fabales > Fabaceae > Lathyrus > Lathyrus tuberosus. The sequence continues at coordinate 4,213,761 of JALAZF010000406.1, forward strand.
CTTCCAGGACAGTGTGTACCACTGGTTGTGGTATAGTCATTACGGCGGTGACTCTTGGTTCTTCTATACCCCGAAGTTTGTAACCTTCAGGAGTTGCTACCATCACTCTTGCGTCTTCGCTTTCCCAAAGTTTGTAACATTCAGGCCCAGCGGTTCCTGCTGCAGTTTCCGGGTCTTCCGTGACCGGCAAAATGTATCCTTCAGGGATAAAGTTGATAGGCATGCCCCAGGGACGATCTTTAGGCATGTTGTACTGAGGATCATACGTCTCCACAATGGGTGTAGATGTGATCTCCGAGATCACAGTCCTTTGTTGTTGTCTCTGAGCTGCTGCCAGAGATTGCATGTCACTGTGAAGTTTTCTCAGATCTTCTTTCAGAGCGTCAATTTCTTCTCAGCTCTCTGTTCTCTTCCTCGAGATCGTCCATTTTCTTTTGTCGACTGGCCCAAGTATTGTATGAGTGAGACAGTTTGACTCTAGAATTGAGACACAGACGTGAGAATCGAAGGTAAGAAGAATGTGTTATGTGAGAATGATGAATGCAATGATATATATTAATTTTTGTTTTAATCAAAAAGAAACTTTAACAAATAGATTGCAAATATCATACAGTGGGGAGACCCCGTTTTATTGAATTTGAAAGATTGTGGAAATTGAAATATAGTATATTACAAAGTGCTGTAAAAGGAAATGTCTAAACTTATGGATCCTGAGTTCTCTATGAAGAGAGCTCAGGTGCTGGTTCTGGTATTTTCCTTTTCTTTGACCGGGGTTCTTGAGCCGTTATCGGGTTGTCGGTCATTTGCCAAGTGAAAGGAGCTAGCAAATTTCTTCAGTCTTCTTGATTTTCTAGAACATGTTGCTCTAATATCTTAATCAGAGCATCCTTTTCATTTAACAGTTCCTAAATTTTGGTACACTCCACATTGAGAATGCGGTACTTGTTCTTCCAAGATTTCTTTTCTCGCGAACTTTGTTGAGAGTGACCTGGAGTTTTTCCGCATCAGACATAAAATAAAGGACATATTCCTTTAACGAAAGAACTTCTTGACGAGGGTAAGGCATCCTCAGCTTGAGGGCTCTAGTTTGTACCCAGTGGAGATAAGGTTCCACAGAGATACAGTCCGGTTTTCCTAGAGACTCTTCCTTTCCTGTGAATATGTTTCTAGGCATGCACTATTTCTGTCTTTAGTGCCCTGTCATTTTCTCCTTCCTTGAAGAAAAGACCTTCCAGATGAACATTACGCGGGATATGCCTCATCGGGTATCCGAGTTGACGGCGAACTAAAATTGGATGATAGTTGACTCCTCCTTTGGTTCCTATGAGGGGTACATTAGGGAAATTTCCACATTTGTCAATGATCCTTATCCCGTCATAAATTCAATTGTACCAGTCTATGTCAGAGTTGGTAAGAAACATGATTCTCTGTGACCAACGTAGAGTACTCTTATGATTCCAAAAAGCAGCAGACTTGGGTAAATGGGAAGTGAACCATTTGAATAGCAGGGGTACACAGCATGTGATCATTCCTCCGCTGTACAAATTCCTTAAGTGTACAAAATGATAAGCATCTGCGAGTAAGGTTGGTATGGGGTTTCCAATCAGAAATATCTTAACAACATTGATATCAACGAAGCTATCAATGTTGGGAAAAAGGAAAAGCCCGTACGTGAGTAGAACAAAGATATCTTCGAAAGCAGTAACGTTTCCTATACTGGCAAAGTACAGGGCTTTCTCTACCAAAAACTTGGCTGGTAAACCTTGGATTCCATCCTTAATGGTCATGTGAGTCCTGACTTCTGACTCGTCCAAATAGATCGCTCTTGCAATGGTTTGTTCCTTTGGAATTTCTTCCAGTCCAAAAAAGGGAGCTTGGTCAGTGATGGGTAAATTAGTCAGGTAAGAGTACTCCTTCAGTGTTGGTGCTAGTTGATAATCCAGGAATGTGAAACAGCGATAAACCGGATCATAAAACTGAATCAGCGTAGATAGGATTCCTTCAACTACATGGACCCTTAATAGGGACAGCAGTCCTCCGTACTTAGCTCTGAAAGCATCAGGGTTGATGATCATCCTTGCCAACCCTCTTAAACCCTCTAGTTTTGGAACCTTGAAGGTGTACTTGTGCATCTTCCTTCTACTGAAATCTATAACGCAATCTTTTTCTCTGATATTTGCAATCATTGATTTAGTTTAATTAGAAAAAGAGAGGAGAGAAAAGAAGATATTTTCTTTGTTTAAGAGTTTTTTAAATGAATGCATGAATGCAGCACACAAAAACATAGAAAAAACATGGGTTCAAAGGTTCAGCGTCACAAGCATGGAGTCATGGCTCTACCCATCCCCAAAGGTTCTACTATGGTGAATTTTTGTACCTGTACTCAAAATCATTGACCCCCCTTGGGATAACAACAACAAACTGGTTCACCCGAGCGAGCTGTAGCATCTTAGGGTAATCTCAATTGAGTGTAGTATCTCGTGACAACTATTTTCGATAACTACCTCACTACTAAATAGCCACATGGTTACTGTCTACTAAATCCTCAGTTTCATGGATACCACAATCGGACAACCTGCTTTCACAACCGAAGTCGTTAGACATTGAATCCGCAAAGGGTATCTCCACTGATTTGATGGTCTATCGGGACAGCTTATTTAGGATTCACTCCCTGTAAGACTGCCCATCTCTGCCATCACCTATCTTAGGTATCACTCAAACTTTCCGCATGCGACATCACTCGCATTCCCATTAGCAGAAAAATAAACACGGATATCAAGTAGGAAAAGCAATATATATAGTATTCCTAAAACTAACATCCTAGACCTTTTAGGAATTCTAATCTATAATCCTAAAAAGATCAAAGACGTCCTCAGCAGAGTCGCCATTTATCTGTAGCGTGCGATTTTTGTCGGTGACGCGACCACCTTATCGCACAGTTGTGGTTTCTTCCTCAATGAGGAGGAGTGGGGTGCTACTTTCTGATTTCTTATTTATCCCGCGAAGCTGGAAGGGAAAGGGAAGTTATCTCAAACTAACCTTGCACGCGAATGTTTAACTGAACAAACGCTTAAAGAGATTCTGGGAGTTCGGGGTCAGGTTATATAATGGGGAGTTTTCAGTTACCCATCCTATATGTGGTTATCCACAGGTTGTTAGTTTTAGGTTTTGCTTTGTACTTGATGGTGTTTATTCGTTGATGGGTTGGGAAAGTTTCGTGGGAAATATGAGAGAGTTTGTTTTTGTTGATGTTCGGGTTTTTCGATGTTTTTGGTAAGGTACTGGACCTAAGTTTTGATTGGTGTCCAGGTACTATGGACCTAGAGTTTTTGATTGGTATGCTCGCTAAGATTTCGCAATCTAATGCCTATGTATTCTCGTTTAAAGAAACAGGGAAATCAGAGCAATCGTAGTTCCTCCGATTCTATGGGAGGAAAAAGATGTTTTGGTGTCTTGTTTAAAGTCCAAGATTGAAGCTAAAAGGTTTATTTATGTCTTGTTCAAAGCCCAAGATTGAAGCTAAAAGGTTTGATTGAGAGAGAATTTTTCATCTCTTAAGGGAGACGTCTCGTCTGTTTATCACAACTGTTGGGTAACTGTTTATAAAGGAGGAATACTTTAACTGGGATATGTGAATCCAGCAATGCCATAATTTCCTTTATGAGGGATTTTTCCTGAAGGAGAAAACTTTAACTCAGTGTTGAGCAATGCCATTTTTCCTTAAGAATCTTTCATGCTAAGAGAGGGACAGTGGCGTGGATGTAAATAATCCAGAGGCTTGCCACTTACAGCAATTAGATGGAAGAGGAAGTTTGCCAGGATAAGAGATGGACGACAACTTGGATATTTGAATCGACAAGTGTGCCACTTACAGCAATTATATGGGATTAGGGTTTGTTTTGATTTATCTGTTTTGATGTGTGACAAATAGAAAAATGTCTTCCTACAGAGAGATTTAGATTTCCTCTAAAGGGATGTTGATTTTTGTGTGCCTTGATCAAAGCCCAAGGTTGAAGCTACGAGGTTGATTGACTCGAAGTCCTTATACAAAGCCTAAGAGGAGGCTGGGATAGACTGACTCAAACAAGAGAGTGTTTATCTGTGTCTTGTACAAAGCCCAAGATTGAGGCTAAAAGAGAGGCTGGATCTTTTGGGGATACAAAGCCTAAGAGGAGGCTAAAAGTTGAATTTTCTGGGGAAATATTTTGTATGTCTTGTACAAAGCCCAAGATTGAGGTTAAAAGAGATTTTGACTCCGCCGGGGAGGGTTTATATGTGTCTTGTACAAAGCCGAAGATTAAGGCTGAAAAGAAGACTGACTCGGTGGGAAATAAATCTTTATCTGTCTTGTACAAAGGCCAAGATTGAGGCTAGAATGAGACTTTAATGACTCGGCTGAGGATATTTTAGGTGTCTTGTACAAAGCCCAAGAGTGAGGCTGAAAGAAGTTTGACTCTGCTGGAGAGTATTATCTGTCTTGTACAAAGCCCAAGATTGAGGCTGGAGGATTGACTCTGCTTAGGAAATTTATATGGTGCCTTGTACAAAGCCCAAGATTGAGGCTGGCCAAGCTGGAGAAATCATTATACATAGCCTAAGAGGAGACTAACTCCTGCTAGGGGAAATCATTATACCAAGCCTAAGAGGAGGTTGAAAAAGATCGACTCAACAAGAGAGTGTTTTTGTCTGTCTTGTACAAAGCCCAAGATTAAGGCTAATAGGGTTGACTCAACAAGAGAGTGCTTTTGTTTTGGTACCATTGACTTAATAAGAGAGTGTGGAAAGATACTTGACTCAACCAGAGAGTCTGAAAAGGTTAGCGCAGCTGGGGAAAATCATTTGTACAAAGCCCAAGAGGAGGCTATCTTTGCTGGGGAAGAACAAAGAAAGACATCATTATACAAAGCCTAAGAGGAGAATCTCTTCTGCTGAGGATTATTGAGATCCAGAGGCAGGTCCAAATGGGGAATCAACTCTTATTGAGGGTTTACAGAAGAGTTGAGGTATCAGAGGCCTTGAGGTTCTAATTTGGGATAGTGTTATACTGATAGTAAGATGACCCTGGCTGGAGAATCTTAGGAGAAAGAGTGGGTTTTAGAACCCATGGGTTTTAACTCTACTAGAGATTGGTTAAATGACCAGGGTTTTTTTCTATATTTGTAGGGAACTTGAGAATGTCTTTGAGATCCAAGAGGGGATTAGACTGTCCAAGTCTACTAGTATGAAAGAGTTTATCTTTGTACGATGCCCAAGATGAGCCAGGTGTTTTAAGGGATGAGGATCAACCCTAAATTAGTCTGAAGTTTTGACACTGGAAAGACTGCTTTAACAAAGGATGACTAAGTTCTGTATTATACCTTTAAGAGGTCTTCATGGTCCTTGTATTAAGCCCAAGAGAAGGCATGAGAACTTCTAAGAAGCCGGAGGGTCCTTGTACAAAGCCCAAGAGGAGGTGGGGATGCTTTTAGGAAGCCTGTGGGTCCCAAACCTAAGAAGAGTTCAAGAAAATTTTCACCAGGAATAATCTTTTCTTCAATGAACATTTCTAGGGTTTGAAGGAATTCAAGAGAAGTTTCATCGAGAATTAATCCTCTCTGGGGAAATGAATTTCTTTGACAATTTCTAATAGTGACAGTCTGAGAAAAGTTTCACCGGGAAAAATGCCTTTCTCTTTGTTCCATATTGTTTAAGCCCAAGAGAAGGCAAGACTGTATCTGGAAATCCTATGGGGATCTAGTTTTGACTGTATTAAAGAGTGACCAACTGGCTTTACCTAGTTCTAGACTTAGTTGTCGGGGAAAATTCTAAGCAAATATACTAGTATATATATGTCGCTCCCGAGGATTTGCATCCATGGTACAAACGCGAAAGTGGGGTGGAAAACAGAGTCGTCAGCAATGTGTATTTATCCCAAGAGAGGGAAAAGAAACACTGCGTAAACCTAAGGGAAGGGAAAGAGCACGGTCTTGCGACCAAGAGAAACGGGTAAGGGAGTCGGTTAAGCGAAGGGAAGGTGTTAGCACCCCACACGTCCATCGTACTCGATGGGATCCACGCTTGTTGTCTCGATCAAAGGGTGTCGTCATCTGGAGCTCCACTGCCACTAGAAAGGAGAAGAAATGGGAATGGAAAAGAACGAAGAAACGAAGAAGAAAAGAAAAAGAAGTGACTCGATAGAACATCGCTCGTCCTATGCCTACGTACTCCCTCGTGCAATGGGAAAGTCGGAGTCAACGTAGTTCGGAAACGAACTAAGGGGGAAGGTTGCTCGCCAAGACATCGCAATCTTGTGCCTACGTATCCTCAATCGGACGAGAGAGAGGAAATCAGAGCAGTCGTAGTTCGACCTAATGAGGTCGGTTAGTGTTTTTTTATGAGCGAAGTTAAGTTCGCGTCCGGAAATTAGGGTTGATGCCTGTTTGCGACAAACAGAAAATAACATGCTCTTTTCTGAAAATAGGTTTGAAACTGAAGAATCTTGAAGGATGAAAAGGTTTGAATTTGTTTTGTGTTTTTTAAGACAGAAATGGTTTGAAGTTAGTTCATAACTTGCATTGCACCCAAGTCTGTAACATAGGAACGAATACTTCGCGCATCGTCCCCAACAGGACGTACACTAAGTACCCTAGAAGAATGAAGGGAGACCCCCCATACTTCACTTCCCATATGTAAGGCTTGTGCACAATACATGTTAATCCTTTATTAAGTGTTTTAGGATTGTTATGAGATGAGATTAGAAGACTCAAAGGAAAAAAAACACTAAGGGGAAACTAATTGTTCCTAATGTTGTCATGCAAAGGTGGCCCTATAATTGAGTTTGAAAAGGGAAACATCTACCTAAGTTAGCATGCAAAGGGAATCCTAATGCTAATCCCACTCCAAGCTTAATCGAAAATTAAGTTGGACTAGGTAGCTCTAAGGGAGTGAATCCAAGACTTAAACAAGTCTTGAGACTCAAGGGAAGAGAGAGAGTGAAAGAGATGAAGAAGGAAGAGAGGTATAAGATGAGAAAGAAGAGGGAAGCAAGTACATCATGCATATCATATCCAATTCATATCATTAGTCATGCTTCAAAAGACCACACAAGAAAGCTCAAAGAAGCAATTAAGAACAAACAAGTAATGATGCAAACAAACTTGTATAAGAAACACAATTAAACACCGTGGAACCTCACACAAAGATGACATGAATAAAGTAAGATGAAAATAGACCCAAGTCAGAATTCAAATCATATCACAATCATCCAATTCAAACATGTAAGAATGCCTCACATCATGATGCATTATGAGCCAAAGAAACAACAAGTCAAATGATAATGATATGCATCATACAAATCAATCCACAAGGGTTAAATGAAATGAAAGCAAGGCAATGAATCCAAGGGGCAGTAGCAAATGCATCATCAATAAGCCAAAATCAAACTTAAGTCAATCAAGATGAATCATTAAGCATCACATTCAAGACATGCATCAAAACTAGACAAAGTATTCACTTATAACATTCATGCAAGCCACAAAGGATCATGTGAAGCAAAGAGTGCGAAAATTTCACATAAAGAACCCTAAACCAAGAGGATCAGAACCTCTAGCATGTCATTCAAATCAAACAAAAGGCCTCATGCATTGATTGGATCACACATGCAAACATCTCACAAGATTAGGTCAAGCACATTAAAGGATTCAAGTCAAAACAATGTCAACTTAGAAAATCAAGAACAAATAGGAAAATGGACAAATGAAGATGAATCCAAAGCCAAAAACAAGCTAAGACAGAATAGGATCACACCAAATAATCATATCAAGCATCATTCAATCACAAGTAAACAAAGCCATCCAAACCATGTCAAGTATCCAAGCATGTTTCAATCAAACTCAAACCACAAGTAGACACCAATAAAAAATAGCAAAGTTGTCCAATAAATTCCCAAAAAATAATCAAAGGCAAGTTTAAACATCCAATAAACAAATACAAAAAGGTTGGAACAGAACTAGCTCAAGAGCATGTTCAAAAATGCTCCACAAGTCAAGATGTGCACATAGTCGAGCAAGGATCGAGGGTCCATAAAAATTGAGTGGCAAGTCACTAAAAGTAACTCAAACCATCACTAAACCAGCATCAAAACACCCTCATAAGATGACATAAAAGTGGACAAAAATTGGTCCCAAATGATGAACAAAAGTCAAGAAAATTCCTAACCCTAGATGAAGGGCATCATTGGAAATACATCATCAATATAATTCAAAATAAAATGGAAAAAGGAAATTAAAAATAAAATAAAAAAAAGGAAAATAAGTCAACATGATAATTGACCAGAAAAATATTTTTGGGGATTTTTATAATATGTTTAACATTAAAAATAAAAATCAAATTAGAAATGAAATAAAGAGAAAGAAAAATAGAATAAAGGTGAAACAGGGGGTGTGAAAGCAAAACAGGTAACACGTGATTCTTGCACACGCGCATAGGGCCTCAGAACTGGGGAGGTGTGGAAAGCGAAAAGAGCACCAGCCCAGTCCAACATGATGCTCAAAGAAAAAAACAACAAAAAAAGATTAATGAAACGCATCGTATTGACTATGCTAGGAAATCGTCAAACGAGGTGGCAAAGTGGAGCAATCTCATTGGCTGGTCAAAGATTCATAAAAAAGATAAGTCAGCACGCAAGGACCTCACCGGAACCCTACTCCGGTTGTCTTCTCCGGCCACCCTCGCCGGAGATGACTGTAAAACATGATAAAAATCAAAACCCATTACATCATTCTGAAGAGGAACTCACGTAGAACAAGAATATGGCCATGGATTTTCAAAAACGTTCTTGAAACAGCATGAAATTCACACACGAAATTTTGTGTCACGAACTGAAAATCAAATAAATGAACGCAAATCCTATATAATCATTGCCTCTACATACAGAGGACTTCAGAATCAACAACAACAAGCAAGGTGGACGTATATCATGGCAGATTCGAAGGGAGGAATATTACCTAACGGAACAAATCCGTTGGTTCTTCAAACTGCAATGAGAGCTTCAGAAAACCATTTGGGAGCCTCCAATGAACTTCAGAAAGAGTGAATCAAGTGATAGAAAGAAGTGGATCTCTAGGAAAACTTGATATCCGAAGGTGATGAAACTTGAGAGAGAAAGCTTGCTTTAGATCTGAATTCACACCAAATGAAGTCCTCTCCTCGTGGCTAGGGTTTTTGCTCTATAAATATGATGGATTCAGGAGTTTTTCAAGGCCCATGAGGTGTGAAATGGTTGATTTGGAATTTTTGGCCAAAACTTAAAATGAAAAGTCCACACACGGGTTGTACATGGAGGTGTATTAGGTGTGTTATTTTCAGTGAAGTTGAGGTGTGAAAATACTGTGGAGATGGGAGGCACGTGATGGGTGAGAGTGAGGTCAGAAATTAACATTCTTCTCTTTTCAAGTTTTTGGCAAAAAAAAAGGAATATGTGTGTATGGTATGTACATGGCATTGTTTGGTCGTTTTAGGAAAGAGAAATGATGTACATGATGATAAGATTATGAGGTATAGGGGTTGTTATAGAGAGAAATCAATATGTGGCAAGAAAAATGACCTTGTACCTTCATGAAAATAGGTTCATGTGTGAGACTTCCATGTAAAATAACTTGATGATGAATGACTCAAATGATGAGTTTTAGGATTCTTTAGAAAGATTGGAGTATAGACTACAACTTTCATGTTCATGAATGAATGAAATGAGGCTTGGAGGTCATCTAAAAATGTGCATGAACATTGGTGTACCAAGTTGTCTAAAAGGACTTAGAAAAAATTCTAAGTGTTTCCCAATTTTCCAACTTGAAACCTCCATCTTTAAAACATCATAACTCTCTCAAAAATGATCTAAATGGGACAAACTTTACATGGTTGGAAAGCTTGGAATGAGCTCTATAACTTTCATGTTTGAGGAAAATTGAAATGGGGCTTGGATCATAGAGAAATCTGGCCTTGAAAGTAGCTACTAAAACATGCAAAAGTTGCCAAAAATAGTAAGTTCTAAAACCTAGTTTCTTCCAAAAATGGCAACTTTTCAACCCTTTGATTTTTGATGATTCCTCGAACATTAATTGACCAAATCTTGTTCATGGACCATATTTGACTTGAAAATCAACATGTTGACCTCAAAAAGTCAGGAGTTGACTTTTTCACTGCACAGTTGACTTTATTCCCAATTCTCCTGATTTTCAATCTTCTGATCAATTAAAACCCTTCTGAACCAATTTGATGGACAATTCTCCAACCTTAGACACTTAGGGACATGAGGAATACCATGGAATCAAGTCTTGCCTAAAAAATCAGAAATAAACTGATTTTATGGCAAACCTTAGTTTGGGTGCCTTCAGTCTAGGAGGAATCAGCACATCCTCCAAATCCAAATTCCTCTGAGTATGATGTGTATCCTGTCAGACAATGATGAGATGTGCCATTTGGTGATGATAAAAACTCAAAGTTCTTGCTCATTGTGGTGTTAAACTCAGAAATCTCAAAAACCTAATTTGAGCCATCATGCTAGGAGAGTGTGATTCCCTTGAAATTTCTTGTCAAATGTGATCTTTTGATGAGGTAATGAACAAATTAGGATGCCCTGAGGCTCAAGGCTTCTTTGTGACCCAAGTAATGATGATATCAAGAACCATCTCTCCTCTTAGCCCCCTTGGACAATACACATGAATTTTGCTGAAACCCTGGAAAACATCTTCTTTTTGTGATTTGGTTTAGACACCTTGATCCCATGCTAAGAACCAATGGTATGCAACGATGATAATGCAAGAATGGAATGAAACATAAGCCAGTTAGTACTAAAATTAAGAGGGAAAATTTTAAGGTGTTACAATATATAGTTGATATATGACAAGTATATAAAAGGATATGAAAGAAGGACTTACAGGTGAGCAAGCTTCCAGCAATACAGTTATATATATATATGAAAGTAGGTAAAGAAAGTTGATAAAAACTTACAGGCGAGCAAGCTTCCATAGTAACAGCTGTATGGTTAGTTGTTCAAGAAATTAAAGAAAGTTTTGATAACAACTATGAGTTTGAACCTATATCAAAAGGGAAGTTGTTTTTGAAAAAGATTGTTGGGGCTTATACTCAAGGAGAGGCCCATATGAAAAACAGTAATCGTACCGTTGTTTTGTAAATTGTATCGGGACTTATACAACGACTGAGGCCCAAAAAAGTTTTTTGTATAACAAGGATTGGGTCTTGCACTCTATTAGAGGCCCAAAGATGTTTGAAAAGATTTGTTAGGGTGATAGTGATCAAAACCCTAATTTTGGTTTTTAAATGTATTTTAATTTGAATAAAAAGTTCAATTAAAATAATCAAACATGTGAAAAAAGGTTGTGATCTTGGATTTATATTTGGAATATCATGTTTCATTCATGGGATGATTTAAAAATCATTTGAATTTTGCAAAACCAAGAGAAAGAAATATTCTTAATGTTTAAAAACAAATAAAAATATAATTCTTTACAAAAATACCAAATATATGAAATAAATAATATTTTTGTGAAATTTTCATGGAATAAAATATTTTAATATTTTTGGGACTTTTCAAAAAAAGAACCAATAAAAAATAATTAAAATTGAGAGAGAAATTAATTTTTCAATTAATTAACAAAACTTGAAAATAATGAAAAAATAGCACAAAAGTGAAAAATGGCAAAAAAAAGGTCTGGGCGGGGTTTGAACCCACGACCTTGGCAACAAACACACATGCGCGCTACCACTAGGGTGGTGATACATCAGTGTATCAAAACAACCCCATAAATACATAAGGGGTGCCAAGTTTTCAGGTCTGGCCAAGGCAAGGCAAGGCAAGTTTTGGCAATTTACGTGAAGCCTCTAACTTTCTCATTTCTCCATGGATTGGGACAAAATTTAGGTGCATCTGACCTAGAATTTCATGAGGAATCCAATGGCGGTCTTGGAATTTTCAGAAAATAGCTCTAACTCAAAATCCGATAGTGATTCCAAACTAGGCCTATCTTTGCATGTTCTATGTTTCTCATTGTACAGGCAAGAATTACATGGAAAATTGGTTCAAACACAACATATACAACATGTATGATATGTTTATGATCAGTGGACATTAAAGAAATGCATAATTCAAAGAGTTCAAGTTGTCATGCACTTGCCTCTTGGAGCTTTTTGTGCTATCTGCCAAGTCCCTTGTGCCAGAAGTAATTTGATGCTTTGGACACTCTCAATTGATCCCTTAGAAGCTTTTAGGATGACTGGAACCAGCTAGAATCCTCAGGAACAAGTTTTGGAACTTTCTTGCAAAAGGGGCAAAAGTGACCAATATGACAACTCTCTCAAATGGTGTTCCAGATGAGGGGAACCATTTGGGATAGCTTTAGGATGATATTTGGAGTGTGTTTGAGGCTTTGTTTGGTTTTGGAAGTGACTGAATCAAGGCATGGCTTGAAAAATGCAGAAAAGTCCAATTTTGAGGTTTTGGAAGTGGACTTTGTGATTTTGGTGTTTCAGGCCACAAGTGAGTGTTTAGACAGCTTACATATGATATATTAGACATGTTTGAATCATGAGCTGTGGTGGAATTGCTCTCTAACTCAAAAACTCAGAGATTACTTGCACAAGAAGGCATTTAAGCCTAGAGATAGAGATTTTGAGGAAAGCAAGTGTTGTAGTGCTTTGGTGTACTCAAACTGATCGCAATTGAGCTCTATTTATAGTGTGTCAAGTTTGTTTTAGCAGCAATAGTGAATGGCAGCTGCAGCAGGCCTTTGGCTAATGTTAAGGAAAAGGAATCTTAAGTCTCCTCTAGCCATTGACTTGAGGTTAGGGCACAGGTCTATGGTTCTTTGAGTCAGTGCTGATTCTTGACTCATTCAGTTAGGAATGTGTCAGTCCATGCCACCTTGGTGTATCTATTGAATGCTTGGAAACAAAATTGGAGTCTTGGCACCTTTTTAGCCTTTTTAGGTTTGTTATGGCTAAGTGTAGATTCTTGGACTTTGGAGGCTTGGGGATCATATCACTCTCCTTTTGTTTTATCCTCATATGTGTCCAAATGGATGACAAGGCTTGGAGTTGCTCAATTTTTCCAAATCGAGCAAAATGTCAAAATCTGCCTTGTCCAAGACAGTTGGAAATGGTGATTTTGAGGGATTCATATCTCCCTGCTCAGGTTGAGTTATGGGAGGCTCTTGTGCTTTTTAGAAATCCCTCATATGATACAAAGCATGTGTGATCATAGTATGTTTTGAAACTATTTGGATCCGACTAATAAAACCTCATGAACATTGATGTTCAAGGCTGGTAACTTAGGCAGATTTTCACTAAGTGTTGGAAAAAGTGTCATTTTCATGTTTTTGTGATTTTGATCAATCCATAACTCAAAATCCATAAAGAATTGGAGTCTGAGGTAGTTTAAGCTTTTGTAGAGGGTAGCAAGACCTACAAATACAACTTTGGATCACCCAAAATGGTTGCTTGGATCTCAAGTTATGATCCTTGGAAGTTGGTACCAAAACCACTTTTATTCCATAACTTAGAAAAATTTTGGTTTCTCAAGGTTGCCCCTTTTGCAAGAAACCTCAATTTTCTTGATTTTTATTGATGGATGATGATCAATATCATACATTAACATTATTTTTGACTTAGGGGAATCATATTTGTGAAAAATCCCAAAAAGTCAAACTTGATTTGGTGCACAGTTGACTTTTTATCTGGTGAAATCCAAATTGTGCGATCCTTTGTGAAATCTAGTCCTTGTCCTAATTCAAACCTAATGGATGGATTCCATAGGTGTAATAGGGTATATTGAATCATGTCCCAGGGTTTGGAGCATGTCTTGGTCAAAAGTCAAAGGTACAGTCGACTTTTTCTATAAAATCCTAATTGTGGTCCAGATGAAATTGAAACTTGTGAATCAAGCTTCTTGGATCAATCCATTGTTGTAAATGGATCAATGTAGTGTATTTGAGGCCCTCAAATCATGTCTTGAGGTCTTGGCTCATGCTTTTCCTCAAAAGTCAACTTAGGGATGAATTAGGTCAAGAAAGCCTAATTCCTAATTTTTGGTAAATCCATCCCCCGAGGCTAAATTAACTTGATGATTGGGTCCATGAGGTCCCTTGGAGTATCTTGGGTTATGCTTTGAAGTATTGCCTCATTCCCAGATGAAAATTTTCATCTGAAGGCCCTGGTCGACCAAAACCTTAATTTGGCGACACTGGCGATCTCGAGACTTGATCCTCTTGGAATGTTGCAACTTTGTGCTTGATTCTTGATATGGGAGTCCTCTTGATCCCTTATGGATGTTTGAGAGGTTACAAAATTTGAAGATCATGTCATTTCTTAATTGATCTTTTGTCTAAGTGTTCAGGGAGGGCTTGAAACCCTAATTCTTGATTGTAGTGAAAGCTCAACAATCCTTGAGGAGTTTGATGAGGTATGAAGGTACATCCATATTGTGGCAATGATCCTCACAATGATGGGAAATCTTGGTGGTCAAAATTTGGGGTATGACAGGGATTTGTCCTAAAGGACGAAACTTTAACTCAGTATTTGAGCAATGCCATTTTTCCTTAGGAGTCTTTCATGCTAAGAGAGGGATAATAGCTTGGATGTAAATAATCCAGAGGCTTGTTGCTTACAGCTGTTAGATGAAAGATGATGATTTACCAGGATAAGAGATGGACTATAGCTTGGATATTTGAATCAACAAGTGTGCCACTTACAACAGTTATCTGGGATTAGGTTTGTTCTGATTGTCTGTTTTGATGTGTGAAGTACAAAGAAATGTCTTCCTATAGAGGAATGTTGATTTTCTATGAGGGGATTTGGTTTTTATGTATGTGCCTTGATCAAAGCCCAAGGTTGAAGCTAAAAGGTTGACTCTATTAGGGATTTTTATCTGTCTTGTATAAAGCCCAAGATTGAGGAGGGGAAGAGACTGACTCTTTTGGGGATATCATTATACAAAGCCTAAGAGGAGGCTGGAATTGACTTCGTTGGGAAGATTTTATCTGTCTTGTACAAAGCCAAAGATTGAGGCTGAAAAGGAGTTTTATTGACTTCACTGGGGGAATATTTGTGGGTGTCTTGTACAAAGCCCAAGATTAAGGCTAAAAAGTGTTATTGACTCTGTGGGAAAGAAATCTTTATCTGCCTTGTACAAATCCCAAGATTGAGGCTAAAAGAAGATTGACTCTGCTGGAGAGTATGGGTGTCTTGTACAAAGCCCAAGATTGAGGCTAAAAGGGAGACTAACCTTGCTTAGGGAAAATTTTATTTTTCTTGTACAAAGCCCAAGATTGAGGCTAAAAAAAGGATGATTGACTCAGCTGAGGATATTTCACATGTCTTGTACAAAGCCCAAGATTGAGGCTAAAGGGAAGACTGACTCAACAAGAGAGTATTTTTTATCTGACTCAACAAGAGAGTGTTTACTTATCTGACTCAACAAGAGAGGGTTTATTTATCTGACTCAATAAGAGAGTGTTTATTTGACTCAACAAGAGAGTGTTTTTGTCTGACTCAACAAGAGAGTGTTTTTGTCTGACTCAACAAGAGAGTGTTTTTATCTTACTCAACAAGAGAGTGTTTTTGTCTGACTCAACAAGGGAGTGTTTTTAGGTGTCTTGTACAAAGCCCAAGATTGAGGCTAATTCCGCTGGGGAAGATCATTATACAAAGCCTAAGTGGAGGCTTAATTGAGGAATTTCTTATACAAAGCCTAAGAGAAGGCTATCTTCTGCTGGGGATTATTGAGATCCAAAGACAGGTCCAAAGCGGGGAATCAATTCTTACTGAAGATTACAGAAGAGTTGAGATATCAGATGGCTTGAGATTCTGATTTTGGCTAGTGTGGTATTGATGGTAGAATGACCCTAGCTGTGGAAATTTAGGATGAGAGATTGAGTTTTGGAACCTACGAAGGTTTTA
This sequence comes from Lathyrus tuberosus, assembly GCA_022829125.1. Classification (NCBI taxonomy): domain Eukaryota; kingdom Viridiplantae; phylum Streptophyta; class Magnoliopsida; order Fabales; family Fabaceae; genus Lathyrus; species Lathyrus tuberosus. The sequence goes on from JALAZF010000406.1 coordinate 4,229,709, forward strand.
ACTCTGTTGGAGATTGATTAAATGACCAGGGTTTCTCCGGTTATTTGTAGGGAACTTGAGAATGTCTTTGAGATTCAAAAGGGGATAAGACTGTCCAAGTCTATTGGTATGAAAGGGTTATCTTTATATGATGCCCAAGAGGAGGCAGGTGTTTTTAAGGGATGAGAATCAACCCTTAAATTGGTCTGAGGTTTGACTCATAGGAAAGACAACTCTAACAAAGGATGATAAATTTTGTCCTATACCTGTAAGAGGTCTCGAGTCCTTGTACTAAGCCCAAGAGGAGACATGATAACTTCTAAGAAGCCGGAGGGTCCTTGTACAAAGCCCAAGAGGAGGCTGGGGATGCTTTTAGGAATCATGTGGATCAAAACCTAAGAAAAGTTCAAGAAAGGTTTCACCGAGAATTAATCCTTTAGCGAACAGTTCTAGGGTTTGAAGAAATTCAAGAGAGGTTTCACCGAGAATTAATCCTCTCTGGGGAATTGAATTTCTTTGACAGATTTCTAATAGTGATAGTCTGAGAAAAGTTTCACCGAGAATAATGCCTTTCTCTTTGTTCCATATAGTATAAGCCCAAGAGGAGGTAAGACTATATCTGGAAATTCCTATAGGGAACTAGTTTTGACTGTGTTGAAAGAGTGACCACTGGCTTTATCTAATCCTAGACCTAATTGTCGGGGAAAACTCTAAGCAGATATATATACAGACATATATATATACAGATGAAATATATACTGTATGTAAAAGAGGGTAGGAGGACTTACAGGTGAGCAAGGTTTCAGCGTTACAGACAAATATATATATATGGGCAAGTATGTAAAAGAAAGCTGTTAAAACTTATAGGTGAGCAAGCTTCCATAGTAACAGCTGTATGGTTAGTTTGTTCAATAAATTAAAGAAAGTTTTGATAACAAATATGAATTTGAACCTAAATCAAAAGGGAAAGTTGTTTTGAAAATAAAGTTTGGGGCTTATACTCAAGGAGAGGCCCAAAGAATTGTTTATTTACAAAGGGATGGGTCTTACACTCTTTCAAGAGGCCCAGAGTTTATTTTTGTACAAGAGGTGGGGCTTACAACTCAGGGAGAGGCCCAAAAATAACAGTGATTGCACCGTTGTTTTGAAAATCGTATTGGATCTTACACAATGACTGAGGCCCAAAAAAAATGTATGTACAAAGGGGGTTGGGTCTTACACTCTATTAGAGGCCCAAAGTAGTATTTTTAAAAAAGAAAAAGAAAAATGGGACTTACAACCAAAGGAAGGCCCAAAAATTGTTTTGAAAATGGCGATCGCACCGAGATTTTTTAACGTATCGTATTGGGACTTATACAACGACTGAGGCCCAAAATAATTTATGTACAATGGATGGGACTTACACTCTATTAGAGGCGCAAAAATGTTTTGAAAAATGTTTGAAAAATCAAAATTGAGAGAAAACCCTAATTTTGAATTTAAAAGTTATAATTTTCAAAGGAAATTAAATAAAAAATGATATAAAATATCAAATATATTTAAAAACAAGTTGTAAACTTTAAAAAATATTTTGAAAAATCATGTCTAATCATATGAAAGCTTGAAATTCAATTAGTTTTGAAAAATCAAGGTGAGAATTTCATTTTAAAATGTTTGAAAATAAATAAAATGAAATTAATTACAAAAATTCTAACTATATTAAAAAAATAATATAAGTTGGATTTTTTTGTAAATTAAAATAATTTAACATTTTTTTGAATTTTGAAAAAAAGAATCAATTCAAAAACATTAAAATTCAGAAAGAAATTAATTTTTGAATTAATTAAATAAAATATCAAAATTCAAAAATTCAAATAAAATTTGAATTATGGCGCCAACGGTCACTCTCTTCTTCCTCGTGACCGCGCCATGGACGATTTGCATTTTCTCACTTTTCTCTCTGATTACTCAATGGTTTTACATGATTCAAACACCAATCTCACTCGTTTTTGAACAAGGATCACAACCATATAGATTAATTGCATTTATATTAAGTGTGAAGTGAGAAATCAAGTGAAAACCTCAAGAACCCTAATTTCTGCAAGAACATTATGAAATCCTATACGCGATTGATTCAGGGCAATTGATTGAGGGTTATTACTCTACATACATGCAGAATCATGGTGGTAACTTGAAATGACATTTATGATGCATGGAATATAGAATTTGAAGGTGTCAGGCTTACCTCTTGCAGCTGGTGATCAAGCTTAATGATGGAGATGTTACATATGTGTTCCAATGATCTGGACAGCTTCGTTAGGTGCCAAGGAGTGTGTTTGAATGCTTAGAGTGGATTGAAATGAGCTGGAACTTGATATGGCACCTCAACTACAACTCTGTCAAGAACATGAGCAACTGGATGGTGATTTTGAGAATTTGATGTTCCAGATGTGTTTCAGGTGTTTGATCAGCTAACATATGATGTTTATGAGGTGTGTGAACCATTGGTTTGAGTTGCATTGGTCTCTAACTCAAAACCCGATAGTGACTTGTGTTAGAAGGCAAATTTGGAGTGAAAGAGAAAATTTGAGTAAAGCATCAGTTTGGGTGCTATGGTGTACTCAAACTGATCACAAATGAGCTCTATTTATAGTAGAGCAAGTTTGTTTTGGCTGCAATAGTGAGTGGCAACTGCAGCAGGTTTGTGGCCAATGGTGATCAAATGGAATCTCAAGTCTCCTCTAGCCATTGACTTGAGGTTAGAGCACAAACTATGAATCTTTTGTGGCAGGGATAAGGCTTGACTAAAATTGGATAACATTGTCTTGATGAATGCCACCTCTATGCATCAGTTAAATGCTTGGAAACAAAATTCACCATTTGAGGAATGTTGAATTTTTAGGGGTGTCATGCCTAAACATAGATCCATGGACTTGTGAGGCTTGTGAATCAGTGTTTGTCCCTTGGTTGTCCCCCCTTGAGGTGTGCAGATGGATAATTATGCTTGTTATTTCACAAATTGGTCAATTCGAGCAACAATGCACAAATCTGCCTTGCAAAAATCAGTGAAAAATGCCATTTTCAATGGATCATATATTCTTGCTCAAGTTGAGTTATGGGAGGCTCTTGTACTTTTTAAAGAGCCCTCATATGGTACTATCCATGTATTATCATACTTTGTCTTGAAACTATTTGTATCCAACTGAAAAACCCCATGAACTTTGATGTCCAAGGCTGGTAACTTAGGCAGATTTTCACTGTGTTGAAAAAGTGTCATTTTCTTCATTTTTGTCAATTTGATCACTCCGTAACTTAAAATCCATGAAGAATTAGGGTTTGAGGTAGTTGAAGCTTTTGTAGAGTGTATGAAGATCTACAAATCAGGCTTTGGATCACTCAAAATGGCTGCCTAGATCAGAAGTTATGGCCCTTGGAAGTTGGTACCAAAACCATTCAAACTTAGTAACTTAGAAAAATTTTCAAATTTTCAAGGTTACCCCTTTTACAAGTTATCTTGATTTCTTGATAAATTCTTGTTCAAATGACATTATAAATCATATTTTGTGAAAATATGAGTCATAAGGATCATTTTTTCCAAAAAAGTCATGTTTTGACTTTTGGCCCCGAAGCGGTACGACGCGTAAAAACCCTAATTCCTGACTTTTGAGGAATGCATCCTCTGAGGGTAATTTAGCTTTGCAAATGGATTCCTAGGGTATTTTGAGCATATTGAGTCACATGTTGAAGTCTTGGTTCATCCTCTTGTGAAAATCTCACTCTGGAGGTTCCAGTCGTCCAAAACCCTAATTTGGCGACAACGGGTGTTTCGAGGCTCAAACCACTTGAGATGTGGCAACTTTTAGGCTTGATTTTTTATGTGAGGGTCCTCTTAATCCTTTTTGGACGTTTTAAGTGGTTAGACAAGTTGAATATCATGTCATTTCTTGATTGATCTTTTGTCTAAGTGTTCTGGGAGGGCTCAAAACCCTAATTATTGATTTGGTGGATGCTCAACTATCTTTGAGGGGATTGATGAGGCATGAATGTACATCCATATTGTGGTAATGATCTTCACAATTATGGGAAATCTTGGTGGTCAAAATTTGTGGTATGACAGATGCCCGTATTTAATCTTCTTGGACCTGAAGGTGTGAATGGCGAAGGTATTCGGGCGTTCAGGGTGTAAGATGATTAAATATCGGAATACCCGAAATTTTGATGTTGGTTATGAATGGCAGTTTTCCTGTTCATCTTCTTTTACTAAGCAATGTCACTTATAAAAGGGTGAAACTTCCCCCTCGATCCTGGTTTTCAGCCACGGAACTGGTCTAAGTTTCTGAAATAAACTTCCCCTCGATCCTGGTCTTCATCCACGGAACTAGTCTCAGTTTCTGAAATAAACTTCCCATCGATCTTGGTTTTCAGCCGCGGAACTGGTCTCAGTTTCTAAAATAAACTTCCCCTTGATCCTGGTTTTCAGCCAAGGAACTGGTCTCAGTTTCTTCTTGTCAAATTTCTTCCTTGACAAGGGACGCTATGTGTAGCGGTCTTCGTCAAACTTCTCGCCGAGTTTTCTACTGGGGGAGACGCCATTTGATGGAAAAGTTTTGATGTCAGACTTGCTGGGGAAACCCATTTGTCTGAGCTGTAGAGGTTTGCAAACTTCTCTGTTGGAGACGCTATTTGTTGACTCTTCTGGGCAAAACGAGTCTCTTGAGAGACTGCTTTCTGCTTGGGGATAATACATCATACTTTTCTTTGAGATCTTTTCAGAGAAATTCCATATGATGTAATCCAGTTTTGAGGTGCTGACGACTTCATTAACATCGACTTTCTTGGGGAGAAAAACTGATGTATTGCCGAGAGTCTTTGGTTGAGGGCTTTCTCTGGGGATTTTCCTTAATCAGGGAAAGCGAAAATATCATCTTCAATGGCGAAGAGTGATGTTTGTTGAATGTCTTTTTACCTTTCAGAGGTTCAAGTTATCAAAGTGGTCGAGGACCGGCTCCAATCCAGAAATAAACTGGGGAGAAATCACTCAGACGATACATTTCCTGACGAGGAAAGAACTGAAAACCTTACGGCGGGAGGATGTTATCACTTGGGGACGAGACTGACCAGAGTGATATTAATGCATTATGAATATGGATGTGGATCAAGTATGCATGATGTATGTATGTTTATGCTGACAAAACTGACACGGCATACAGACTAATGAATGAACACAACTGGATACTTGGTCACTGCGGGGGATGAAAAGTATCAATGGTTCAAGATAATGATCTTGCCTTGCTTAGGAGAAATAATCCCTGTGTGTAACACCCTTTTCTACCCCCACAAATGTTGCAGCAGAAACAACTCAAAATATCAGAGTAAAGCATCAAAATCACCTCAAAGGGTGCACATTTCTCATTTAAATCAAAATAATACACTTGCCCTGTAAACAAAGGGTTTTCCTCAAAATGGCTCAAAAGCCTTTCCATGGCAGCGGAACTCAAAATTTTCAAATAAAAGGTTTTCAACAAACATCATAATAACAAAAAAAGTTTTCGATAAAAGCCCCCAAAATAGGCATTAGATCCACCATAGCCATAAATGCTCAAAAAGGTTTTTAAACTAAAACCATATCATCAAATAACAACAAAATAATGAAATCAACATGGTTCGACTCAAAAGACCCCAACCCGATGTTACACTATCAGAACAAGACCCTCTAAATCAACCAAAACAAAATAACTTCAAGGTCCTCGAAGGCATCCACGGCTAAACCTGATCACCTACACGTTACCCACGTGGAGGCAACATTCAAATAGGCAGGGTGAGTAATACAATTAATTATAATCAATATAAAATAAGATATGCATAAAATGGCGTCATCATCACATACAACATCATCAGGATCATCATCAAGGGAAACATCAGGAATCACTATATCAAAAATCACATCAATGCCACATAAATGCAATGCACAACAAGACTCATGCATGTGGTACCAATCGTCATAATCGATGGACACTAGGCCATCACCCCTCCAAAGATCCCCGTCAATAGGATCGATTCCGCATAGGAACTGGAGCACATCATAATTACCTCATATTCGCACAATGGGAATGAAGCATCATCACAGAGTATGCATATGAATGTATGATACACAATGTCAATAATCATCATCATCAAATAAACATCATTATGTTCATCATCATTCATCCACAAAAGTCATCACCTATATCATCATTCATCAAAACCTCATGTTAATCATATCATCATGTACATCGTCAAAACATCATGAATCATCATCGCCAAATCATCAATACACGCATCAAGATAGTCATGTAAAATCAGCAATATACTCATGGTACTTCACATCGTCATTTTATCATCAAACATCACACATAAACATCTAATAATCTACCATAACATCATATCATCATCTAATCACGAGACATCACATATATGGATATCTCACAATACATCAATCATATCAGGTCACCATCAAATAAACATCACTGCGTGCATCATCATTTGCCAATTTTCATACAAAGCACATCATCACGTATTCATCAATTAATCACAGAATTTCATCATAACAATCATGGTAATTCATCATAAAATCCCAGCATCAAACAATCAAAATAGCACGACAACATAAACAGAATTTTGCGAACATCAGACGTTCGCTACTGAGTTCGCTAGGCGAACCAGTTCGCTGGAACCTTCGCTTTGCGAAGTGTCGCTCCCGGGATTTTCATCCAAGTACAAACGCGAAAGTGGCACGAAACAGAGTCGCCAGCAATGTGTATTTATCCCAAGAGAGGGAAAGGAAACACCTCATAAACCTGAAGGAAGGAAAGAGCATGGTCTTGCGACCAAGAGAACTGGGTTCGGGAGTCGGTTACGCGCAAGGAAGGTATTAGCACCCCCACGCGTCCATCGTACCCGATGGGATCCAAGCTTGCTGGTCTCGATCAAAGGGTGAAAGAAAAGATTACTGGAAAAGGAACTGGAAAAGGAATAGAAGCAAATGTAGGGAAAATAAAAGAAGTGCTCGAATGGGCCCTACCCCACTGCCTACGTATCTCATCGGGAACATGAGAATCAGAGCGACGTAGTTCCCCTCACTAGGGATGGATTGTTTGTGTTTTTTAGGGAACGACTAACGTTCTAGCTCAGGTGTTGTAGGCTCGCCGGTCCGAGTGTGTTACCATCTTGCAAGAGAACAAGGAGGAGCACGTTCGTATGTTGAGAATGAGTAAGATGAGAAAAGAATTCCCGAAGGAAAGACGTGATTGTTTGTTTTTGTCTTTTAAGAAATAAGTGTTTTGAATGTTTTTGTATTGTGTAACAAGTATTGTATTTAAGTCCCTCATGTAGGATCGAATGCCTCGCATATCGACCCAAGATGGGACGTACGCTAAACATTCTAAAAGAAATGAGAGAAGATCCCTCACCTCCTTGTTCCCACATGAAAGGCCTAAATACAATATTTGTTATGCCTTTATTAAGTGTTTTTTTACTTTTATTATAAGGTGAGAGAGAAGAGACTCAAGAGAGGGGTAAAGGTGAAAACTAAGGGGATACTAAGACACACCCTAGTGTTAGCATGCTTGGAGATCCTATGGTTAATGTGGTTTAACAAACCTACTTTTAAAAGAAAGGAGAAGAAGACCAAAAGAAACAACTTACTTCCAAAATGGAAGTTAAGTTGATCTTAAAGGGGGATGAAGAAGAGGTTATTCAAGGAAAGCATGTAAATGCTTATCAAACACAAATTTGAATGATTAAATGAAATAAGAGAAGATGAGGGAGAGGAGTGTATGTGGAACTATGTCCCCACACTTACTTACCATGCACCTACATGAAAAAGTTAGTTCACATTATTTACAAGTATGAAATAAAGGAAGAAACAACAAGTGATGATCAAATCAATTAAGAACCAAGGAAATAGGATCCTAAGAGATACAAACTAATCAAGGTCAGAACCTAAACAATAAGAGTACTCTCTGATGTTAAGACATCAAACACAAATCAACTATGTACAAGTAATGTCCTAAACATTAAAGAAGTGAATCATAGAAGACATAGATGAAGAATGAGTGGAAATGCAAAGTGATCATGCATTTATGCTTCATGGAAAGTCAAAGTCAGAATCACATTCAATTGACAAAGGTCTTATAGAGCATATGAAATATCACACCAATCATGGATAAAAGAATTCAAGTAGAAGGGATAAGAAGAAGTAGAAGAAAAAGAGAAGTGAAACATGTTCCAATATATGCACAAATTGACACATTAAAGATGCATGCCATGTTAAAATGATAAATGCATACCTAGGGCAGTGGCATAGCATTATTGAGATGTGAATGAGACATGTAAAATGTCATGCAAAAATGCAAACATGAATTTCATATAGCATAAGAGGAAGTGAGAGATAGAAACAAGTCAAAGTTCACATTAGAATGCACAAACTCATATCAAATGCAAATGCAAACCCAAGTGACTTACAATGAGACAAAGAAGACCTATAATATTATACAAATGACCTATAATATCACACATGGCAATCAAAAAATGGATGGCACAAGTGCCTTATCACAACATGTTAGAAGGAAGAAGAATAAAGTGCACTTAAGTAGCTTCAAAGGCAAGGCATTGAACAAATATTAAAGCACATGAGTAAATTGTAAAAACAATCTAAGTCAGAGGCTAAACACATATTAAAAACTCAGACCAAAATTCAAGATAAAAGTGCCACAAAGACATGCACAAAGTCATATTGAAATGCCACAAAAAGAAGTGTAAAGATGATCATACAAACCTCCTATAAGATGACTTTAAAAATCAAGAAAAAATATTTTTGGACACTTCAGGATGTTATCTAACCAATGCAAAAGGAACGGATGAAAAACACTGTGTGAGATGGGAGAATGAAAATGTGAAAGTTTGAGTATCATGAAGAAGATCAATCAAAAAGAAATTGAAAAGAAATTATGAAAATATGATCTAAAATCAGTAAAATCAGAATTAAAAATTTTTTTGGGATTTTTTGAAATGTCTTACTATTTTTAAAAATAGAAAACCAAACAGATAGAAAAAGAAATCAAGAAAACAAAATGAATTGGAATGGGGGTGCAGACAAAGTAATCTTCTAGTTCAGAAACATGGGCCTTTAAAAAGGGGGGTGCAAAAAACAATCTACCCAGTCCATTAAGCTTGTGAAATCGTGTGTGATAGTGTGCATAATCAATTCCATGAACCTTCAATCACATCCACACGATCAGCCTGATGATCACACCAAAGGAGCACAACGCACGAACACACTAATTACCGTGCACTCGCCCACACGTAAACCATCTGAAGGAGAAAGAAAAAGGAACACGTGATGCTTCGGCCCTCATTAATGTGGTGCTTTTCTCCTATTGGCCAGCCGTAAAGCATAATGGCTGCACCAATCACCATACGCCATGCGCATTCCCTCTCTCCTCAATCATCACTCCATCATCAATTAATCATTGTAATTAATCATTAAAAGCAAGAACTCCACCAATACCGCGCAGCCACCTCTTCATACTCATGATTACTCCATGCAAAGTGAAAATTAAACTCATACAACACACAAAAATACGCAGATTTTCTTCCAAATTTCTACCTCACATAACTCCATCAAATCTTAATGAAAATTAACGAAATAAGATACCAAACTGAAGCCCAAACTTCATAGATCATGAATATGCCAATTAAATCTCCAAAAGATTATTCTATCATCAGGAAAAATGGCACGAAAGTGACATGTTCAACATGAATTTCACAAAAATCACAAAATCACATAAACTCCAAATTAAACAACCAATGGTGTGCCATCATTTCAGGACATCCAGATGCAATGCATGATTACTAATTTCACATTGTAAATCTCTAAAATTATGATGAACTAAAGGAAAAGTTTCAAGATCTCTAACCTTGTGAGATGCAATTTTTTGTTTTAGAAATCCAAGAACTTCTTGCAAGATCTTCAAATCAACACCTTGAGCCAAATAAAGGCTAAAACCAGATCCAATACTTGCTTGGAGTAGAAGTTTGGGAGGGATGAGTGAAACTTGGGATTTTTCGATGGTGGATTCAAGCAAATCCAATGCATATAGTAGAAAGAGGAGGTTATGGAGATGATGCTGCTCCAAAAATCTTCGAAAATGATGAAGAAACGAGAGAGAAATCTGAATCTGAACTCTTGAGAGTGAGAGGAAAACTTGAGATTTCTTGAGAAATTATGATGAAAAGTGTGAGAAATGTGTGAGATTAGAGAGAAAGTGGAGAGAATGATTGAGAGTAATTTCTGAGAATGTGGAAAAATGAGAGAGATATTGAAATTGTGTGGTGTGTTTTTGATTTATATGTGGAGTTAAATGGTAACCATGGTGGTTAAATGAGTTGGTTAAATGAGTTAGAGTTGGGTTAACTGAGTAGACTCTAACTAACTGAGTCATGACAGTTAGAGGTGAGTTAGGAAGATTTGCTATGGTGTGGGTGAGTTTATGAAGTGTATGGTGGGGTTCAAAATGGATGGTGGTGATGTAAGGAAATTTTTAGTTTAATAAAATGGAATGTGGACTGGTGTGTAGTATGTATGTGAATATTTGAATTAACAACAGCAACAATGTTATTTTTTCTGATTTTATAGCAGCTTAATATCAATTAAAACAAGGAAGTTTAGTGATAAAATTCTCTCACTTTAATGAATGGAAATGTGTGATTTTGGTGGCAAATGAAAGAGTAGGTATAGGAGAATAATTTTGATGTTGAAATTGAATTGAATTGAGGCTTGTAGGATGGTGTAAAATGACTTCAAACATCATGGCTCAGAACTGGTGCTTGGGCGTGGCAAGTTGGTAGGTTGGCATGGCAATCTGACTTGGAAAATTCAGCATGAACACGACAACTTGGGACCATCATAACCCCATCATAACTTGCTCAAATGGAAAAATGTCCAACATCAAAGTTGAAGAGGACATTGAGATGAACAACTTTGATGTTTAACATTTTTTCGTTTGGAGCTTCCATAATTGAGAAAAGTGGCTGGACATTTGGCACACCAAGTGTTCGACAAAATTATGGCGCATGGGCCTGCACTTGCCTTGCCATGACTTGGTTTTTGACCTAGTTTTGTCAAACTTTAATGGATCATAACTCCCTCAATTTTGATCCGATTGAAGAGTTCTTTATATGGATTTGAAGCTTGAAACAAGATCTTTTGTTGTGGCCTGGTGGATTTTTGATTTGATGCTTTAAAATTGAGAAAGCCTGACTCAAAGAGAGGTGCTAAAATGGCCAAAACTTACTATTTTTGGAAACCCCAAAATTTCTATTTTTGGCAGTTTTGTGATTTCTTGATTTTTCATCATCCCTCCATCATTTCTTAATTAAATTTTGTCCATTGAACATATATAACATGAATTTCATGAATTTGACCTTAGAAAGTTAAGAGTTGACTTTTTTCACTGCACAGTTGACTTTTTCCCTAATTTCTTGATTATCAAGCAACTGATCAATTGAGACCCTTCTGAAACCAATTGATGACCAATTTTCCACCCATATACACTTAAGAACATGAGGAATACCATGAGATTAAGTTTTGTCCAAAAAAATCAGAGATAAACTGATTTTAAGTCAAACCCTAATTTTGGCACCCTCTGGTTAGGAGGAAATAGCATATCCTCCAAATCCAAATTCCTCTGAACATGAAGTGTATCCTCTCAAACAATGATGAGATATACCATTTGGAGATGATAAAAACTCAAAGAGCTTGCCCATTTGGGGGGTCAGATCCCAATTTTTTGACTGCCTTGTGTAGGAAATGATACACTGCCCAATCTTCTTGATGAATTCTTCTCTTCCCATGCCTTGTGGATCAAAGTGAGATGATATATGGCTTAAGGAACCCTTGAGACTTGTGAGAAACACTTGGCTCTTATTCTTTAGCTTTGGATGATCAACACCTCTAAAGAGCCACCGATCACATGCCCTTATGCAAGATGCAATGCAATGCTTGATGTTTTGTTTTTCTATGCTTGAATGCAATGCAATGAAATGAAAGCTCATGCTAAATGATATGAATAAATGAGAGGGCAAATTTTGGGGTATTACACGAAGCTAACAGCGAGTCCCACAGTCCCCACACTAAAACACCAGAAAAACACCTCTGTCACACTCGCCACCACATTCACTTTGCGAAGCCACTCGCTAGGAAGTTTGCTTTGTGAGACTTCCAGCGAATCCCCAATTTCTCTCCAGAATCATCCTAGTACTCACACACAAGTTATCGCGCATTCGCTGCGCTGCTCGCTTTGCGAGCCTTGGCGAACATTCGCCTTGCGAAGGAATGGTTCGCTTAGCGAACCTGCGATTACAGCAAATCGCTGCTACGCATCAGTAGCTCCACAGCCTTAGAGGTACCTGCGATTACATCCACAAATGACCCAAAAACACCTCTACAATAGTCCTAATGCATCACGAAAATCAAAGGCATAAAACCTACGTCTATTAGGTCGATTCATGACCCTAAGGGAAACCTTAAATCCCCTAAATCTTCAAACTCTCAAGCTTCCCATAAACCCCATAAATCCCTTTCTTATACAAGATCCCACATATCGCCACAGTGGGTTTTGCCCCGAAGGCTTATTTTTATCCGAATCAATTCAACCCTTAATAATCCATCATCGATCCTCAGAAATACCCCTAAATCATCAATAACTCATAAACCCTTCAAAAACCCCAAAATCCCCAAAATCCACTTTAAACACATCACTTTCTATATTGAAAATAATGAAAGGCAATACTCCCCATACCTTAGATTGTCGATCCGAAGCTTTCTCTACTGAGCCTTTGGAAACCTTCACGAAATCCTCGCCTTTCCCTTGTTCCTTAGAGCTCTCCTTCTTTTCACGGTTCACCAAAAAATTGAATCCTATTCTCAAAATCTTCCTTTTATATTCACCCTAACCCTTAGGCCTCAAAATTGGGCTTTCTCCATAATGGCCTCACTAAACCTCCTCAAATGTCCGTCTTACCCTTAATTCCTCTAATGTTATTTAAAATAAATAATAATACATTATATTTCATAATATATACTATTATTTAATTAAATAACTAAAACTTCACAAAATTACCGACATCGACACAAACCACCAAAATTCACAAAATACACGAATATTATATTTAAATAAATTAAATAAGTATTCTTACGAAATTTGGGGTGTTATAACTCTCCCCCACTTAAAGAATTTTCGCCCTCGAAAATTACCTCAAGGAAACAGAGTCGGATACGACTCCCTCATCTGCTCTTCACATCTCAAGTCCAACTCCCCTCCTTTTGGGATCATCTTAACCTTTTCAGGCGTCTCTTACACTATTTCGGGTCCGAGTACAATACTCTCGCCCGACTCATACCAACACAATGGAGTCCTACTCCTCCTTCCGCACAAAGCTTCATACAGCGCCATCCCAATACTAGCAAACTCGATCAACTGCAAACAACTATCCCACGATCCACCTTGATCCAACACACAATCTCTCAGCAAATCCTCCAAAGATTGGATAGTCCTCCATGTCTGTCCATCCGTCTGCGGATGATAGGCAAAACTCATCCCCAACTTAGTACCCAAAGCATCTTGCAACTCTCACCAAACCTCGACGAAAATCTCGGGTCTCTATCCGGCACAATACTCGACGGTATCCCATGCAACTTCACAATTTCCTTAATATACATCTTTGCTAGCTTCTGCATAGAATGATTAATCTTCATCGGTAAGAATGAGCCGATTTAGTTAATCCATCCACAATCACCCAAATTGAATCATTTCCCTTAGCAGTTCTCGGCAATCCCGACACAAAATCCATAGAAATACTATCCCACTTCCATTCAGGAATACTCGGCGGTTACATCATACCTAAAGGCTTCTGATGCTCGATCTTCGACTTTTGACAAGTCAAGCACGCATACATAAACTCCACAATTTCCTTCTTCATATCTGGCCACCAAAACAACTTCTTCAAATCCTAGTACATCTTCGTAGCACCGGGATGAATACTCAACCCACTTCGATGTCCTTCTTCTAGGATACTCTTCTTTATTTCTGGAACATCTGGAACACACACTCTATCTTGAAACCTCATTACACCATTCTCATCAATCCTGAAGTCACCTTCGTTATCTTGGTTAATCAAAGTCAATTGGTCAACCAACTTTAAATTTGATTACTGTCCCACTCTGATTTCTTCCAAAATGCCACTCGTCAGCTTCAACATTCCCAATTTCACACTGTCAGGAGTCTTTTCACAAACTAAGCTCAAATATCGGAATTGTTCAAGTAACTCCAACTCTTTCACCATAAGAATCGACATATGCAATGACTTTCTGCTCAACGCATCGGCCACCACATTTGCTTTGCCCGGATGATAACTCAAATCAAAATCGAAATCCTTCAACAGTTCTAACCACCTTCTCTGCCTCCTATTCAATTATTTTTGATCGAACAAGTACTTCAAACTTTTATGATCGCTGAACACTTCAAATTTAGAGCCAAACAGATAATGTCTCCAAATCTTCAACACAAACACTACCGCGGCCAATTCCAAGTCATGTGTAGGATAATTCCTCCCATGAACTCACAATTGTCTCGAAGCATAGGCAACAACTTGTCCATTCTGCATCAAAACTTCACCAAGACCCATCTTCGACGCATCATAATACACCACAAAATATTCGCTCGGATTAGGCAAAATCAACACTGGAGTGGTCGTCAACCTCTTCTTCAATTCCACAAAACTCTCTTCACAAGCTACATTCCACACAAAAGCTTAACACTTTCGAGCCAACTGAGTTAAAGGTAATGCCAACTTAGAAAAGCCTTCAATAAACTTGCGGTAATAACCTGTTAATCCCAGAAAACTTCGTATCTCAGTAGCAGACTTCGGAGTCTCCCACTGTAACACGGCATCAATCTTAGAAGGATCAATAGCAATACCACCACTTGAAATCACATGGCCAAGGAAACTCACTTCCTTCAACCAGAACTCACATTTCGACAGCTTCACATACAACTTATTCTCTTTCAACACCTACAAAACAGTTCTCAAATGCTCGACATGTTCTTCTTCAGTTCTAGAATATATCAAGATATCATCGATGAACACCAACACAAACTTATCCAAATACTCATGAAAAATCCGGTTCATGTACTCCATGAACACACCAGGTGCATTGGATACACCAAACGGCATCACCGTGTATTCACATTGTCCATACCTCGTCCTGAAATCTGTCTTCAGAATATCATCAGGCATAACTCGAATCTGATGATAACCAGACCTCAAATCAATCTTGCTAAACACACAAGCGCCCACCAATTGATCCATCAAATCATCAATCCTCAGAAGCAGACACTTGTTCCTGATCGTCACTTTATTCAACTGTCCTTAATCAACACACAACCTCATGCTACCATATTTCTTCTTCACTAGCAGTGCAGGAGTACCCCCCAGGGAAACACTCAGTCGAACTACCTCTTCTCAAGCAATTCTTCCAGCTATTCCTTTAATTCACTTACTCAGAAACATACATCTCGTATGCAATCACCGACACTGAGCTTGAATCAAGTACCAGGTCGATAGCAAGTTCCACTCCACACTACGGTGGTACATCACTGATATCTCATGGGAACACCTCCAAATAGTCACCCACCAAAGGTATCTCACATGCCACCGCATCCTCTTAAGCTTCAAGGAATCAATCATCATAAACACCTTTGCACCATCTTCCACAGATTCATTCACTTGCTTAATAGAATAAACAACTCTCCACCCTCGTCGAACTTAGATTCAGGTGAACATCAGGAATTACACACCACTGGCATATCACTAGCCATCACACTGTTCTCTATCCCTCAAAAAGCAGACTTCAACAATACCTGATCGTTTTCCTCAAGACATTCCAACTTAACCGACAGGCAAGAAACTCTAATTTGCCTCATCTTCAAATCTAATAGTCTGCATTGACTCATCAGAACAATCCGCAAGCACTCGGCTTAACCTCAATAATTCACTGCGCACACTACTCAAGCTCGCAAGACACGTCTATCCCATCCAACATGATCCCGTCTATTATCAACAAGAGATTAAGGGTGATCAGTTCCTCAATTTGTCAATAACAGCCGATATCATGAGGCGGTACAAACTATCTACACCAACTATCGCAGCGTCCAACACCACACTTAGTCAACGCTCCACACTCGAAGCACCTTGGAGAAGCATCATCTTCTCCCCCACTTGTTTCATTCCCAACCTGTAAATGGAAAACAAAACAAGGATCGACAGTGTTTTCACACACATGTCGCACACTAGGGAATAGACAATATTAGACAACCAGGCCGGACGAACCAACCAGGCTCTGATACCACTAATGTAACACCCTTTTCTACCCCCACAAATGTTGCAGCAGAAACAACTCAAAATATCAGAGTAAAGCATCAAAATCACCCCAAAGGGTGCACATTTCTCATTTAAATCAAAATAATACACTTGCCCTGTAAACAAAGGGTTTTCCTCAAAATAGCTCAAAAGCCTTCCCATGGCAGCGGAACTCAAAATTTTCAAATAAAAGGTTTTCAACAAACATCATAATAATCAAAAAAGTTTTCGATAAAAGCCCCTAAAATATGTAGCAGATCCACCATAACCACAAATGCTCAAAAAGGTTTTTAAACTAAAACCATATCATCAAATAACAACAAAATAATGAAATCAACATGGTTCGAATCAAAATACCCCAACCCGATGTTACACTATTAGAGCAAAACCCTCTAAATCAACCAAAGCAAAATAACTCAAGGTCCTCGAAGGCATCCACGGCTAAACCTGATCACCTGCACGTTACCCACGTGGAGGCAACATTCAAACAGGCAGGGTGAGTAATACAATTCATTATAATCAATATAAAATAAGATATGCATAAAATGGGGTCATCATCACATACAACATCATCAGGATCATCATCAAGGGAAACATCAGGAATCACTATATCAAAAATCACATAAATGCAATGCGCAACAAGACTCATGCATGTGGTACCAATCGTCATAATCGATGGACACTAGGCCATCATCCCTCCAAAGATCCCCGTCAATAGGATCGATTCTGCATAGGAACCAGAGCACGTCATAATTACCTCATATCCGCACAATGGGAATGAAGCATCGTCACAGAGTATGCATATGAATGTATGGTACACAACGTCAATAATCATCCTCATCAAATAAACATCATTATGTGCATCATCATTCATCCATAAAAGTCATCACTTATATCATCATTCATCAAAACCTCATGTTAATCATATCATCATGTACATCATCAAAACATCATGAATCATCATCGTCAAATCATCAATACACACATCAAGATAGTCATGTAAAATCATCAATATACTCATGGTACTTCACACCGTCATTTTATCATCAAACATCACACATAAACATCTAATAATCATCCATAACATCATATCATCATCTAATCACGAGACATCACATATATGGACATCTCACAATACATCAACCATATCAGGTCACCAACAAATAAACATCACTAGGTGCATCATCATTCGCCAATTTTCATACAAAGCACATCATCACGTATTCGTCAAGTAATCACAGAATTTCGTCATAACAATCATTAGTAAAATCATGGTAATTCATCATAAAATCCCAGCATCAAACAATCAAAACAGCACGGCAACATAACCAGAATTTTGCGAACAGCAGACGTTCGCTACTGAGTTCGCTAGGTGAACCAGTTCGTTGGAACCTTCACTTTGGGAAGCTGACAGTGAGTCCCACAGTCCCCACACTAAAACACCAGAAAACCACCTCTGTCACACTCGCCACCACATTCGGTTTGTGAAGCCACTCGCTGGGAAGTTCGCTTTGCGAGACTTCCAGTGAATCCCCAATTTCTCTCCAGAATCATCCCAGTACCCACACACAAGTTATCGCGCATTCGCTGTGCTGCTCGCTTTGTGAGCCTTGGAGAACATTCGCCTTGCGAAGGAATGGTTCGCTTAGCGAACCTGCGATTACAGCAACTCGCTGCTACGCATCAGTAGCTCCACAGCCTCAGAGGTACCTGCGATTACAACCCCAAATGACCCAAAAACACCTCTACAACAGTGCTAATGCATCACGGAAATCAAAGGCATAAAACCTACGTCTATTAGGTCAATTCATGACCCTAAGGGAAACCTTAAATCCCCTAAATCTTCAAACTCTCAAGCTTCCCATAAACCCCTTTCTCATACAAGATCCCACATATCATCACAGAGGGTTTTGTCCCGAAGGCTTATTTTTACCCGAATCAATTCAACCCTTAATAATCCATCATCGACCCTCAGAAATACCCCTAAATCATCAATAACTCATAAACCCTTCAAAAACCCCTAAATCCCCAAAATCCACTTTAAACACATTACTTCATATATTAAAAACAATGAAAGGCAATACTCCCCATACCTTAGATTGTCGATCCGAAGCTTTCTCTACTGAGCCTTTGGAAACCTTCACGAAATCCTCGCCTTTCCCTTTTTCCTCGGAGCTCTCCTTCTTTTCACGGTTCGCCAAAAAAAAGAATCATATTCTCAAAATCTTCCTTTTATATTCACATTAACCCTTGGGCCTCAAAATTGGACTTTCTCCATAATGCCCTCACTAAGCTTCCTCAAATGTCTGTTTTACCCTTAATTCCTCTAATGTTATTTAAAATAAATAATAATACATTATATTTCATAATATATACTATTATTTAATTAAATAACTAAAACTTCACAAAATTACCGACATCGACACAAACCACCAAAATTCACAAAATAAACGAATATTATATTTAAATAAATTAAATAAATATTCTTACAAAATTTGGGGTGTTACACTGTGGGGGAGAAAGAATCGTTGGTCGGGCTTAAGTGGTAAGAACTCTGTCGGGGATATTAGACGGGACATTCACATCTGAAATAGTTGATCCTTTATTCAGGCGTACTGGTTTAGTAGGATTAATTTGATTCTGCACTTTGAGGTTCAATCGCTTTCGGAGAAACCCTCGATGTTCCTTTCGCGTTTATCGGTCAAATGGAATTGCCATCTTTATTTTAAAAGCATAAGAAAAAATTTTAATAAGTAAATTCATTTTTGTTTTATTTCAAGAATCGTTGATCATGTTAAAAATGCCATTCTGTAAAGCTAAAACAAATGAGAATTGCAAACAAAAGCAGTAGGGCTAAATTTTATTGATAGGATGGAAATCAGCCAAGCGCGTGATCCCATAGAGTATTTACAAAGTTTAGAAAATGGTAATTTATGGGAAAAGGGGCTACATTGAAACATAACGATCATTATCCTTCTACCAACTTTGAATTCTGGACATCCTGATCTTCTGTCGAAGATGAGCTTGACTGGATGTTTTCCGACTAATAGTGTTACCGCTGGGGATTTAACCTTGTCGGACGTAGTTACTTGCCATGAATCCCTAACTTTTTCCTGGATTATATTTTGAAGTTTCCAATCCATCGGGATGATTTTCGGTTATGTCTCTAATTTTTTCCTGGACCGCCCTTTCGGGTTTTCAATCCACCGAGACGTTTTTTTATGCTTCTTTTTTTTTTTAGGCGAAGTATTTCTTGACTACGTCAACATTCGTGGGGTAAGTAAACTCTTCTCCATCCATGGTTGTGAGTCTCAAGGCGCCGCTTGAGAAGTATTTCTTGACCACGTAGGGGCCGTCATAATTAGGAGTCCATTTTCCCTGGGGATCAGTGAGAAATGATTGTATCTTTTTTAGCACAAGGTCTCCTTTCCTGAAGACATGAGGTCGGACCTTTTTGTCAAACGCTTTCTTCATTCTTTGCTGATACAACTGACCATGGCATAGAGCCGTTATTCGCTTTTCTTCAATCAGGTTCAATTCATCGTGTCGGCTCTGACACCATTCAGCTTCTGTTAGCTTAGCTTCCATCAATACATGGATTGTGGGATTTCTACTTCTATGGGGAGCACTGCCTCCATGCCATATACTAGAGAGAAAGGGGTTGCCCCTGTTGAAGTGCGGACAGATGTGTGATAACCGTGAAGAGCAAAGGGTAGCATCTCTTGCCAGTCTTTGTAGGTTACAACCATCTTTTGAACGATCTTCTTGATGTTCTTGTTTGCCGCTTCTACTGCTCCGTTCATCTCAGGTTGGTAGGGGGATGAGTTATGGTGTTCGATCTTGAACTCAGTAGACAACTCTTTCATCATCTTGTTATTCAAGTTAGATCCATTATCAGAAATGATCTGGCTTGGAACACCATAACGGCAGATGAGGTTGTTCTTGATAAATCGGACCACGACTTGTCGGGTTACATTGGAGTATGGCGCTGCTTCGAACCACTTGGTGAAGTAGTCAATGGCTACCAGGATACACCGATGTATGTTCGAAGCCTTGAGTTCGATCATGCCAATCATATTGATTCCCCATATAGAAAAAGGCCATGGAGAAGAAAGAACTTTGAGATGCATTGGCAGTACATGGATTTTGTCTGAGTATATCTGACACTTATGACATCTCCTCATGTACTTGTAACAATTGGATTCCATAGTCAACCAGTAATATCCTACTCTCAGAATTTTTCTCGCCATTGTGTGTCCATTGGCATGAGTACCAAAGGATCCTTCGTGAATTTCTTTCATCAGCAAGTTTGCTTCTGGTCGGTCTACCCATCGGAGCAAGACCATGTCGAAGTTTCTCTTATAGAGGGTGTCATTACTTAGGAAGAAGTTGCCTGCCAGTCTTCTGAGGGTTTTCCTGTCTTTTCTTGATGCCCCGGGTGGGTACTCTTGTTTCTGAAGGAAGCATTTGATATCGTGATACCAAGGTTTATCGTCTATGACTGCTTCGATTTCGAAAATGTAAGCGGGCCTCTCAAGGCGCATTATGTCGATCTTTGGTACGTCATTCCAATGATTAACATCAATCATGGAAGAAAGAGTGGCTAGTGCATCAACCATGTGATTTTCTTTATGGGGGATATGATGAAACTAGATTCTGTTGAAGAATGGCAACAACCTTCTCGCGTAATCTTTGTAAGGAATCAGTCTTGATTGGTATGTGTTCCAATCTCCTTTGATCTGATTGAAGACCAGGGTTAAGTCTCCATATACATCCAAGTTCTTGATCCTTAAATCAATCACTTCTTCGAGACCCATGATACAAGCTTCGTATTCGGCCTCGTTGTTTGTGCACTTGAAAGTCAGTCGGGTGGTGAAAGGAATGTGGGTACCCTGAGGTGTTATGATGATTGCCCTAATTCCGTTTTCGTAGATGTTAATAGCTCCGTCAAAAATTAGTCCCCATTGGGAACCTGGTTCCAGCCCTTCACTAGGTAGCAGTTCATTGCAATCTTTCATTTTCAAGTACATAACATCTTCGTCTGGGAAGTCAAACCCGACTGATTCCTGATCGTCAATCGGTTTATGAGCCAAATGATCGGCTAAAATACTTCCTTTGATGACTTTTTGGGCATGGTACTCGATGTCGTATTCTGATAACAACATCTGCCAATGAGCGATCCTTCCCGTGAGAGCAGGCTTTTCAAAGACGTACTTGATTGGATCCATTTCGGAGATTAACCAAGTAGTGTGACAAATCATGTACTGGCCAAGACGTTTGGCTGCCCAAGCCAAAGCACAGCAAGTTTTCTCCAGCATAGTGTACAGAGTTTCACAGTCGGTGAATTTCTTGCTTAAGTAGTAAATGGCATACTCTTTTCTTTTCGTTTCGTCTTGTTGGCCAAGTACACAACCTATAGAGTCTTCCAAGACTGTTAGGTATATGATCAATGGTCTTCCCTCTACTTGAGGAGACAGAATTGGTGGATTCAACAGATACTCTTTGATACTGTCGAAGGCTTTTTGGCAATCTTCGTTCCATACACAGTCTTGATTCTTTTTGAGTAGTTTGAAGATTGGCGCGCATGTCGTGGTCATAAGGGATATGAACCTTGAGATGTAATTTAGACGTCCCAAAAATCCTATGACCTGTTTATCACTCTTTGGTGAAGGCATTTCTTGAATGGCCTTGACCTTGTCAAGATCAACCTCAATTCCTTTCTGGCTGACGATGAATCCTAAGAGTTTTCCTGAGCGGACACCGAATGTGCATTTGGTGGGGTTCAAGCGGGGATTGTATTTTCTCAAACGCTCAAATAACTTTGATAGGTGGGTCACATGCCCCTCATCTATTTTAGATCTGGAAATCATATCATCGACATATACCTCAATTTCTTTGTGCATCATGTCGTGAAACAGAGTAGTCATGGCCCTTTGATAGGTTGCCCCGACGTTCTTCAAACCGAACGGCATTACCTTGTAACAAAAGGTGCCCCATGGGGTAATGAATGAAGTTTTCTCCATGTCTTTCGGCGCCATTTTGATCTGATTATAGCCCGAGAATCCATCCATGAAGGAGAAGACTTTGAACTTTGTTGTACTGTCTACCAGCATGTCTATGTGAGGTAAGGGGAAGTTATCCTTCGGACTTGCTTTGTTCAGATCCCTGTAGTCTACACACATTCTGACTTTTCCGTCCTTTTTTGGAACTCGCACTATGTTGGCTAACCATTGAGGGTATTCTGAGGTGGCGAGGAAACCCGCGTCAATCTGTTTCTGCACTTCCTCCTTGATTTTGATAGCTATATCCGGATGAGTCCGTCTTAGCCTTTGTTTTACCGGAGGAAATTTTGATTTCAATGGAAGATGATGTTCCACGATGTTGGTATCCAACCCTGGCATATCCTGATAGGACCAAGCAAACACATATGGAAACTCTCTGAGAAGTCTTATCAAGCTTTCTTTGACAGTCGGACTGAGCAGTGCTCCAATCTTAACTTCTTTTCTTTCTTCCTTTGATCCCAAATTGACCGTTTCCAACGGCTCTTTGTCAGGTTCAATGGACCTTTCCTCTTGCCTGAGTAGTCGTGAGATCTCCTCTATAGTTTCTGCGTCTTCTTCTTCTTCAGCTTCAAATACCGAGAATTCAAAGTTGGGAGAAGACATAGGATCGTAAGTTTCAACGGGGTTTAAAACAAGCAATCTGCAGGACGTGATGATTCATTTTTTAGAAGAAATAGAGAGAATGCAAGAGTGTGTGCAGTGTATTTTCTGAAAAATGCTTGTTTTTTTAAATTTATTTTGGGTTGTTTTAGGATTACCATTTTCTGAAAAGCGAAAAGTGAAAACAACAATAAATCCGGGAATGACAGAACGACATTATTTTATTTATGATTTTGTCGATTCTTGAAACTCAACCCTATAAAACAAAACTCTGTCACTTTGGGCAAAGCGAAGAGGAACATTTACAGAAAAGTGAGCCCTATAAAAACATCTGTTTCACTTGGGTAGGGTGAAAGGTTAAAACAAAGATGGCAATTACTTAGACTTGATGACGACTTTTGGGACATCGACAGCAACCCATTGGCGGCGAACGTCTCGGTGAATCACAAAGTCTGGTACCTTCCTTCTTGATTGGTCCTCAGAAATGACGCTGATTTCTGGCGGAGCAGGATCGTTGGAGTCTTCTTCCCATGCAGAGTTGTCATAGGAGAATTCTTCAGTCGTATCTTGCATAGTGTTTTCACTCTCAGGCGGATATCCCCATCCAGTTGACTGGATGTCTTCGAGCCTGATACGAGAGCTTTCAAGAGTAGTGTACTTGACCAGGAAGTCGTACTTGCGACTTGGCTGTCCTAAGGTGTCCTATACTTCTGTGGGAACATATGAGTCATCTTTCTCAATGACGTTGATCTCAAGAAAAGCATAGTTGATGAACTTTTGTCCTGCAATCTCTGCAGATTCGTCGCTGTGTTGGATATCTTTGAAATGTTCTGAGTAATGATCCCATGACTAGGTGGAGACATGGGTATTTCTTTCAATATTACTCAGCTGATAGGCATCGTTATGCTGACTCTCTTGCCCCAAGTTTTTTGTGTACGACTTCCAGACAGGCAAGTCATCCGGGGAATCATAGCCACAATTGTCTTTCATTAGATTGTCTTCCTCTAATGAATACGGCATCCTTCGGAATCACAATCTCCATAGATTATTCAAACATCTGATCTTAGTATATATCTCGGGCCCTGCTTGGGAAAACAGAATGGTGTGTACGTTTCTTCCTGAGACATATAACAGTTGTTGTTGAGATAAGATTTCCATTCCTCATCCGTATCGGAGGAGTCACTTTTATCGATGTCCCTTTTTCTGGTTGATTCTCATTGCTTAATTATTATGCTTGAAACTGAGTTCCAACAACCTCCTCGCGTTCTAAATAGGAGAATGATGATAAGTTACTTACGATTAAGGCCTGCTCTCCACAGACTGTGACTAGCTTGTCATTCTCGACGAACTTCAGCTTATGGTGAAGTGTCGAAGTAACAGCCCCAGCTTCGTGTATCCAAGGTCTTCCTAATAAATAGTTGTAGGTTGCCCGGATGTCCATGACCTGGAAAGTGTGAGGGCCGATGGTTATGGGAAGATCGACTTTGCCAATAACTATTTTTCTGGATCCGTCAAAGGCTTTGACGATGACCCCACTGCCTCTCATCGGAGCTCCTTGAAATGATAGTCGTACCAATGTTGATTTTGGCATAACATTCAGAGTTGATCCTGTGTCTACCAGTACGCTGGCTAGAGCATCGTCCTGGCAATTGACTGTAATGTTAAGCGCCATGTTGTGATTTTTGCCTTCTTCTGGCAGTTCTTCATCACTAAATCCTAAATTATTGCAAGAAGTGATGTTGGAAATGATGATGTCAAACTGTTTTACCGTCACATCTCGTTCTATGAAAGCTTGCTCCAAGACTTTCTGCAGAGCTTCCCTGTGAGCTTCGGAACTAAGTTGGAGAGATAACATAGAGATTTTGGATGGAGTTTGCAACAGCTGGTCCACAATGTTGTACACGCTTATCTGGATGAGCTTCAGCATCTCATCCTTGTTCTTTGTAAGTTTTGAGTTACTGGACTGCCCAATTTGTTGATTGGGAACTTCTGTTTGAGGTTCCTTTTCTTTGGCGAGTTCTCCCACTCCTCTATTGAAGATTTGGCCACTCCGTGTGACTCAACTGATATCGATAATGTTGACAACGGAGGGTAATGGAGTTTCCTTTCCATTTTCGATGGTTGTTGCACCGTACTTGTAAGGGATAGCCTTTTCTGATATGTACGGTATTGGACCTGGTAAGTAGATAACCACGGGAGCTTTCTGATTTTTCTGACCATTATAGACAACTTCAATCAGTTCTTGATTGGGAACTTTTCCACTGTCCAAAGGAATTCTTGATTCATCGAGTAAAGGGATTATGGCGCAAACGCCTTTGGTCCTTCCACAATCGGAGATTATGACAACGTCTTTGCTTTGATCAAGGAAATAGTCTGGTATCCCGCTGGTCGACTCAGCACTTGAACATGGTCGAATTTCTTTATGGTCCAACTGATTTTGAAGATCGACTCGTACGAGGTAGCATCCTTGGTTGTTCTCTAAACAAACTCTATAACACTCGTAGTTGTGGAGTGGCACCCGGCCATGCCCGCTTTGTATGCAGTGCAACTTTACTAGATCTATTTCCATCGAGTGAACATCCTGACTTTGATGCCTACCAGGATTCCCGTCAGTCATACTAATCTACTGTGTAGCTTCATCCAAGTATATTGGAAGCCACCAGTGGTTCATCAAGTGTTGAAGTGTTCTTTGGACAAGTGCACATCCTTGGTCGTCTTCACGACATTCTTTACAATCTTGATAATCATGTGAAGCCAGAAAGCCGAGCCTAACTTACTTAGCGTGTAATTTTACCAGACTGGTATTCATCAAGTGTACGTCAAAGATCTGAACCATATTAACCTGATAGTGACTTCTATCACGATAATCTTGAATCCATCCGAGATCCATCTGTCGTTGGAGGGCCTCTTGTATAAAAGAGCATCCCTGATTGCTTGTTGAGCAGATCGGACAGGCATTGTAATCGTGCCATGGAAAATTATGGTATTGACTTTGCCTTGAGTGCATCGCCACTAAGTTGACGTTCATTGCGTGGATGTCGTGGTTCTAAATAATGTTGTGATTTGAATGAGACATGTTAATTTCACGGATTCTGTGATCTTAAATCCAGCCTAGATTCATTTGTTCTTGTAGAGCTGATTGCACTACGGAACATCCCTGATTATTCTCAGAGCAGATATCACACTGGTGATAGTTGTGAGGTGGTACATGACCGTACCCGCTCTGTCTACAATGCATCCTGACCAGATTGGTTCCTAATAGGAGTACATCGTGAATTTGATAACTGCGGCTAAATTCTTCCTCTATTAAATTTACTGCAGTCTTTTCGTGTTGTGGCAATGGGTTAGTTTGAACATTTGGATTAGTATCTTTGAAAGATATGATCCCGTTCCTGACAAGCTTCTGTACATCAGACTTGAAACTGATACAGTTCTCAATGTTGTGCCCCGGTCCTCCTTGATGGTAAGGGCAAGTTTGATCCACTTTGAACCAAAAAGGCGGATTTTCTGGTACTGTAAGAGGAGACCTGGTTTGGACGTGCCCCTTGGCCAGTAGAAGTAGAAATAGTTATGCGTACAACATCAGTATAGGATCTAACCCTGATGGTCGTGTCGTACGATTGTTGCTATTGTATTGTGGACGAGCCTGCTGGAGAGGCTGTTGTGTCCTTTGCTGATACTATTGCTAACTTGGTTGGCTTTGAGTAACCTGAGGTTGACACGTCGGTACTGGCGCAGGGTTGATAGCGGGAGTTACTACCGCTACTGGTTGATACCTTCGCCTTTGCTTTCCTAGAGAGATATTGCTGATATCTTGCTCTTTTTTCTTTTGGAAGGCACTACCATATCTCTTAGTACTGCTTGATGACTCTGTATTTTTGACTAACCGTCCTTCTCAGACTACTTCCTCAAGGCGTACTCCCATGTTCACCATTTCAGTGAAGTCGCTAGGCGCACTTGCAACCATTCGGTCATAGTAGAATGAGCTTAAGGTTTTTGAAAAGATCTTTGTGATCTCTTTTTCCTCAAGAGGGGGACAAATTTGGGCGGCAATTTCACGCCATCTCTGAGCATATTCTTTAAAAGTTTCTTTGTCCTTCTGCGACATCGCTCTAAGTTGATCCTTATACTGCTGAACAAAGGCTACCCTAAGATATCTGAAAGTGCTGATCTTGGTTCGGTTTAACCCCATGTACCATTTGAGTGCGGCACCGGTTAAACTGTCTTGGAAATAATGGATCAGTAGTTGTTGATTCTCGGTCTGAGTTGACATTTTTCAAGCGTACATCACCAAATGACTTTGAGGGAAAGAGGTACCTTTGTATTTTTCAAAGTCAGGCACCTTGAACTTATGTGGTATCTTTACATTAGGGACCAAACAGAGGTCGGCGGCTTCCTTTCCAAATAAGTCATGACCGTGAATGGCATGAAGTTCCTTCTGCATCTCCAAGAATTGTTCTTGGAACTCATTCATCCTTTCGTACATGTCTTCGTTTCCCCCAGGAATGGTTTGTGGAATCTGTCCGGGACAGTGTGTACCACTGGTTGTGGTATGGCCATTACAGCGGTGACTCTTGGAGCTTCAGTGTCCTGAAGTTTGTAACCTTCAGGTGTTACCGTCGTAAACCTTGCGTCATCACTTTCCCGAAGTTTGTAACCTTCAGGCCCAGTGATTCCTGCTGCAGTTTCTTGGTCTTCGGTGACTGGCGGGATGTATCCTTCAGGGATGAAGTTGAGAGGCATGCCCCAAGGGCGACCTTTAGGCATGTTTTACCAAGGATGATTCTCCTGCGTCTCCCTTATGGGTGTAGATGTAATCTCCGAGATTACAGTCTTTTATTGTCGTTGCTCCTGGGCTGTTGCCAGGGATTGCATGTCACTGCAAAGTTTTTCCAAACTTTCCTATAGAGCATCGATTTCTTCTCTCAGCTCTCGGTTCTCTTCCTCGAGATCGTCCATTTTCTTTTGTCGGTTGGCCCGAGTATTGTATGAGTGAGACAATTTGACTCTAAAATCGCGACGCAAACGTGAGATTCGAAGATAAGATGACGCGTTATGTAAGAATGATGAATGATATGAAATGTTATATATTTTTTAGCTTTAAAAAAAAACTTTAATAAATAGATTGTAAATATCATACAGTAAAGGGTGGAGACCCTGTTTTATTGAATTCGAAAGATTGCAGAAAAGGAAATACAATATTTTACAAAGTTCTATAAGGAAAATGACCAAGCTTATGGATCCTGAGTCCTCTCTGGAGAGAGCTCAGATGCTGGTTCTGGTACTTTCCTTTTCTTTGATCGGGGCTCTTCAGCCGTTGTTGGGTTGTCAGTCATTTGCCAAGTGAAAGGAGTGAGCAAATTCCTTTGGTCTTCCTGACTTTCTACAACATGCTGCTCTAATATCCTAATCAGAGCATCCTTATCTTTTAATAGTTCCTGAATCTTGGTACACTCTACATTGAGGATTCGGTACTTGTTTTTCCAAGAGCTCTTCTCGCGTTGAACTTTGTTGAGAGCTACCTGGAGTTTTTCTGTGTCAGACATGAAATAAAGGACAGATTCCTTTAACGGAAAAACTTCTTGGCGAGGGTAAGGAATCCTCAGCTTGAGGGATCTAGTTTACACCCAGTGGAGATAAGGTTCCACGGAGATACAATCTGGTCTTCCTAGAGACTCTCTTCCTTTCCTGTGAACGTGTTGCCAGGCATGCACTATTTCCTTCTTTAGTGTTGTGTCATTTTCCCCTTCCTTGAAGAAAAGACCTTCCAGGTGAACATTATGCGGGATATTCTTCATCGAGTATCCGAGTTGACGGCGAACTAAGATTGGATGATAGTTGATTCCTCCTTTAGTTCCTATGAGGGGCACATTAGGGAAGTTTCCACATCTGTCGATGATCTCTATTCCCTCATAAATCCTATTATACCAATCTATGTCAGAGTTGGTAAGGGACATAATTTTCTGTGACCAACGTAGAGTACTCTTGTGATCCCAAAAAGTAGCAGACTTGGGTAAATAGGAAATAAACCATTTATAGAGTAAAGGTACACAGCATGTGATCATTCCTTCGTTGTACAAATTTCTTAAGTGTACAGAATGATAAGCATCTGCGAGCAAGGTTGATACGGGGTTTCCAATTAGAAATATCTTAACAGCGTTGGTATCAACGAAGTTGTCTATGTTGGGAAAAAGGAATAACCCGTATGTGAGTAGGACAAAGATATCTTCGAAAGCAGTTATGTTTCCTATACAGGAAAAGTATAGTGCTTTCTCTACCAGGAATTTAGCTGGTAAACCATGGATTCCACCTTTAGTGGTCATGTAAGTCCTAACTTCTGACTCGTCCAAACAAATGGCTCTTGCAATGACCTAATCCCTTGGAATTTCTTCCAGTCCAGAAAAAGGAGCTCGATCGGTGATAGGTAAATCAATCAGGTGAGAGTACTCCTCCAACGTTGGTTCCAGTTGGTAATCGTGGAATGTGAAGCAGTGATGAACCGGATCGTAAAACTGAATTAGCGTAGATAGGATTCCTTCAACTACGTGGACCCTTAACAGAGACAACAATCCTCCGTGCTTAGCTCTGAAAGCATCAGGGTTGGTGATCATCCTTGCCAACCTCCTTAAATTCTCTAGTTTCAGAGCCTTGAAAGTGTACTTGTGCGTCTTCCTTCTACCAAAATCCATAACGCAATCTCTCTGATATTTGCAATTATTGTTTTAGTTTAATTTGAAAAAAAGAGAGATAAGAAGAGAAGAGATTTTTTTCTTTGTTTAAAATTTTTTTAGATGAATGTATGAATGTAGCACACAAAAACATTGAAAAAACATGGGTTCAATGGTTCAGCATCACGAGCATGGAGTCATGGCTCTACTCATCCCCAAAGGTTGTATTCTGGTCAATTTTTGTACATGTAGAACGGATCCTAAGGTTCCCAAATTCATTGACCCCCTAGGGATATCAACAGCAAGCTGGTTCACCTGAGCAAGCTGTAGTATCCTAGGGTAATCTCATTTGAGTGTAGTATCGCGTATCAACTATTCTCGATAGTCATCGTACAACCAAGTGGTCATAAGGTTAATGCCTACTAAATCCTCAGTTTCACGGATACCTCACTAGGATAGCGTCTGCTTTCACGACGATCGGTCGTTCAGCATAGTATCCTCACGGGTATCTCTACTGATTTGATGGTCTACCAGGTTCAACTTAGTCGGGAATCACTCCCAATAAATGTTCCCCGTCTATGCCATCACTTATCTTATTGTTCTCTCAAACTTTCCACATGCGTATCAATCGCATTCCCATTGACAGAAAAATAAACCCAGATATCAAGTAGGAAAAGCAGTAAATATATATAATATATAGTATGATTGCTAACAACCTAGACCTCTTAGGAATTCTAATCCTAGTCCTAATGATTCCCTAGCAGAGTCGCCATTTTTCTGTAGCGTGCGATTTTTGTCGGTGACGCGACCACCTTATCGCCATGGGTTTTTCCTCACCGTAATGGTAGGGATTGGGTGCTACTTTCTGAATTCTTATTTATCCTATGAAGCTGGAAAGGAAAGGGAAGCTATCTCAAACTAACCTTGAAATGTTTTCTTTAACAAATGCTTAAGAGATTGGGGGGTCTGGGGTCAGGTTATACAATGGGGAGTTGTCAATTACCCATCCTATATGTGGTTATCCATAGATCGTTAGCAATTATCTTACTATTTTCTACTTACTGGTGTTTGTTTGTCAATTGGGAAAGTTTCTCCTTTGGGAGGGTTGAGAGAGAGAGTTTTTGTTGATTTCGGGATGTTCGATGTTTTTGGTAAGGTACAGGACCTAAGGTTTTTGATTAGTGTGCTCGGTAAGATTTCGCAATCTTTTGCCTTCGTATTCCCGTTAAAGGTAAACAGGGAAATCAGAGCAATCGTAGTTCCTCCTATTCTATGGGAGGAAAGATGTTTTTTGGTGTCTTGTTCAAAGCCCAAGATTGAAGCTAAAGGGAGTATTTGTATCTTGATCAAAGCCCAAGATTGAAGCTAAAAGGTTTGACTGAGAGAGAATTTGTCATCTCTGAAGGGAGAAATCTCATCTGTCCATCACAGTTGTTGGGTGACTGATTATAAAGGAGGATTACTTTAACTGGGGTGTGAGAATCCTAGCAATGCCATAATTTCCTTTACGAGGGATTTGTCCTAAAGGAGGAAACTTTAACTCAGTATTTGAGCAATGCCATTTTTCCTTAGGAGTCTTTCATGCTAAGAGAGGGACAATAACTTGGATGTAAATAATCCAGAGGCTTGCCGCTTACAGCTGTTAGATGAAATATGATGATTTATCAGGATAAGAGATGGACTACAGCTTGGATATTTGAATCAACAAGTGTGCCACTTACAGCAGTTATCTGGGATTAGGTTTGTTTTGATTGTCTGTTTTGATGTGTGATGTACAGAGAAATGTCTTCCTATAGAGGAATGTTGATTTTCTCTACGGGGATTTGGTTTTAATGTATGTGCCTTGATCAAAGCCCAAGGTTGAAGCTAAAAGGTTGACTCTATTAGGGATTTTTATTTGTCTTGTATAAAGCCCAAGATTGAGGCGGGGAAGAGACTGACTCTTTTGGGGATATCATTATACAAAGCCTAAGAGGAGGCTGGAATTGACTTCGTTGGGAAGATTTTATCTGTCTTATACAAAGCCCAAGATTGAGGCTGAAAAGGAGTTTTATTGACTCCACTGGGGGAATATTTGTGGGTGTCTTGTACAAAGCCCAAGATTGAGGCTAAAAGGGAGACTGAACCTGCTTAGGGAAAATTTTATTTTTCTTGTACAAAGCCCAAGATTGAGGCTAAAAAAAGGATGATTGACTCAGCTGAGGATATTTCAGGTGTCTTGTACAAAGCCCAAGATTGAGGCTAAAGGGAAGACTGACTCAACAAGAGAGTGTTTTTTATCTGACTCAACAAGAGAGTGTTTACTTATCTGACTCAACAAGAGAGTGTTTATTTATCTGACTCAACAAGAGAGTGTTTATTTGACTCAACAAGAGAGTGTTTTTGTCTGACTCAACAAGAGAGTGTTTTTGTCTGACTCAACAAGAGAGTGTTTTTATCATACTCAACAAGAGAGTGTTTTTTTCTGACTCAACAAGAGAGTGTTTTTAGGTGTCTTGTACAAAGCCCAAGATTGAGGCTAATTCCGCTGGGGAAGATCATTATACAAAGCCTAAGAGGAGGCTTGATTGAGGAATTTCTTATACAAAGCCTAAGAGGAGGCTATCTTCTGCTGAGGATTATTGAGATCCAAAGACAGGTCCAAAGCGGGGAATTAATTCTTAATGAAGATTACAGAAGAGTTGAGATATCAGATGCCTTGAGGTTCTGATTTTGGCTAGTGTGGTATTGATGGTAGGATGACCCTACCTGTGGAAATTTAGGATGAGAGATTGAGTTTTGGAACCTACAGAGGTTTTAACTCTGTTGGAGATTGATTAAATGATCAGGGTTTCTCCGGTTATTTGTAGGGAACTTGAGAATGTCTTTGAGATTCAAAAGGAGATAAGACTGTCCAAGTCTATTGGTATGAAAGGGTTATCTTTGTATGATGCCCAAGAGGAGGCAGGTGTTTTTAATGGATGAGAATCAACCCTTAAATTGGTCTGAGGTTTGACTCATAGGAAAGACAACTCTAACAAAGGATGACTAAGTTCTGTCCTATACCTGTAAGAGGTCTCGGGTCCTTATACTAAGCCCAAGAGGAGGCATGAGAACTTCTAAGAAGCCGGAGGGTCCTTGTACAAAGCCCAAGAGGAGGCTGAGGATGCTTTTAGGAAGCCCGTGGGTCCAAACCTAAGAAAAGTTCAAGAAAGGTTTCAACGAGAATTAATCCTTTAGCTAATAGTTCTAGGGTTTGAAGAAATTCAAGAGAGGTTTCACCGAGAATTAATCCTCTCTGGGGAATTGAATTTCTTTGACAGATTTCTAATAGTGATAGTCTGAGAAAAGTTTCACCGAGAATAATGCCTTTCTCTTTGTTCCATATTGTATAAGCCCAAGAGGAGCAAGACTGTATCTGGAAATTCCTATGGCGAACTAGTTTTGAGTGTGTTGAAAGAGTGACCACTGGCTTTATCTAATCCTAGACCTAATTGCCGGGGAAAACTCTAAGCAGATATATGTACAGGAATATATATATACAGATGAAATATATACTGTATGTAAAAGAGGGTAGGAGGACTTACAGGTGAGCAAGCTTCCAGCATTACAAACAAATATATATATATATATATATATATATATATATATATATATATGGGCAAGTATGTAAACGAAAGCTGTTAAAACTTACGGGTGAGCAAGCTTCCATAGTAACAACTGTATGGTTAGTTTGTTCAAGAAATTAAAGAAAGTTTTGATAACAACTATGAATTTGAACCTAAATCAAAAGGGAAAGTTGTTTTGAAAAGAAAGATTGGGGCTTATACTCAAGGAGAGGCCCAAAGAATTGTTTATTTACAAAAGGATGGGTCTTACACTCTTTCAAGAGGCCCAGACTTTATTTTTGTACAAGAGGTGGGGCTTACAACTCAGGGAGAGGCCCAAAAATAACAGTGATCGCACCGTTGTTTTGAAAATTGTATTGGGTCTTACACAATGACTGAGGCCCAAAAAAATATATGTACAAAGGGGATTGGGTCTTACACTCTATTAGAGGCCCAAAGAAGTGTTTTTAAAAAAGAAGAAAAATGGGACTTACAACCATAGGGAGGCCCAAAAATTGTTTTGAAAATGGCGATCGCGCCGAGATATTTTAACGTGTCGTATTGGGACTTTTACAATGACTGAGGCCCAAAATGGTTTATGTACAATGGACGGGACTTACACTCTATTAGAGGCCCAAAAATGTTTTGAAAAATGTTTGAAAAATCAAAATTGAGAGGAAACCTTAATTTTGAATTTAAAAGTTATAATTTTCAAAGGAAATTTAATAAAAAATGATATAAAATATCAAATATATTTAAAAACAAGTTGTAAACTTTGAAAAATATTTTGAAAAATCATGTCTAATCACATGAAAGCTTGAAATTCAATTGGTTTTGAAAAATCAAGGTGAGAATTTCATTTTAAAATGTTTGAAAACAAATAAAATGAAATTAATTACAAAAATTCTAACTATATTAAAAAATAATATAAAATGGATTTTTTTGTAAATTAAAATAACTTAACATTTTTGTGAATTTTGAAAAAAAGAATCAATTCAAAAACATTAAAATTCAGAGAGAAATTAATTTTTGAATCAATTAAATAAAATATCAAAAATTCAAAAATTCAAATTAAATTTGAATTATGGCGCCAACGGTTACTTTCTTCTTCCTCGTGACCGCACCATGGACGATTTGCATTTTCTCACTTTTCTCTCTGATTACTCAATGGTTTTACACGATTCAAACACCAGTCTCACTCGTTTTTGAACAAGGATCACAACCATATAGATTAATTGCATTTATATTAAGTGTGGAGTACGAAATCAAGTGAAAACCTCAAGAACCCTAATTTCTGCAAGAACATCATGAAATCCTATACACGATTGATTCAGGGCAATTGATTGTGGGTTATTACTCTACAACATGCATAATCTTGGTGGTAACTTGAAATGACATTTATGATGCATGGAATATAGAATTTGAAGGTGTCAGGCATACCTCTTGTAGCTGGTGATCGAGCTTGATGATGGAGATGTTACAGATGTGTTCCAATGATCTGGACAACTTCCTTAGGTGCCAAGGAGTGTGTTTGAATGCTTAGAGTGGATTGAAATGAGCTGGAACTTGATATGGCACCTCAACTGCAACTTTGTCAAGAACATGAGCAACTTGCTGGTGATTTTGAGAATTTGATGTTCCAGATGTGTTTCAGGTGTTTGATCAGCTCACATATGATGTTTATGAGGTGTGTGAACCATTGGTTTGAGTTGCATTGGTCTCTAACTCAAAACCCGATAGTGACTTGAGTTAGAAGGCAAATTTTGAGTGAAAGAGAGAATTTGAGTAAAGCATCAGTTTGGGTGCTATGGTGTACTTAAACTGATCACAAATGAGCTCTATTTATAGTAGATCAAGTTTGTTTTGGCTGCAATAGTGAGTGGCAACTGCAGCAGGTCTGTGGCCAATGGTGATCAAATGGAATCTCAAGTCTCCTCTAGCCATTGACTTGAGGTTTGAGTACAGACTATGAATCTTCTATGGCAGGGATAAGGCTTGACTGAACTTGGATAACATTGTCTTGATGAATTCCACCTCTATGCATCAGTTAAATGCTTGGAAACAAAATTGACCATTTGAGGAATCTTGAATTTTTAGGAGTGTCATGCCTAAACATTGATCCATGGACTTGTGAGGCTTGTGGATCAGTGTTTGTCCCTTTGTTGTTCCCCCTTGAGGTGTACAGATGGATAACTATGCTTGTTATTGCACAAATTGATCAATTTGAGCAACAATACACAAATCTGCCTTGCAAAAATTAGTGAAAAATGCCATTTTCAATGGATCATATCTTCTTGCTCAAGTTGAGTTATGGGAGTCTCTTGTACTTTTTAAAGAGGCCTTATATGGTACTATCCATGTGTGATCATAGTTTGTCTTGAAATTATTTGGATCCAACTTGAAAAACCCCATGAACTTTGATGTCCAAGGCTGGTAACTTAGGCAGATTTTCACTATGTGTTGAAAAAGTGTCATTTTCTTCATTTTTGTCATTTTGATCACTTCATAACTTAAAATCCATGAAGAATTAGGGTTTTAGGTAGTTGAAGCTTTTGTATAGTGTAGGAAGATCTACAAATCAGGCTTTGGATCACTCAAAATGGCTGCATAGATCAGAAGTTATGGCCCTTGGAAGTTGGTACCAAAACCATTCAAACTTAGTAACTTAGAAAAATTTTCAATTTTTTAAGGTTACCCCTTTTACAAGTTATCTTGATTTCTTAATCAATTCTTGTTCAAATAACATTATAAATCATATTTTGTAAAAATATGAGTCATAAGGATCATTTTTTCCAAAAAAGTCATGTTTTGACTTTTGGCTCCGAAGCGGTTCGGTGCGTAAAAACCTTAATTCCCGACTTTTGAGGAATGCATCCTCTGAGGGTAATTTAGCTTTGCAAATGGATTCCTAGGGTTATTTTGAGCATATTGAGTCACATGTTGGAGTCTTGGCTCATCCTCTTGTGAAAATCTCACTCTAGAGGTTCCAGTCGTCCAAAACCCTAATTTGGCGACAACGGGTGTTTCGAGGCTCAAACCACTTGAGATGTGGCAACTTTTATGCTTGATTTTTGATGTGAGGGTCCTATTAATCCTTTGTGGATGTTTTAAGAGGTTAGACAAGTTGAAAATCATGTCATTTCTAGATTGATCTTTTGTCTAAGTGTTCTGGGAGGGCTCACAATGTACACTTACTGGGGACCAACCTGGTAAAAATGCATTGCAGACAGAGCGGGTACGGCCATGTGCCATCTCACAACTATCATCAGTGTGATATCTGTTCCAAGAACAATCAAGGATGTTCCATAATACAAGTAGCTCTTCAAGAACAAATGGATCTGGGATGGATTCAGGATCACAAGATTCGTGAAGTAAACATGGCACATGCACATCCCAACATTGTTCAGAACCATGACATTTATGCAATGAACATCAATCTAGTGGCAATGCATTCAAGACAAAGTCAGTATTACAATTTTCTGCGGCACGATTACAGCACTTGCCCAATCTGTTCCAAGGACAACCAGGGATGCTCTTTCGTACAAGAGGCCCTCCAGCGCCAAATGGATCTCGGATGGATTCAAGACTACTATGAAAGAAATGATCATCAAGTCAATATGATTCAGATCTTTGACATCCGCTTAATGAATACCAGCCTAGTAGAATTGCAAGCCAAACAGGCCAGACTTGGTTTTCTAGCCTCGCACGATTATCAAGACTGTAAAGAATGCTACGAAAACGACCAAGGTTGTGCGCTTGTACAAAGGACTCTGCAACATCTGTTGGACCACTGGTGGCTTCCGATCTACCAAGATGAAGACACGCAACAAGTTAGTATAACTGATGGGATTCCTGGTAGACACCAAAGCTGTGATATCCGCTTACTAGAAACGGATCTAGTAAGGATGCACTGCATATAAAGCGGATATGGTCGGGTACCACATCACAATTATGAAAGCTATGGAATATACTCGGAAAATAACCAAGGATGTTATCTTGTACGAGCAGCTCTCCAGCATCAGTTAGACCGAAAGGAAATTCAACCACGCTTGAATTCTGAATCAATCAACATGATACAAGATTGCTTCCCTGTTCAAAACAAGGACCAAGGACTACTAGACAAAAGCACTATCATAATCTCCAATCATGGAATAACCAAGGATGTTTGTGCCATAATCCCTCTACTCAATGAGTCAAAAATCTCTCTTGACAGTAGGAAAATTCCAAACTTAGAGCTGATCGAGGTTTCCTACGACAGTCAAAAGGCCCAAAAAGCCCCTGTGGTTGTCTACTTACCAGGTCCGATGCCATACAAGTCAGAAAAGGCTATTCCATACAAGTACGGTGCAACGACCATAGAAAATGGAAAAGAAATTCCACTACCATCCGTTGTGAACATTGCCGACATCAGTCGAGTTACCCTGAGCGGCCAGGTCTTCAACAGAGGAGTTGGAGAACCTACCAAAGAAAAGGAACCTCAAACAGAAATTCCTAATCAACAAGTCGGTCAATCCAGCAATACAGAACATGTGAAGAACAACGATGAAATGTTGAAGCTCATTCAGAAAAGCGAGTACAACATTGTGGATCAATTATTGCAAACTCCGTCTCGAATTTCTGTACTATCTCTCCTGCTTAGTTCAGAAGCTCACAGAGAAGCCCTACTGAAGGTTTTAGAACAAGCCTTTGTAGAACAAGATGTGGCAGTAGGTCAATTTGACAGCATTATCTCTAACATCACTTCCTGCAACAATTTGGGATTCAGCGATGAAGAACTCCCAGAGAAAGGCAAGAACCATAACATGGCACTCAATATCACAGTCAATTGCCAGGACGATGCTTTAGTCAGCGTACTGGTAGACACAGGTTCATCCTTGAACGTCATGCCAAGGTTAACTTTGGTACGACTATCTTTTCAAGGTAATCCCATGAGAGGCAATGAGATCATCTTCAAAGATTTTGACGGATCCAGAAAAACGGTTATCGGCGAAGTCGATCTTCCCATAACCATCGGTCCTAACACTTTCCAAGTCACTTTTCAGGTCATGGACATCCGAGCAGCATACAACTGTTTATTAGGAAGACCTTGGATACACGAAGTCAAGGAAGTCACTTCGACACTTCACCAGAAGCTGAAGTTCGTCAAGAATGACAAATTAGTCACGGTATGCGAAGAGCAAGCTTTAATCATGAGCAACTTATCATTATTCTCCTATGTAGAACCCGAGGAGATTGTTGGAACTCAATTTCAAGCACTCTCGGTGAGCAATGAGAATCACAAAGAAAAAGGAACATTGATTTCCTCATACAAGGACGCTCTCAAAGTAATGAGGAGTGG
Organism: Lathyrus tuberosus; assembly: GCA_022829125.1. Taxonomy (NCBI): domain Eukaryota; kingdom Viridiplantae; phylum Streptophyta; class Magnoliopsida; order Fabales; family Fabaceae; genus Lathyrus; species Lathyrus tuberosus. The sequence continues at coordinate 4,268,380 of JALAZF010000406.1, forward strand.
TAACATAAAAGGATGGGGACAGATTGTAATTCCTAGTGATAACAAGACAAGAAAAGGTCTTGGTTTCCCTCCGACCTGTACCCAGACTATGAAGAAGGATGAAAGTTTTTGTCTCATTCAGGATTTCTTCCACAACGGAAGCTTCCTTCACCCAGTATCTCAAGAAGTCCACACTATCGATGGGAACAACTCTTCTGATACAGATGAGGAGTGGAAGTCTTATCTTAATGATGAAGGTTATATATCTCAGGGAGAGACGCACATGTCATTCTGCTCTCCAAAGCAAAGTCCCAGATATGTACCAAGATCAGACGTCAGAATGATCTACGGAGATTATGATCCTGAAGGATGTTGTACTCCACCCAATTCATTAGAGGAAGACACTCTGATGAAAGACAACTTCGACTACAATTATTATGATCCCCTGGATGACTTGCCTATCTAGAAGCCATACATGGAAAACTCGGAGCAAAAGAGTCAGCCGGATAATGCCTATCAGCTGAGTAATCTTGAAAAGAATACACTTGTTCTCCCAGAGTCATGGAATCCTTACTCAGAACATTCCAAAAATGACCAACACCATGTTGATGAATTTGCAAAGTTCGCAGGACAAGATTTCATTAACTACGCATTTCCTGAAGTCAACGTCATTGAGGAAGATGACTCATCTATTCCCACAGAAACCTGGGATACCTTGGGGCAGCCAAGCGGAAAATATGACTTTATAGTCAAATACACTGCTCCCAAAAGCTCTCGTATCAGATACGAGGACATCCAGCCAACCGGATGGGGAAATCCTCTTGAGAGTGAAAATACTATGGAAGATGCGGCAGAAGAGTCCTCTTATGATAACTCTGCATAGGAAGAAGACTCCAATGATCCTACTCCGCCAGAAATCAGTTTCATTTCTGAAGACAAACCAAGAAGGAAAGTACCAGACTTTGTGATCCACATAGGAGTTCGTCGCCATTGGGTTACGGCCGATGTCCCGAAAGTTGTTCATAAATCGAAGTAATTGCCACATCTTTGTTTTGACCTTTCACCTTGCTTGGGTGAAATGGATGTTTTATAGGGCTTACTTTTCTGTAAATGTCCCTCTTCGCTTCGCCTAAAGCAACAGAGTATTATTTTATAGGGTTGTGTTTCAAGAATCGACAAATCATAAATAAATAATGTCATTCTGAATCCCCGCATTTTTATTGTCGTTTTCACTTTTTCGTTTTTCGGAAAATGGTAATCCCAAAAAACAACCCAAGATAAAAACAAGCATTTTCAGAAAATACATTGCACACACTTTTGCATTCTCTCTGTCTTTTCTAAAAAGGGAAATCCTCTCGTCATGCAGATTACTTGTTTTAAACCCCATTGAAACATACGATCCAATGCCCTATCACAACTTTGAATTCCCGGTATTTGAATCTGAAGAAGAGGAGGACAAAGAAATTCCCGAAGAGATCTCCCGACTAATCAGGCAAGAGGAAAGGTCCATTGAACCATACAAAGAGCCATTGGAAACGGTCAATTTGGGTTCAGAAGAAGAAAAGAAAGAAGTTAAGAATGGAACACTGCTCAGTCCAACTGTCAGAGAAGGCTTAATAAAACTTCTCAAAGAGATTCCAAATGTGTTTGCTTGGTCCTACCAGGACATGCCATGGTTGGATACCAGCATCGTGGAACATCACTTACCACTGAAAATGGAATGTCCTCCGGTAAAACAAAGACTGAGAAAGACTCATCCAGATATGGCCATCAAAATTAAGGAGGAAGTGCAGAAGCAGATCGACGCAGGTTTCCTCGCCACCTCAGAATATCCTCAATGGCTAGCCAACATACTGCCAGTTCTCAAAAAAGACGGAAAGGTTAGAATGTGTGTAGACTACAACGATTTGAACAAAGCAAGTCCAAAGGATGATTTTCCCCTACCACACATTGACATGCTGGTAGACAGCACAGCAAAATTCAAAGTCTTCTCCTTCATGGATGGATTCTCGGGCTATAATCAAATTAAAATGGCACCAGAAGATATGGAGAAAACTTCATTCATCACCCCATAGGGAACCTTTTGTTACAAAGTAATGTCGTTCGGTCTGAAAAACGCAGGGGCAACATATCAAAGGGCTATGACAACTCTGTTTCACGACATGATGCACAAAGAAATTGAAGTGTACGTCGATGACATGTTTGCCAAATCTAAAACAGAAGAAGAACATCTGGAACACCTATCAAAGTTATTCGAGTGTCTGAGGAAGTACAAACTCCGCTTAAATACCAATAAATACACATTCGGTGTCCGCTCAAGAAAACTCTTGGGATTCATCGTCAGCCAGAAAGGAATTGAGGTTGATCCTGACAAAGTCAAGGCCATTCAAGAAATGCCTTCTCCAAAGACTGAAAAACAAGTAAGAGGATTTTTGGGACATCTGAATTACATCTCAAGATTCATATCCCTCATGACCGCGACATGCGCGCCGATCTTCAAACTACTTAGAAAGAACCAAAGTTGTATATGGACAGAAGATTGCCAAAAGGCCTTCGACAGCATTAAAGAATATCGGTTGAATCCACCGATTCTGTCTCCTCCAGTGGAAGGAAGATCACTGATCATCTACTTAACAGTCTTGGAATGCTCCATGGGTTGTGTGCTTGGCCAACAAGACGAAACCAAAAGAAAAGAATCTGCCATTTATTACTTAAGTAAGAAGTTCCCGGACTGTGAAACTCGATACACTATGCCCGAGAAAACTTGCTGCGCTCTGGCTTGGGCAGCCAAACGTCTGCGCCAGTACATGATTTGTCACACTACATGGTTAATCTCCAAAATGGATCCGATCAAGTATGTCATTGAAAAGCCTGCTCTCACGTAAAGGATTGCCCGTTGGCAGATGTTGTTATCGAAATATGACATCGAGTACCATGCTCAGAAAGCCGTCAAAGAAATTATTTTAGCCGATCATTTGGCTCATCAGCCGATTGACGATCAGGAATCAGTCAAATTTGACTTCCCAAACGAAGATGTCATGTAATTGAAAATGAAAGATTGCGATGAACCGCTACCCAACGAAGGGCAAGAACCAGGATCCCAATGGGGACTAATATTTGACGGAGCCATCAATGCTTATGGAAACGGAATTGGGGCAATCATCGTAACACCTCAGGGTACTCATATTCCTTTCACTGCCAGATGGACGTTCAAATACATAAACAATGAGGCCGAATATGAACCTTGTATCACGGGTCTCGAAGAAGCTATTAACCTAAGGATAAAGAATTTGGATATGTATGGAGACTCAGCCCTGGTTATAAATCAGATCAAAGGAGAGTGGAATACATACCAATCAGGATTGATTCCTTACAAAGACTACGCGAGAAGGTTGTTACCATTCTTCCATATAATCGAGTTTCATTATATCCCTCGTGAAGAAAATCACATGGCTGATGCATTAGCCACCCTATCCTCCATGATTAGTGTGAGTCAATGGAATGACGTACCTAAGATCGACATAATGCGCCTTGAAAGGCCCACTTACATCTTCGCGATTAGAGTAGTTATAGATGACAAACCATGGTATCACGATATCAAAAGCTTCCTTCAAAGACAGGAATACCCGCCTGGGGTATCAAGAAAAGATAGGAAGACTCTCAGAAGACTGACTGGCAACTTCTTCTTGAACAGTGATACACTCTATAAGAGAAACTTCGACATGGTCTTGCTCAGATGCGTAGACAGACAAGAAGCAAACATGTTAATGAAAGAGATTCATGAAGGATCCTTTGGCAATCATGCCAATGGGCACACAATGGCAAGAAAAATTCTGAGAGCAGGATATTATTGGCTGACAATGGAATCCGATTCCTACAAGTACATGAGGAGGTGTCACAAGTGTCAGATATATGCCGACAAAATCCATGTACCGCCAACGCATCTCAAAGTTCTTTCTTCTCCATGGCCTTTCTCTATATGGGATATCGACATGATTGGCATGATTGAACCCAAAGCTTCAAACGGACATCGGTTTATCCTAGTAGCCATTGATTACTTCACCAAGTGGGTCGAAGCAGTATCATACACCAATGTGACCAGACAAGTAGTGGTCCGATTTATCAAGAACAATCTCATCTGCCGTTATGGTGTTCCGAGCCAGATCATTACTGATAATGGATCCAACTTGAACAACAAGATGATGAAAGAGTTGTGTGTTGAGTTCAAGATCGAACACCATAACTCATCTCCCTACCGACCTAAAATGAATGGAGCGGTAGAAGCAGCTAAGAAAAATATCAAGAAAATCATTCAGAAAATGGTTGTAACCTACAAAGATTGGCATGAAATGCTACCCTTTGCTGTAACACCCCGATTTTCGTAAGAATATTTATTTAATTTATTTAAATATTATATTTGTGAATTTCTGTGAATTTTGGTGATTCGTGTCGATGTCGGTGTTTTGTGAAGTTTTGGTTATTTAATTAAATAATAGTATGTATTACGGAATATATTGTATTATTATTTATTTTAAATAATATTAGGGGAATTAAGGGTAAAGTGGACATTTGAGGAGAATTAGTGAGGGCATTATGGAGAAAGCCCAATTTTGAGGCCCAAGGGTTAGGGTGAATATAAAAGGAGGATTTTGAGAATGGGATTCACTTTTTGGTGAACCGTGAAAAGAAGGAAAGAAGGAGAGCTCTGAGGAAAAAGGGAAAGGCGAGGATTTTCGTGAAGGTTTCCAAAGGCTCGGTAGAAAAGCTTCGAATCGACAATCTAAGGTATGGGGAGTAATTACCTTCATTGTTTTCAATATAGGATTCGATGTAATTGAAGTGGATGTTTTGTGTTTGAGGGTTTGTGGGGTTTTGTGATGAATTGATGATTTTGAGGGTATTTTGTGAATCGATTATTAAGGGTTGAATCTAATCGGATGAAATAGACCTTGGGGCTGATTCCCTGTCGACGTTGTTTTGACCCTGTGGAAAAGAGGATTGCAAGGGCCGTAAGGGCAATTGGGGTTTTGTGAAGGTTTAGGGAATTTAAGGTTCCCGCAGTGTCCTGAATCGACATAATAGATGTAGGTTTTATGCCGTTGATTTACGTGATGCATTAGGACTATTGTAGGGATGTTTTTGGGTCATATGGGGTTGTAATCGCAGGTAACTTTGAGGCTGGGGAGCTACTGATGCGTAGCAGCGATTTGCTGTAATCGCAGGTTCGCTAAGCGAACCATTGCTTCGCAAGGCGAATGTTCGCCAAGGCTCACAAAGCGAGCAGCACAGCGAATGCGCGATAACACGAGTGTGGGTATTGGGATGATTCGTGAATGGAATTGGGGATTCGCTGGAAGTTTCACAAAGCGAATGAGCCAGTGAGTGGCTTAGAACAGCGAATAAACCAGCGAGTATGATAGATGGTGTTTTCTGGTGTTTTAGTGTGGTGACTGTGGGATTCGCTGACCACTTCGTAAAGCGAATGTCCCAGCGAACTGGTTCGCCTAGCGAACTCAGTAGAGAACGTCTGTTGTTCGCGATGTTTTGTTTATGTGTTGTGCTGTTTTGATGCCTTGATGCTGTGATTTTTATGATGATTTTCCATGACGTTACTGGTGAATATATGATGATGTTTTGGTGATTTATTTGACGAATATGTGATGACATGACGTATATGAGAATTGATGAATGATGATGCACATTATGATGTTTATTTGATGATGATGATTATTGATGTTGTGTATCATACATTCATATGCATACTCTGTGACGACGCTTCATTACCATTGTGCGGATATGAGGTAACTATGACGTGCTCCGGTTCCAATTGCGGGATCGATCCTATTGACGGGGATCTTTGGAGGGGTGATGGCCTAGTGTCCATTGATTATGACGATGGGTACCACATGCATGAGTCTTGTTGTGCATTTGCATATAATTGGCATTGTTGTATTTTATGATCTTGTTTGTGATTTTGATGTTTTCCTTGTGATGACCCTGAAGATTTTGTATATGGAGATAATGCCATTTTATGTATATCTTGTTTTATATTGATTATTATGAATCGTGATTACTCACCCCGCCTGTTTGAATGTTGCCTCCACGTGGGTAACATGCAGGTGATCAGGTTTAGCTGTGGATGCCTTCGAGGACCTTGAAGTTTATTTGCTTTTGGTCGATTTAGAGGGTCTTGCTCTGATAGTGTAAAATCGGGTTGGGGTCCTTTAATTTGAACTATGTTGTTTCCTTATTTTTGCTGTTATTTGATGATATGGTTTCATTTTGAAAACCTTTTTGAGTATTTGTAGTTATGGTGGATTTGCTGCCTATTTTGAGGGCTTTTATTAAAAACCTTTTTTATTATTATGATGTTGAATGAAAACCTTTTTATTTGAAAATTTTGAGTTCCGCTGCCATGTGAAGGCTTTTGATTTGTTTTGAGGAAAGACCCTTTGTTTATAGGGCAAGTGTATTATTTTGAATTAAAAGAGAAATGTACACCCTTCGAGGTGGTTTTTGGCGTTTTACTATGATAATTGAGTTGTTTCTGCTGCAACACTTGTGGGGGTAGAAAAGGGTGTTACATTAGTGGTATCAGAGCAGGTCGGTCCATCCGGCCAGGTTTTTACGTGTTGTCAATACCCTGTCAGACGACAACTGTGTGTACACTGTCGATGTTTTAGTTCTTCTAACCTTGTTAGTGGTGTGCATGATGGCTGGAAGGAATGATCGTGCAATTGCTGATGCGTTGGAATCGATTGCTAATGTGGTGGCGCAACTGAATCTGAATGGTGGAGCTCCAGATGAGTTCCGTGTGTTGGGGAGGTTTCAGAGGAACAATCCACCGACTTTTGCGGGTACGCATGATCCAGCAAGTGCACACAAGTGGCTGAAGGCAATTGAGAAGATCTTCAAGGTGATGGGGTGTTCTGATGAGCAGCAGGTTCAGTTTGGAACGCATATGCTGGAAGAAGAGGCTGAGGACTGGTGGGATAACACCCGTTAGAGACTTGTAGATGTTGGCACTGTGATAACTTGGGCTGTGTTTAAGCAGGAGTTTCTGGGTAAGTATTTCCTAGAGGATGCTCGTGGCAAAAGAGAAGTGGAATTCCTTGAGCTGAAGCAAGGAGATATGATTGTGGCAGAGTATGCCGCGAAGTTCGAGGCTTTGGTGAACTTCTGTCCGCACTACAATCGTGCTAATGCTAAGATGTCCAAGTGTCTCAAGTTCGAGAATGGGTTGAGACCAGAGATTAAGCAGGGTATTGGGTACCAACAGATCCGCAGGTATGCTGAGTTGGTTGACAAGAGCAGAATCTACGATGAGGACAATAATGCTCGATCTGCTCACTACAAGCAGTTGAGTGAGAAGAAAGGGCAGTATAGGGGGAAGCCTTATACTACTTCAGCTGACAAGGGAAAGTAGAAGGCTGCAGAGGGGAAAAAGTCAAGTGGGGGAGCAGCTTCCGCTTTTGGGAAGTGTCATAAGTGTGGCGAGCAAGGTCACCGTGCTGATGTGTGTACCAACAATGTGCTGAGGTGTTATAAATGTGGCAAGAAAGGTCATAGAGCTACTGATTGCAAAGATGAGGGTCCTGCCTGTTTCAATTATGGTGAGAAAGGTCATATCAGTACTCAATGCCAGAAGCCAAAGAAGACTGCAACTGCCGCTCAGACAGGTGGCAGAGTGTTTGCTTTGAGTGGTGTAGAGGTGCCAGAGAAGGACAACCTGATTCAAGGTACTTGATTTATTAATAATATCGAGTTGATTGCTATTATTGATACTGGTGCTACTCATTCTTTTATCTCGCTTGAATGTGCTAATAGATTGGGTTTGAAGTTATCTGATATGAATGGTACTATGGTAATAGAAACTCCAGCTAATGGTTCTATTACTACTACCCTTGTGTGTTTGAGATGTCCTGTGATGATTTTTTAGAAGAACTTTGTGATGGATTTGGTGTGCCTACCCTTGCACCAAATCGATGTGATCTTTGGAATGAACTGGTTGGAGTTCAACTGTGTTCATACAATTTTTATACCAAGACTGTAGAGTTTCCCGAGTTTGATGATAGTGGGGAGTTGATGTTCTTATTTGCTAAGCAAGTAGACGAGCTAATGGGAGACGAAACCTTGGTGTTTGCAATGTTTGCCTCGTTGCAAATTGATCGTGAAGTTGTGAGTGTGGAGTTGCCTATTGTCTGTGAATTTCCAGATATGTTTCCAGATGACATTTGCCTCCAGAGCGTGAAGTAGAGTTTGCAATGGACTTAATACCAGGTACGAGTCCAGTGTCGATGGCTCCTTATTGGATGTCAGCTTCTGAGCTAAGTGAATTGAAGAAACAGCTGGAAGAATTGCTTGAGAAGAGGTTTGTTCGACCAAGTGTTTCTCCATGGGGTGCTCATGTGCTGTTAGTGAAGAAGAAAGATGGTAGCATGAGGTTGTGTGTTGATTATCGGCAGTTGAATAAGTTGACGATCAAGAATAAGTATCCACTACTGAGAATCGACGATTTGATGGATCAGTTAGTTGGTGCCTGTGTGTTTAGCAAGATTGATTTGAGGTCAGGTTATCATCAGATTCAAGTTAAGCCTGATGATATTCAGAAGACAGTTTTTCGAACGAGGTATGGTCACTATGAATACACGGTGATGTCGTTTGGTGTATCCAATGCACCTGGTGTGTTCATGGAGTATATGAATCGGATCTTTCATGAGTATTTGGATAAGTTTGTGGTTGTGTTTATTGATGACATTCTGATATATTCTAAATCGGAAGAAGAGCATGCTGAGCATTTAAGAACTGTGTTGCAAGTCTTGAAGGAGAAGAAGTTGTATGCAAAGCTGTCTAAGTGCGAGTTCTGGATGAAGGAAGTAAGCATTCTTGGCCATGTGATTTCAAGGGGTGGAATTGCTGTTGATCCTTCTAAGATTGATGTTGTATTACAGTGGGAGACTCCAAAATCTGCTACCGAGATACGCAGTTTTCTAGGATTAGCGAGTTATTACCGCAAGTTTATTGAAGGCTTTTCGAAGTTGGCGTTACCTTTAACTCAGTTGACTTGAAAGGGTCAAGCTTTTGTGTGGGATGTAGCTTGTGAAGAGAGTTTTGTGGAATTAAAGAAGAATTTAACGACTGCTCCAGTGTTGATTTTGCCCAATCCGAGTGAATCTTTTGTGGTGTACTGCGATGCGTCGAAGATGGGTCTTGGTGGAGTATTAATGCAAAATGGCCAAGTTGTTGCCTATGCTTCGAGACAATTGCGAGTTCATGAGAGGAATTATCCTACGCATGACTTGGAATTGGCCGCTGTGGTGTTTGTGTTGAAGATTTGGAGACATTATCTGTTTGGCTCTAAATTTAAAGTGTTCAGCGATCATAAATGTTTGAAGTACTTGTTTGATCAGAAAGAATTGAATATGAGGCAGAGAAGGTGGTTAGAACTGTTGAAGGATTTTGATTTTTATTTGAGTTATCATCCGGGCAAAGCAAATGTAGTGGCCGATGCGTTGAGCAGAAAGTCATTGCATATGTCGATGCTTATGGTGAAAGAGTTGGAATTAATTGAACAGTTCTGAGATTTGAGTTTGGTTTGCGAGAAGACTCCCGACAGTGTGAAGTTGGGAATGTTGAAGTTGACGAGTAATATTCTGGAAGAAATCCGAATGGGACAGCAATCTGATTTAAAGTTGGTTGACCAGTTGACTTTGATTAACCAAGATAACGGAGGAGAATTCCAGATTAATGAGAATGGTGTGATGATGTTTAGAGATAGAGTGTGTGTTCCAGATGTTTCGGAAATCAAGAAGAGTATTCTATAAGAAGGACATCGGAGTGGGTTGAGTATCTATCCCGGTGCTACGAAGATGTACCAGGATTTGAAGAAGTTGTTTTGGTGGCCGGGTATGAAGAAGGATATTGCAGAGTTTGTCTATGCGTGTTTGACTTGTCAGAAGTCGAAGATTGAGCATCAGAAGCCTTTAGGTACGATGCAACCGTTGAGTATTCCAGAATGGAAGTGGGATAGTATTTCCATGGATTTTGTGTTGGGATTGCCGAGGACTGCTAACAGAAATGATTTGATTTGGGTAACTATGGATAGATTAACTAAGTCGGCTCATTTCTTGCCGATGAAGATTAATCATTCTATGCAGAAGTTAGCCGAGATGTATATTGAGGAGATCGTGAAGTTGCATGGGATACCTTCGAGTATTGTGTTGGATAGAGATCTGAGATTTACATCGAGGTTCTGGAAGAGTTTGCAAGATGCCTTGGGTACTAAGTTGAAGATGAGTTATGCCTATCATCCGCAGACGGACGGTCAGACAGAAAGGACAATCCAATCTTTAGAGGATTTGCTAAGGGCTTTTGTGTTGGATCATGGAGGATCTTGGGATAGCCATTTACCGTTGATTGAGTTCACGTACAATAATAGTTTTCATGATAGTATTGGGATGGCACCTTATGAAGCTTTGTATGGGAGAAGGTGTAGAACTCCTCTATGTTGGTATGAATCGGGCGAGAGTGTTGTACTCGGACCTGAGATTGTGCAAGAGACAACTAAGAATATTAGGACGATACAAGAAAGGATGAAAGCTTCGCAGAGTCGTCAAAAGAGTTATCATGATAAGAGGAGGAAAGCACTTGAATTCCAAGAGGGAGATCATGTGTTTTTGAGAGTGATGCCAGTGACTGGTGTGGGTCGAGCTTTGAAGTCTAGGAAGCTCACTCCATGTTTTGTTGGTCCTTATCAGATATCACAGAGGATAGGAGAGATAGCCTATCGAATTGCTTTACCGCCGTCACTTGCGAATTTGCATGACGCGTTACATGTGTCTCAGTTGAGGAAGTACATTTCAGATCCGTCGCATGTGATTCAGATGGATGATGTACAAGTTAGGGATAATCTGACTGTGGAAGCATTGCCTGTGCGTGTTGATGGTCGAGAGATAAAGCAGTTGCGGGGTAAAGACATAGCTTTGGTGAAGGTGTTGTGGGGTGGACCAGCTGGCGAGAGTTGGACTTGGGAACATGAAGATCAGATGAGGGAGTCATATCCGACTCTGTTTCCTTGAGGTAATTTTCGAGGGTGAAAATTCTTTAAGTGGGGGAGAGTTGTAACACCCAGATTTTCATAAGAATATTTATTTAATTTATTTAAATATTATACTCGTGAATTTCTGTGAATTTTAGTGATTCGTGTCGATGTCGGTGTTTTGTGAAGTTTTGGTTATTTAATTAAATAATAGTATGTATTACGAAATATATTGTATTATTATTTATTTTAAGTAATATTAGGGGAATTAAGGGTAAAGTGGACATTTGAGGAGAATTAGTGAGGGCATTATAGAGAAATCCCAATTTTGAGGCCCAAAGGTTAGGGTGAATATAAAATGAGGATTTTGAGAATGGGATTCACTTTTTGGTGAACCGTGAAAAGAAGGAAAGAAGGAGAGCTCTGAGGAAAAAGGGAAAGGCGAGGATTTTCGTGAAGGTTTCCAAAGGCTCAGTAGAAAAGCTTCGAATCGACAATCTAAGATATGGGGAGTAATTATCTTCATTGTTTTCAATATAGAATTCAACGTAATTGAAGTGGATGTTTTGTGTTTGAGGGTTTGTGGGGTTTTGTGATGAATTGATGATTTTGAGGGTATTTTGTGAATCGATTATTAAGGGTTGAATCTAATCAGATGAAATAGACCTTGGGGATGATTCCCTGTCGACGTTGTTTTGACCATGTGGAAAAGAGGATTGTAAGGGCCGTAAGGGCAATTGGGGTTTTGTGAAGGTTTAGGGAATTTAAGGTTCCCGCAGTGTCCTGAATCGACCTAATAGATGTAAGTTTTATGCCGTTGATTTCCATGATGTATTAGGATTGTTGTAGGGATGTTTTTGGGTCATATGGGGCTGTAATCGCAGCTACCTTTGAGGCTGGGGAGCTACTGATGCGTAGCAGCGATTTGCTGTAATCGCAGGTTCGCTAAGCGAACCATTCCTTCGCAAGGCGAATGTTCGCCAAGGCTCGCAAAGCGAGCAGCGCAGCGAATGCGCGATAACATGAGTGTGGGTACTGGGATGATTCTGGAATGGAATTGGGAATTCCCTAGAAGTTTTGCAAAGCGAATGAGCGTGCGAGTGGCTTCACACAGCGAATAAACCAGCGAGTGTGACAGATGGTGTTTTCTGGTGTTTTAGTGTGGTGACTGTGGGATTCGCTAACTACTTCGTAAAGCGAATGTCCCAGCGAACTGGTTCGCCTAGCGAAAGTCTGCTGTTCGCGATGTTTTGTTTATGTGCTGTGCTGTTTTGATGCCTTGATGCTGTGATTTTTATGATGATTTTCCATGACGTTACTGGTGAATATATGATGATGTTTTGGTGATTTATTTGACGAATATGTGATGACATGATGTATATGAGAATTGATGAATGATGATGCACATTATGATGTTTATTTGATGATGATGATTATTGATGTTGTGTATCATACATCCATATGCATACTCTGTGACGACGCTTCATTCCCATTATGCGGATATGAGGTAACTATGATGTGCTCCGGTTCCAATTGCGGGATCGATCCTATTGATAGGGATCTTTGGAAGGGTGATGGCCTAGTGTCCATCGATTACGACGATTGTTACCACATGCATGAGTCTTGTTGTGCATTTGCATATAATTGGCATTGTTGTATTTTATGATCTTGTTTGTGATTTTGATGTTTTCCTTGTGATGACCCTGAAGATGTTGTATATGGAGATAATGCCATTTTATGTATATCTTGTTTTATATTGATCATTATGAATCGTGATTACTCACCCTACCTGTTTGAATGTTGCCTCCACGTGGGTAACGTGCAGGTGATCAGGTTTAGCTGTGGATGCCTTCGAGGACCTTGAAGTTTATTTGCTTTTGGTCGATTTAGAGGGTCTTTCTCTGATAGTGTAACATCGGGTTGGGGTCCTTTGAGTCGAACTATGTTGTTTCCTTATTTTTACTGTTATTTAATGATATGGTTTCATTTTGAAAATCTTTTTGAGTATTTGTAGTTATGGTGGATTTGCTGCCTATTTTGAGGGCTTTTATTAAAAACCTTTTTGATTATTATGATGTTGAATGAAAACCTTTTTATTTGAAAATTTTGAGTTCCGCTGCCATCTGAAGGCTTTTGATTTGTTTTGAGGAAAAACCCTTTGTTTATAGGGCAAGTGTATTATTTTGAATTAAACAAGAAATGTGCACCCTTCGAGGTGCTTTTTGACGTTTTACTCTAATAATTGAGTTGTTTCTGCTGCAACACTTGTGGGGATAGAAAATGGTGTTACATTTGCTCTTTACGGTTATCGCACATCTGTCCGCACTTCAACAGGGGCAACCCCTTTCTCTCTAGTATATGGCATGGAAGCAGTGCTCCCCATAGAAGTAGAGATACCATCAATAAGAGTCTTGATGGAAGCCAAGTTAACAGATGTTGAATGGTGTCAAAGCCGATACGATGAACTGAACCTAATCCAAGAAAAAGAATGAAGACTTTATGCCATGGTCAGTTATATCAATGAAGGATGAAGAAAGCGTTCGACAAAAAAGTACGACCCCGTGTCTTTAGAGAAGGAGACCTCGTGCTCAAGAAGATACAATTGTTCCTTACTGATTCTAGGGGAAAATGGACTCCGAATTACAATGGCCCTTATATTGTCAAGAAAGCCTTCTCGGGCGGTGCCTTGAGACTTGCAACCATGGATGGAGAAGAATTTACCAACCCCACAAATGTGGATGTAGTCAAGAATTACTTTGCCTAAATAAAATTAAAAAAAAAAACGTCTCGTTGGATTGAAAACCCGAAAAGGTGGTCCAGGCAAAAGTTAGAGACATAAACAATAATTATCCCGATAGATTGAAAACCCGAGAGGACAATCTAGGCAAAAGTTAGGGATTCATGGCAAGTAAGTATATCCGACAAGATTGACTCTTCGGAGTTAACGTCATCCATCAGGAAAACTTCAGTCAAGGTCACCTTCGACAGAAGCTCAGAATGTCTAGAATTCAAAGTTGGTGGAAGGATAGCGGTCGTTATGTTTCAATGTAGCCCCTTTTCCTTTAAATTACCATTTTCTAAACTTTGTAATGCTCCATGGGATCACGCGCTTGGCTGATTACCATTCTAGCATTAAAAATTTGAGCCTTTGTGCCTTTGTTTGCAATTCTCATTCATTCTGCTTTGCAAAATGACATGTTTATTTGATTAACATTCTTGAAACAAAAAAAATGAATTTACTTTTATTTTCAAATTTACTTGTGCTTTTAAAATAAAGATGACAATTTCTTTTTGATTAATAAGCAGAAAAGGAACATTGATGGCTTCTCCGGAAGTGATCAAACTTCAAAATACAGAATCAAAGTACTCCTTTTGATCAGTACACCCTGATTAAAGGACAAACTGTTTCAGACGAAATGTCCCGTCTGACATCCCCAGTAGAGTTCTTACCTCTGAGAACCAATGATGGGATTTTCTTCCCAGTAGTGTCTACCCTTGAAGAGCCAGAACGGGTTTCTATCCCTAGCAGGTTTGTACCTCCGGAAACCGGAACGAATGCAGGAATCCCTACTCCCAAGAAAAAGTACAACTTTCAGAATCTCCAGTGATACCCCCATCTCCCAGAGTGACCGAGTATCTGGTTTTGTTCCTCACCAGTCTGTATGTCGTGTCTATTTTGTCAGCATAAACATACATACATCATGCATAATTGATTCATATTCATACTCATATTGCATTAATATCACTCTGGTCACATTCATCCCCAAGTGATAAAGCGTCCTCTCTCTGATAGAGTTTGTCAGTCTTCCTTACCATGTCTAATTCCGGTTTAAATTCTTTCCTCATCAGGAAAATATACTGTCTAAACAATCTCTCTCTAGTTTATTCCTGGATTGGAGTCTGGCCTCGACCACTTTGGTAACTTGAACCTCTGAACGACTAGAAGTCGTTTGGTTATACACATTTGGAACATCACTCTTCACCGTTAAAGATGATATTTTGCTTTCCCGGATTAAAGAAAAATCCCCAGAGAAAGCTTCTCGACAGAATACTCTTGGCAATGTGACAGTTTCTCCCCAAAAAATTTTCTTTCAATGAAGTCATCAGCACCTCAAAATTGAATTACATCGCATGGCGTCTCTCCAAAAAAGTCTCTAGGGGAAGTATGATGTAATCTCTCCAGCAAATGGCATCTCCAACAGAGAAGTTTGCACACCTCTACAGTTCAGACCAATGGGTTTCCCCAGCAAGTCTGACATTAAATCATTTTTCCATCAAATGGCATCTCCCCAGCAAGAAATTTGACAAAAAACCATCACAGATAGCATTCCTTGTCAAGAAAAGGACATGACAAAAAGAAAACTGAGACCAGTTCCATGGCTGAAGACCAAGATCGAGGGGACGTTTATTTCAAAAGAAACTAAGACCAGTTCCATGGTTGAAGACCAGGATCGAGGGGAGGTTTATTTCAAAAAAAACTGAGACGAGTTCCATGGATGAAGGGATCGAGGGGGAGGTTTATTTCAAAAGAAACTAAGACTAGTTCCATGGCTGAAGACCAGGATCAAGGGGAGGTTTATTTCAAAAGAAACTGAGACCAGTTCCATGGCTGAAGACCAGGATAGAGGGGAAGTTTATTTCAAAAGAAACTAACACCTGTTCCATGGCTGAAGACCAAGATCGAGGGGAAGTTTTGCCCTTTTCTAAGTAGCATTACTTAGTGAAAGAAGATGGATGAGCAAATTTGCTACCATTCATAACCACAGTCAAAATTTTGGGTATTCCGTCCTCTTTTACCTTGAATGTCCGAACGTCTTCGCCATTCATACCTTCAGGTCCAAGAAGATTAAATAGGGGCATCTGTCATACCATAAATTTTGACCATAATATTTCCCATCATTATGCAAATAATCACCACAATATGGATGTACCTTCATGCCTCATCAATCCTCTCAAAGATTGTTGAGCATTCACTTCAATCAAGAATTAGTGTTTTGGACCCCCTCAGAGCACTTAGACAAAGGATCAATTAAGAATTGACATGATCCTCAACTTGTCAAGCCTCTTAAACATCCATGAAGGATCAATAGGTTTCCCACATCAAGAATTAAGCTTGAAAATGCAACATCTCAAGTTGATCAAGCCTCAAGATCATCAGTGTCACCAAATTAGGGTTTTGGTCGACCAAGGCCTCCAGAGGAAAATTGTCATCTGGGCATGAGCCAATACTTCAAAAAATGATCCAAGAAGCTCAATGGGACCTCATAGATCCAATCATAAGTTCAAAATAGCCTCATAGGAGGTATTCATCAAAAATCAGGAATTAGGGTTTCTTGACCTAATTCACCCCTAAGTTGACTTTTGGAATAAGACATAAGCCAAGACCATAAGGAATTTTTTGAAGACCTCAAATATCTTACATTGATCCTCTTACAAGTTTAAATTGACACAAAGAACTTGGTTCATGAGCAATACAAAGATTCAAATTCATCTGGACCACAAACTAGGGTTTCTGAGAAAAAGTCAACCCTACCTTTGACTTTTGACCAAGACATGATCTCAAACCTTGGGAAATGATTCAAGACACTCTAAAACACCTATGGAATCTATCCATTAGGTTTGAATTAGGTCAAGAGCATGATTTCATAGAGAATCACAAAGTTTAAAATTCATATGACCAAAAGTCAACTGTGCCAAAAAACCAAGTTTGACTTTTGAGATTTCTTGACAAACATGGCTTCTCTAATTCAAAAACAATGTTAACGTATGGTTTGGATCATCATCCATCAAGAAAAATCAAGAAAAGTGAGGTTACTTGCAAAAGGGGCAATCTTAAGAAACTTGAAATTTCACTAAGTCATGAACAAAACTGATTTTTACCCAACTTTGCAAGACCATAACTTGTGATCTAAGTAACCTTTTTCTTCCATCCAAAGCTCAAATGAAAGCTCTCATTACATACTTCAAGATTGTCAACTACAACATATTCCCAAATCCTCATGGATTTTGAGTTATGGATTGATCAAAATCACAAAAAATGAAAAATGGACATTTTTCAAACACTTAGTAAAATTTTGGACAGAATCTGTTTGCATTTTTTCCAACTTTGAGGCCATTTTTCATTATGATCCAAGATGATTCAAGACCAAAGTTAAACATCAAATTTGAAGT
Source organism: Lathyrus tuberosus (assembly GCA_022829125.1). Classification (NCBI taxonomy): domain Eukaryota; kingdom Viridiplantae; phylum Streptophyta; class Magnoliopsida; order Fabales; family Fabaceae; genus Lathyrus; species Lathyrus tuberosus. Next base: position 4,285,568 of record JALAZF010000406.1, read on the forward strand.
ATGATATAGGGGCTTTCTAAAAAGTACAAGAGCCTCCCATGATTCAACTTGGGCAAGGAGTTATAAGCCTCCAAAATGGCATTTTTCACCCTGCCTACACAAAAGCATGAAAACATAACTTAAGCCACACTATTTTTTCACTCAAGTCTTGTCATTTTGCCAACTTTGTCATCTTCCCAAAACACAAAATTTATGATGACTCACTTGTTTCTTGATCAAGAAGTCAAGAATTCAACTTGGCATGTGCAAAACCATCATGACATGAACTTTGAAATTCAATTTTGGCAAGGTTACATTAATGAAATGCATTGAGGTGTCATGAACCAAGCCATAATAATCCAAACCAGTCAAGATTCAATCCAAACTCTGAGCATTCAAACCTGCAGAAATTGAATGGAGTTAAGCTATAGTTGACTTGGCACTTTGGAACATCCAAGTCAATGGCTACAAGCTACACACCATGATCAGCTGCCAATCACTATTGCTCCCAAAACAAACTTGATCTACTATAAATAGGGATCCTTTCTGATCTATTTGAGTACACTAAAGCATAACAACACATGCTTTTCTTTATTTCACTCTCAAAAACCAGAAATTGCTTCTTTTTCAAGTAACATGCGATTTTTTCAATAGGAAGCAATTCTATCAAAACCAATGGTGTAGACACATCATATACATCATATGTGAGCTATCCAAACACTTTCCACACATATGTAACCTCAAAATCACAAAGCTCAAAATCAAACGCAGGCCTATTTGCAGTTGAGTTGCCACAAGGTGATCCAGGTTGTTTCAATCCATTACAAGCTTCCAAACACCTTACATAAGGTTCATTAGAGTTGTCCAAGTCATCAAACAACATTTGTAACACCTCCAACACACAATTCGATTTCTTCTTGCAAGAGGTAAGCCTGAACTCTCAAACTCTATGATTCATGCATCATAAATGTGTTTTCAAGTTACAAACTTGCTTCTGCACTTATGTAGAGCGTTTCCCCTCAATCAATTACTTTGTAGCTATCGTGTATAGGATTTCATAGTGTTCTTGTAGAAATTAGGGTTCATGTGTTCATCACTTGATTTCTCACTCCACACTGAAAATAAGTGCAATTAATTGGTACCATTAGAATCCTTGTTCAAAAACGAGTGAGATTGATGTTTGAATCGTGCAAAATCATTGAGTAATCAGAGAGAAAAGTGAGGTTTTGTAAATCATCCATGGCGCGGGCACGGAGAAGAAGAATGCGACCATTGGCTCGTTTTTCAAATTTTTTGAATTTTTTGAATTTTTAAGTTATTTTCTTAATTGATTTCAAAAATTAATTTCTTCCTCAATTTTAATCACTTTTTATTGGTTCTTTTTTTAAAATTCAAAAAAATGTTAAAATATTTTATTCTTCAAAAAAATCAAATTTATATTATTTATTTAATATATTTGGAATTTTTGTAAAGAATTACATTTTAATTGTTTTTTTAACATTTTTAATGAAATTCTCCTCTTGATTTTTCAAATTCAAATGAATTTCACACTTTCATATAATCATAACATGATTTTTCAAAACATTTTTCAAAACTCACAACTTGTTTTTAAATATATTTTATATTTTATATCATTTTTTATTTAATTTTCTTTGAAAAATTATATTTTTAATTAAAATTAGGGTTTTTCCTTGATTTTAATTTTTCAAACTTCATTTGAAACACTTGTGTGCCTCTTTGTAGAGTGTAAGACTCATCCCCTTTGTAAATACATTTTTTTGGCCTCAGTCATTGTATAAGTCCCGATACAATTTTCAAAATAAACGGTGCGATCGCTGTTTTTCATCTGCGCATCTCCTTGAGCTATAAGCCCCAACTCTTGTATAAAAATAACCTTTTGGGCCTCTTTGTAGAGTGTAAGACCCATTCCTTTTTGTACATAAATATTTTTGGGCCTCAGTCATTGTATAAGTACCACAGTGGTTTTCAAAACCACGACGCGATCGTCGCCTTTTCAAATAAATCATCTGGGCCTCTCCTTGAGTAAAAGCCCCATTTTTCTTCTTTAAAAACACTTTTAGGCCTCTAATAGAGTGTAATACCCAACCCCTCTTTGTACAAAAACAATTTTGGGCCTCTGTTATAGTATAAGTCCCACAACGTCTTTCGACATCGCAGTGCGATCAATGTTTTCAAATAAGTCATCTGGATCTCTCCTTGAGTATAAGTCCCAAACTTTTGCACATAAACTTTATTTTAAACAATAAACAACCTCCATGGGCCTCTCCTTGAGTTGTAAGCCCCATACCTCTATTTTCAAAATCATCTGTCTGTTTTAAACTGGTACTAAGAGGAGCATTATTCCCGGTGAAACTGCTCTTAGACCACTTGGGCCTCTCTTTGAGTTATAAGCCCCAAACATTATTTCTTTTAAACCACTTATTTTTTAATTCAAATTCAAATTCAAAGTTTTCTCAAAACTTTCTTCAATTCCTTAAAACCCTAATCATACAGTTATAGTCAATACAACTAATCACAACACACTTGGGCCTCTTCTCAGAGTGTAAGACCCAACATCTTTTCAATTCAATGCATATTTGTTATATACCTGTCAATACACTTATTTGTATATATTCTTGTGCATATCTATCTAGAGTTTCCCCCAGTAGTTAGGTCTACACTTAGGCCAAACCAGAGGTTACTTCTAACTTAGTCAAACTAGTTCCCTCATAGGAAATTCCCTCAATCCAGTCTGCTTCCTCTTGGGTTTATTCAATATGGAACAGAGAAAGGCATTATTCTCGGTGAAACTTTTCTCAAGACTGTCAAAACTTAGAAATATATGTATACAAGAAATTCATTTCCCCCAGAGAGGATTAATTCCAGGTGAAACTTCTTTTGAATTTTCTTCAAACCTTAGAACTTTTCAGCAAAGAAAGGATTAATTCTCGGTGAAACCTTTCTTGAACTTTTCTTAGGCCGACCCACGGGCTTCCTAGATGTATCCCCAGCCTCCTCTTGGGCTTAATACAAGGACCAACATGCTTCTTAAAAGTTCCCCAACCTCCTTTTGGGCTTAGTACAAGGACCTAAAGGCTTCCTAAAAGCATAAGGTAGAAATTAGTCATCTTTACTAGTTCACACCTAGGAGAGTCAAATTTCCAGAACATCATACCAATCTAAAGGTTGATCTTCATCCCTTAAACCAACAGCCTCCTCTTGGGCATCATACAAAGATCTCTCTCTACACTAGAGTCTACTACTTCTTGAGAGACTTGGATAGTCTCAACCTCCTCTTGGGTTTCATACAAATAAGACTTGGAAAGTCTCATCTCCTCTTGGATCTTACACAGAGACCCTCATGTTTCCTAAAAGTATAGGAAAAAACCCTGATCATTTCACCAATACACCAGTCTCTAGCAGAGTCAAAACCTTATAAGGGTTTTAAACTCAACCCTTCAACTCTTCCCTGATTCCCAGCAAGAGTAAATCCTCTTGGATTCCCCAATACAATTTGGACCTGCTCCTGGATTTCCATAATTCCTCAGCAAGAGATAGCCTCATCTTAGGCTTTATATAAGAATTTTCCCCAGTCAGCCTCAATCTTGGGCTTTGTACAAGACAGATAAAACCTCCCCAATGGAGTCAGTTTCCTTCAGCTTCAACCTTGGGCTTTGATCAAGGCACATGAAAATCAACATCCCCTCAAATGAGACCATGAGTCCACCCTGTAGGAGGATACCTCTTCTATACATAACATATCAAACAAACAATCAAAACTTGTTTCCAAATAATTGTTGTAAGTGGCACACTTGTTGATTCAAAATCCAAGCTGGAGTCCTTCTCTTATCCTTGCCAAAACTCCTCTTTCATCTAACAGCTGTAAGTGGCGAGCCTCTAGATTCCATATATCCAAGCCAATGTCCCTCTCTTATCATGAAAAAATCATAAGGAAAAAGGGGCATTGCTCTACACTGAGTTAAAGCTTCTTCCTTCATATAAAGGAAATTATGGCATTGCTGGATTCTACATATCCCAGTTAAAGTAATTCCCCTTTATAATCAATCACCAAACATTTGTGATGAATAGGTGAGATATCTCCCTTTAGAGATGAAAAATTCTCTCTTGGTCGCACCTTTTAGCTTCAATCTTGGGCTTTGAACAAGACACAAATACTCCGATAGCCTCAATCTCGGGCTTTGAACAAGACACCAAATATTTTCCTCCCATAGAATAAGAGGAACTATGATTGCTCTAATTTCCCAAATATCTTTACGGGAATACGTAGGCATAAGATTGCGAAATCTTAGCGAGCACACAAATAAAAAACTTTAGGTTCGGTACCTTCCCAAAAACAATAAAAAACCCGAAAACAGCAAAAAAAAATCTTACAACACTCCCATAGGAGAAACTTTCCCAATCCACAGCAGATAAACACAAGAAAGCATTTTAAGTTAACAGAAATACATGCAAAAGAAGGTTCCTATGGATTACCATAGATACACTGGGTGTTAATAGCTTCCCTTTGTATAACCAGACCTCGATCCCCGATCTCTTAGCATTTGTTAAAGAAAACATTTGCGTGCAGGGTTAGTTTAAGATATATTCCCCTTCCTTAACCAGCTTCATAGGATAAATACAGAAATCAGAAAGTAGCACCCAAACAGTTTGCGGTAAGGTGGTCGTGTCACCAAAAAAACCGCACGCTACACTAAGGGATTGCCAGCCTTGTGGCCTGAATAGGAAAGTGAAAGTGATGATGAAACGACAAAATGGGTAACTGCTTTAACTGGAAGATGGGCAGCTGATGTAGAGTCCAGTGATGGAGAGACTTCTTATGCTGAATTAGTTGCTTCCTACAAAAATATGTGCATTAAGAGTGAGAAACAATAAGAAATTATTGCTCAACTATAGCATGAGAAGGAAGAATGCATGTCCAACATCTATAGTCTGCAGGATGAGGTAACCATGTTAACCTTCAAGCTTGAGAATATGACCAAGTTTATCAGAATGTTGAACAATGGCTCTAACATGCTAGACGAAATTCTTCAAGTTGGACAAAGGGCTGGTGACTTAAGAGGCAGGGTAGTTCTCAGTTTAACTCGGTTATGCACTCGAATGCAAGCGCTTCATGCAAGACACCAGTCAGCTCTCTCAAATCAAGTGACAATAAAAAAGACGAGGTCTCATAACCTCAGAAGACAAAGACGAGATCTCAAAACCTCAAAAGACAAAAAGAGGTCTCAAAACCTCAACAAAGGCGAAAAAGAGGTCTCAAAACCTCAGAAGACAAAAAGAGGTCTCAAAACCTCAACAAAGGCGAAAAAGAGGTCTCAAAACCTCAACAAAGACAAAAAGAGGTCTCATAACCTCAACAAAAAGAGGTCTTATAACCTTAGTGAAGGAAACAAGAGGTCTCATAACCTCAACAAAAAGAAGTCTCATAACCTCAACACAGAACAAGAAGAGGTCTCATAACCTCAGTGAAGAAAAAAAGAGGTCTCATTCCTCAGCAATAAAGGATAACACGATTCTGCAAGGGAGTAATGACTGCCAAGGTGTCTAAATCATCATCAATTATCATCAATTCATTTCCTAGCCTATGGAAATCTAGATGTATAGCTTGAGTTAACTGAGTGTATGATTGGATTTCATCACGAAGATGGGGTGGGGACCAAACAAAATTTGAGCCTTTATCCTTTGTTTCATGAACCGTGAACCAGGTCACGTTACAACCCTTAAAAGACCTAATTGAGGAAAGGTTATTTTGAAAACATACTACAGCAAGGTTGATTAACCTGACTCCTAAAAATCTCTGTGATTTGTGTGTGTTGATCACTTCATCTACCAGGCCATAAGTGGCTAGATTCACCTTTGTTTTTGATCATTTAATCATTCCACTGCGTGTGTTTCGTCAATAAAACTTGATTTCAAAAGTTTGCATGAATTTTGCATTGAAATTGCCAATTTTTAATGAACAATACTTGTTTGCAAAAACAATTCAACATCAAAGGAATCCCAACAAATGCGGCCAGCTAGGAAATTTGACTTGATAAAAGAAGCTTAGTCAGGGGCAACCAAACAGAGGGATTTGTCAATCCACCGTTCCAAGTGTTATTGAATCAGGGGCAGAACTCTTTAAAGTTTAGAATACTGGAGTGAGTCTTCTTAAGGTCATCTTATAACAAGTATGGACTCCAATGACCCATCAACAGGGGCAAGTTTGTTCCTTGGTCATTTTTACTACAGTCTAAAGGACTTTTTATTACGAATACAATTGAGTTGGGGCAGTTATGTCAAGGATCATTTCTCTTCAAAAGTTTGAAGATATTGAAGCATATGGTATGCCAATTATTCTGTAAAATCCTTTTGACGACTTACCCTCACAAATCAGTTAATCAGGGGCAGTCAGGTCGAGATTCGGTAAATCTCTAAAAGGCCAATCAGTCTGGGCAAGCTTGTTCCCCAGTTGTCAACAACCACTATGAAGAACAAATTCAAGGACATTGTTGTATAAATACAGTTGAGCAGGGGCGATTATGCCGAAATTTATGAATCTCTCTAAGAGTTTGAAGATATTGAAGCATCTTGCATGCCAATTCTTATGTAAAATCCTCTTGGTATCATCTTCTGACATACCATATAGCCTGGGGCAAATAAGTTTTGAAGATGACCATTATACCAGCGGGATGCAGAACTACTCTATTCTTGTGATATCCTTTGCCCGCTCCCCAGTAAGATGTTACTTCAGCAAATATCGGTAATTCTCCATGGATTTCCCTCCAGTAAAGAAATCAAGCTCATGATGGCACTCCTAGTGAAGTCATGATGCTATACCAAGTGGAGTACTCTTCTCACCAGAGAAGGATATAATCTTGAAAAAGAACTACTGATTCTGCAAATTCACCCCCAGTGATAGTCCAATCTGATGAGTTTGGTCGGGTATCCTTGTTGAGATGTTTATTTCATCTCCAGTTTTGCCTTTTGTCTGTTTTCCCAGCATAAGCACAAGCATACATGTACTCATATGCATTGCATCTTAGAATTTTTGCTTCATTCTGGTGTTTACCTGTTTTGTTTGCTTTGGCGGTTATCTCCCCAAGTGACTGGGTTTGTTTATTATCTCTAATAGAGTTGTCAGCCCTAGGCATGAAATGCCATCCTTCTGAATTCCCCACAGAGCTTTATCCTCATGGATGATGGTTCGTTCAGTTATCTTTTCCACAATAGGATAAAATAAATCCCCATTTGAGCTTATCCCTGGTGGGAGTCTTGTTTGGCCGTTTCTTTCTAGCCAGTCCCTAGATTGAACTTTGGTCCTTGTCAGGTTAGGTTGTTGAACCTAGTTTGAACGTACATTTATTTTGCACTGTGTCTCGCAGGAAGAATATGTTACAGATCCTCATTGAAGACAAAATTCATTCTCCAACAGTGTTGTGATATCAACATTTTATACACAACAAAGTAGCAATCTCTTGAAGAAGCTTGTTTTTCTATGGCGATAAGTGGCAGTCTCTTATGAGAAGCTTGTCTATCTCTAGTACTATTCAACCTTTTTTGCAACCATAATTACTATTCCCCAGGAAGTCTAATCTTCATTTATGCTACCCGTTATTGACCTATCTGATACTTAATCTCCTCATATGGAATCTAAAGTCCAGCTCATACTGGCATTCAAAATCCAGCTCATACTGGTATCCAAAAATTCAGCTCATACTGGTATCCAAAAATCCAGCTCATACTGGTAGTCAAAATCCAGCTCATACTGGTACCCAAAATCCAGCTCATACTAGTACCCCAAAATCCAGCTCATACTGGTATCCAAAATCCAGCTCATACTGGTATCCAAAGTCCAGCTCATACTGGTACCCAAAGTCCAGCTCATACTGGCATTCAAAAATCCAGCTCATACTGGTAGTCCAAATCCAGCTCATACTGGTATCCAAAAATCCAGCTCATACCGGTATCCAAAAATCCAGCTCATACTGGTAGTCAAAATCCAGCTCATACTGGTATCCAAAATCCAGCTCATACTGGTATCCAAAATCCAGCTCATACTGGTATCTAAAGTCCAGCTCATACTGGTACCTAAAGTCCAGCTCATACTGGCATTCAAAAATCCAGCTCATACTAGTATCCAAAAATCCAGCTCATACTGGTAGTCAAAATCCAGCTCATATTGGTATTCAAAATCCAGCTCATACATGTATCCAAAAATCCAGCTCATACTGGTATCCAAAAATCCAGCACATACTGGTATCCAAAAATCCAGCTCATACTGGTAGTCAAGATCCAGCTCATACTGGTAGTCAAAATCCAGCTCATACTGGTATCCAAAACTCCAGCTCATACTGGTATCCAAACTGTAACCCCAAACTGGTGTCCTTTCCAACTCATATTGGAGTCCAACTCATATTGGTACCCGAGTCCTATCATTAATGGCCCATTAACCTTATTCCCAGCTAAAAGTTCAGTCTTTTTTTCTTCATCATCTGGCACGCAAAAGTTTATCTCTGTCTTTTCTGGTTTTTCTTGAAGATCCCATTTGAACTCTTCAGTATAAGAAAATCCCAGAAAATATTTTAGCGAATGTCTATCCTTTTATTTCAAACTGATCCCCAGTGGATATCATGTCTTCTTTCTGGTTTCATGCCCAGTAAGAATGTGTCTTTATTACCTCAGTGTCGTCCGGTCATATATGAACCTGTCGTCCATCTCCCTGGATTTTTCCCCAGTGGAGAATACCTCTCTGGCTCCTATCTCCAGTGAGGATCTGCAGGGTTTTCCCCTCAGCTCTATCTTTTCTATCCCTAGTATTTCCTCAGAGTCTCCCCAGTGAGTCTCTTTTGTTGGTCAGCATGTATCCCCAATGAGTTTTCCTCATGGATACTAACCTTCATCCTTCCTCAGTGTTACTCACTTGTGGTTGTTTGCTCCTTATCTCCGGTGTCTGGTCTGTATGCACTTTTGCACTATCATGACATCATATCATCATATTAGAATTTCATGGCATGTCAGCATTTTTGCATGTCCGTCGCTTGTCCTTAGCATCTGCATTCCATCTAAGGGCAAAATTTTCGGTTTGCTATATTTAAATACCTTTCCACCTTGATGTCCCGAGGATTTCCTTTCCTCGTGCCATCCGGTAAAGCTATTTAAATAGGGACAACTGTTGTACCCCAAATTTTTACCCCTTAGATGTCATAACATCTTGCATAGACATTTAGGATCAGTCATATGTGCACTATTTAATTAACCCACATTTTGCAGTTTGTTTCTCTTATGTTTGAAATTAGGGTTTACACAGAGAAATTCAAGGCCTCCTAAGGCATTCTATGGCTCCATACAATCATCACAAAGATTCACTAGTTGTTTGGAACCAAGATCTCAAGACTTTGAATCAAGTCAAGTCAACAGAGGATCACCAGACCAAAGTGTGGAATTAGGGTTTTAACCTAAGGAATCACTGAAGAATTTTGTCATGTTAGGTTAAGTTTTGCTTGGTTTATCAACCATTTGAGTTACCTACATTCAAGAGGTCTAACTCAACAAGAATTCAAGGTCATCTGGGTCTCATCATGATTAGTTTGAGCCACAGTTTCACCCTGTCTCCAAATTAGGGTTTCTGTTAAGACAAGTGGATCGTTGCCTTTGATTTTGATCAAGAGGTGCTCTCAACCCCTAGGACTTGACTCCATATTGTAACACCTCAAAATTTTCCCTAGTGTTTCTAACCCTTTTGGCTTATGCTTCATTTCATTTGCATTGTCATTTTGCATTTACATGTTTCTTTTGGGCATGGGATCAAGGTATTCTCTAGCTGCTCACGGCGTCATCAGTTCTATTATGATTTTTAATAGTGTTCAAGGCCAAGCAGATAGCTTTCCAAGTCTTTTTGAGCATTTATTTTGCTCCTTAAATGACTTGGTGATCAGAAACTCCGGCAGTCAATTTTTGATCAGTTATTCAGCACCAGACAGTTGTTATCAGCAGTTTAATCCGAGTACGAAAAAACATTTCACAGCATATTTCAAGTGTATTCCGGTGGTAATATCAAATGGCAAGTTTCAGAGGTCTATCGTGGTTCAGAACGGGTAGAACCAGACGAATATCCAGGTTTCCCTCCTTTTGGCGCAAAAATTCAAAATTTGAATGTGTTAATTGATTAACCAATTGCAGTGCAATTAGGTTAATCGATTAACCATAGTGAATTTTGCCCAAATGCTGCATTTTCAGAGATGTTTCTTTTAATCCAATTTTTAATCACCCATTTTAATTCTACACATCAGTAGAAGGATCTAGAGAGTTGATTTTCCATTCAAAAATTCAAATTCTTTCCACTCCAATTCCATATTTCCTTTCCTAATTCACATTTCATCCCAATTTCCACTCATTTAACCTCACTCCCAACCCAAACTTATCTCCTAACCTAGGGGTTATTTAAACCAATTCATTCCAAACCTCTAGAACCTAGATCATTTTTCACTCTCATTTTTCAGAATTTGCTCTCAATTCTCTCTCATTTTTTCATTCTACAACTTCATCTTCAACCACACTCAAAGCTCCATATTGATAGATTCACAAATTTTTCATTGCAATTTGTGAATTCTTGAGCTAAACCTCCATCACATCCTCATTCTTGGTTCAATTCTGCAGTAGCTATTGGTTTGGATCTTGGATTAAGATATTGGAATCACTTTTGGAGGAGCTTTTGCTTATTTGAAGTGTTCTTGCTTGGATCTTCAAGTATTCTTGATAAAGCTTCATAGATCTCTAGATTTCTTGCCTTGATTCATCAATTTTCGTTTTCAACAATCACCAAAGCAAATCTCAGCTTTGTAGGTTGGTTTTCCTTAGATCTATACTTGATTTAGCTTATTTGCAACTTATTCAATGTAGATCTTTGGTGATTTTTGATTTGGATCCATTTTGCTTGAATTTGATTCTTGATGTTGATGATTGTTGATTTAATTGATGTTTGATTACTGATATTTGATGTATTTCAATGTAATTTTTCATGCATAAGTGATTACATGATCGTTTGGATGTTTGGATAAGTGATTTGCTGCTGAAAAAATGATTTTTGAACTTGATTTTTTGCTGCTGGTACAAGGTTAATCGATTAACCAATTGCAGTGCAATTAGGTTAATAGATTAACCAGTGTAAATTGTGTTGTTTTGGGGCTGTTAATTGATTAACCTAATTGCACTGCAATTGGTTAATCGATTAACACTGCTGCAGAGTGTGTTTTTTGTGTATTTTTGAGCATGTTTCGATCCCGTTTCATTTTTAATCTTCATGGATTGATATGATACATGTTTAATGACTGTTTTGATGCTGTAGCACCTCACACCATTGTAGGCACACAATTTTCCGACACGCGACTCTTAGACTTTTATCGTTTATGAACATTGTTTACATTGTTGCATTCTTGATGCCATGAACACATAGCACATACTCCTTGAGCATGATAATTGTTGATTGATGCTTATGTTGCTGGAATTGCTTTGTGTTTGTTTGTTCGCCTAATTTTGTGAGATGCATGCTTCACTTGATTTGTTCATATCCTTAATGATATGCTTCCTCATGATATGCATGATTTCACGATGATTTCAAGAGTTATTTACCTTGGTTGGTGGTGTGATTGTAATCATGTTTGATTGAAGAATATGTAATGATTGATGCACGTTTGCTATGCCATGATTGAGTTGTATTCAAGTGAATCACATGCTGCCCTGTTTCTACTGCTGTCTATGTGCATATGTGCTATTATATGTGCTGCTGTTTGGCCTTTTGCACCCTTTCTTGTGCTGAATTATGTGCTGTTATAAGTTGTTTTGCTTGCGTGTTGTCTTTAACTGTTGTATTGGTGCAGATGCGCTATTGTAGCTGCTGTTTTTGCTCATTTCTTCTTTCATTCTTCATCTCTTTCACTATTTCCTTCCCTTGAATCCCAGGACTTGTTTAAGTCTTGGGTTCACTCCCTTAGAGCTACCTAGTCCAACTTAATTTTCGATTAAGCTTGGAGTAGGATTAGCATTAGGCTTCCCTTTGCATGCTAACTTAGGTAGAAGTTTCCCCTTCAAACACAACCTTAGGGCCACCTTTTGCATGACAACATTAGGATAGAATTCCCCTTAGTGTTTTCTTTTTCCTTGAGTCTTCTCTTCTCATCTCATAACAATCCTAAAACACTTAATAAAGGATTAACATGTATTGCGCATGAGCCTTACATGTGGGAAGTGAAGTATGGGGGGTCTCCCTTCATTCTTCTAGGGTACTTAGTGTACGTCCTGCTGGGGACGATGCGCGAAGTATTCGTTCCTATGTTACAGACTTGGGTGCAATGCAAGTTATGAACTAACTTCAAACCACTTCTGTCTTAAAAAACAAAAAACAAACTCAAACCTTTTTCATCCTTTGGGATCGTTAAGTTCAAATCATTTTCAGAAAAGGGCACGTTACTTCCGTCTCGTCGCAAACAGGCATCGACCCTAACTGCCGGACGCGAACTTAACACCTCTCATAAAAAACACTAACCGACCTTGTTAAGTCGAACTACGACTGCTCTGATTTCCTCTTTCTCGTCCGATTGAGGATACGTAGGCACAAGACGGCGATGTCTTGGCGAGCAACCTCCCCCCTTAGTTCGTGTCCGAACTACGTTGACTCTGACTTTCCCATTGCACGAGGGAATACGTAGGCATAGGACGTCGATGTCCTATCGAGTCACTTCCTTTTTTTTTCTTCTTCGTTTCTTCGTTCTCCTCCGTTCCCGTTCCTCCTCCTTTCCAGTAGCAGTGGAGCTCTAGATGACGACACACTTTGATCGAGACAACAAGCAAGGATCCCATCGAGTACGATGGACGTGTGGGGTACTAACACCTTCCCTTCGCGTAACCGACTTCCTTACCCATTTCTCTTGGTCGCAAGACCATGCTCTTTTCCTTCCCTCAGGTTTACGCAGTGTTTCCTTTCCCTCTCTTGGGATAAATACACATTGCTGGCGACTCCGTTTTCCGCGCCACTTTCGCGTTTATACCATGGATGCAAATCCTCGGGAGCGACACATATGATAAAAGACATCCCTAAAGGACATCTATGAGCTTTATATGTGATTGAAGAAGCAAGATCATAAGAGTTTGTCCCAGTACATTCACAGTTGAAATTAGGGTTTTGATTGAAACCCTAATCCTTGGGATTTTGATCCAAATGACACCTCCAAGGCCTAAACTCATCATGGCATGTCTCATTGTTGATTTAAAGTATCAAGATCAAGTTTCAAGAGTTTTCTTGCAAAGGAAGTAAGGTTTGGTTCATAAAACGTTTCATATGTGGAAATTTCCCCTCTTGTGCAAAATTGAAATAGTCATAACTTCCAAACCACACATCCAAATTGAGTGACTCAAAGCCCAAATGGAAGCTCTTTCCATGAACTTCAAAGTGTTAAATATGACTTTTCTACAAAAAATGCATGGTTTGTTAGTTATGAGACTTAGAAGTTAGGCTGCCCAAAGACTTAGTGAAATTTCAGCATTTATGCCTTAAGAATCAGCTGACTTTAACCTCATTTTTCTCCAAGATCCCTTGTGATTCAGAACTTGGGTCCAACATGAAAGTTGTAGAGGGCATATAGGGCCTTCGAAAAAGTACTAGAACTCCTCAAACCATTGAGTGAGCTGAGAGATACGAAGCTTCAAAGTTGGGGGGTTCATTTCTTGATTTTCAAGTTACCAACTTTTGTATAATGATGCTAAACCACCTCTAATCACCAAGACTTGCATCTTTATGTTGTTTAGAGACCAGATTAGGGTATTTGGAACCTCTGCGACAAACTGCAAGTGGTTTGCATTAAAATAATGTGTTTGTTTCAACTTGAGGCAACTTGACAAAGAGGTGAGAGAAACTTTTCCAAGACAAAGGCATTGTTTATTCATGGAGCCTTGGTCCAATCACTTCACACCTGCATCAGACCTTACCCTATCAATCATCAAATATTTTGAAAATCTTCTTGGCTCAACAAACCAAATCCAGCTCACACGAACATTTCTCAAGAGGGCATGGTTGGAAAATGTTTCAAAGCTCTCAACTCTTCCTATAAATAGGAGTCCAATTTTCACTCATTAGACACCAACATTTCACTTAAGAACTCAGAAAAAAGCTCTAAAGTTCTAGCTTGGCAATGAAGAGGTTTTGAGAAGTTTGGAGCAAGGCTGCAAGGAGAAGCAAGTCTTATTTTGTTAAGACTTTAAGAGTACATTGCTTCACCAGGTATTCCTATCTCTTTCTCTCATTTCATATCATGACCATAATCATTGAATGCCTACACTGTTATCATGCTTGAAAGTTGATATTGGATGTGTTTACTTAGTAATATATGATGTTAAACATCTTGGAATGCATCATGTCTTCATATTAAAGTAATGTATGCTTAGACTGCTTTCAACATGGCTTTTTCTAAAATGACATGTTAGTTTGTTTGGATTCCTTTTGGTTTGGTAAGTAGTGGTTCTTACTTACTTCCAGTAACTAACAATCTGAGGCTCATGTATAATTTGTGGAGGATCTCTCTATCAATCAGGAGGCTTATTTTGCACATGTACACACTGTTATCATTTGCCCTGGACCCCTGTTGTTTATGTCATGATAAGGTATTTGGAATGGCATGAAGGTTTGATTAAAGGATATATGGTCATGGCAATATTTTGAAATCAATATCTCTTATTCCCCTAGCATTTATCATCTGTTAATGACTTGAAAAATATTTTGTTTATGCTTGTGTGTAAAACTGTTTTTTGATCTGCCTATCCATGTTCTGTTAATATGATGGTAAAACAATAGGAAGTGTGCATGAAATCTTGTTGGCAATGGTAGGTGAGCTTGTTATTATCATGACTTACACTTAATCTAGTTTTGGAATGAGAATGTTAAGCTTTATGTATTGCATTGGCACTGTTAGTTCTGGACAGGTTAACATTCTTGGCTCTGTGTCAAGTTTGTAGGCTAAGAGTTCATTACCATGTTACCTATGCTGTACCAATTAAAGCTAAATAAAAATGAAAGTTGGATGAGGTGTGTGTCAAGTGTTGGAGTTCATTCTATCTGTCCATGCCCAAAATCAGGTGTTCATGTGCATGAACATACCAACACGCGTGTGATTAAATTTGTTTTTGGACCTGTGTTGTTTTGACATGCTGGAATAGAGATGCCCTCAGGCTGCCCATACTTCAGCCCTACCATTTCCCTTATAAATAAGATGAAACTTCACTCTAAAGCACATCAACAATAAGAACACAACCATCACAGACCAATAATCACAACATCCTTTCATCATATCTCTTGCAAAAACATACCAACAGCCCAAATCGTAACCACTCCACGAGTAAATACCACATCAGTATCACCATAAACATTCATCATCCATGATATACTACCCCAAACAGTGGAGGATTTGCGAGGTTGTACAAGATAAAGGAAAGAGGAGTTCATCAGTAGCTGGCAATTTTGGGAAGAAAGAAGAACTCCACTAGTATATCCTCGAGCTTCCAAGTGAAGAAGCAGTGGAACTTGCCCACTTGGTGAGCCTTTCCCTTCTCCACTATATCCATGATTTCATGTTCATGTGTTCAGATTAAAAGATCTTGGAACTGTTATCTTTTGCTTATGTATTATATCTATATCTGTTTTAGATTGGCATTGAGAATATTGGTTTGAATTTATGTGGAAATATTAGCATGCTGAGAATTTTTTTCCAGTTTAGGTGTCCCCTATCCATGTTGGTTTTTCTCCCTGGTTAGATTGCCGTTCTAGGATATTTAAGGTTTAGATCTATTCTAAGTTCTGACACTACATGCTGAGACTTTGTTCATAACGTTTTGGTCGAAAACTGAGTGAGGAATTGATTGAACAAGGAGAGTATGTGTCATGACCATTTCTTTTTCTAGTATCACACGATGGTCTTGCCAATTTCCCTCATGTTGCATAGAGATGGCGACTGCCAGATTGAAATAATGGTGATGGCCATGTTTAAGTAATGGCGACCGCCATGCTACCCACCAACAGCGACCGCCATGTTCGTGCTGAGCTTTTATACGTGAAATGTTTAGGTTTTTCATGGCATGAAGAAGAGGTACGCAAGGTTTCCCTACTTCTTTCGTATCTAGGTGTGTGTGTGGTTTGCATTTGGTTGAGACTTTAAAGGTTGGTGTTGGATTGCTTTTGTATTTTGGCATGATAAGGGAGAAGTTTCACGTCTGCATGTTCCTCTTTTTCTGATTGTTTTATTCACTCTACACATTATCATAGCTGTATGTATATATGTTTTAAGTTAGTTTAGAATAATGACCTGAAAAGTCTTGAAATCATGGTGGTGTACATGCCATGATAAGGATTCGGTTTCAGAATTAAGCACCCCTATTCCATGTAATTTTTAACTTTGATTACGCCATTGTTTTGAGCTATCTTTGTTTCATGGATGATCTCTGTTTTGAGAAGTATGAAGTGATGTGTTGGGTCGTGTTTTTGGTTAAGAATGGAGGGTAACAGTGATTGAACAAGATGAGGCTGCACTATGTCTCTTCCTGGTAGTTTACGAGAGCCTTAGATGGCTACTTGCATGTTTGCATGAGAGAAGTGGAGGTGGCAGCGTGGGGGTGGTGTAAGCTTCCTTTTGTCGTTTTATGATTTTAAAGAAAAAAGAAAACGAATGACCAATTGATGTGCACCACATGATTTGTACACAGCAATGCTTTTGACTTGTCTGTTCTTTATTTCTTTCCCTAACCTATAATTTTGAAGCACTTTGCCAGTTTAAGTATTTGTAGGGGTGGCACATACACTGGATGTATGGCCACCCCAGTGGTAAGAACACACACACATTCAATGTAAGGACTGGGGTTTGAATCCCCCTAACCCCAGTCTTTTGTTTTTAGTTTTTGAAAAAAACACGCCTTTTAGATATATTCTTCCGTAGCCACTCTTGGTTAATATGTACACATTGGATGAGATGGTTAGTGTTTTAAGCTGCAATCAGAAGGGCACGGGTTCAATACCCATGGGGAACATCTCCCTTTCCTTATTATCACTTATTTATTTTCTATTTTTTTGGTTTATGTCTTGTTTTCAAAAACTCATAACTTGATCATTTTTCACTCTTTTTTGCCCATTCTTTTTGAAAAATACTCCTTAATGTGTCTGCTTTTTGAATATAAAAATAAATTGGTGAAAACGAACATTTGTGAAGCATTTATTAATGTTGGAAGTAAAAGACCTTTTTAGGGTTTTTCCATGAACACCTTGACTTCTTTGATTCTTTCATCCTATTATCTTGTTCATCTTGATTTAATACATGTGTTTCTAACCTTGTATGGTGTTGTAAGCTTATTTTCACTTTGATAACTTGTTGTTAGAATGTTTTGTTTCATATAAATATATGTACAACTTTCAGTTCATAAGAATTTTTATTCTCCACCCTTTCCAAAGGAAAGTCTTTCTATTGACCTCAAAGGCATAGACAACTCATTACCAGCCTTGACCTCATAGTCATGGCCACTTCCTCCTTGACCTCATAGTTATAAGATTGCCAGCTCTGACCTCATAGTCATAGCCACCTACCAGCCTTGACCTCATAGTCATGGCCCCCCTTCTCTTTGACCTCATAGTCATATGGTATTTTCCTTGGCCTCATAGCCATTTATCTTAAAACTTAGAACTAAGATAGAGTTCTTGGACTCTATGTGGGACTCATCACCTTGAGCATTCACTTACCCCATCATGATTTAGACTTAGAGAGTTTCTTAAACTCTATATGAGCTCATACTCATTCCCCTTGGAACTTTGGCCATAGTCAATGGTTCCTCACCCTTAGTTAGGTGAACTACAGTTGCTCTGATTCTTTAGTCAGATACGTAGGCACAAGATGCGATGTCTTGGCAAGAAAACTTAGTGTACATACCCTTAGGTCTTTACCTTTACCCCTAACAGATTTCCTTAGCAAGCAAACATAACATAACATAAACCAAACAAGAGGTTCCTGTAGAGTACTACAGATATTAAGGGTGCTAATACCTTCCCTTAGTATAACCAACCCCCGAACCTTAGATCTCCCCCTTTAGGTTTTCTTAATCTTGAAACTTTCCTTTGGATAAATCAAAGTCGGTGGTGAATTCAAAGAAATGTGATGCAAGTTAATCAATAGCTTGTTATCCGATTCTCACTGCAACACTCATGGTTAGTAATTGAAGATCACTCTGAAGGAAGCAGAAGCTGAAAGATGATGATCAGAGGCTCAGAATCAGAATGGAAAGCACTCAGATAGAGTATCATAGTGAAGATTTCAGATTCTCTAAGGTCTGACTCTTCTTATCAATGATTGATTAAATAAGTCCAAACTGAAAATTGTCTGGTAAGTAAAAATATTAATAATCTGAAATATTCTCTCTCTCCAAGAAAAATCTTTTGATCAAATTTCTGGACAATGTGTGCACTCAACGTACCTCAGTCATAATTACGAATCTTGAATAATCATGATATATTCCTAAGAACATAAGTTATCCCGAAAATGATTTACAAATCTTTCGTATGAAATATGCAACTCTGTCAATATTCTCATGACTGTTCATGCTTTTGTCATATCTAGATGCTCATTATTTTCAAAATCTTATTTGAAATCTATAAAATATCTATTCCTTAGGAAGACTGTTGCATTCCTTTCTCTCTCTCATTGGAAAGTCTTGACACCTGATAAGTACTTGATCTAGGTCACCCTATAGTACAGTACATCCTCTATCTTAGTGGAATATTTGTGCTATCAAGTTAAGAAAGATTTCATCAAATTCTACAATGAAATGGGATTGTCGTTTAAAAACATTTGTGTTTAGTCATAGTCATCAGAAGATGCCTTAGGTCAGATGTATCCCTGAACAGATGGAAAGCTTCTGGTTTTTCGGATTCTGAAAATCTATACGTGTCACCAAAGTAATAGGATCTCCAATGCGTGTAACCTTGGTTTTGCCTTAAAATATTTGCATCTACTAACCAGGCGTGATCATGAACTGACAAACTAGGATTCACTTTCTTGTTGAAAATAGTAAAAATATTTATGCTTACCTCTATGTTTTTGCACTTATTAGATATGTAAGATAAATCTTCTTGAAATTAGGCAATGTGTCTCTCTGTTTTCACTCCTAGTTAATGTTTTCAAATGCCACTCTTACATATACATTTATTGCGAATTTTTGACTCCTGTCAAAGATTAATTAGAAAATTCTATGCATGATCTCTTGGTTTTCCCAAGATTGAGAGACTGTTAGACTTAGTGCTCGTATCCGTCCCTTACTCTATTCATATCTAGTCTAATGTCTAGGATATGATGAACTTGTCGTTTGGAGTCACAAGCATTTATTAATTCACTCTATTCGTCGCCTATTTAAGGCACCATGCTCACTTTTCTATCCATCATTCCAGCCCATCTCAGTTAGTGTCTCTCTCTTGTATCCCCTCACCTCCAAAAATGTCTAACTCACATCCAAAAGCTGCTAAGGGTGAAATCTCAGAGTTAAAAGTCCTAAATGAACTTACTATAAACACCAGTTCTCTCAAAGAACATGGTATGATAAGAACTTCGTCTGAGTTACGATGTCAGAAATGGGAGGGTTATCTCAACATGCTTCCATACATTATTTACACCGACCTAGTCAAAGAATTCTGGGCAAATGCTGGTGTCTTTTCAAATATGTATAATCAACACATCATTCAGTCAGCCATCTCCGGAATCCCTGTATTGATTAATCCCTCTGTCATTGCACAAGCCATCAAGTGTGATGAAATCGGTGATACCACTGAAGATTACAAAGAAAGAAATATCTTCACTAATCTCATTCACAAAATTCATTGTGGAAATGGTCCTTCCAACTGTGCCTCCACACTCACTCCCTCAGCTAAACTTTGGCACAGGATCATGGAAACAAACTTACGACCTAGAGAAATAGGAGAAGGATTGTTGTCTCACTCGGACCGACAATTTATTTTCTTTCTGGTCTACAGAAGAAAAATAAACCTCCCTCAAACCATGTTCAATTACTTGCAAGAACAAATCCTCTTATCTAAAGATAAGTCTTCCTTTAGTATTCCGTATGGAAGGATCATATCTCGTGCCCTTGAGATTCAAGATGTGATCACTAGGTTAGAACACATTGGGGCAACCGTAGAATGTTCACCTATGAATTATGCGGAACTCTCTGGGAATCCCTGAAGGATCATAGAATATGGTTATGGTTATTTTGTTCTCTGTTTTGTTGCTTTATTTCTTGCACTATGTATTCTCTTCAAGATAATGAATGAAATATCCTTTGAGTCTAAGATCATGAATGGTTTTACTTTAGGATTTTATTCTTAAAAAGAATTGCATGAAAATCATTATCATACTCTGAAATGTTTGCATTGCTTAAATGCCCTAACTTTTTTATGATGTCAAAAAATGGGAGAAATAGAATATGATTTTGATATATGTTAAAAGAATGCTAAACATCAACTCTGATATAAAATGCGTTTCACCACTAACGTTTGTTTGATGTTTAACCGAGGAACTCTGAACAAGTTCACTAGGCATTCTCTTAGAACAGGTTAAATAGAAAGAACTCTGTTAAAGTTCTTATGAACTGTTTGTTCATATAATCGAAGTTGTACACTTCGTGAACATATGTTCAGAATCAGATTTACCCAGTACTGTTCAGAAGTTGAGAACTTTCTGAAAGTCAAACTTATCGTGATTCTTGTTTCATTTTGTTCAGAAGCTGTAAGCTGTTTGAGAATATGATATTCACAACATAACAATCACAACAAGAAATCTTCCTGAAAGCAGTCAAGACAAAGTCTACATTTCAAGATGTTTTTCAGAAGAACTGAGCAAATCAGAAGTCGAAGACTGTCTGAAGAACTGAATAGAAGATCCAAGAAGAAGAAGTTTTGATAAACCAAGAATTGGCATCAGACTAAATCTAAAATTGGAATCAGACTCAACTTACAACGGCATCAGATTCAGAATTAAGCTTTGAATGACCACAAAATACCTTCATTGGCATCTGATTCAGAATTAAGTCTGATTGAACTTAAATTATCTTCATTAACATCAGACTCAGCCTACAGGGGTATCAAGACTTCAAATTAAGCTTTGATTGATGACAAAATATCTATCAATCAGATCAAGAATCAAGCTTTGATGAACCACTGAGTTGTGACAGTAACAAGGTTTTGAGATGAAGGCCCGTGTTCAAGTCAAACTCTGAAAAGTCAAGATCTTAATTGATGATTAGAACCGGTATGACCAAATCAAGAATCTGAAGATCATCAAGTCTGAAACTCAGGGGGGGTTTCTTACGTCAAAAGACAAGTTCAATTCTGATAAATAGTGTGGCTAAGTTATTAGAAGAGAATTGTTCTGTCTCTGTGCTACAATGATTCTGCTGAAAAATAGAAATTGCTTCAGAAGACTCTGAAGATTACAAGCTCTGATATGACGTCCAAAGGAACTAAGTTCTAAAGATCTGAAGACAGATGTTCTGATGAACAAGTCCAGATGCTGAAGACTTTTGTCTCCTTAAGACATATAGGGAAGTATTCCTTCTCTATTCTATGTTCTGACAACTCAAATTGTTATTCTATGAGTCTTCGGATCAGTTAAAATTCTAGACGATCACAAATAAAATTTTCGGGTTAACACATTCAGGGGGAGCTGTTGTTCCAAACTCTGAATATGTTTAGTTTGGTGATTAGCTTGTATAAAATGTTCTATCTAAATACATGGTTTTGTCATCATTAAAAAAAGGGAGATTGTAAGAGCAAGAGTTGTCTCTGCAAGTCATCTCTATGTTTTGATGATAACAATGAGTATTTGTGAAAGAACTATTTTATGTTCTAATGTGTGTTGTGTGCATATCATAATCATAGAAGATATCATATCCAACAAACACCAGCAAGATGTGCGTAAATGATCATATGCGAGTTACTATGTGTAACACAAGTCGCAAGAAGCAAGTATGCTTCTGTATCCGATCATAATCAGATAGATCCAAGGATGCCGACATTGTTGTTGCAATGCTCTTGTGGATGCTACTCTGAAAGTGGTTATGTTTCTGAAGATAGCGAAGCTTCTAAAGATATAATCTTCTGGAGAACCGAAGTGCTGAAGATTCTCATGACTTGAAGTTCTGAAGGCTGAAGGCTCTAAAGACCAAGTGCAAAAAGACTCTGAAGACTGAAGTGTTTTGAAGATTAAGATTCAAATGATCAAGTGCTGAAGACTCTGAAGACAGCGTTTTGAGTGAACAAGGTTCTGAAGATTCTGAAGACTTGAAGCTGTGAAAATAACGGGTTTCAAGACAAGTGTTAAAGCTCTGAAGACAGATTCCTAATGGACAAGTTCTGAAGACTGAAGACTTGAAGATTCTGAAGACCCAGTTATAAAGTCTTTACTCATGCTTCAATTAATTACCATCAGAAGCCTCTGAAGATTTGAAGACAAATGTTACCGTTAGAAATGACTGTACACCGTACTAAAAAGAACTATCCCATCACTTCTTCTATAGTAAAAAGAAGATATGGCAATACAACTTTCATCATTTCATAACGACTATATTCAAACAGCCAACAACTATATTTTACTTGGCTATTTAAAGGAAAGGAGTATGCGTATCTGAATGTGTCGATGTGATGATAGCCGCAACGATCAGTTATCATTGTCACACTAAACATTTAAAGCTATCACCATTAACACACGACCATTGTTGTTGAAGCTCAAAGATCATCATTCAACACAACAACAATCAATTGGAACAGAAGTTGTTGATGAACAAGACAACATTGCAAATTAGTCAAGTCATCAACCAACTTCATCATCTGGGCTATATTGAATATCTGAAGCAAGGAGTTGTTGCTCGAAGCTTGCTCAACAAAGAAGATGAAGAAGATCTACAAGATGTCATCAACTATCAAATCAACATACATCTTTGTAGAATCTGAAGATATCAAGGAGTTGTTGCTCATATCTTTCTAGAACACTTGTGTGTTCATATGTACTTAAACTTAGGAGTTTATCAGCTTATTTAGAAGCAATTAATGTAATCTCCAGAACAATTAATTCTATGTGAATTAGGATTCCTCAAGTGATCACTGTGATCGGAGACTTGAGAAGACAATGGCTTTGTGTCATTGTGGAAATCCTGAAGTATGGTCAATGATAGTCATATCTCAAAGAGGACCAATTATGGGTCAGACTCTTGTGAGATCACTGATGGAACTCATTGAAAATCCTAGAAGAATGGTCAGTAAATGTTATATCCGTTAACTCGGATCCCTGAACGTTTAGCTGTGAAATCCTGATAGTAGATCTTGCGAGATTGGAACCTATTAGGTTAATGTTCGTTATATCCATTAACTTGGATCCCTGAACGGTTCATTGTGGGTTAGTCACAGCTACGGTTGTGCAGGTTGTTAGTCACCGGCGTTAGCCCGTGCATCTGTAATCGGTGTTTGATTATAGTGGATTAAGTCCTTGTGTTCACGGCGAAATCACCTTGGAAGGGTGGACTGGACTAGCTTGGGAATGGCTCAAGTGAACCAGGATATATCGTGTGTTCTTTACTCTTGCTTATGCTTTGAATTATTGTTTAAGTTGTTGTATCTGTTATCAGAACCTTGCATAGCAAGTAAGCACCTTGCAACTTAACTCTGATAAGCTTCCGCATTGCAAGTCTGATTAATGCATCGCTTATTCAGATTCTCCCTATTGCTTATCCTTCATGCATCACACAATCTGAATGACGCATCATAAGTCAGAGTCTCTCAACGCAACTCTGATATTCTCTTAGCGCATTAAGATAAGAGTCGAAAAGTTGTTAAGATTTAAAACACAATTCAAACCCGCCCTTTCTTGTGTCTTTCTCGCACTTTCAAAAATCAGAGAACAATGTTTTCAGGTTTGGGCCTGCAACTATCTGCTTTACTAACTACATGACGCATAGATTAGTTTGGTGCACTCATTTATTTTTTCCTGTAAACGCGCGTTCGCATTTTGAACAGTTTGAGCCTTTACAACTGGGTATTTTTCACAACAATATTTGATATGTGATTGTCTGTTTTGCTGAACTTTATTTTGCGTAGATTACTTTAGTGCATTCATTTGTTTTTTCACGTGTTTGCGTGTCCGCGTTTTGGTCAATTTATTTCCTTTTTATTTCATTTCAATCCAAATAAATAATGTTAAATAATAAATAATAAATAAAATAATTAAGTTTTTTATTTTATTGTTAAAAATTATTGGCTGATATTATTTCATTAATTTGAAACCCATTTTGTCACACAGTAAAGAATAAGGGTAGAGTTGGAATTAAAATAAAATTAAAACCCTAATATGATAGTATAAACGCTTAACATGAGGCCAATGCAACAGGTGTCAGCCGCACTTCTCTTTCTCATCACTCAGAAATCAAAAAAAAAAAAAAAAAATAGCTGAGAAGAAAGAGATTTTTTTCTCTCTCGATATCAACCACTACATCATATCTTCTTCTTCCTCTTGGTGAGAAAACTGAATCCACCACATCTCCCCTTTTCTTTAAGCTAACACCGCCTTTTCCTTTCCCTCTTTCCTTCACACTTCCGCCACTAGCTTCAACTCTCTCGGCCGGCTACCCAAACTCACTTCCACTATTCACCTACAACCACCATTATCATTCCACAACCATTCGTCACTTCAAATAATCACCGCCAAACAACAACTGATTTTCATCGCCTCCTCCTCCCCCACTCTCTAACTCAACTGTTTCCTCCCACAATCACAAATGCCAAGCCATCTGCCTTCATCTCGCTGGCACCACCACACACGAGATCCCCTCCACCATATCACCATTGTTGTTCTCCTCTTCATTAACTCATCATCGCCACTTCATTCACCATCACTCCAACAATAACAACACAAGCATCACTGTATCGGCCGCTCCATCACCACACCAAAAAACAACCTCCCACTTACGAATCTCCACTACTTTCAACTACTCATATTTTACCTCGCGCTTTAGCTCATATTTGATTCGACTTCATTTCCGTGTGTCTTTCGATGTTCGTTGTAAGTAAGATGTTGCTCAAGATCATGTTTTATTATTGATTCTGTGTTAAGGTGTTATTAGTTTCACATGTCGATTACATGTGATTTTCGTGTCGAATTCGTTTCTACGACTCTATGTTGGACTTTTGTTTTTGATGCTGTAATGCGGCAATAATTATGCAAATATTTTTAATTTATGTGTGTGTGTGTGCGCGCGCGCGGGCGTGTGTTGCTGTTTATTATTTGTGTTGTGCTGAAATTGGATCTAAACGTTCCGCACATTTGACATGATTTATATGCTGTGACTCTGCTGGTTTTTTTCTTTCTTTTGATGTAATGATGTTATATGTGATTTGTATGTGCTGCTATATTATGTAGTTATTGCGTCGAGATCAAATCCAAACTTATTACGCGCGTGCAGTTTCAATTTTCTTTGCTGACAATTTGTTGTGTGTTTGCATGCAGCCTTACATTTTGCACGACACGTTGCGTTACGTTATACCATCACGTACGTAACTTGATTAGGAAATTACGTGTTATACGCTCTTTTGATTCAATTGGGATAAATGTGTGTTGGTTATGATTGTTGTATGCACTTTAATTTTCTTGTCGTTTCATTGTGTGTGTGCGTGTACGTGCGGTATTGCATTTTCTATGATTTATGGCGTTAAGTTACGCCCTTGCGTGATAATTCGTGATCTCGCAGTCGTACCTCAAAAAATGAGAACGACCGCGCGAAGCGCAGCCGCACGCTCGCGGGATGGACTCTACAGAGTCTCCGTCGAACTTTATTTATTCCCATAAAGGGAAAGGGAAAATGTCGAATAAAACCCATAAAATAAAGACAAGGATATGATCATCTCAACCAATATCTGGGTTCGGGAGTCAGTTACACAAGGGGAAGGTGTTAGAACCCCTCACGTCTGGTGTACTGAACGGGAACCGTTTAGTTAGTTGTGCGTGTTAGTTGTTTGCTTAAAAGTTAGGCTTATCGATTTTATTAAATGGAAAATAAAGGAAAAAAGTTTTTTTATTAGTGGACCTAACTAGAATTCGCAATCCTGCTCCTAGGTATCTCAAAAGAGAAGTCAAGACACACGTAGTTCTGGTAAAAAAAAGTTTTTTTGTTGGTCGATTTTAGCGAAAGCTATCTTGTATTAATCGACGGAAACGTTGTTTTACCCAAAACAGATGAGGAGTGGATGTTTGCATCACATTGAATAGATTTACAAATCACATTCATGGGAGCACACCTCTTATCTCGATTCAACGGTTCTGGATGAAGCATTGCTTTGCATCATCTTAAGACAAAATGTCTTTCATTTTTTAAAAGGTTTTAGGGTTGTGCCAAAAGGTGAAAAGATTTGAATGTGTTTGATGTATTTTAGGTGATGGCGAGAGCATAGATTAGCGAGATATCCATCTCGAATCTTAGCCTCAGGAGCTCGTGGTATCCATCTCGTTCTGTTTCCATCTTTATTAAAAAGAAGTGTTTTGATCTTATTAGATATTTTGAAGTTTTTGATTGGGAAAATAGCTTAACGTTAGATCAAACTTTTATTCATGATTATGAAAATGTTTGAAGCAATTGGAGGGTTTTGAAAATGATTTTAAGCGGGGTGCTTGAAATTGGGAGTATGGAAATGGTTTGATAATGGAGTGAGATTAAGTGGTGACAAATTGGTGTTGACTAATATTTTTGAAAATAAAACTTGGTGTTGACCAAGTATTTTGATCATTTTTGAAAGATTAATTTTATATTTTTTTATGCCTATTATCTAATTAATAACTATTCTACCTAGATAAGAATGAAACAAACATTGAAATAACACAATTACAAACAAAAGGGTGGGGGTACATTTTGACAATTGGGAAAATATAATAAAATGCAATAAAGCTAATAAAAATAATAATATTAAACAAATTAAACACACAATAAATAAAAGCAAAGATGAAAACAAAAAAAATATAAAGATATAACAAACAATAATAAAAGCAACACACTATAAAAATAAAACCAATATAATTATTTTTTTTTTAGATTTTAGATATAAAAAAAATCTTATTTTTTATACTTTTATATTTTTATATAGATATAAAAAGCAAACTAGAACTAAGTTTATATTAAAAAAATAATCTAAAAAAAGAGAAAGTGAAAATAAAATAAATTATCATTTTTTAGGGAACTTAAACTCTCTTTCTAAATGCATATTTTGAAAGAAAGATTGAGATTAAAATATATTTAATATTTAATACTAGGATATTTTAAAAAAAAGTAAAACTTCAATAAATAAAATATTTTTATCATTTTTTGGTTTTGATATCTTTATTTAAAAAAATAAAATATTATTTAGCTAAATAAGTCTGGTAAAAATATTTTCAACATTTTTATTAAAAAAAAGTCTTTAGAAACAAAATACTAACTAAATAAAACAAAATATATAAATAAAAAAAAAAAAACCTAAAGATAAAGAAGGAAGACACGGGCCTATGCAAGTTCAAAATAGAGGCAATGGGTTAATGGCCCAACAGAAATATGACCCGAGTCATTGGACCCGGTCCAAGGGTTGCCAGATCCGACCCAGTTCGAAATTAAAAAGAGAGATAGTTGGATCTTTCCAACACAGCCCTAGTCCTCATTTTTCATAACTGTTATCCTCTCTCTCTAAAATTTTGGCCATGATAATCAAACTTAAACAATGCAAAAGATCTAAAAGTTGAATACGAAACCCCCCACCAAAATATTAAACCATGAAACTACGCCTATCCCCTTGATCGAAGAAAAAACATAAATCACATCCAAGCAAAACGAAAACCTATAAGGTAAGTATACCTACAACAAACATGGCAGAAGCGTCAACAAAAGCTACACGAAATCAGGGAACAAGAAACCCCATCCCATCATTCCCATACCCCAATAAGTTCAATATTCCAATTTATGATACATCATAAAAGTTGAAGCATGGATCGGAATAAGCAAAAAAAGGAAGCGAGCTATCACCTGCAGTTGTGTAACAAACAACAAACAATATGCTCTCAAGTACATTCCAACATTTCCTAATGTTTTTCCTTCTGAAAATATGTTATGTTCACCCTTTGCCTTTTGGCTGTATTGATGTTGTTCGAAATAAGTTCAAAAGTTATAGTGTTTTTTTGTTTGTGTGTTATGTTATTGATGATGAAATGAAGTAACCTTGAAGGTGGGGATGGAAGAGTCTTAAGAGAGAAAAGGTTGTGTTGTTTTTTGGTTCTATGCTAAGTTTGTTTTTTTGAAGATATAAATTTGGTTATTGCTCGCCTCTTGTTCTGATGCCCTTCTCTGTTTGTTACCTTTGCTTTTATATTAAGATATTAGAGTTTATTTAGATGTTGGAGTTATGTTTTTGTTGCAAGATCGACACAATTGGTAACATATTTGATTAACTTTTTCAAGTATAAAGGTTTGCTCTAGCAAAATTGTGAAAACTTGCTGATATGTCCAAAACTAATGCTCTGCCTTTTTTAATTTTCTGTTTGGCTCTTTGTTTTTGTCTTTATTTCCACTATCATGCTAATTTGTTGCCATGCCTGTTTATGTAGGACGAAAAAAGAGTTCTCTTTTCTTGGGATCAGAGCGCTGTCTTATTGGTAATTGAGTCAAAGAATTAAAACCAAAAGCTTCACTAGATGACAAACAACCAAGTGGTGTTATAAGGCCCAATCTTGCAAACTTCAAGATCCAAATCCTTTTTTTTATGTAATGGACTTGTTGTATGATACTTAATGTAAATTAAAATTAAAATAAATGAGAAAGGCTCAACTTTATCAAAAAATGAACATTGCTCTTACATGGTGAGGATGTTAATTATTTGACTTGTTACACGATTTATTTTTGAAACTTGGAATGCAAAATATGGACCCAAACTTTTTTAAAAAAAAAATCAACATAAAAAAGGATGTTTTATTACAACTTAACAACAATGTATGCATGAATGCATTAGTTGTGGTGGCTCTGAATGATTAGAATCAACCAAAACCCTAATGAAAATTCATAAAAAGAAAACCTTTAGGTATCCAATTTAACAAATGTTAGGTGAGTTCCAAGACAAATGCCAATTATTGACATGTAACATATGCATGGGGAACGTATGAACTGGTCAAAACAAAACAAATCAACCAAAGTAAATATTAATCTTGACTTATGCATGAAAGATGAAACCTTTATGACCAAATGAAATTGTCATAAAGATTTAATTCAAATAATGAGATGAAGATGGATTGAAACATAAACAAATGGCAGCAGACAAATGAATGCCAATGGGTGCGATTAGATGAATTAGATGGGGAAAAATTAGGGTATGACAGTTTCCCCTACTTAAATATATTTACCGGATAACATGAGTGATGATAATCCTCATGAGATCAAGGTGAAAGGTATTTAAATACAGAAGACGCGAATTTTTCCCCTAGATGCAATGATATGTTATGCTATGAGCTA
Source organism: Lathyrus tuberosus (assembly GCA_022829125.1). Taxonomy (NCBI): domain Eukaryota; kingdom Viridiplantae; phylum Streptophyta; class Magnoliopsida; order Fabales; family Fabaceae; genus Lathyrus; species Lathyrus tuberosus. The sequence continues at coordinate 4,315,121 of JALAZF010000406.1, forward strand.
AAGGACTTCTATTTTTGGTTTTGTTGGGGATATGATGTGAGATGAAGTAAACCCTAGCATGATTTTTTTTATGGATGATAGACAGACTTGTAGGGAATGATGGAAATACGGTAGCGGTGATTCACAGGAAATGTCAAAGACAAATGGGTGAACTTACTAGGGATGACAAAATGTCAGGGGAAAGACAATGGAGAATATTCAAATGAGTTTAGTTAATAGGTTTAGACATGACCCAACTCTTTAGATTATATGCGATTGTTCTGAAGATAAGAAATTCATCGAATCAAAGATTTTGGAATTTCCTAACAGGGAATTTATCCAGGACACGAATAAACAGACGTCTTCTTACTAAAAGATCATCCACACAACAACATTTGAGTATTCTTACTAGAAGAACATCCACACAAAACATTGGAGTTTTATCACTAGAAAATCATCCACACAAAACAATATTAGGAGTCTTCTTACGAGAAGATCATCGATGAAAAAGGCTATGATGATTCTTTACAAAGAAATCAATAAAGACAAACATCATTGGAGTTTTCTAATTAGAATAACATCCAAGCTTCTGGGAATTCCTCAAAATGAATAGTCAAACATGACTTTCTAGGAACCATCAAGAAAACAAGGTAATCAAACTCTCTGTATGTGCCAACAAAGTTGGACTTAGACCGTAAGCCTGGGTTACCATCAGCTTCTAACGGATTGATACTAAAGCTAGTGGAATTATACCTCAGTGAATCGCACACTCAAAGATACAACAGAGTCACCACCGAACTTTATTTAGTCCCAGAGGACAGGGAAAATATCAATAAAACTCAAGGGGAAGAGAAACGGGTAAGGGGGTCGGTTATGCGAAAATAAGGTACTAGCACCTTACGCATCCGTCATACTCGACAGGAACCATTTCTCTTGCTTCTAGGCTTGGATGGGTTATCTATCTAAAGGCTTCTAGCTAAAAAGGAAAGAGAAAATAAAGTGCTCGCAGGGGATTGGGGCCCTCGTGCCTATGTACCCTTATAGTGCAATGAGGAAATCAGAGCGTCGTAGTTCAAAGAACCAGGGAAAGAGGAGAAGAACGGAAGAAGGTGGCTCGCCAAGATTTCGCAATCTCGTGCCTACGTATCCTCGTAGTGCAATGAGGAATTCAGAGCCTACGTAGTTCGGGGAATAAAGACAACAAAAGAAAGGAAAAAGTGTCAAAACCAAGAGCAAAAGAGATAGAAAGATTCCATTGGGGAACGCAAAAGAATGGTGTCAAAACCAAGAAAGAAGTGCAAAGGAAAAACAATAACTCTGGTGAGGATAGGATAAAGAAGTGGTGTCTAAACCAAGAAGATAAAGGAGCAAAAGTGTAATGGTGACCTTACCGGGGAGTAAACAAAGAGTATGGTGTTGACCAAGAGAATAAGGATTCGGTATATTAACTGACTGGAACTAGTTAGCCGAAGAAAAAGAGAGTAAGACTCTTTGGGGAAAAATTGTTGGTGTTAACAGACAGGCTGTGATGAACCAAAAGAGAAAGTACTGAACCAAGAGAAGGTGTTTCACTCTGAGGGGATTTCGGTATATTAACTGATAAACAATGGTTAACCAAAAGAGCAGTTGTAGAACCTAGCGAAAGTTATGTCCGAAAGGACGGGTGTGGAACCAAGCAAAGGTTGTGACCCAAAAGTGCAAGTATTTGAACCAAAAGAAGGTTGCAAACAGCGGGGATACGGTGTTAACAGAAAGACTGTTATTAACCGAAAAGAAATGAGTGATTAACCAAAGAAGGTGATTAACTCAAAAGGAACTCAGTATGTTAACAGACGAACTGTGGTTAACTAAGAAAAAGTGCAAATTAGTGTTTTAACTGACAGACAGTGGTTAACCAACCAAAAGGGAGAAAGAGAAGGTTGCAAACTTCGCTAGGGTTTTGGTGTTTTAACAGGAAAATTGTGTTTAACCGAAGAAAACGGAGCGAGACTTTGCTGGGGAAGACGAGTGTTTGATTTTAATAGAATGAATGTGATTAATCAAAGGAACAAATGATCACGACTATTGTGGGGAATCAATGAACAGTGATTGACCAGAGGAAAGGTGTTGAACCCAAAAGACGGCTGTTAACCGTTATAACCTAAAATTTGACCTCTCTCTTTTGCCTTTTGCATGAGCATGTGCATTCGCATCGCCGGCATACGCATTCACACTTTTACCTATGTGTTTTTTATTGCAGGATATTCAGGTTTCCCAAGCCCGATTAATCGCATCCTCGCCAAGTCATCACATCATTAAAACAAGCACAAGATAAGGGTTTCTATGCCTATTCATCAAAGCAAGAGGTTGAAAATCGGAACCGTGGCCACAACACCATTTTCAGGCAAAACTGGGCATTTTTTGGCTTGGTTAATCGATTAACTATGTGCAGTGCAAATGTGTTAATCGATTAACACGTACAAAATTGGCAGATTCTGCTGCTTTTCATGACAGCAGCTCACCACTCCATATTTTGGGATTTCTACATGATTCTAGTAGTGTGTGGAACATTCTAGACATCTCTAGACATTTTAAGACTATTCAAGACATTCCAAGTGTATTTATTTCAATGCATCACTCTAAGTTAAGTGCACCATGTTCCTTGGTTTCCAAGTATGTGGACCTTTGGATGTTGGAGCTCACATTGGGATTATTACCGAGTTGATCCTAACTAACCGAGTTAACTGCTTGACTCGGTGAGTCAAGTGTAACTAACTCCTAGCCTAATTCCAAACCACCCTAAGCTAAGCCCAAACCAAATTCTAAACCTCTCACACTCCAAACCAAAAGTCTATATAAACAAGCCTTCACTCACTTTTCAAGGGATCAACCATTTTCACACAAATTTCTCACACTTCACTCTCTATTCTCTCACATTCTCTCTCTAAATTTTTTCTGCTATTTCTTCATCTTCATCTCCATTTTCTTCCAAAACCTCATTATAGCTCAACTTCTCCATTGAAGAATAATCACTTCTACATTAGAAGTGATTATTTCTTGAGCTTAACCTTCATCCCCTTGCAATTATACTTGGATTTCTGGAGTTTTACAAGCTTTTGGATTCATCTCAAGTGCTTATTTCAAGATTCAACGGTTCGAATTCGTATTATCGGAGTTTCGTCACAATTTGCTCGGTTTCGATACGTTTCGGCTACAATTGAAGCCTTTCTCTGGTTTTCTTTAATTATCTTCATCGAGATCACTTTGTAACAATCACCAAGCCAAATCTCCGGCTTGTAGGTTGGTAGATCTCATTCATTTTACTATTTCGCACGTTTTTGTATCATTCGTGATGTAGTTTCGATGTTTTGCGTGTGAATTGATTATGCCATTGCTTGATCCATGATCTTGATGATTTAATTGATTCCATTGTTGATCATTTGCTGCTTTTAAACTTGATTTTTTGTGCATAATTGTTTTCCCTAGCATTGGAGTGATTGCACAATCAATAAGTGGCCAAAAGCACTTTTGAAAAACTATTTTTCTGCCCCTGTGCCAGTGTTAATTGATTAACACTTTGCAGTGCAAAAGTGTTAATCGATTAACCAATGTATTTTTGCTGTTTTTCAAGTGTTAATCGATTAACACTGAACCAGAAGGCCATTTTCATGCTTTTTCAAGTGTGTTTGCCATGCTTTCCTCTTCTAACTTCCATGGATTAATATGCTTTATTTTTATGGATGTTTTAAGTGTCATTTAACTTCTGATTGAAGCATATTCATGAACTTTCGGTGCATGCTTTCGATTATTCAACTTGATCATGTTCTTGGCATTATGTGAATACATGCTTCCTTGCACTTTCTTTGATCACTAACATGATTTTGTGCTGCATTTTTATGTATCATTTGGTACTGTTTTGCACTTCCTCTCATTGTTTTGCATTAGGTTTGTTCTCAAAAGAATAAGCTTAATCTTGTACAATCAATAATTCACACCTTTCGCTTTAATGATTTTTCATTCTCTTTGGAAAATTGTTAGCATATCAATTCCCTTTGATTAATTAATCGAAACTTCGTTTCGATTAGTTGATCTCTCCCCTTGCTCTTCTCTTTAGGCTTCCTTTAGAGCTTTTTCTTTCTCCCCTGCTGAGCCAGAGGTTCGCGCGCTGCGCGACACTGGAGCACTGTACAACTTGGAGCTGTTACGCTGTCCGTTTCAACTTTTGTACTCCACCCTGTGTGTTAGACAAGGAATGAGAAGAGAGAATTCCTACTCTCATTCTGACCACTTCAGGTAGGGGACGAATGACCCTGTGCCTGGCTTAGTCACCTCTATCTCTAGGCGGTAATGTATCTCTTTCCCCATTCGAGTCGATCCTTGATCACTCCTATCTCTTGCAAATCTCTTTTGATCATTCCCCCCACATTCTTGGTTAAGATCATTGTTCTTTGGGTTAGCAAACTCTCTTCGTTTCAATACCCTACTTCCTTTTCTTGTGGTCAGTCATTGCTTTTGATTCCCCAGGAAGAGTTTCTTCTTCTGCAAAACACAGTCTCTCTGTTAAAGAACCGTATTCCCCAGAGTTCGCAACCTTCTCTTGGTTCTTCTCCTTTGTTTGGTTAATCACTGCTTGTCAGTTAAAACACCAATTAACATACTGAATCCTGTTTCTCTTGGTTCTGACACCATTCCTTTCATTTATCTCAGCACGGTCACACTTTCTGCTCGGGTTTTCCCCAATAGAGTTTCCTTTTTCCCATTAGAGTTTTATCTCTTTTCCTCTTCGGTTGATCACTTCCAGTCAGTTAATATACCGAGCTTTGTTCCTTTCGATCCCAGTAGGGTCACTACCCTTTGGTCCCCAATACTGTCTCTTTGTTCTCTTACCTCCCTAGTGGAGTCTTCTCTATCGTTTTCCTTCATTTCTTTATTCTTGGTTTCGACACTAATCCTCTTTGTTATCCCCAGCGGATCTTGTTCTACCTTTTTTGTTCTTGGTTTTGACACCACTTTCCTTTCCTTTTCTTTTTCCGTCTTGGTTCCCCGAACTACGGAAGCTCTGATTCTGCATTCTTTCGAATGTATGATACGTAGGCACGAGATCGCAATGATCTTGGTGAGCACCCTTCCACCCTTCTTTCTTCCGTTTTCCTTTATTTTCCTTGGTTCCATGAACTACGGAGCTCTGATTTCCTCACTGCACTATGAGGGTACGTAGGCACGAGGGTCCCAATCCTCCGTGAGCACACTCTTTCTTTCTTTCTTTTCTCCTTTCTCTCTCCTCTTCTTTTAGGTAGAAGCCTTTAGATAGATAACCCATCCAAGCCTAGAAGCAAGCAAAATGATTCCCGTCGAGTACGACGGATGCGTAAGGTGCTAGTACCTTCCTTTCGCATAACCGGCCCCCATTCCCGTTTCTCTTCCCCTTGGGTTTTATCGATATTTTCCCTGTCCTTTGGGACTAAATAAAGTTCGGTGGCGACTCTGTTGTATCTTTGAGTGTGCGATTCACTCAGGTATAAACCAACCATCTTCATTAACCCAAAGTGATAAAGATCTTTAACCAAGAGAATGATGATTGATCAAAGGAGAGATTACAAGAGGCAAGAGTGATCAAGGATCGACTCGACTGGGGATTGAGATGCACTACAGTCTGGAGATAGAGATGATTATTTTAGGCACAGGGTCATTCGTCCCCTACCCAAACTAATCAAGATGAGTGTAGGAATTCTCCACTCTCATCCCTTCTCTAGCACCAAAGTATAGTGCAGAGATTGAAACTGACAGAGTAACAACGACAACTTGTACAGTGCTCCAGTGCATCGTGCAGACTTCCGACTCAACAGGGGATAAAGAGAATAAGACTCTAAAGAATCCTAGAGAGAGAAGCAAGGGGAGATTGACTAATCGAAACAAGGTTTCAATCAATCGATCAAGGGAAATGATCAAGCTAACAATCTTCCAAATAGATCGGAAGATCATCAAAGCAAACATGCGGATTATTGATTGTACAAGATTAAATTTGCACAATGAAAAACAAACTTAATGTGATCAAGAAATGAAATTGCAAGGCAGTACCAAATTTCAATTAGCATGCATCACAAATCATGTTAACATGTGAACCAAAGTGTGCAAGAATCAACATGCTCATATAATGTCAAGAATACAAAACAATTCCAAGAATCGACAAATCGTGCATTGAAAGTTTGTATACATGCTTCAAAGTTGAACAACTCATAAAACATCCACAAATATCAAGCATATCAAGCCATGGAAGTTAAATGAGGAAAGAATGTCAAACAAGCTTGAAAATGCACCAAAATGGCCTTCTGTCACAGTGGTAATTGATTACCACATGCAGGTAATCGATTACCTGCTTGAAAACTGCAGAAATTATGGAAAAAGGGCAGGGTAATCGATTACTCATATATAGGTAATCAATTACCACTGAGACAGTGGCAAAAAATAACTTTTCAAAAAGTGCTTTTAGCAACTAATCACTTATCCAATCCACCACATGTTATGGCATGCATTTATGCACGAAATTTACATCAAGTATGAGCAATTAATCATCAATTGAAAGCATCAAACATGAAGATCAAAGATGAAACAATCACATGATGAATCAACACTGAAATGCTATCAAAACTACATCGTAAATGCACGAAAGTGGTCGAAGCAGTAGATTGAGCAAGAGTTACCAACCTACCAGAGGATTCCAAGCTTGTGATCCAAATCATAGCGAAACCGATCAAAATGCGATAAAAGCACCAAAATCGAATTTGCACCGAAACGATTGAACCGATCACTTGAATTTGAAGTAGAAGTTGTTGTGATTGCAGAGATCCAAGAAGAAATGCAATATGATGAAGGTTTAATTTCAAGAGAAAGAAATTTCAATGTGAAATTTGCTACTCTTCAATGGTGGAATTGAGCTCTAGTGTGGTTTTGGGAAGAAGATGAAGATGAATGTGAAGAGGTTGCAGAAAATGATTGAAGGTCCTTTGTGAAATGGTGGAGGTTTGTTTATATAGAGGCTAGCTTTGGACTAGGCTAGGTTTGGAATGTGCTTTGGAGTTTGCTTTGGAGCTAGCTTTAGAGTTAGTTACACTTAACTCACTGAGTCGGAAGTTGACTCAGTTAGTTATTTGTTAACTCAATGGAGAAATCCCAATGTAAGTCCAAATCAAATTGTCTTCATGCTTAGAAGTGAAGTTACATGGTAGTCTTAATTAAAAGTGATGTATTGGAGTAAATGCCTTGAAGTGTCTTGAAAGGTCTTGAACTGTCTAGAACATTCCACACAATGCTAGAACCAAGTAGACCACAAGAGAAAGGAGAGTGCAGGGTAATCGATTACCCTATTTTGCCTAGAAAAATGGTAATCGATTACCACATGCAAAATTTGCCCAATCTGCTTAAAAACAAGTGTTGTGGCCATGATTCCAATTTTTTCTCTTTTGCTTTGATGAATAGGCATAGAAACCCTTATATTTAGCTTGTATTGATGATGTGATGACCTTGTGAGGATGTCAAGACCCTACAAAAAAACCACAGAGAAAACAACGCTAATGCGTATGCCAGCGATGCGAATGCTCATGCTTATGCAAAAGGCAAAAGGGGAGGTCAAATTCCGGATTATGACAGTTGTCCCTATTTAATCCTCTTGGACATGAATGTTCGGATTGCACCAGCTTTTCGATGATTCAAGGTAGAAGGGGATTAAATAAAAGAGTATCTCGAAAATTTGGCCGACGGAGACAAAAGAAGAGTTTTGTAAAGGGGGAAAGTTTTGGAAGTTTGAATAGGTGAGAATTTTGACTGAATATTGGCTGGGAAGATGAATCAATCAAATGGGAGTATGATCAATGCATATGCTATGTATGTTTGATCTACATGATGCTTAATGTAATGCTATGCAGCGGTGCATGTTAAGATGTAGTGTCGCAGATTGGTAGGTTCTGAACAGACCAGAGAGAACTAGAAAGGTTCTGGATGAACCAGAGGAAAGAAATATTTTGGGCGGATCAAAGATAAGGAATAGACTTTGAAAAAGTTTTCCAGACGAGGACTGGACTTTGAAGAAGTTTGTTAGACGAGAACTGAACTTTGGAATAGTTTTCCAGACGAGAACTGGACTTTGGAAAAGTTTGCTAGACGAGAACTGGACTTTGAAGCAATAAACCAGACGAGTACTGACTACCAGGCGAGAACTAGATTTCGAAGAGACAAATCAGATGAGAACTAGAATTTGAAGAGACAAGTCAGACGAGAACTTACTACCAGACGATAACTGGATTTTAAAGAGACAAGCCAGATGACAACTGACTACCAGACGAGAACTGGATTTTAAAGAAACAAGCCAGACAAGAATTGACTACCAGATGAGAATTGTATTTTAAAGAGACAAGCTAGACGGGATATGACTACCAGACGAGAACTGGATTTTAAAGAGACAAGTCAGACGATAACTAACTACTAGACGAGAATTGGATTTTAAAGAGACAAGCTAGACGGGAGCTGACTACCAGACGAGAACTGGATTTTGTAGAGACAAGTCAGACGAGAACTGACTACCAGACGAGAACTGGATTTTGAAGAGATAGGTCAGACGAGACTTGACTACTAGACGAGAACTGGATTTTAAAGAGACAAGTCAGACGAGAACTGACTACCAGACGAGAATTGGATTATATTGGGACGCGCGGTTAAACCTGTATGGCGTAATGCTCAATCTTGATGAATATGCTACGCATTTGAGGATGCAATGATATACGATGATGGTTACTATATGCAGAATGTCAGTCATCGGGTTTATGTCAAGGCTTCATGCTATACCAGATGAAGGATATGCATGAGTGAAACGACATGATTAATGCGTGAGACTAGTCTGTGCAACGGTTCTTGAGAATCTGTCAAGTGCTCTCGTGCGAGAGGTGTTGAGGTTAGGGTGTAGGCCATAAAGACGTGATTCCCCGACACCTACTTCGTTGCTCTTGCCTCAAAATAAGGAGAGACCTTATACTTTGGTAGCCCGTCTCTGCCCCAGTCTGTTGGGTATCTGCATGGATTTCCTCAGTCACAAATTATGAAGCAGTTTTGTCATAGGACGATTTTGATTTGACTTGCCCCAACATTATGTACCCCTGATTAATTGTCTCTTGGAGAGGTCGACTTCTTATGCTCTTAGGATGTTTGCCCCAGTACGAGCTTTGAAGTGATTTTGCACCTGGCTGATCGATCTTTGAAGGAATGCCCCTGACCAACTGATCTTTGAGAGATTTGTCAAGTCTCGTCGTGATTGGCCCAGATTGACTGAATCTTGAGGTGGCTAGGCCCTTTTGCTCAACGGAGTATTTCAGGCGTTTTGCCCCTTGAGATGACTAAACTTTCTATTGTGGAAACTTTTTTGATGCCAAGTACTTGTTCGCAAGTAAAAGTGTTTGTTTTGAAAATGATAATGCTAATGCCATTCATATGTCAGTTTTGAAATCCAAGTATGTTCACTAAGATTATGACATATAATGAATGAATCACTATTTAGAATGCCATGTCAATACCAGCGCAAATGATAAGCAAATCTTTGGGAGTCAACATTGACGCAATTTTACCGTTGTATGCTTTCGAAATAAACCCTGCTTCAATTAGGTCTTTTGAGGGTTGTAACGTGGCTTGGTTCATGGTTTCAAAAAGAAAGGATATAAGGCTCAAAATTTATTTTAACCCATCCATCCTCCTTGATATTCTCCAATCCTATGTTCAGCTAGTTTGACACAGCGTTCACCTTTCAAAAAAGGGTTTTGAATTATGAAAGTGACGGTAGAGGAACCGACGAGGGTTTTGGAACGGATAATCACTCACCTTTTTTTTGTCACATGTAATCACATGAACTTGTTCTTATTGAAGGTTTTTCTCTTTTGATTCTCTATTTTGTTCTTTTTGATTTCCTTAATTTTTGCGTAGACTGGTTATTTTAAATTTGCAGTCTACCGGAATACCCTAATTTTTGCCTAAGTCATTTGTTTTTGACTTAGCGGGCTCTTTTTCCTTGTTCTTGCTTTTTGTGATTTTTATTTTTTTTTTAACAAAAATTGTGTGACATGTGTTTGTTTAATTTATAAGGGTTGTGACTGCTCATTCCTTTGGTCAGTGAGGAACAACCATTGTGGATTTGTGATCTTTCGACCTCTTGCGAGGGATAGGATGTGATTGATCGTAGATGGGGTACTCCTCTTTTGAAATTTGAACGCATGGTCAAACTAACTGAAGATTACCCTGCCCTGGTTAAGATTGAGAATTTTATGTGTACAGAAAGAAACTCATACTTCAAGGCCCAAAGGGGTTGACTAGGGATTACCTTCCATATACCCCCGGTGTTTGGGGATTTGAAAAAATGCCTTACATCGTCAGCAAGGTTTTATTCAAAAGCATACAGACAACGATCTTGTGTCTTTTGATTTCATCATTCTCCTTTTGATTTTGCTTGATCAAATGTATGATACAGATAAAAAGTATGAGTGAACACGAATATAAACAAGTTTTACAAGTGAACAATGCTAGACAAACAAAAAAGATTACAAATGGAAAGAATGGAATGACATAATGATTTCCAATGTTGAGGAAGTGATCTCAAGCTTGATCAATTATTTAAAGAGATGCTTTTGCAGTCTTGGCCCCTACATGGTCAAGGGATTTCCGTTCACCCACAGTTTCTCACCTTGAATAGTTAAGTGCTTTTTGTCGATCAACTATTGGACTTTAGCTTTGAAAGCGTTGCAATCCTGTGTCGAATGCCCAGCTGACCCAGCAATATATCCGCATTGCGCATTGGGATCATACCCAGGTGGGAATAGTTCTAACGGGGGCTTCAGAGCTTTGGGAACCACCAGCGAGTTCTGAACCACATATGGGAGAATTTGACTGTATGTCACGGGAATCGGATCTAGAGGAGCATTCCTTTGTTCTAGATTATTCTGGGGTTTGTATTGGTTTTGACGCTCTCGGCCTTGGGTTGTTGATTATGTGCCTGAGGAGGCTATTTATATGGTGGTTGTTGGCGCTGGGCAACAACAACATATTGGTATGAACAATATGGCATAGGAGCCATGGCAGTTTATGCTTAAAAGTGGACACTTGCCATGACAACATTTGTTTCTTCTTCCTTTTCTTTAGAGAACCCACCTTGTGGCTTATTGACCCCTGGTTTTTTATTCAAAGTGCCAACAATTTTCCCTGTTTTGAGCCCATGCTTAGTACGTTCCCCAATGGTCACAACATCGGAAAAATTGGAGGATGAGCTACCAACCATCTTCTCATAGTACAAACCCTGAAGAGTACCCATGAATATGTCAACCAACTCTGTATCAGACAGAGTGGACCATACTCGTGAAGCTATCTCACACCACCTTTGAGTGTATTCTGTGAATGATTCACCCGCTTTTTGAGCTTGATTTTGCAGTTGCAACCTGGTGGGATCCATATCCAAGTTGTTCTTGTATTGCTTCAAGAATGCTTCAGATAGATCTTTCCAGGTTCTGATCTTACCTTGCTCAAGGTTCATGTACCAATCCAGGGAAGCCCCGGATAGGCTATCATGGAAACAATGGATAAGCAGATCATCATTGTGTATATAGGAAGCCATTTTTCTGCAATACATTGTGATGTGGCTTCGTGGAAAACTCAACCCCTTGTACTTAGACAAATCAGGCACCTTGAATTTTTGGGGTAGCACAACGCTTGGAACCAAGCACAAGTCTTTGGCATCCATGTCAAAGGCATAGAAACCCTTAATAGCTCTAATTCTGTCCTCTAACAGTTTATAGTCTACAGGTTTGTTCTGATCAGCAGGTCTGATAAGAATCTGAGGATTTGGAAGTTGTGATGCAGCCGGAGCATGTACTTGAGGAGAAGCAAACTGAGACGGATGTATCAACTCAGAGTTAATTATCTGCCCAGCAATCCGACCCATCTGAAAACCATAGTGATAACCCGGAGGAGGTACCATGGTGCCTGAGGATGCCCTAGGATAAGGCATTCCAAAATGAACATTGTGAACAGCAGTTTGAGCAGATTGAGACAATACCGGGACATGGATTGGGGGACCTCTATACACATGCTCATCCTCATCAGGGGTCTCAACATCAAGAGTCTGGCGAGTCTGTGCCTGAGAAATTTCATGATCATCACGGTTCACCACGGGAGGTGGGATTGGAGTAGGCATGCCCCATGGGTAAGCAACAGAATACCCAGTGGGCATGGGCGAAACAAAACGTTGGTACGACACAAAGGCATTACCACCAGCGATCTGAGGAGTGAAATTTGGGGGCATTCCCCAAGGATAGGCAACAGGCATACAATTCGGACCATACTGAGTGCTTGGTACGTTGACAGTAGCTTAAACATCAGTCTCAACTGGAAGTTCAATAGCAGCAGGAGAAGAAGTAACAATGGGAGTGGCAACAATTGAATCAGTGACAGTTGTGACAACAACAAAGGTAACAGTGGTATACCTCCGAGTAAGAAGGAGTTCCATGATGGCATCCATGTTATCCTAGAATTGACCCATCCTACCCTGGAATTGAGTCAAGGTTTCTGTGTAAGCAGTATTCTCATAATCAGCCATGATTCTTGACTTGTTGGATCTGATGAAGTACCGGTGTCGGGTCGTCATTATCTTCTGGCTGGTGAAGGGAAGAAAATGAGTTTCTCTGGTTTGGATGTATACAATGCAAATGTATGTATGCATGTGTTGTTTATGCAGGTGGAAATGCAGATGGATATGCAACAACCAATGATGTAAAGGTTAGATGATGCAACAATTCAACATACACATGATGATGCAATAACAGTATGCAAAAATGTAAGTTAAAGATGCAATATCTTCTGGATAGTCTGCATATGTAACTCTGCGTCGGTGCAAAATAATATGACGTGCATGAGAGAACGAAGGTATGAAGAGTCTTGGTTTCCTGCAAAAACCCAATATCCCTCTCACAGGTGTGATCTAGACACAACAAGGTGGTCCCTAGAAGATTTCCCAAACCATATGACTCAAGTGAAAACCCCCCACCGTAGCGAATTCTCACAGGACGAAGGTATTCTAAAACGAATCACGGTCTGGGATGTGGCTCTCGTGACAACCCAACGTACAAAACGCAGGCGTCACGACTATCCACGTTCAATCCTATGTGCATGCTCAAGCCTGGTGATAGATCTTATCTCTCCAATAATATCTACCCATCCCAACAACAGCAGAAAATATAGCAGATATCCAGAGTATACAGCATATGAATACTTAAAGCAGTAAAGAAATGTGGTAAATAAACATAAAGATAAAGCAAGTAAAGTGTAAAGATAAAGCAAGTAACGTGCAAGAGATAAACACCCAAACAAGCAAGAAGAGAAACAAAACTAGGCGAGACCCCAACTTGCAAGAGCAAGGACTCCTCAGCAGAGTCGCCAGCTGAAGGTAGCGGGATTATACCTGAGTGAATCGCACACTCAAAGATACAACAGAGTCGCAAACGAACTTTATTTAGTCCCAGAGGACAGGGAAAATATCGATAAAACATAAGGGGAAGAGAAACGGGTAAGGGGGTCGGTTATGCGAAAGGAAAGTACTAGCACCTTACACATCCGTCGTACTCGACGGGAACCATTTCGCTTGCTTCTAGGCTTGGATGGGTTATCTATCTAAAGGCTTCTAGCTAAAAAAGAAAGTGAAAAGAAAGTGCTCGCGAAGGATTGGTGTAACACCCCAATTCCCATCGCGAATAAATAATACATAAATAAAATCAGAGTAACTAAAAATTTATTTTTCCGACAGAAACAAGGATGTCACATTTAAATAAACAAAACATCATCCCTGCTCATAAATTTGATACATAGCATAAAATAGAGTACCCTCAAAGGGAAACTTTTTCCATATAAAAGGAATGGTCAATTATGGAATAAAGCGGAAAGATCCATAACCGACTTGTTTTACAAAATAAATAGTTTGATAACATCCAAATATATATACAAGGTAATACAAAATATATTCCACAATTATACAACATAATCGTTCCCCGACTCCCGTGCTACGTATCAGAGCAGACACCAAGACCTAAGCAAACGAAGATCTAACTCTTCCACTTACCTCCACGCCTCTAAAGCTGACAATCTGCACTATGCCATAAAAAGCATATTCCAGCAGAAGGGTGAGAAATAACAACTAAACCAAGATTTCATAATAATATGCAAAAACACATAAATATCACATACACAGTTATTCTCACCTCACACATCACATACCAATGCATATAGCAAGCCACAGACGTATAACATGTTTCTAACAATCCAACCACATAGCATATAACGATTATACCAACATAATCACGTAATTGCACATAAGGCATACAAAGTCATAGCATTTAGAAACACATCACACATCACATAGCATATGTCTATGCATAAAACATATTATTCACAACCAATGCATTTATCACATATGCACGTCAATTTACCAATCCAATCATAATTCTCAACACATATTCAATGATTTCACAATTTCCCACACATAATCACATAATCAATCAAACATATACCATTCAATACAATTACACATATTTCATCTCATCAATCACAACCACATTTCCATGCACAATTAATTCATGATTTATGCAAATGCACATAGATCGACACAACGAATCTATGCACATGCCATGCGGGTACCGACTTCCAATGTCTCGTGTCTCATCATCAGTTCACTCAGGAACTATTGGAACCATCGCTCGTTACTGAGAATCTCAAGTAACTCCCCGTCGGGTCTACGATGTTCACCCGTCGCTTTAGGTCCTCAGGCAGCGCCTCATATTTTCGAGGCACACGACGTTAAGGATTGCTTTAAGTCTCCAAAGGAGCACACAATCGTCTATAACCATCGCTTTCGGTCCTCAGGCATCGCCTCATATTTTCGAGGCACACGATGTTATAGCAGATTCATCGCTTTCAGTCCTCAGGCATCGCCTCATACTTTCGAGGCACACGATGATATAACAGATTCCCTCTGGAATCAAACCGCCACTCAGGACGTTTCAACAATGCATATTATGATGTTTGGCATACAATGACTCATGACATTCACATTGCACCCACATACACATCCATAATCATGCATAAATCAACAATTACCACATATCGCATTTTCTTGCCCTTAGGCCACAAATCAACAACCACAACAATTACAACAACTTGTCACATGATTCAACATCATCACATTCATGCATTGCAAAACAATTCAAACAATGCATTTCAAACCATAAAAGCCACCACACGACCTACATTGAATTTCACATAAACAATGCACATATATGCCATAATGCCACAAACCAACATCACAACATTCCATCATGTATATTCACATCATATAATCAGCACACAAGCTACATGTTGCATATCAAAAGCATACAACACGATAACACATAAATCGCACACAATTACGACGGTAAAAGTCGACAAAATGACACGTTTCTAAAGCCACAACGTAAATAAATCAGCCACTAATCCCAAAACCATTTTTACAAGAAAGAACATTTCATAAGCTTTCTAACGCTTCGAACGGGGACCAAAACGGACTTACGGATCAAAAATTATGAATTTTTGAAGTTTTGAAATTTTTCCCTTTCGCCCAGACTTGCCGCTGAGCGCCCGACCTGCGCGCTGAGCGCGAAACCTGCTACGAATTTCAGCCTTAAAACACCATTTTTAGACTTCCGGACATCCGTTTTCGATTCCGTAAAAAGCTGTGATCTCAGAATTCAACGTACTACAATATTTTCACTATTAAAAAGCCATCCAATGCGTTTTTCCATTTTTGACATATTTTAAAACATAATTTTATCATTGAATTCTAAATTCGAACTCGATCGAAACCGCGGAAAAACATGCAAACAACCATTCCCTATTAGACCCAAACCTTACCCGACTACACTACACAACTTATTTCGAGTTTCAACCGTGAAAACATCGATTTCCACTCGATTCTACCATTTATGCCCTAAACTCAAATTCTCGATAACTCGACACAAACCCCTCAAATCTCACCAACGTGTATTCCCGATTAAACCCACTCCTCGCTCGGCTATTCTACACGAACAGTTCCGAAATCTAACCGCGAAAACATCGATTTTCATCAATTGTTCATCAATTTATCAATTAGAGAAAAGTTGTGAAAACAACCAAAACAATTACACAAACAACACATATACATACACAATCGAAATATAATTGAAACTTCTCACCCTTACCCGATTATTCGCGCTTTAAACGGAGTTTTTCCGATTTTTTCCTCTTTCTCCTCTTCTCTCTTTCTTTCTTCTCCTTCTTTTCTCTTTTTCTCTTCTCTTTCTCTTTTTCTTCTTTCTCTTATTTTCTCTCTATCTCTTTCTATTTATATAAAAACAAATATCTAACCCCCAAAAAGACCAAAATACCCCTCAGCTCAATTATCTCCTAAACGCTCTCAAAATGCGATAAAACATAAACAATGATGAAAAATAACATTTTGTCAAATAAAAGTCAATAATAAAGTAATACAAAACCAAAACCAATTAAATCTACTCTATTAAATAAATCTAACAAAACCGGGGCGTTACAATTCTCCCCCACTTAGACATTTTCGTCCTCGAAAATCTAACCGATACGAACAACTCCGGATACGACTCTCGCATCCGACTAACAAACCAACATGCCAACAAAAGGCACACCACGAATAACACAACTGACAAACCACCTCGCTAACAGCAGATACAATAACACGACACGACGACAACTACAGCGACAAGATGCAAAGCCCATACAATGCACTTGACGACCAACTCACAACTCAAGGAAAACCACGATACCAACACACAGGTTCACCTTAGAACCGAAACACAACAAGATCATTACCCTACCATAGGTAACACTCCCCTAATTCCCCACAAAGGAATTCGCCACTCGCACTCGAACCAACACGATGGAAACGAGACAACAACACAAACAAGAACATAAAGTTCCACGACACCACAAGTTCTCAACAACATCAACAAAACCAGAACACCAACATCCTTGTCACACAACCATACTACAACAATGCTACGATTCACCAATCGAACATATAACCAAAACATCCATCTACATAGTAGCCCATGAATAATATTCAAACCTTTCACCTAACACTTCCATTCCGGAACATCCAATGGTCTCTTCACTCCTACCTGTTCCTAATGTTCAACCTATGAACTCTTACAAGTCACACATACATATATGAAATGTGCCACATCACGCTTCCGCTGCGCACTCTGATTACTCATAACCATCAAAACTACCAATCTCACGTCCAAAGTCTAACTCTTTCTCATATTTGCCAAAAATCACTGTTCACTTTTAATATACCCAACTTCACACTCTATTGTGTTATCTCACACACCAGACACAAGTCTCTGAACTGCTCAAATAATTCTAATCATCTGACCATCAAAACAACCATGTGTAAAAACTTCCAACTTAACTCTTCGGGCACAACATTAGCTTTTCCCGAAGGATAGTCCAAACCACATTCATAACTCGTCACAAATTCTAACCATCCTCGTTGTCTCATACTCTATTCCTTCAAACCAACCAAGTACTTTAAACTCTTGCGATTACCAACCACTTCGAACCTTAGAACCATAAAGGTAATACCTCCAAATTTTCCAACGCAATACAACCGCAACCAATTCCAAATCCTGAATAGTATAGATCCTTCTATGAATCCTCAATTATCATAAAGCATAAGCCACGACTTTACCCTCTTGCATTAGCACACTGACTAGCTCATCAAGGACACATCACAATACCTCACAAACGGTTTATTAGGATCACACATAATCAAAACTGAAGCCGTAGACAAATCCTACTTCAGCTCACCAAAACTTACTCACAACAATATCCAAAACAAACGACTTACGCTTTGCGCGTCAACTGAGATAACAGAAGTACTAACTTAGCAAAGTCTTTCATAACCTGCAGTACAACCAACTAAACCCAAAAGTTTCTAATCTTCTTAACCAACTTCGGAGTCTCTCATTGTAGAACTAGATCTACTTCCGATAGATCCATGAAAATACCATCGCCGGAAATAACATATCCAAGAAAACTAACCTTTTCAACCAAAATTATCACTTGAAAAAACTTAGCATAACACTTCGTCTCTTTTCAACACTTGTAATTCAAATCCCAAACACTCTTCCTGTTCTTCCTCCGAGTTACGAATCCAAAGTTATGGATTTAGAAAAAAAACTCAAGTTTCAAATTTTTTTTTTTCAAGTCGCGCTAAGTGGGCTCTGTCCCGCGCTGAGCGTGCTCCTCACTGCCAGGAGAGGTTCAAAATTTTGCAGACCGCGCTGAGCGGGCACTGCGATTTTCAGAAAAATAAACCCTTCGACAGTCCTTCCCAAAACTCACCATTTTTATCTCAAATCAGCTCCAACCAACATAACAAGTATCAACAACCCACCAAAAGGAGCTCTTAATATCAATATTGCATTCGTACATAAGGGTTTTCTCGAGATTTCCATTAATGCTCTAAAACTCCCAAGACTCCAAACCTCACCAGAACTCTAAGTTTCGCTTTCCAAAGTCTCAATACCATTATACACCTCATGCTTGTTATTCTGTTCAATCATTCCTCCTTTTTGGTTACTTATAATACTGGAGCTCTCCAAGACGACACACTTGGCCTCACAATTCTCCTTTCCAGTAAATCTTCTCATTGCTCTATCAGTCCAGGTACTTCTAATGCTAACATCCAATATTCCATCTGGGAATACATCTGAAAATCACACACAACTGGCAGCCCATCACTATAGCCTTTCTGCCAATCCCTAGAAAACTATCATCACAAACATAACAACATCTTAGTTTCACGTCCTAAAAGTTCTTCTACTTACTTAGCAGGTGCAAACCTCAAATCCTTACCTTCGTCCAATTTGAGTTCACACTCTTCTCTCTGAGAACAACCATTAACGATACCCAATCGTTCTCTCTCAATGACTTCCCACTGGACTAACATACCAAAACCTCCAACCTGTCTCACCTTCAGATATAAAAATCTTCATCGACTCAACAAAACAATCTGTAATCATTTTCTCAATTCCAAACAATTCATTGTACACACTATCAAAGCCGGAAAGACACGTCTATTCCATCCAACATAATTCCGTCTACTATCAACAAGAGATTAAGGGTGATCAGTTCCTCAATTTGTCAATAGACAGTCGACAATCATGATGGGGCATAAACCGTCTTTACCAACTATAATAGCATTCCTTACATCCTGTGCACCAAACTACCTAAGGCACAAATCCTTAGTCGACACATACCTTACCTCCGCATTCCCTCCGGAATCGGGAACAACACTCTCCAACCAACACTTACACTCTTGCAACCAACGACACACTGAGCCAATGCTCCACACCTGAAGCAACTTGGAGAAGTATAAGCTTCTCCCCCACTTATCTCATTCTCAAACCTGAAGACAAAAGATTAGAAAACCAGAAAGTACTGACAGTGCTCTGCACACATATCACGTACTAAGGGACAAACAACAACGACAGTATTCCACTGTCACACCGACTGACTCAACAACTTGGCCGGACGGACCGACCTGCTCTGATACCACTAATGTAACACCCCAATTCCCATCGCGAATAAATAATACATAAATAAAATCAGAGTAACTAAAAATTTATTTTTCCGACAGAAACAAGGATGTCACATTTAAATAAACAAAACATCATCCCTGCTCATAAATTTGATACATAGCATAAAATAGAGTACCCTCAAAGGGAAACTTTTTCCATATAAAAGGAATGGTCAATTATGGAATAAAGCGGAAAGATCCATAACCGACTTGTTTTACAAAATAAATAGTTTGATAACATCCAAATATATATACAAGGTAATACAAAATATATTCCACAATTATACAACATAATCGTTCCCCGACTCCCGTGCTACGTATCAGAGCAGACACCAAGACCTAAGCAAACGAAGATCTAACTCTTCCACTTGCCTCCACGCCTCTAAAGCTGACAATCTGCACTATGCCATAAAAAGCATATTCCAGCAGAAGGGTGAGAAATAACAACTAAACCAAGATTGCATAATAATATGCAAAAACACATAAATATCACATACACAGTTATTCTCACCTTACACATCACATACCAATGCATATAGCAAGCCACAGACGTATAACATGTTTCTAACAATCCAACCACATAGCATATAACGATTATACCAACATAATCACGTAATTGCACATAAGGCATACAAAGTCATAGCATTTAGAAACACATCACACATCACATAGCATATGTCTATGCATAAAACATATTATTCACAATCAATGCATTTATCACATATGCACGTCAGTTTACCAATCCAATCATAATTCTCAACACATATTCAATGATTTCACAATTTCCCACACATAATCACATAATCAATCAAACATATACCATTCAATACAATTGCACATATTTCATCTCATCAATCACAACCACATTTCCATGCACAATTAATTCATGATTTATGCAAATGCACATAGATCGACACAACGACTCTATGCACATGCCATACGGTACCGACTTCCAATGTCTCGTGTCTCATCATCAGTTCACTCAGGAACTATTGGAACCATCGCTCGTTACTGAGAATCTCAAGTAACTCCCTGTCGGGCCTACGATGTTCACCCGTCGCTTTAGGTCCTCAGGCAGCGCCTCATATTTTCGAGGCACACGACGTTAAGGATTGCTTTAAGTCTCCAAAGGAGCACACAATCGTCTATAACCATCGCTTTCGGTCCTCAGGCATCGCCTCATATTTTCGAGGCACACGATGTTATAGCAGATTCATCGCTTTCAGTCCTCAGGCATCGCCTCATATTTTCGAGGCACGCGATGATATAACAGATTCCCTCTGGAATCAAACCGCCACTCAGGACGTTTCAACAATGCATATTATGATGTTTGGCATACAATGACTCATGACATTCACATTGCACCCACATACACATCCATAATCATGCATAAATCAACAATTACCACATATCGCATTTTCTTGCCCTTAGGCCACAAATCAACAACCACAACAATTACAACAACTTGTCACATGATTCAACATCATCACATTCATGCATTGCAAAACAATTCAAACAATGCATTTCAAACCATAAAAGCCACCACACGACCTACATTGAATTTCACATAAACAATGCACATATATGCCATAATGCCACAAACCATCATCACAACATTCCATCATGTATATTCACATCATATAATCAGCACACAAGCTACATGTTGCATATCAAAAGCATACAACACGATAACACATCAATCGCACACAATTACGACGGTAAAAGTCGACAAAATGACACGTTTCTAAAGCCACGACGTAAATAAATCAGCCACTAATCCCAAAACCATTTTTACAAGAAAGAACATTTCATAAGCTTTCTAACGCTTTGAACGGGGACCAAAACGGACTTACAGATCAAAAGTTATGAATTTTTGAAGTTTCGAAATTTTTCCCTTTCGCCCAGACCTGCGCGCTGAGCGCCCGACCTGCGCGCTGAGCGCGAAACCTGCTACGAATTTCAGCCTTAAAACACCATTTTTAGACTTCCGGACATCCGTTTTCGATTCCGTAAAAAGCTGCGATCTCAGAATTCAACGTACTATAATATTTTCACTATTAAAAAGCCATCCAACGCGTTTTTCCATTTTTGACATATTTTAAAACATAATTTTATCATTGAATTCTAAATTCGAACTCGATCGAAACCGCGGAAAAACATGCAAATAACCATTCCCTATTAGACTCAAACCTTACCCGACTACACTACACAACTTATTCCGAGTTTCAACCGTGAAAACATCGATTTCCACTCGATTCTACCATTTATGCCCTAAACTCAAATTCTCGATAACTCGACACAAACCCCTCAAATCTCACCAACGTGTATTCCCGATTAAACCCACTCCTCGCTCGACTATTCTACACGAACAGTTCCGAAATCTAACCGCGAAAACATCGATTTTCATCAATTGTTCATCAATTTATCAATTAGAGAAAAGTTGTGAAAACAACCAAAACAATTACACAAACAACACATATACATACACAATCGAAATATAATTGAAACTTCTCACCCTTACCCGATTATTCGCGCTTTAAACGGAGTTTTTCCGATTTTTCCTCTTTCTCCTCTTCTCTCTTTCTTTCTTTTCCTTCTTTTCTCTTTTTCTCTTCTCTTTCTCTTTTTCTTCTTTCTCTTATTTTCTCTCTATCTCTTTCTATTTATATAAAAACAAATATCTAACCCCCAAAAAGGCCAAAATACCCCTCAGCTCAATTATATCCTAAACGCTCTCAAAATGCGATAAAACATAAACAATGATGAAAAATAACATTTTGTCAAATAAAAGTCAATAATAAAGTAATACAAAACCAAAACCAATTAAATCTACTCTATTAAATAAATCTAACAAAACCGGCGCGTTACAATTGGGGCCCTCGTGCCTACGTACCCTCATAGTTCAATGAGGAAATCAGAGCACCGTAGTTCAAGGAACCAGGGAAAGAGGAGAAGAACGGAAGAAGGTGGCTTGCCAAGACTTCGCAATCTCGTGCCTACGTATCCTCAAGTGCAATGAGGAATTCAGAGACTATATAGTTCGGGGAATAAACACAGCAAAAGAAAGGAGAATGGTGTCAAAACCAAGGGCAAAAGAGATAGAAAGACTCCACTGGGGAACGCAAAAGGATGGTGTCAAAACCAAGAAAGAAGGGCAAAGAAAAAACAATAACTCTGCTGAGGATAGGATAAAGATGTGGTGTTAAAACCAAGAAGATAAAGGAGAAAAAGTGTAATGGTGACCTTACCTGGGAGTAAACAAAGAGTATGGTGTTGACCAAGAGAATAAGGATTCAATATATTAACCGACTGGCAGTGGTTTACCGAAGAAAAATAAAGTAAGACTCTGTGGGAAAAAAAGGTTGGTGTCAACAGACAGGCTGTGATGAACCAAAAGAGATAGTACTGAACCAAGAGATGGTGTCTGACTCTGAGGGGATTTTGGTATATTAACTTATAAACAGTGGTTAACCGAAAGAGCGGGTGTATAACCAAGCGAAGGTTGTGACCCAAAGGACGAGTGTGGAACCAAGCGAAGGTTGTGACCCAAAAGTGCAAGTATTTGAAGCAAAAGAAGGTTGCTAACTGCGGGGATACGGTGTTAACAGAAAGACTGTCATTAACCGAAAAGAAATGAGTGATTAACCAAAGAAGGTGATTAATTCAAAAGGAACTCAGTATGTTAACAGACGAATTGTGGTTAACTGAGAAAAATTGAAAATTGGTGTTTTAACTGACAGGCAGTGGTTAACCAACCAAAAGGGAAAAAGAGAAGGTTGCAAACTCCGCTAGGGTTTCAATGTTTTAACAAGAAAATTGTGTTTAACTAAAGAAAATAGAGCGAGACTTTGCTGGGGAAGACGAGTGTTTGATTTTAACATAATGACTATGATTAATCAAAGGCACAAATGATCACGACTATGGTGTGGAGTCAATGAACAATGATTGACCAGAGGAAAGGTGTTGAACCCAAAAGATGGTTGTTAACCCAAAGTGACAAATATCTTTAACTAAGAGAATGCTGTTTGATTAAAGGAGAGATTGCAAGAGGCAAGAGTGATCAAGGATCGACTCGACTAGGGATTGAGATACACTACAATCTGGAGATAGAGATGATTATTCCAGGCATAGGGCCATTCGTCTCCTTCCAAAAATAATCAAGATGAGTGTAGGAATTCTCCACTCTCATCCTTTCTCTACCACCAAAATATAGTTCCAAGATTGAAACCGACAGAGTAACAACACTAACTTGTACAGTGCTCTAGTGCGTCGTGCCGACTTTCGACTCAACTGGGGATAAAGAGAACAAGACTCTAAAGAATCCTAGAGAGAGAAGCAAGGGGAGATTGACTAATCGAAACAAGGTTTCAATCAATCGATCAAGGGAAATGATCAAGCCAACAGTCTTCCACATAGATCGGAAGATCGTCAAACCGAACGTGTGGATTATTGATTGTACAAGAGTAAATTTGCTCAATGAAGAACAAACTTAATGTGATCAAGAAATGAAATTTCAAGGCAGTACCAAATGTTAATTAGCATGCATCACAAATCATGTTAACATGTGAACCAAAGTGTGCAAGAATCAACATGCTCATATAATGTCAAGAATGCAAAAAATTCTAAGAATCAACAAATCATGCATCGAAAGTTTGTATACATGCTTCAAAAAAAAGTTCAACAACTCATAAAACATCCACAAATATCAAGCATATCAAGCCATGGAAGTTAAATGAGGAAAGAATGTCAAACAAGCTTGAAAATGCACAAAAATGACCTTCTGTCACAGTGGTAATCGATTACCACATGCAGGTAATCGATTTTCAGCTTGAAAACTGCAGAAATTATGGAAAAAGGACAGGGTAATCGATTACCCATATATAGGTAATCGATTACCACTGAGACAGTGGCAAAAAACAACTTTTTAAAAAGCACTTCTAGTAACTAATCACTTATCCAATCCATCACATGTTATGGCATGCATTTGTGCATGAAATTTACATCAAGTATGAGAAATTAATCATCAATTGAAAGCATCAAACATGAATATCAAAGATCAAACAATCACATGATGAATCAACACCGAAAAACTATCGAAACTACATCGTAAATGCACGAAAGTGGTAGAAACTGTAGATTGAGCAAGAGTTACCAACCTACAAGGCGGAGAATTGCCTTGGTGATTGTTGTGAGTACAATGTAGTGAGAATAAGCCAAGAAAACCAGAGGATTCCAAGCTTGTGATCTAAATCATAGTGAAACCGATCAAAATGCGATAAAAGCTCCAAAATCGAATTTGCACCGAAATGATTGAACCGATCACTTGAATTTGAAGTAGAAGTTGCTGTGACTGCAGAGATCCAAGAAGAAATGCAATATGATGAAGGTTTAAGCTCAAGAGAAAGCAATTTCAATGTGAAATTTTCTACTCTTCAATGGTGGAATTAAGCTCTAGTGTGGTTTTGGGAAGAAGATGAAGATGAATGTGAAAAGGTTGCAGAAAATGCAGAGAGAATTGAGAGAAATGAGAGAGTGAAAAGTGAAGAATTGTGAAAATGATTGAAGGTCATTTGTGAAATGGTGGAGTTTTGTTTATATAGAGGCTAGCTTTGGAGTAGGCTAGGTTTGGAATGTGCTTTGGAGTTTGCTTTGGAGCTAGCATTAGAGTTAGTTACACTTAACTCACTGAGTCGGAAGTTGACTCAGTTAGTTATTTGTTAACTCAGTGGAGCAATCCCAATGTAAGTCTAAATCAAATGGTCTTCATGCTTGCAAGTGAAGTTACATGGTAGTCTTGATTAAAAGTGATGTATTAGAATAAATGCCTTGAAGTGTCTTGAAAGGTCTTGAACTGTCTAGAACATTCCACACAATGCTAGAACCAAGTAGACCACAAGAGAAAGGAGAGTGAAAAGTTGCTGTCATGAAAACGCAGCAGAATCTGCCATTTTACACAGGGTAATCAATTACCCTATTTTGCCTAGCAAAATGGTAATCGATTACCACAGGAAAAATTTGCCCAATCTGCTTAAAAACAAGTGTTGTGGCCATGATTCCAATTTTCGCTCTTTTGCTTTGATGAATAAGCATGGAAACCCTTATATTTAGCTTGTATTGATGATGTGATGACCTTGTGAGGATGTGATTAATCGGGCTTTGAAAACCTGAATAATCCTGCAACAAAACCACAGAGAAAAAAATGCTAATGCGTATGCCAGCGATGCGAATGCTCATGCTTATGCAAAAGGCAAAAGGGGAGGTCAAATTTCGGGTTACGACAGCTGCCCCTATTTAATCCTCTTGGACCTGAATGTTTGAATTGCACCAGCTTATCGATGATTCAAGGTAGAAGGGGATTAAATGAAAGAGTAGCTCGGAAATTTGGCCGACGGAGACAAAAGAAGAGTTTTGTAAAGGGGGCAAGTTTTGGAAGTTTGGATAGGTAAGAAGTTTGACAGAATATTTGATGGGAAGATGAATCAGTCAAATGGGAGTATGCTCAATGCATATGCTATGTATGTTTGATCTACATGATGCTTAATGTTATGTTATGCAGCGGTGCAGGTTAAGATGTAGTGTCGCAGGTTGGTAGGCTCTGGATGGACCAGAGAGAACTAGAAAGGTTTTGGATGGACCAGATGAAAGAAATATTTTGGCCGGATCAAAGATAAGGAATAGATTTTGAAAAAGTTTTCCAGATGAGGACTGGACTTTGAAGAAGTTTGTTAGACAAGAACTGGACTTTGGAATAGTTTTCCAGACGAGAACTGGACTTTGGAAAATTTTTCCAGAAGAGAACTGAACTTTAAAGCAATAAATCAGATGAGTACTGACTACCAGACGAGAACTGGATTTCGAAGAGACAAATCAGACGAGAACTGGAATTTGAAGAGACAAGTCAGACGAAAACTGACTACCAGACGAGAACAGGATTTTAAATAGACAAGCCAGATGAGAACTGACTACCAGACGAGAACTAGATTTTAAAGAGACAAGTTAGACGAGAACTGACTACCAGATGAGAAATAGATTTTAAAGAGATAAGCCAGACGGGAACTGACTACCAGACGAGAACTGGATTTTAAAGAGACAAGTCAGACGAGAACTGACTACCAGACGAGAACTGGATTTTAAAGAGACAAGCCAGACGGGAACTGACTACCAGACGAGAACTGGATTTTAAAGAGACAAGTCAGATGAGAACTGACTATCAGACGAGAATTGGATTTTAAAGAGACAAGCCAGACGGGAACTGACTACCAGACGAGAATTGGATTTTTAAGAGACAAGTCAGACGAGAACTGACTACCAGACGACAACTGGATTTTAAAGAGATAGGCCAGACGAGACTTGACTACCATACGAGAACTGGATTTTAAAAGAGACAAGTCAGACGAGAACTGACTACCAGACGGGAACTGAATTTTGAAAAAGTTTTCCAGACGAGGACTGGACTTTGAAGAAGTTTGTTAGACGAGAACTGGACTTTGGAATAATTTTCTCGACGAGAACTAGACTTTGGAAAAGTTTTCCAGACGAGAACTGAATTTTGAAGCTATAAATCAGATGAGTACTGACTACCAAGCGAGAACTGGATTTCGAAGAGACAAATCAGACGAGAACGGGAATTTGAAGAGACAATTCAGACGAGAACTGACTACCAGACGAGAACTGGATTTTAAAGAGACAAGCCAGATGAGAACTGACTACCAGACGAGAACTAGATTTTAAAGAGACAAGTCAGATGAGAACTGACTACCAGACGAGAACTGGATTTTAAAGAGATAAGCCAGACGGGAACTGACAACCAGACGAGAACTGGATTTTAAAGAGACAAGTCAAATAAGAACTGACTACCAGACGAGAATTGGATTTTAAAGAGACAAGCCAGGCGGGAACTGACTACCAGACGAGAACTGGATTTTTTAGAGACAAGTCAGACGAGAACTGACTACCAGACGAGAACTTGATTTTGAAGAGATTGGTCAGACGAGACTTGACTACCAGACGAGAACTGGATTTTAAAGAAACAAGTCAGGCGAGAACTGACTACCAGACGAGAACTGGATTTGATTGGGACGCGCGTTTGAACATGTATGGCGTAATGTTCAATCTTGATGAATATGCTACGCATTTGAGGATGCAATGTTATGCGATGATGATTGTCGCTCCCGGGATTTTCATCCAAGTACAAACGCGAAAGTGGCACGTAAACAGAGTCGCCAACAATGTGTATTTATCCCAAGAGAGGGAAAGGAAACACTGCGTAAACCTGAGGGAAAGGAAAGAGCATGGTTTTGCGACCAAGAGAACTGGGTTCGGGAGTCAGTTACGCATGAAGAAGGTATTAGCACCGCCACGCGTCCATCGTACCCGATGGGATCCACGCTTGCTTGTCTCAATCAAAGGGTGATAGAAAAGATGCTGGAAAAAAAACTGGAAAAGGAAAGGAAAGAGAAAGAAGAAAAAATGTAGGGAAAATAAAAGAAGTGCTCGAATGGGCCCTACCACACTGCCTACGTATCTCATCGGGAACATGAGAATCAGAGCGACGTAGTTCCCCTCAATGAGGGTCGCTGTGTGTGTTTTTTAGTGGAAACGTCAGGGTGCGCGTTCCAGCAGTTAGGTGTTGCAGCTCGCCGTTGGGAGACTTAGGCGTTACCTGTTTGCGGTAGAACGGACTTGACGAGTCCTTAAGGAAGGAGTGAAGATATGAGAAGAGAATTATTTGTTTGTTTTGTCTTTTAAGAAAGAAGTGTTTTGTTTATTGGTGTTTAGTAACGCACATTGTATTTAAGTCCTTCATGTAGGATCGAATGCCTCGCATATCAACCCGAAACGGGACATACGCTAAACATTCTAAGAAAGTGAGAGAAGACCCCTCACTATCTCATTCTTACATGAAAGGCTCAAATACAATATTTGTTTTGCCTTTATTAAGTGTTTTTTACTTTGTGTTTTAAGGTGAGAAGAAGAGACTCAAATGGAGGAGTAAAGGTAAAAACTAAAGAGGGAGACTAAGACTCAATCTTAATGTTATCATACATGGTGATCCTATGGTTAATGAGGTTTAAGGAACCTAATCCTAAAAGAAAGGAGAAGAAGACAGAAAGCAACTTACTTCCAAGATGGAAGTTAAGTTATTTATAAGAGGGAAGAAAGAAAATTATGAAAGCAAAGCATCATTAAATGCTTAAACAACACAAATTGAATGATTAAAAGATGAAGGAAGAAATTAGAATGTGGATGCATATCCACACTCAAGTGACTTACCATTAGCCCCTGAAATGGTTAATACAATTATTTACAAGTGAATAAACAAGTTAAGATGAACAAGTAAGGCTTAAACAAGTCAAGAACCAAAGTAAAAGTATCTTAAAGGTTAAGGAAAACCTAAGGTCAGAATGCACATCATAAGAATGCTCTCTAATGCTATGAGATCAAACACAAATCAAATGTACACAAACAATGCCTTAAACCACAAAGAAATGCATTATGAAAGAAGTAGATGAAGAATGAGTGGATATGCAAAGTGATCATGCATTAATGCTTCATGAAAGGGTAAAGTCAGAACCAATGTCACTTAGGAATGGTTTTACAATGCTTGTGAATCATCATGTAGTTCATAGATGAAATGATGTAAGAAGAAGAGATGAAAAAGAGAAAAGAATGAGAAACAAGTTTCACTAAGATGCACAAAGTTACATATCAAAGATGCATATCATGTAAAATGATTGATGAATGCACATGGGAAGTAGCATACCAATGATAAGATGCAAATGGAAAGAATGAAATGGCATACCAAATGCAAACACAATTCATGTTAAGCACAAGAGTAGATAAGATGTGAAAACATGTCAAAAAAGGTAAGTTAAAATGCATAAACACAAACCAAATGCAAGTAAAAACCAACATGACCTATAATTGAGTTAAGAAAGAACTATAATCTTATAAATGAAACCTCTAATCTCACACAAAGCAAACAAGAAAGGCTGGCACAAGTGCCTCATTAAAAGTAAGCTAGAAGAAAGTATAAGAATATGCACAAAGATAACTTCAAATGTAAAGCTCTAAACAAATATCAAGAGCACATATTAAAATCATTATAATTGGCTCTAAACAACCTAAATTAGAAACAAATCAAATATCAAAAGCTCATGGCAAAAATCAAAATGAAACATGCTCAAACAAATCAACAAAGTCATATTGTTTTAGACACTTTAAGATGTTATCTAATCAATGAAAAAAGAATGAATAAAAAATATGATGTGATATGAGAGAAAGAAATCATGCAAGTGCAAGTGTCAATGAATATGAGCATTCAAAAAGAATTTGAAAAGATAATATGAAATAATGCTCAAAAATTCACAAAGTCAGAATAAAAAAATAGAGAAAATTATTTAAATGTGCTAAGATGTCACATGAATTATTTTGGGATTTTTAGAGATCATTTGGTATTTTTAAAAAAAGGAAATCAAAACAATATGGAAAAGAAAATAAAAAATAAAAAGAAATGGGAAGGGGGGTGCAGCGTGAGTAAAATACATGTTGAAAAATCACATTGGGCTCAGCAAGGGGTGTGAAAAGCAATTAAGACCCAATCCACTAACGTGTGATTGTGTGTGCTAGTGTGCATGATCAGTTCCAACGTAATTCAATCATATGCGTTGGATCCAGTCAACAAAATTAATCTCAAAAAGTAAAAGAATCCAATGATCCATAACACGTGAACACAGCAATTATCATGCACGCACGCTCATACCAACAAGTCAAAATTAGAAAAAGAGAAAAAAGAAAGCACGTGAGAGGCATGTGTTATTTTAATGCGCTGGCAATACAATGAACGTTGGATTAATCTCAGGTTGAACAATCATGCAAGATGAATGGATTAGATGTGAGGCATACGATAACAACCATGATGCACATGCACACAAACATCAGATCACAAAAGAAAGCACATGAGATGCACGTGAAATTTTAATGTGCTGGCAAGTTTATAACCGCATGATGCAAAAGATCAACGACCAAGATTAAAACTGAGGATTAAACCCTAAAACATCTCACCGGCCGGAGAAGGACCTCCGGTCATCTTCTCCGACCACTCTCCGGCCACCTACAACCTCAAATATTCCAGAAATTCACATGGCATACATCAAAAGAAAGCTTAGCTCATGTACAATCCAAATCTACCAATGAAAATCACATAGCATGCACGCATAGAGAGATTCGAACACCAACAATTTGCCCTAATTTTTCACCTATGCTCCTAATGAGCTTATCAACTAGCCAGGACTCACACAGCTTCTAGTAAGCTTCAAATCAAGATGAAACAAGCTCAAATCACATGAGTACGAAGCAAAAAGGTTGAGTAAATTAGAACCTGAAACTTGTGAAGGAACTTGAGTTGTAAGAAAACCAGAGATATCTTGAGCTCTTGCACTTGTTGAGCAAAATAAATGCTACTTGTTCTTGAGGTCTTGAAGAACATAGAGAGAATCAAAATGTTGATGAAGCTTCACTTGGAGAATGATATTGATTCAGTGTGTTCTTGCTTCAAGAATGCATTACTGATGATAATGGTGAAATGTAGATGAAGAGGATGATAGAATCGTGTGAGAGAGAGAGAAAGAGAAAATTCAGAGAGAGAGCTTGCGAATTTCAGAGGAAAAAGTGAGAATGAAGTGTTGAAATGAATTTGTGAGTGAGATTTCAATTTATATGTGTGGTTTAGTAGCTTGAACCAAGGTTAACTGGGTGAGTTAAATGAGTTGGAGAGGGTTAACTGAGCTGCCTCTAACTAACTGAGTCAAGTTAGTTAGGGCGAGTGGAAAGAGGTTGTGCTATGGTGTGGTTGATTCATGAGGTTATGGTGAGGTTGATGGAAAAGAGTGGTGGTGATGTGTTGTCTCTGATGCAGCAGAAAGCTTGCATAACAAGCTTTGTTTTCCTTTCTTGTGTATGATGTAGCATAGCATGTCAAGTGTAAGAATGGTGTTTGGCTTAAAGAGGAAAAGAAGAGGCATGGTTTGTATGCGTGTGAACTTAGCTATGACAACAACAACAACAATACATCTTCTTCTAATTTTGGCAGCTTCTCACTTGGTGAAAATGTGAAAGTTTAGAGGTAAAGTTCTTGATGTACCATGGATGAAATGACAAGCATTTGGTGTCATTAGAAAGATGAGGCATAGAAGAATAAGTTTGGTGTGAGAATTAACTTGAATGGAGGCTTGTAGAATGGTGAAAAATGGCTTGGAACTCAAGAATGTGGGACTGGTTCATGGGCGAGGCAAGGTTGTGGCATGGCATGGCAAAATGGTCTATGAGATTCAGCATGATCACACCAACTTGGGACCATCATAACTATCTCATAACTTGCTCAAATTAAAAAAATGTCCAACATGAACATTGTAGAGGGCATGGAAAGGAACAACTTTAATGTTGGAAAGTTTTCCATTTGAAACTTCCTTGATGGAGAAAAATGGCTGGACATTTGGCACACCATGTGTTTGTCAAAATTATGGCCGGTGGGCCTAAGCTTGCCTTGCCATGACTTGGTTTTTGCCTTGATTTTACCAAACTTTGATTGACCATAAATTCCTCAATTTTGATCCAATGGAAGAGTTCTTTACATGGATTTGAAGCTTAGAACATGAACTTTAATTGGCTCAACTTGGACCTGAGGTTTGTTGCTTTTATCATGAAGAAAGAGAGCCTCAAAGTAGGGTGCAAAATGGTCCAAACTTGCGATTTTTGGAAACCCTAAAGTTTCTATTTTTGGCAGTTTTGTAATTTCTTGATTTTTCATTATTCCTCCATCATTTCTTGATCAAATCTTGTCCAATGAACATATATAACTTGAATTTCATGAATTTGAACTTAAAAAGTCAGGAGTTGACTTTTTCATTGCACAATTGACTTTTTCCCAAATTTCTTGATTATCAAGCAACTGATCAATTGAACCTCTTCTGAAATGAACCAATGGCCAATCTTCCATACTTAGATACTTGATATCATGTAGAAAACATTGAGATCAAGTTTGAATCAAAATTTCATAAGGAGCACTCTTGAATTCAAAACCCTAATTTAGACTGTTTTTGTGATAGGAGGTGATGCATTGCCCAATCTTCTTGATGATTTCCCTTCTTCCCATGACTTGTGGGATCAATTAGGATGATATATGATGTAAGAGACCCTTGAGGCTTGTTGAGAAACCTTTGGCTCTTGTTCTCTTGCTTTGGATGCCCAACACCTTTGAGAAACAACTGATCACGTGCCCTTATGCAAGATGCAATGCTAAATGCTTAATGTTTTATTTTTCTATGCTTGAATGCAATGCAATGAAATGAAAGCTCAATCATTGTAGACCTGAACGGATGATAGCGATTACTGTCAGACTTTCAAGGTATGGAGGGATTGAATACCGAAAATAACCAAAAAATTTGCACTCTGTGGAGAAGAAGAAAAGGGATATAAACCCAACCAAATGAACTCTACTTGAATAAAACTCTGATGGGAAGAATAACACTGGAGATATGTCTTTTAGAACAACGCCAGACGACTACTGGCCTGCCACGCTATGGGTGGACTTTAGCAACGTCCTTTGTACAATGCCAAACGACTACTGGCCTGCCACACTACGGGTGGACTTTAGCAATGTCTTTTATACAACGCCAGACGACTACTAGCCTGCCACACTACGGGTGGACTTTAGCAATGTCTTTTGTACAACGCCAGACGACTACTGTCCTGCCACACTACGGGTGGACTTTAGCAACGTCTTTTAGCACAACGCCAGATGACTACTGGCTTGCCGCACTACGGGTGGACTTTAGCAACTTCTTTTAGCACAACGCCAGACGACTACTGGCTTGCCACACTATGGGTGAACTTCCGCCAATCTACGGTTGGACTTTAAACTGTCTTTTTGAATGAAGTCAGACGACTAATGACTTGCCACACTACGGGTGGACTTTCGCAAATCTACAGTTGGACTTTAAACTGTCTTTTTGAATGGAGTCAGACGACTACTGACTTACCACACTGCGGGTGAACTTTTGCCAATCTACGGTTGGACTTGCAGCTGTCTTTTTAAATGGAGTCAGACGACTACTGACTTGCCACACTACGGGTGGACTTTTGCCAATCTACGGTTGGACTTGCTGATTTGCCACCCTAAGATGGACTTTTTCCAATCTACGGTTGGACTTTGCTGTTTTGCCAACCTAAGATGGACTTTTGCCAATCTACGGTTGGACTTTGACAAACTTCCAATACTGGATTACGCTTTGCATGCATATCAGACATCTCTGCTGACTCTACTGAGGAACAATGATCAATGATTTGACCTTAGAGACTCTTGAAAGAATGGTATCTCTGTTGGAGAATGAGGGAACAATCCATCTGCTCTAAATTGACACACTTGCCAAAAATAAATTTGACTTTGAGATGTAGGAAAGTGATGACTCTGCCAGGAATTACTTCGTCTGACTGGGGGCGAATTCTGGTCATAGCAACTCCGCTGGGGATGAGAATTTTCTGACTTGGCTGGGGAAAGAATGTACTAACACTCTGCTGAAGAAGACAAGTCATTAAAACTCTGCTTGGGGATCTATCAAATCCGAGGAGAATATGCTAACACTCTGCTGAGGAAGAGATTCTGTTGACCCGCTAAACTTCTGCGGGGAAGAAAAACAACTCAGCTGGGGAGTATTGTTGATAAGATTCAATGCTGAACTCTGTGGGGAGTATAATTATCAGAGATGCGATCTTGCTGGGAACCGAAACTACTCCGTCAGGGATACACAAATCCTGGTTGGAAGACATTCTGTTGTGATATGCTAGGAAAAAGCCCCTAGAGATCTGCTGGGAGCATACACAGAAAATCCACGGTAATCTGTTGAGGAACAAAGCTGTCAAGCTTAGAATAAGAGTCACAATGTCCCATGCTAGGCACACCTTCTGCTTGACGACTCCACCGGGGATAATGAGTTTACAATAAACTCTGCTGGGGAGAACTGCTTCAAAGCGTCTCTCGCTGGGGAATGTCCCTTAAGAGGATTTTACAGAAGACCAAGCATCTTCAAACTCTTAAACAAATGTCGAGACTTGAGAGGTCACTCTACTGGAAATAATAGATCTAGAACACATCTCGCTGGGGAATTTTATGATGCCCCATGCTTGGGAGAGTCAACAAATTGCTTTTGCTCCATGATTACACGACTGATCTGAAGAAATCATCCCAAGAGGATTTTACAGAAGACTTGGCATCTTCAAACTCCTAGACACTCGTTGAGTGTTGAACATTAACTGCGAGGTCTGCGAAGCAACTCTACTGGGGAATTCACAACCGTTATCGACACAAAAAAGCTTGTAGCTGTTGGAAGTTATGAATAGGATAATCGACTTAATAAGATACAACACTACCCAGTTGAAATTAACTTGTCGATATCGAATCGCCTCGAGCGATCGTCGGCCGAATGATGGACTCAATCAGTAAACGCTGTGACAAAAGGTGACATGTGAACCTTCTCCTGAACCTGCCTGCCCCAGTCTTCTGCATGGGGATAAGTGATTCCTCGTCTAGAAGACATGATCCATGCTCTTGGAATACTTGTACCTGTTACCTGCAACAAAAGAATATGCACACGTGCCCTAGGATATTGCGTGGTTTGAATCCACCATCCAGGATTACTCAACATTCAAAGTGATTTTAAATGTTTTTCTGCGCATGTTATTTGTAAGGCCACAGTGTTTTCAAATGCAATGTTTTATCAAAAATTTGGACGTTTTTGCAAACAAAGCAGTAAAAACAAAATAAGAAGCTTTTGACTGAAATCCAATTTATTGATTGAAAATGCCCAGAATAGGCAAGTACAATTGGGAAGCAAACCCTGGAAAGAGGAGATTGCTGTAAATTGAGAAAAGAAACTATCCTAATGGCAATGTGAAAACGACATTCCACTGAGTTTCAATTCTGCTATGGCCAGTATGTCTTCAAGACTCCCTGACCTTGCCTTCTGAGGAGTGATTAGACTGATCCTTACCCTTTGGAAAGTCAGTTGTTGAAACGGTGATGGAGTACAGATAACTCAAACTGTAATCGTTCGCTTAAATCCCTCTTTTGCATGGACCGCCCTTTCAGGTTTTCAATCCATCGGGATACCCTTTTTTGCCTGAGTTGTCCTCGCGGATTTTCAACTCACCGGGTGTACAATTTTTTATTTATTTTATATCCCTAATTTTTGCCAGAACCTTTTTATTTTGTTTTTCTGGTTCGCCGGGATGCCCCTTTTTTGCCTGGACTTTTCTTTTTTTGTCCAGCAGGTCTATTTATGCGAAGTGTTTTTTGACTACGTCTGAGTTGACAGGGGATGGAAAGTCTTCACCGTCCATGGTTGTAAGTAACAAGGCTCTGCCCGAGAAGACCTTTTTAACCACGAATGGACCTTCATAGTTGGGAGTCCATTTGCCCCTGTGATCTGTACTAGGAGGAAGGATCCTTTTGAGTACCACATCTCCCACTTTGTAAACCCGAGGACACACCTTTTGGTCAAATGCTTGCTTCATCCTCCGCTGGTATAGCTGCCCATGACACACAGCTGCCAGTCGTTTCTCTTCAATAAGGCTCAACTGATTAAATCTAGCACGAACCCATTTAGCTTCGCTAACTTGACATCCATCATGACTCTGAGGGATGGAATCTTAACTTCAACCGGTAGTACTGCCTCCATACCGTATACCAGTGAGAATGGTGTTGCCCCAGTGGACGTGCGTACTGACGTTCGGTACCCATGCAAAGCAAATGGTAGCATCTCATGCCAATCTTTATATGTGATAACCATTTTCTACACAATCTTCTTAATATTCTTGTTGGCCGCCTCCACAACGCCATTCATCTTCGGACAATAAGGAGAAGAATTGTGAAGCTCAATTTTGAAGTCCCGGCACAGCTCAGCCATCATTTTGTTATTCAGATTAGAACCATTATCAGTGATGATTCTCTCGGGCACTCCATAGTGACAAATGATATCCCGTTTCAGGAAACGAGCTACAACTTTCTTAGTGACATTGGCATAAGATGCTGCTTCAACCCATTTAGTGAAATAATCAATGGCGACCAAGATGAAACGATGGTCGTTTGAAGCAGTAGGCTCAATCTTTTCGATCATGTTGATGCCCCACATGGCAAAGGGCCAAGGAGAGGACATGACACTCAACGAATTCGGAGGAACATGTACTTTGTCTGCATAAATCTGGCATTTATGACACTTGCGGGCGTACCTGCAACAATCTGCTTCCATTGTCAACCAATAATACCCCAACCTCAATCATTTCTTTGCCATTTCATGTCCTCCGGCATGAGTACCGAAAGAGCCTTCATGTACTTCCTGCATTAACAAGTCTGCTTCGTGTCTATCCACGCATCTGAGCAGAACCATGTCGAAATTCCGTTTGTACAGCACGTCATCCTGATTCAAGAAGAAGCTACCAGCCAACCTTCTCAACGTCTTCTTATCTTTGGTAGATGCCCCAGGCGGGTACTCTTGACTTTTCAAGAAACACTTGATGTCATAAAACCATGGCTTGTCATCAGACGCTGCATCAACAACAAACAAGAATGCAGGTCTGTCAAGACGAGACACTTCAATCTTAGGTACATGGTTCCATCTTTACACTTTAATCATAGAAGACAATGTGGCCAAGTCATCAGCAAACTTATTCTCATCTCGAGGAATGTGGTACAGCTTCACCGTTGTGAAAAATGTCAGTAATCTCCTCGTATAATCTCTATACGGAACTAGATGCGCTTAGTGCGTGTACCAACTCCCTTTCACTTGATTGATTACCTAAGCTGAATCACCGAAAATATCGAGGGTCTTAATTCGCAAATTAAACGCCTCCTCGATCCCCATTATACAAGCTTCATACTCTGCTTTATTGTCGGTGCATCCGAACATTACTCGGGCAGTGAAAGGCATATGAACACCTTCCGGTGTGATAAGAATTGCTCCAACTCCGCACCCATTCATATTGACGGCCCCATCAAACATCAAACTCCATTTGGATTCAGGGTCTGGCCCCTCCCCCGGGAGTGGTTCCTCGCAATATTTAGCTTTGAGAAACATGATGTCCTCGTCAGGGAAATCAAACTTCATGGGTTGGTAATCATCAATCGGCTGTTGCGCAAGATAGTCTGACAAGATACTTCCTTTGATGGCCTTTTTAGAAGTATACTGGATATCATATTCAGTCAAAACCATTTGCCACTGTGCAACTCTGCCTGTTAGTGCTGGTTTCTCGAAAATGTATTTGATAGGATCCATTTTTGAAATCAACAAGGTTGTGTGCCTGAGCATATACTCCCTCAATCGCTTAGCAGCCCATGCAAGTACACAACATGTCTTCTCAAGCATTGAGTAGCGGGACTCGCAGTCATTGAACTTTTTGCTCAGGTAGTAGATAACATGCTCCTTCCTACCTGTCTCGTCATGTTGACCGAGAACACAACCCATAGAACCTTCAAGCACTGTCAAATACATTATCAAAGGTCTTCCCGAAACTGGAGGCATGATAATTGGAGGTTCCTGCAAGTATTCTTTTATTTTATCGAATGCCAATTGGCAATCGTCATTCCACCTAACCGTTTGATCTTTTCTTAGCAGTTTGAATATTGGTTCGCATGTGGCTGTTAGGTGAGATATGAACCTTGCAATGTAGTTCAATCTACCCAGAAAACCACGAACCTCTTTTTCTGTTCTCGGTTCAGGCATGTCTTGTATTGCTTTCACTTTGGCACGATCAACCTCAATCCCTTTTTCACTCACAATGAAACCCAGCAACTTTCTAGAACGCACCCCAAAAGTCCACTTGTTCGGATTCAACCTTAATCGGAACTTTCTTAACCTTTCAAAAACCTTTTTCAAGTTAACCAGATGTTCTTCTTCCGTTCGCGACTTGGCGATCATGTCATCCACATAACACTCAATCTCTTTGTGAATCAAGTCGTGGAATAACGTTACCATTGCCCGCTGATACGTTGCCCCTGCGTTTTTCAACCCAAAAGGCATCACCTTATAACAGTACGTACCCCATGAGGTAATGAACGTGGTCTTCTCCATATCCTCAGGTGCCATCTTAATCTGGTTGTACCCGGAGAAACCGTCCATAAAAGAGAACACTGAAAACTGAGCTGTATTGTCAACCAGCACATCAATGTGGGGTAGTGGAAAATCATCTTTCGGACTAGCTTTGTTAAGATCTCGATAATCCACACACATTCTCACCTTTCCGTCTTTCTTTGGTACCGACACGATGTTGGCTACCCAGGGAGGGTAATTAGTCACAGCAAGAAACCCTGCGTCCCACTGCTTCTGAACTTATTCTTTGATCTTTATGGCCATATCGGGATGAGTCCGACGAAGTTTCTGCTTGACTGGCAAGCATTCTTCTCTCAATGGCAGCCTGTGTACAACAATATCAGTATCCAACCCTGGCATGTCTTGATACGACCAGGCGAAGATATCAACATATTCACACAACATCTCAATCAAAGCTTTCTTCACATCTGCTTGCAGGCTGGCGCCAATCTTGATCTCTTTCTTAGCATCCTCGGTACCAATATTGATGATCTCTATGGTCTCTTGATGAGGCTGGATGGCCCTTTCCTCTTGTTTTAACAATCTGGCCAGTTCCTCAGGGAGTTCACAGCCTTTCTCATCCCCTTCTTTGGCTTGATAAATCGGTTTGTCAAAGTCATACATAGCCATAGCAGAACCGTTATCAATGGAATCCGGAGGATCAAGTCTGCACGAACGGGTTCATGCTTTATTTTAGAATTTATTTTAAAACAAAAAGAAACGAAACATTTCCATTTTAATATTTTTTGTGCAAAAATAAAAAAATGAAAGACAAAGAACAAAATTTGAGTGCAAAACGTCCTTTATTGATGATTAAAATTGCAAATGCAAACAGGTGGCCCTACAAATGACTCTGTACGCCTTGGGCATAGCGCAAGATTTTAACATGCATTATGGTTAGAAAAACAAAGAAAAATACTCTGTTTGAAGAGTAACTTGAACGACTTCTTCAACGAACCAGTTCTGCAATTGTTGTCCCGGAGCACGTGGGCGTACCCAGTTATCCAAGTCACAGTCACTATCAACACCATCTTCTGTAGCTGCACAAGACTGATCTGGGTAAATGATTCCCCCACTGCTGAAAGTGATGGGTCCATTGTTCTCCGCAACTGAAGTCATAGAGGGCTGATAGCCAATACCAAACTTGTCCTCCTTCATTGGTGTCTCTATCAGCTTGCCCCAGCCTTGGGCATTGCCTGCTCTGACAACCTCGACAGCTTGCTTATAGGACGAAATGGATGTACCGACTCTATCTAGAGTAAGGGCAGATTCAGAAACTTTATCAATATTCACCGCCTCGAATGACTGGCAAAGCATTTCGTGAATTTCCCCATCCATCTCAACATACTTGAACGTGGACAAATGACTGACAAAGATGTCTTCTTCACCACACACATTCACTACTTGTCCCTCGAACTCATATTTCAGCTTCTGATGTAAAGTGGATGTAACAGCCCCGGCCGCATGAATCCAAGGGCGACCTAATAAACAGCTATAAGCATGTTGTATATCCATCACGTGGAATGTAGACTTGAACACTTAAGGTCCGATTTGCACAGGTAATTCCACTTCACCAAACACAGATCTTTTCGTCCCGTCGAATGCTCTGACAACCAAATCACTTGGCCTTAAAATCAAACCATCAACCTCTAGCTTCATCAGCGCCTGCTTAGGCAAGACATTGAGCGAGGAACCAGTGTCTACCAACATGTGAGACAACACTGCACCCCTGCACTCCATTGTAATGTACAAAGCTTTGTTGTGGTTTCTGCCTTCAGGAGTCAAATCTCTGCTCGTGAAACCCAATCCATGGCTGACATTGACATTAGAAATCACACCCTCTAGCTGATTGATGGTTATTTCCTGTGGAACGTAGGCTCTCTTCAACACTTTCAGCAAAGCCTCTCGGTGTGCGTCAGAACACATCAACAATGACAAAATTGAAATCTTCGAGGGCGTCTAGTTCAGTTGATCAACAATCTTGTAATCACTTTTCTTTATTATCCGCATAAACTCTTCTACCTCATTATCAAAGGTAATCTTGGTCTCTGTTTCTGGCACAGGCACACTCTCAACCACCTGTTTCCTTTAGCTTTTGCCGCAACCTCAACTTCTTTATCCCTGCGCAAAGTTTGGGGAGCAAACAACCTTCCACTCCTAGTGAAGCCACCTACATCACCCACATTATCAATATTTGAACTGGCTGATGTCCCGACTTCCTGCTTTTTCCCTTCATAATACACGTCTGCCCTATAGTGCCATGGGATTGCTTTCGTAGATGTAAACGGAACTGGTCCTGGCACCGTGATGGTAACAGGACTGGATCTTTCTTGCATAACACTTGCCACAAGAGCTGTACTTGCAGGCACTTGAATTTCTGCAGGAGTATAATAAATGTTCACAATTGACACCTCATCAATATTTTTCACAACCCGGTCAAACTGTAGACGAACCTCGTCAATCAGACTCTACAAACCAACTCTCAATTTATCACAGCCATTCTCTTGGTCCATACATTCAGAACAATCTTGATCACAACCTGGGAACACCTGTCCCTTTAAAAAATGATCTTTCACCACTAGCCATGAAGTCTTCACCTGACTGATATCTGCCACCAAGTTCAATCTCTTTCCGTCCTCAACGGCGTGCACATCTGCCACACCATGGTTAGGCATGGGGTTTTGGATAACATTAGGAGGCAACGAGAAATTGATTGCTTTAGCATCGATCAAGTCTTGCACCTTATTCTGAAACGCCCAACACTTTTCAGTAGTATGCCCCTGAGCACCTGAGTGGAAATCACAGCGAGCGTTAACATCAAAATTAGGTGGCAAGTTGCCAACGGCAGGACGTCTCATAGTACGAAGTTCAACCAACTTCAGTTGTAGTAACTGAGGTAACAATGCTGAATAGGTCATAGGGAGAGGGTCAATCTTACGGTCCCTCTGCCTAGACCTTTCCTGGAAAGGAGGTTGTTGTTGTTGCTGCTGAGCCTGCTGTTGTGGTTGTTGTTGCTGAACAGATGGTGCTGGGATTGTCACTGCACCTACCTGGTGATAAGCCTGAGAACGTCCTCGTCCCCGTCCTCTATACACAGCGTTTGTATCACCTTCTCTCCTTTTCTGACCACTAGCAAAGGGTTTCTTCGCTCCAGAAGAGCCATCCCCACTTACATCCTGGATCTTCCCAAGTTTCAACAGACTCTCGATCCTTTCCCCAGGAATCACAATATTAGAAAATCCGGTCGATGGACAAGCAGCTAATCTTTCAAGGAATTCCCCTTGCAGGGTACCCATAAACATATCTGCCATTTCTCTATCCAGCAAAGGAGGTTGAACCTGAGCAGCCATTTCTCTCCACCTTTGAGCGTATTCCTTGAAACTTTCCTTAAGATTTTGTGACAACCCTTGCAGTTGAGTGCGGTTGGGCACCATGTCGATATTATACTGGTATTACTTTAGAAACGCCTCTGCCAGATCCTTCCAGCTTCTCACAGGCGCTCTGTTCAATTTCATATACCAAGTCAACGAAGCTCCGGCCAAACTATCTTGAAAGTAATGCATCCATAACTTCTCATCATCAGTATGGGTTGAAATCCTCCCAAAATAGGCCTGAATATGTGTCCGGGGACACGTATTGCCATGATATTTGTCAAAAGTAGGCGGCTTGAACTTTGGAGGAATTTTGACTCCAAGTACCAGACCCAAACTAGTAACATCAATACCCATAGAATTCTTGCACTCTATACCCCTGATCTTCTCAGCCAGCTCATCATACCTTCTGTCACCAGGATTACCCATATCAGCATCCAGCAGGGTGAATTGGTCTTCCAGAACATCTTCTTGAACACCACCAACATTCTGCCATTTCCATTACCCGGATTACCAACAGGACGAGGGTTGCCAATAGGAGGAGGAGTGCCATGTGCCTGTGAATTGTCATTCTGATTACCTCCCGGCGTGGCCTCTGGACGCTCGACCATAAGTCTCAATCTCTCTTGAGTTTGTGCCATGCCAGTCATGAGAGTCATGAACTGGTCCATGCGTGCCCTCATCTCAGCCAAATCATTCTGCATTTGATCCATAATCCTTGCTTGATTTCTTCGAGTTGAGTATTGGTGAATGTGATTCTCAGCTATAATGCCTGAAACCAAATAAAGGTTAGAGACCCTGCCACGAGTACCTAAAAAACAAGCAACAAAAATACAACATGATATGCCATGCAATGCAACTTCCATGTTTATCACTTCCGAGGTGCTCTACACTCTGATTCCAATCTTAGCCACAAAAATCTTAAGATCAGAAATCGTGGTATGAAGAGACGTGCCGTGATTATGTGCTCGTGTACAAATAACAGCCAGAGGAACATTTCTGAATAACCTGCTCATTTAAATTAAAAGGACACATACACACAATGTTCAACAATGAATTTAAACATCATACATCAAAAGGTGGATTCATCAACAAGCCTGATGATATCCATCAACAAAATTACATCAAGAGAAATGAACAAACTATCAATCCTATAACTCTAGATCC
Organism: Lathyrus tuberosus; assembly: GCA_022829125.1. Taxonomy (NCBI): domain Eukaryota; kingdom Viridiplantae; phylum Streptophyta; class Magnoliopsida; order Fabales; family Fabaceae; genus Lathyrus; species Lathyrus tuberosus. The sequence continues at coordinate 4,358,458 of JALAZF010000406.1, forward strand.
TTAAACTTGTCGCTTGAATATTTGACCTCGTCAAAGAGTATGCGAGTGCGCTGGTGATTTGGTCTTTCGATTAACTCCTTGATCAAAATATCTCTTCTTATGAGAGCTTCAGTCAATGACCCCATACACATCAGGAGAGCTTCATCATCACAAACCCCTTTGTGCCTCTTCACGCCGGCTTGTATCTTGAGTTTCTCCACATCTACCCTGGCCCCTAAAGCTCGTTCTTAGAAGTCTTCAGCTCCTCTCTGGCACTTACCAATTGCTCTTGACTTTCACCAAGGTTCTCCCGATACTCTCTCCATTGTTCATCTCCCTTTTTTAGCTCCTCGTCCTTGATCTTCAACTGTTCTTGCAACTCGGCGTTTTTTATTCTAACCTCATCCCAGGCTTGCTGAAGCTTGGCTAGCGTGTCCTTGGTCTGAGCTAAAGTCTGTTTGGTCTTCTTATGAGCTTGAGTGGCAGCATCGGCACCTTTACTAATTTTTTGGAAGTATTGAGCTCTTTCGGCGAAATCCTCTTCTCTTGCAGCTAAGATTCTTTCGGCGTCTTGGGCTCTATGCTCCAATTCTTTGTTGGCGTGCAAAGCATTTTGAAGAAGACTACTCAGATCTGAATTCTCCACATGAAGCTCCTTTACCAACTTCTGCAGCTTGTCAAACTCCTCAATGGCTACCCTGGTAGGTTGTTCTGGCATTACAGGATAGAGAGGGGGTTCCCTTGAAAAAGGCAAGAGTAACTCGTCCACCTTTATTTCAAACCATCTTTCGTACTCAGGATAAGCTCTACAATCCATTTTCCCGAAAACTGTTTTTCCTGTTTTACGTTGGTGACCCCAAGCATTCACAATTTCTTGCAACATTTCCTCATTTTCAGTCCCTGTAAAGAACAAAGATTTCTCAACATCCTGATCTGTGGGAGGAGACCTGGAAGCGTATCCAAACTGTCTAATGGCCAGGATCGGGTTATAATTAATTCCCCTTTTCCTGCCGATTAGAGGCACATTGGGAAAATTCCCACAATTGGCGATAATCTTTATTCCCATCAGCTTACGATCGAACCAGACGATGTTATCAGCAGTTAATCCCATTATCCGCTTGGACCATTTTACGGAATCCTTAGTTTCTACAAAAACACCCGCCTGAGGTAAATGTTTCAAAAACCAACGAGCTAAAAGTGGAGTGCAACAATTGACAGGTCCTCCCCTTCTCTTTTCATTCTTGAAGTGTACCGAGTAGTAAAAATCTCCTAACAAAGTAGGAACCGGATTTTTGAGAACAAAAACTCGTATGGCCTGCATATCCACAAAATCTTGTTGATTAGGGAAAAGAATAATGCCATATATGCACAAAGCCAGGATGGAGTTATAAACCGCCCAATTCTTCGCTTCAGCAGCCTCTTGAGCTTGGTCAGTAAGAAAGGCTAAGTGAAAACCTTTGACCCCATTTTTGATAGCCACATTTCCTTTTAACACTGAATCTTTCACCTGCCCCGCAGCTGCAATCTCCTCTATGCTAGGATGACTTCCAGAAAAGAATGGCAAAGCTGATTCGACTGGAGTTCCCAAAATAAATGAGAACTCCTCCAAAGTAGGCATCAAAATGTAATCAGGGAAAAGAAAGCATCTCAACGAAGGCTCATAAAACTGCAGCAATGTGTGAAGGGCATCATGCTCATACTGTGTGATTTTGCGGACCATCTCAACCAATTTCCCATATTTCTTCTGGAAGTTGACGAAAACACCAGGGTCATCCATGGCTATCACCTTATGCAGTAAATCCAAGGTAGGTTCTGGGAACTTGTAGGCAACATTGCGTTTTCTCTCGAGAACCGTCTCTGTCGAAACCATTGATTGGAATCAGAAGTGTAATAAGCACCTGTAAATGACAAACATGAATGTTATGACATGATAATGCAATGCAAAAGGGCATGGTATCAGCGTGCTCTGTGTCTGTGCTGGACTGTGTGCACGGTGTCTATACAAGTCTGAGAATAATACTGTAGATAGAAACCCACTGACTGTAACAAGTTACATCATCTCTCTATGAAAATATCAGAGTATCAGGGTATGTGGGAAGCATGGTTATCTGCAAACCTGTAAACACCCGCCAATACTCACATGTGGGTACTAGAACAACGGTTCCTCAGTTTCAGATTCTCTATTTTGAGAAGCAAAAGCACATTCAGCCCGTAGGATACAATGTTATCGCCAAACAAAGAGATCGTCCACTGATTCCCCAAAAATAAAGGCCATCCTATGCAAGTTCCAAAGTGGGCCCTCGGGTGCAAATGGGTTTGCTACAAAATGTGGCCTGCCACTGTCACCACTAAAGAAGGATACTTCCACTAAGGTCCTCAATGATCGGTCACCAGAGTCGACAGCTTTCTAGGTTAACACCCTGAAATGCACAGGACACGCAAATCAGAACATCTCCCAGGAAAACCTCGTCTGGTTGTGGATTTCGTATAAACCATACGTAACAAGATGCTACGTAGGCCACACTACCGTCCACGCTAGTCCTATGTATGTACTCAAGCCTGTGTAATGGGCTTATCTCTCAGAATACCCATCCCGCCAAACAGAAAACCAGCACAGCACAGTCCAGTATAATAATGATATGTAATGTAAATACAGTAATGCAGTAAATACAGTAATGTACAGTAAAGCAATAATAAAGTAAATAGCAATACAGTAAAAATAGTAAAGCAGCAAAAAAGCAAACACCCAATGAAAGAAAAACAGACAAGCGCTAGGAATGACTCGCTAAGGAAACCATAGATTCTGGGTTCGATCCCCAGCAGAGTCGCCAGCTGTCGCTCCCGGGATTTTCATCCAAGTACAAACGCGAAAGTGGCACGGAAACTGAGTCGCCAGCAATGTGTATTTATCCCAAGAGAGGGAAAGGAAACACTGCGTAAACCTGAGGGAAAGGAAAAAGCATGGTCTTGCGACCAAGAGAACTGGGTTCGGGAGTCGGTTACGCATGAGGAAGGTATTAGCACCCCCACGCGTCCATCATACCCGATGGGATCCACGCTTGCTTGTCTCGATCAAAGGGTGATAGAAAAGATGCTGGAAAAAAAACTGGAAAAGGAAAGGAAAGAGAAAGAAGAATAAATGTAGGGAAAATAAAAGAAGTGCTCGAATGGGCCCTACCCCACTGCCTACGTATCTCATCGGGAACATGAGAATCAGAGCGACGTAGTTCCCCTCAACGAGGGTCACTGTGTGTTTTTTTTAGTGGAAACGTCAGGGTGCGCGTTCCAGCAGTTAGGTGTTGCAGCTCGCCGTTGGGAGACTTAGGCGTTACATGTTCGCGGTAGAACGGACTTGACGAGTCCTTAAGGAAGGAGTGAAGAGATGAGAAGAGAATTATTTGTTTGTTTTGTCTTTTAAGAAAGAAGTGTTTTGTTTATTGGTGTTTAGTAACGCACATTGTATTTAAGTCCTTCATGTTGGATCGAATGCCTCGCATATCAACCCGAAACGGGACATACGCTAAACATTCTAAGAAAGTGAGAGAAGACCCCTCACTATCTCATTCTTACATGAAAGGCTCAAATACAATATTTGTTTTGCCTTTATTAAGTGTTTTTTACTTTGTGTTTTAAGGTGAGAAGAAGAGACTCAAATGGAGGAGTAAAGGTAAAAACTAAAGAGGGAGACTAAGACTCAATCTTAATGTTATCATACATGGTGATCCTATGGTTAATGAGGTTTAAGGAACCTAATCCTAAAAGAAAGGAGAAGAATACAGAAAGCAACTTACTTCCAAGATGGAAGTTAAGTTATTTCTAAGAGGGAAGAAAGAAAATTATGAAAGCAAAGCATCATTAAATGCCTAAACAACACAAATTGAATGATTAAAAGATGAAGGAAGAAATTAGAATGTGGATGCATATCCACACTCAAGTGACTTACCATTAGCCCCTGAAATGGTTAGTACAATTATTTACAAGTGAAGAAACAAGTTAAGAAACAAGTTAAGATGAACAAGTAAGGCTTAAACAAGTCAAGAACCAAAGTAAAAGCGTCTTAAAGGTTAAGGAAAACCTAAGGTCAGAATGCACATCATAAGAATGCTCTCTAATGCTATGAGATCAAACACAAATCAAATGTACACAAACAATGCCTTAAACCACAAAGAAATGCATTATGAAAGAAGTAGATGAAGAATGAGTGGATATGCAAAGTGATCATGCATTAATGCTTCATGAAAGGGTAAAGTCAGAACCAATGTCACTTAGGAATGGTTTTACAATGCTTGTGAATCATCATGTAGTTCATAGATGAAATGATGTAAGAAGAAGAGATGAAAAAGAGAAAAGAATGAGAAACAAATTTCACTAAGATGCACAAAGTTACATATCAAATATGCATATCATGTAAAATGATTGATGAATGCACATGGGAGACGAGAGATGAGAGAAAGAATGAATCAAAAATATGATGTGAGATGAGAGAAAGAAATCATGCAAGTGCAAGTGTCAATGAATAAGAGCATTCAAAAAGAAATTGAAAGGAAAATATGAAATAATGCTAAAAATTTCACAAAGTCAGAATAAAAAAATAGAGAAAATTATTTAAATGTGCTAAGATGTCACATGAATTATTTTGGGATTTTTAGAGATCATTTGGTATTTTTAAAAAAAGGAAATCAAAACAATATGGAAAAGAAAATAAAAAATAAAAAGAAATGGGAAGGGGGTGCAGCGTGAGTAAAATACATGTTGAAAAATCACATTGGGCTCAGCAAGGGGTGTGAAAAGCAATTAAGACCCAGTCCACTAACGTGTGATTGTGTTTGCTAGTGTGCATGATCAGTTCCAATGTAATTCAATCATAAGCATTGGATCCAGTCAACAAAATTAATCTCAAAAAGTAAAAGAATCCAATGATCCATAACACGTGAACACATCAATTATCATGCACCCACGCTCCTACCAACAACTCAAAATCAAAAAAAGAGAAAAAAGAAAGCACGTGAGAGGCATGTGTTATTTTAATGTGTTGGCAATACAATGAACGTTGGATTAATCTCAGGTTGAACAATTATGCAAGATGAATGGATTAGACGTGAGGCATACGATAACAACCATGATGCACATGCACACAAATATCAGATCACAAAAGAATGCACGTGAGATGCACGTGAAATTTTAATGTGCTGGAAAGTTTATAACCACATGATGCAAAAGATCAACGGCCAAGATTAAAACTGAGCATTAAACCCTAAAACATCTCACCGGCCGGAGAAGGACCTCCGATCATCTTCTCCGGCCACTCTCCGACCACCTACAACCTCAAATATTCCAGAAATTCACATGGCATACATCAAAAGAAAGCTTAGCTCATGTACAATCCAAATCTACCAATGAAAATCACATAGCATGCACGCATAGAGAGATTCGAACACCAACAATTTGCCCTAATTTTTCACCTATGCTCCTAATGAGCCTATCAACTAGCCAGGACTCACACAGCTTCTAGTAAGCTTCAAATCAAGATGAAACAAGCTCAAATCACATGAGTACGAAGAAAAAAGGTTGAGTAAATTAGAACCTGAAACTTGTGAAGGAACTTGAGTTGTAAGAAAACCAGAGATATCTTGAGCTCTTGCACTTGTTGAGCAAAATAAATGCTACTTGTTCTTGAGGTCTTGAAGAACATAGAGAGAATCAAAATGTTGATGAAGCTTCACTTGGAGAATGATATTGATTCAGTGTGTTCTTGCTTCAAGAATGCATTACTGATGATAATGGTGAAATGTAGATGAAGAGGATGATAGAATCGTGTGAGAGAGAGAGAGAGAGAGAGAAAATTCAGAGAGAGAGCTTGCGAATTTCAGAGGAAAAAGTGAGAATGAAGTGTTGAAATGAATTTGTGAGTGAGATTTCAATTTATATGTGTGGTTTAGTAGCTTGAACCAAGGTTAACTGGGTGAGTTAAATGAGTTGGAGAGGGTTAACTGAGCTGCCTCTAACTAACTGAGTCAAGTTAGTTAGGGCGAGTGGAAAGAGGTTGTGCTATGGTGTGGTTGATTCATGAGATTATGGTGAGGTTTATGGAAAAGAGTGGTGGTGATGTGTTGTCTCTGATGTAACAGAAAGCTTGCATAACAAGCTTTGTTTTCCTCTCTTGTGTATGATGTAGCATAGCATGTCAAGTGTAAGAATGGTGTTTGGCTTAAAGAGGAAAAGAAGGGGCATGGTTTGTATGCGTGTGAACTGAGCTATGACAACAACAACAATAATACATCTTCTTCTAATTTTGGCAGCTTCTTACTTGGTGAAAACGTGAAAGTTTAGAGGTAAAGTTCTTGATGTACCATGGATGAAATGGCAAGCATTTGGTGTCATTAGAAAGAGGAGCCATAGAAGAACATGTTTGGTGTGAGAATTGACTTGAATGGAGGCTTGTAGAATGGTGAAAAATGGCTTGGAACTCAAGAATGTGGGACTGGTTCATGGGCGAGGCAAGGTTGTGGCATGGCATGGAAAAATGGCCTATGAGATTCAGCATGATCACACCAACTTGGGACCATCATAACTATCTCATAACTTGCTCAAATTAAAAAATGTCCAACATGAACATTGTAGAGGGCATGGAAAGGAACAACTTTGATGTTGGAAAGTTTTCCATTTGAAACTTCCTTGATGGAGAAAAATGGCTGGACATTTGGCACACCATGTGTTTGTCAAAATTATGGCCGGTGGGCCTAAGCTTGCCTTGCCATGACTTGGTTTTTGCCTTGATTTTACCAAACTTTGATTGATCATAACTCCCTCAATTTTGATCCAATGGAAGAGTTCTTTACATGGATTTGAAGCTTAGAACATGAAATATAATTGGCTCAACTTGGGCCTGAGGTTTGGAGCTTTTATCATGAAGAAAGAGAGCCTCAAAGTAGGGTGCGAAATGGTCCAAACTTGCCATTTTTGGAAACCCTAAAGTTTCTATTTTTGGCAGTTTTGTAATTTCTTGATTTTTCATTATTCCTCCATCATTTCTTGATCAAATCTTGTCCAATGAACATATATAACTTGAATTTCATGAATTTGACCTTAAAAAGTCAGGAGTTGACTTTTTCACTGCACAGTTGACTTTTTCCCAAATTTCTTGATTATCAAGCAACTGATCAATTGAACCTCTTCTGAAATGAACCAATGGCCAATATTCCATCCTTAGATACTTGATATCATGTAGAAACCATTGAGATCAAGTTTGAATCAAAATTTCATCAGGAGCACTCTTGAATTCAAAACCCTAATTTGGACTGTTTTTGTGATAGGAGGTGATGCATTGCCCAATCTTGATGATTTCCCTTCTTCCCATGACTTGTGGGATCAATTAGGATGATATATGATGTAAGAGACTCTTGAGGCTTGTTGAGAAACCTTTGGCTCTTGTTCTCTTGCTTTGTGTAGCGAGCGATTTTGGACGCGGTTCTTAAGCGCTGGTCGCTCTCTGCGGTTTGAGCTTTGACTACAGGTCGATTCATTTTTTATCCTATTGTGAGCTGAATAAGGAAGGGAAATAGATGTCTCCAATTAACCCTGCTTTGCATACTGAGTTTAAACAGCGGTCTGTTAGGTTACGGATGCTATCAATGTGGGGGGCCTTTGTACTGGTTATTTGTATTTTCGCCAATACTGTTTTCTTTCTTTTTTACTTGGGCAAAAAGTTTCTGGCGGGGAACAAGGATTAGGATGTTAGGACTGATGCTTTTGAATTACTGCTTTTGATTGATGGGGATATGGGATTTGGGTTTTTTGTTGATTGCGCTCGCTAAGATCTTTTCTTTCGATCTTATGCCTACGTATTCCCGTTTACCGAAACAGTGAAATAAGAGCGTTCGTAGTTCCTCCTATTCTATGGGAGGAAATGGGTGTTTTGGTTTCTTGTTCAAAGCCCAAGACGTGAAGCGAAAGGTGGTTTGTATCTTGTTCAAAGCCCAAGATGTGAAGCTGAAAGGTCTATTTGTATCTTGTTCAAAGCCCAAGACGTGAAGCTGAAAGACCTCGACTTTAGAGAGAATTTGTCATCTCTAAAGAGGGAGAAGGAGAATTACTTTAACTGGGATACGCGGATCCGAGCAATGCCTTAATTTCCAAAGAAAGGGTTTTAACCTGAAGGAGAAGACTTTAACTCAGTGTAGAGCAATGCCATCTTTCCTTAGGAATTCCTTATGCTAAAAGAAGGACAGTGGCATGGATGTAGATGACCCAGAGGCTTGCCGCTTACAGCGATTAGATGAAGGGAAAGGGAGTTGTTGATGTTTGTGTACTGTGAACGAGGCACAGCTTTGATGCTAAAAGGTTAATTGGATCAACCAGTGGTTTTCTTATACAAAGCCTAAGAGGAGGCCAATTTCCGCTAGGAAAATCATTATACAAAGCCTAAGAGGAGGCTATTTTGTGTCTCGTATAAAGCCCGAGAGAGAGGCTAAAAGTTTTTGACCCGACGATAGAGTCTTTGTGTCTCGTATAAAGCCCGAGAGAGAGGCTATTGTTTGTTTGACTCAACGAGGGAGTCTTTGTGTGTCTCGTACAAAGCCCGAGATAGAGGCTAAAAGGGTTGACTCAACAAGAGAATCTTTTATACTCAACAAGAGAGTGTTTTTGTATCTCGTACGAAGCCCGAGATGGAGACTAAAAGTTTGACTCAACAAGAGAGTCTTTGATACTCAACAAGAGAGTGTTTTTGTATCTCGTATGAAGCCCGAGATGGAGGCTAAAAGTTTGTTTCAGTTGAGTGACAGATCCAATATACTGATTTTAAAAGAGAAAATCAGTTCTTATATGAGCAACACTGTACTCAGGGATTTGATTTGAGGATCAGGGATATTTCCTTCTCTTTGAGGAAACGGGAAATCCAAAGGGTATTGAGACTGTCCGAGTCTGCGGGTTTCCTTCCTATTTAACGAAGGGGTCACTTGAGAATGTCTTTGAGACTCAAGGAAGTTAGACTGTCCAAGTCTAGAGTTTTATCTTTTGTACTATGCTTTGAGAAAAAGTAGTAGACTCTATGAAAGGACTGTTTTATGAATATGACTAGGTTCTGTTCCTATACCTCTAGGAGGTCGTCGGGACAATTTGTACGAAGCCCAAGAGGAGGCTGGAAACTTTTAAGAAGCCGACGGGTCCTTGTACGAAGCCCAAGAGGAGGCTATCATTCCCGGAGGAAGAGATCATTATACGAAGGCTAAGAGGAGGCTGTGAATACTTCTAAGAAGCCGTAGGGTCCTTGTACGAAGCCCAAGAGGAGGCAGGGTTGCTTTTAGGAAGCTTGTGGGTCCTTGAACAATGCCCAAGAGGAGGCCGATGCTTTTAAGAAGCCCGTGGGTCTATCATCTCCTTTCCATTATGAGAGATAACTCTTTTAAAGATAAAAAAACCACTGGTAAACGTGCGAGGTTTACTATCCAGCGACTTTTAGCTTTTAAAGAGGGTTCCTTAGTTAAGGTCCAAGATTATGACCGTAGTGGGTACCCAAACCCCGAGACATTCAAGGCAAGCTATCCACAAGGAATAGATCAAGTCAGGAAAGTTCGAGAATTTGGAAGAAACTCAAAGATGCCATTCACGGAGAATACATTCATCTTGGGGAGTAGAGCTTCTTGACGATTCCTAAGGAGGACAGCCGAAGAGAAGACTGTATCTGGTGCTCCTATTGGGGATCTAGGCGTCTATTTCTACGAATAAATGAAACGGCGTCACCTAGTTCTAGACGTAGTTGCCGGGGAAACTCGAAATATCTATACTATTATTACACAGTAGATATGAGTTTATGAAAGGAGACTTACAGTGAGCAGCCCCACAATACAGTTTATAATATGAAAGAAGTAAACGAAAGCGATAACCACTTACTCGGTTGGAGTGCTTCCATGCTGTTTGGTTAGTTGTTCAACAAAGAAAGATTGAAAACAACAGTATATTCAAAATCAAAGGAGAAAGTGCTTTGAAAAAGAAAGATTTGGGGCTTACAGCTCAAGGAGAGGCCCAGGGTTTTATCAGTGAGCGCACTGTTTGACTTTGTACAGCGGGACTTATACAAGTGACTGGGGCCCAAAAAGGTTTTCTGTACAAAGGGATGAGTCTTACACTCTCTCAAGAGGCCCAAAAAGGTTTAAAGAAAAGAGTGGGGCTTATAACACGAGGGTAGGCCCAAATGATTTTTCGTTTAAAAATGGCGATCGCGCCGAGGTTTTCTTTTAACGCAGAGGGACTTATACAATAAGTGAGGCCCAAGATGTTTTGGTTAAAAGGGGGATTGGGTCTTACACTCTAATAGAGGCCCAAAGTGTTTTGAATGGGTCTTATAGCTCAAGGAGAGGCCCAGATGATTTTTATTTTTAAACGGGCGACGATCGCGCCGTTTACTTGTACAGAGAGGGACTTATACAATGAGTGAGGCCCAAAAAGTTTTTGTACAAGGGGGGATGGGTCTTACACTCTCTCAAGAGGCCCAAAAAGTTTGAAAATGATTTATGAGGGTTGAATTAATACAAAACCCTAATTTGTTTTCAAAATGTATTTAATTGAATAAAAATTCAATTAAAATGATCAAAAATTGTTTAACACATGGAAAACAAATTGTGATCTTGGATTAATGCTTCAAAAATTAAGTATTGACCTACAAAATAATTAGAAAGCATTAAAAGTTGCAAAATCAATGTAGAAAAAATATTTAAAATGCCAAAAACAATCAAAATATTAATTCTTTGTAAAAATATCAATTATATGAAATAAATAATATTTTTGAGATTTTTTGTGAAAATAAAATATTTTAACATTTTTGTGAATTATTAAAAAAAGAATCAACTCAAAATCATTAAAACTCAAAGATAAATTAATTTTTGAATCAATTAAACAAAATCACAAAATTCAAATATTTGAATTTCTAAAAATGGCGCCAAGAACAAGCTGAAGAACACGCGCGTGTTCTTGTTTTCTCAGATTTGCATTTTCTATCCAATCTCCATGAATACGTAATCATATCATGCAATCCACATATCATTATGCTCGTCTCAACCTCACGATCATGTCTATGTACTTTAAGTTCATTTAAATTAAACATACAACAAGAAATCACGAAGAGACCTCAAGAACCCTAATTTCTGCATGAAGGCTAGGATTTTTGATACATGATTCAAACAATGCAATTAATTGAGGGAAAATATTCCATGCATGATTATGAACATATGGCCAAATTATTGTGCGAGGAAATATGCATAGATTGAGAGATGACCAAGCATGTGCTTACCTCTAAGTCGTGACAGCAAGTGCAATGTGATTTTTGATTTGGAGGTGTTACAGATGAGTTGTGATGATCTGAACAGCTTCCCTACACCCTATGGATTGTGTTTGGATGGTTGGACTTGATTGAAATTGGCTGGATCAATTCATGGCATCTCAGCTGCAACTTGATTGAAAATTTGAGCAACCAGCTGGTGATTTTGTGAAATTGATGTTTCAGAAGTAATCTAAGTGTTTGATCATCTCATATGTGATGTATGTGAGGTGTGTGAGTGATTGGTTTGATTGGAATTGCTCTCAAACTCAAAACCCGATAGTGACTTGCCTTAGAAGGCAAAATTGGAGTGAAAGAAGAGATTTTGAGGAAAGCATCTGTTAGATGGCTTTGGTGTACTCAAACTGACCACAATTGAGCTCTATTTATAGTAGAGCAAGTTTGTTTTGCAAGGAATAGTGCATGGCAGCTGGTAAGTAGGTTTGGCCAATGTTGGCAAATGAAAATCCAAGTCTCCTCTAGCCATTGACTAGAGGTTAGGGCACAGAGCTTTGGTTCCCTTGGTCTTGGATAAGTCTTGACTGATTTCAGATGAGAATGGCTCAGTCCATGCCACCTTGATGGTTCCATTGAATGCCTCATTCCAAATTTGAAGTCTTGTCCCTATTTTGGCCATTCTAGGTTCAACATGCTATTTCTTGTTCCATGGACTTTGGAGGCTTGGCTCAGTGATTGTCCCCTTTAGATTCAATCCTCTGAGGTGTAAAAGTGGATAGGAGCAATTGAATTTGGCTGATTTTGGCAAATCGACCAAAGTTGCAAATTCTGCCTTGCCTTGACAGATTCCAGCAAGGCAAATTGGCAATGTTGTATCTCATGGTGTAGGTTGAATTTGGCAATGTTCTTGGCCATTTTGGAAAGCTCTTACATGATACAACAACTGTTTGAACAAGTTTGGTTTTGATCTCTTTTGATTCCAAGTGAAAAATCCCCCTACATTTGGCAAAAAGTGAGGCAGAATCTGACTTAGTGAAAATTTCACTAAGTGTTGGAAAAAATGACATTTTCACTTTTCAGCCACTTTGATCACTCCATAACTCAAAATCCTTAATGAATTGGAACGACTTGTAGTTGAAGTTTTTGTAGGTGATAATGAGGGCTACAAATCCATCCTTGGATGAGAAAAAATGGCCTTGTGGTTTAGGAGTTATGGTCCTCCAAAGTTGGTACCTTTGCCACTTTATTTTTAACTTAGAAAAATTTCTAAGTTTTATGGTTACCCCTTTTACAAGTTATCTCACTTTTCTTGATTTTTCTTGATGAATGATGATTCAAATCATACATTAACATCATTTTAGGGTTAAAAATCCATTTTGGTGAAAAATCTCAAAAAGTCAAAGTTGACTTTTGTGCACAGTTGACTTTTTATCAGATGAATTCCAAACTGTGCAATTCTTCAGGAAATCATGTCCTTGACCTAAATCAAACTTGATGGACATGTTCCATGGGTGTCATAGGGTATATTCAATCATGTATTAGGGTTTGGGAGCATGTCCTGGTCAAAAGTCAAAGTTACAGTTGACTTTTCCCTTAAAACCCTAATTATGGTGCAGATGAAATTGAGACTTGTTGCCCAAGCTTCTTGGATTAATCCATTGTTCCAAATGGATCAATATGGTATATTAGAGACCCTCAAATCATCTATTGAGGTCTTGGCTCATGGTTTGTCCCAAAAGTCAACTTAGGGGTGAATTAGGTCAAGAAACCCTAATTCCTGATTTTTGATGAATGCATCCCCTGAGGCAAAATTGACTTGATGCATGGGTTCATGAGGTTCCATGAAGTATATTAGGTCATGTTTTGGATCATTGCCTTGTGCCCAGATGAAAATTTCCATCTGGAGGCCCTGGTCGACCAAAACCCTAATTTGGTGACACTATCGATCTTGAGACTTGATCCACCTAGAAGGGAGCAGCCTTGTGCTTAATCCTTGAAGTGGGAGTCCTTTTTGATCCATTGTGGATGTTTAAGAGATTATACAAGTTGAAGATCATGTCATTTCTTGATTGAGCCTTTGTCTAAGCACTCAGAGAGGGCTTAAAACCCTAATTTTGATTGTATTAGATGCTCACCCATCTTTGGGGAGACTGATGAAGCATGATGGTTCATCCATATTTTGATGATGATTTTCACAATGATGGGAAATCTAAGTGGTCAAAATTTGGGGTATTACAGATGCCCCTATTTAATCTTCTTGGACCCGAAAGTGTGAAGGACGAAGGCATTCGGGCATTCGGGGTGCAAGAGGATTAAATATCGGAATATCCAAAATTTTGATGGTGGTTATGAATGGTAGCTTACGCATTCATCTTCTTTAGCTAAGCAATGATGCTTAGAAAAGGTAAACTTCCCCTCGATCCTGGTCTCCTACCAAGAACTGGTCTCAGTCTCTTTTGTAAACTTCCCCTCGATCCTGGTTTCCTACCAAGGAACTGGTCTCAGTCTCTGAAATGAACTTCCCCTCGTTCTTGGTTTCTTACCAAGGAACTGGTCTTAGTTTCTTTTAAAATAAACTTCCCCTCGATCCTGGTTTCCTACCAAGGAACTGGTCTTAGTTTCTGATTTAAACTTCCCCCTCGATCCTGGTTTCCTACCAAGGAACGGGTCTTAGTTTTTTATTTAAACTTCCCCTCGATTCTGGTTTCCTACCAAGGAACTGGTCTTAGTTTCTTTTGTCAATAAACTTTACTGACAAGGGACGCTATTCGTAGCGGCTTTCCTTCAAACTTCTCGCCGAATTTTCCTGGGGAGATGCCATTTGAGTGGGAAAAGATTTGATGTCAGACTTGCTGGGGAACCCATTCGTCTGAGTTGTAGAGGTACACAAACTTCTCTGTTTTGGAGACGCCATTTGTCGATTCTACTGGGGAAAGCGAGTCTCTTGAGAGACTGTTTTCGTTTGGGATCTTTCATCATACTTTTCTCGGGATCTTCCCGGAGAAACGCCATATGATAGGGTCGAATTTTGAGGTGCCAATGACCTTTTCATCAGTGATTTTTCGGAGCAAAACTGGCGTGCTGCCGAATCTCTGATCACGAGGCTTTCTCTGTGGATTTTCCTTAATCCGGGAAAGCAAGGATATCATCTTCAATGGCGAAGAGTGATATTTATTGAAAGTTTTCTCTGGTTTTTCAGAGGTTCAAGTTATCAAAGTGGTCAAGGACCAACTTCTTTCCAAAATTAAACTGGAAGCGAGGTTGTTCAGACACAGTATTTCCTGACGAGGCAAGAACTGACAAAATCGATTGAGAGGACTTCTACCATTAGGGGACAAGACCGACTAGAGTGATAGTGATGCAATATGAAATGTGAATGCAAATAAAAAATGCATGATGTATGTATGTATATGCTGACAAAACAGACGCGACATACAGACTAATGGATGAACACAATCGGATACTCGGCCATCGCGGGGCGAAGAAGTACCATTGGTTCAAAATAGCAATTCCACCTTGCTTAGGAGAGATAGTCCCGTTGGGAGCTATGTTGATCGGGCTTAGGAGATGAGAACTCGGTCGAGGATGTCAGACGAAACAAGGTCTCTGACATAGTTGATCCCTTCATTCAGGCGTACTGGTCTAGAAGGAGTACTTTGATTCTGCACTTTGAAGTTCGCTTACTTTGGGAGAAGCGATCGATGTTCTTCTGATGTTCAACAGTCAAAAGAAATGCCATCTTTAATTTAAAAGCAGAAAAAGTTTAACAAGTAAATTTATTTTTGTTTTATTTCAAGAATCGCTGATTAAGTTTAAACAACGTCGTTCTGTAAAGCTAAAACAAGTAAAGAATTACAAACAAAAGCACAAGGGCTCAAATTTTATTGATAAGATGGAGATCAGCCAAACGCGTGATTCCAAAGAGTATATACAAAGTTAGAAAATGGTAATTTACAGGGAAAAGGGCTACGTTGAAACATAACGACCACTATCCTTCTACCAACTTTGAATTCGGGACATCCTGAGCTTTCGTCGAAGATGACCTTTGACTGGAGATTTCCTCCGATAGATGATGTTGTAACTGCTGCTGAGGGACTTGCCTCTGTTGAACATAGTTACTTGCCATTATCCCTAACTTTTGCCTGGATTGTACTATGAGATTTCCAATCCATCGGGATGATTTTTTTCATGTCTCTAACTTTTGCCTGGACCGCCCTTTCGGGTTTTCAATCCACCGAGACATTTTTTTTTTAGTTTTAGGCGAACTATTTCTTGACTACATCAACATTCGTGGGGTAGGAAAATTCTTCTCCGTCCATGGTTGCAAGTCTCAAGGCGCCGCCTGAGAAAGCTTTCGTGACCACATAGGGGCCATCATAATTTGGGGTCCACTTGCCCCGAGAGTCAGTGAGAAATGATTGTATCTTCTTGAGCACGAGGTCTCCTTTTCTGAAGATACGCGGTCGGACCTTTTTGTCGAACGCCCTTTTCATTCTCTGTTGATACAACTGACCGTGGCATAGTACCGTGATTCGCTTCTCCTCGATCAGGTTCAGTTCGTCGTGTCGACTTTGACACCATTCGGCTTCGGTGAGCTTAGCTTCCATCAATACCCTGATTGATGGGATCTCTACTTCTATGGGGAGAACTGCCTCCATGCCATATACTAGAGAGAAAGGGGTTGCCCCTGTTGAAGTGCGGATAGATGTTCGATAACCGTGAAGAGCAAAGGGTAGCATCTCATGCCAATCTTTATAGGTTACAACCATCTTTTGAACGATCTTCTTGATGTTCTTGTTAGCCACTTCTACCGCTCCGTTCATCTTAGGTCGGTAGGGAGATGAGTTATGGTGTTCGATCTTGAACTCTGCACACAACTCTTTCATCATCTTATTGTTCAAGTTAGACCCATTATCAGTAATGATCTTGCTTGGAACACCATAACGGCAGATGATATTGTTTTTGATAAATCGGACCACTACTTGTCGGGTTACATTGGCGAATGACGCTGCTTCGACCCACTTGGTGAAATAGTCAATGGCTACCAGAATGAACCGATGTCCATTTAAAGCCTTGGGCTCAATCATACCAATCATGTCGATTCCCCATATCGAGAATGGCCATGGGGAAGAAAGAACTTTGAGATGCGATGGCGGTACATGAATTTTGTCGGAGTATATCTGACACTTGTGACACCTCCTCATGTACTTGTAGCAGTCGGATTCCATAGTCAACCAATAATACCCGGCCCTGAGAATTTTTCTCGCCATTGTGCGTCCGTTGGCATGAGTGCCAAAGGATCCTTCATGAATTTCTTTCATGAGCATGTCTGCTTCTGGTTTGTCGACGCGTCGGAGCAAGACCGTGTCAAAATTTCTCTTATAAAGAGTGTCACCGCTCAGGAAGAAGTTTCCAGCCAATCTTCTGAGGGTTTTCCTGTCTTTTCTGAGTACCCCAGATGGGTACTCTTGTTTCTGAAGGAAGCATTTGATATCGTGATACCAAGGTCTATCGCCTATGACTGCTTCAATCGCGAAGATGTAAGCGGGGCGTTCAAGGCGCATGATGTCGATCTTAGGTATGTCATTCCATCGACCTACACTAATCATGGAAGAGAGAGTGGCTAATGCATCAGCCATGTGATTCTCATCACGAGGGATGTGATGAAAGTCGACTCTGTTGAAGAAGGGTAACAACCTCCTTGCATAGTCTTTGTAAGGAATCAATCCTGATTGGTATGTGTTCCAATCTCCTTTTATCTGGTTAATAACCAGGGCTGAATCGCCGTATACGTCCAAGTTTTTGATCCTTAAATCAATCGCTTCTTCGAGACCCATAATACAAGCTTCATATTCGGCCTCGTTGTTCGTACATTTGAACGTAAGTCTGCAGTGAAAGGAATGTGGGTACCCTGAGGGGTAACGACGATTGTCCCAATTCCGTTTTCGTAATGATTAACTGCTCCGTCAAAGATAAGTCCCCATTGGGAACCTGGTTTTGGCCCTTCACTGGGTAACGGTTCATCGCAATCTTTCATCTTTAGATACATGACATCTTCGTCTGGGAAGTCAAACCCGATTGATTCTTGATCGTCAATCGGTTGATGAGCCAAATGATCAACTAAAATACTTCCTTTAACGGCTTTCTGAGCATGGTACTCTATGTCATATTCTGATAGTAACATCTGCCAACGGGCAATCCTTCCCGTGAGAGCAGGTTTTTCGAAAACGTACTTGATTGGATCCATTTCGGAGACCAACCAAGTAGTATGACGAATCATGTACTGGCGAAGACGTTTGGCTGCCCAAGCCAAAGCGCAACAAGTTTTCTCAAGCATTGTGTACCGAGTCTCGCAGTCGGTGAATTTCTTGCTTAGATAGTAAATGGCAGACTCTTTCCTTTTAGTTTCGTCTTGTTGGCCAAGTACACATCCCATTGAGTCCTCTAGGACTGTGAGGTAAATGATCAGTGGTCTCCCTTCCACTGGAGGTGATAGAATCGGAGGATTCAACAGATATTCCTTGATACTGTCGAAGGCGGTTTGGCAATCTTCTGACCAAACGCAATCCTGGTTCTTTTTGAGTAATTTGAAAATCGGCGCACACGTCGCGGTCATAAGGAATATGAATCTGGAGATGTAGTTCAAACGTCCCAGGAATCCTCTGACTTGTTTTTCAGTTTTCGGAGAAGGCATTTCTTGAATGGCCTTGACCTTGTCAGGATTAACTTCGATTCCTTTCTGGCTGACGATGAACCCTAGTAATTTCCCCGAACGGACACCGAAGGTGCACTTGTTAGGATTCAAGCAGAGCTTGAATTTTCTTAGACGTTCAAACAATTTTGACAGATGTTCAACGTGCTCATCCTCTGTTCTTGATTTTGCAATCAAATCATCGACATATACCTCGATTTCTTTGTGTATCATGTCATGAAATAGAGTAGTCATGGCCCTTTGATAGGTTGCCCCAGCATTCTTCAAACCGAACGGCATTACCTTGTAACAAAAGGTACCCCATGGGGTAATGAACGAAGTTTTCTCCATGTCTTTCGGCGCCATTTTGATCTAATTATAGCCCGAGAATCCATCCATGAAGGAGAATACTTTGAACTTTGTTGTGCTGTCAACCAGCATGTCAATGTGTGGTAAAGGAAAGTCGTCCTTTGGACTAGCCTTGTTCAGATCTTTGTAGTCGACACACATTCTGACCTTTCCGTCCTTTTTGGGAACAGGTACGATGTTGGCTAACCATTGAGGATATTCAGATGTAGCGAGGAAACCCGCGTCGATCTGTTTCTGTACCTCCTCTTTGATTTTGATGGCCATGTCCGGGTGAGTCCATCTCAACCTTTGCTTTACTGACGGACATTCCGATCTCAACGGTAAGTGATGTTCCACGATGCTGGTATCCAACCCTGGCATATCTTGATAGGACCAAGCGAATACATCGGGGAATTCTTTGAGAAGCTTTATCAGATCCTCTCTGGCAGTTGGACTGAGCAGTGCTCCGATCATGATTTCTTTTCTCTCTTTTTCTGAACCCAAGTTTACCGTTTCCAACGGTTCTTTGTGAGGTTCAATGGACATTTCCTCTTGTCTGAGTAGTCGGGAGATCTCTTCTGGAATTTCGTTGTCAACTTCTTCTTCAGCCTCGAATACCGGGAACTCAAAGTTGGGAGAAGGCATTGGATCGTATGTTTCAACTGGGTATAAAACAAGCAATCTGCATGACGTGATGATTCGTGTTCAGAAGAGATAGAGAAAATGCAAATGTGTGCAGTGTTTTGATTTTACTGCTTGTTTTTATTATTGAATGTTTTTTAGGATTACCATTTTCTGAAAAAGCAAAAAGAGAAAACAGCAATTAATGCGGAAATTACAGAACGACGTTATTTTATTAATGAACAAGTCGAATCTTGAAACTACAGCCCTATAAAACAAAACTCTGTCGCTTTGGGCAAAGCGAAGAGGGAAATTTACAGAAAACGAGCCCTATCAAAACATCTGTTTCACCTGGGCAGGGTGAAAGGTTAAAGATGGCAATTACTTTGACTGGCGAACGACCTTCGGAACCTCGACAGCAACCCATTGGCGGCGAACTCCTTGGTGAATCACAAAGTCTGGCACCTTCCTTGATTTGTCTTCAGAAATAATGCTGATTTCTGGTGGAGCAGGATCACTGGAATATGTCTCCCAAGCAGAATTGTCGTAGGAGGATTCCTCTGTTGCATTTTGCAGAGCATTTGTGCTCCCAGCTGTATCTCCCCATCCAGTTGACTGGATATCTTCGAGCCTGATACGAGAGCTTTCGGGAGCAGTGTACTTGACCATAAAGTCGTATTTTCCACTTGGTTGTCCCAGAGTGTCCCAAACTTCTTTGGAACTGGAGAAGTCATCCCTCTCGATGACGTTGACCTCAGGAAAAGCATAGTTGATGAATTCAAGTCCTGCGAATGTTGCGAATTCATCTTCATGTTGAGTAATTTCCGAATGACTTGAGTGTTGATCCCATGACATGGCGGGGATACAGGTATTCTGTTCAATGACGCTCAGCTGAGTTTCATTACTCGGCTGACTTTCTTGTCCCAAGTTTCCTGGGTAAGGCTGCCACATTGTCAGACCATCCATCGGGCCATAGTAATTGTGATCAAAGTTGTCTTTCATCAGAGTGTCTTCCTCTAATGAATTTGGCGGAGCACGGCATCCTTCCGGATCACAATCTCCGTAGATCATTTCGACATCTGATCTTGGTATAAATCTTGGACTTTCTGTAGGAAAGTAAAAAGGCATAGGCACCTCTTCCTGAGACATATAGCCGTCCTTGTTAAGGTAGGACTTCCATTCTTCATCTGTGTCAGAGGGACCTTCCTCATTGATAGCATGTACTGCTGGAGACACTGGGTGGAGAAAACCTCCACTGTGGAAGAAGTTTTGAAGGGGATGAAGACTTTCATCGTTAGCAGTTGTCTGGGCACAGGTCGCAGAAAAGCCAAGACCCTTCTTTAGTTTATTGTCAGTGGGAATGACAAGCTGTCCCCATCCTGTCGTATCGGTACTCTCGACCACTTTGATAGCATCTTTGTATGAAGAAATTGAAGTTCCTTCTTTGAACTGATTATTCTTGCTCACCGATAGTGCTTGGAACTGAGTTCCAATAACCTCCTCGGGTTCCACACAAGTAGATGATGATAGGTTACTCACAAGCAAGGCTTGTTCCCTATAAACCGTGACAAGTTGATCGTTCTTGACGAACTTTAGCTTTTGGTGGAGGGTTGAAGTAACCGCTCCAGCCTGATGTATCCAAGGTCTTCCTAATAAACAACTGTATGTTGCCCGGATGTCCATGACCTGGAAAGTGATTTGGAAAGTGTGAGGACCAATAGTTATGGGAAGATCAACTTCGCCGATAACTGTTTTTCTGGATCCGTCGAATGCTTTGACGACGACCTCGCTGACTCTCATCGGAGGGCCCTTGAATGATAATTGCGTCAAAGTGGACTTCGGCATAACATTCAGGGCTGACCCTGTGTCTACCAGTACGTTGGCTAAAGCATCGCCCTGGCAGTTAACTGTAATGTTGAGCGCCATGTTATGACGGCGACCCTCTTCAGGTAATTCCTCATCACTAAATCCCAAATTATTGTAGGAAGTGATGTTAGAGACAATGCTATCGAATTGTCTGATTGTTACATCCTGTTCCACAAAGGCTTGCTCCAAGACTTTCTGTAGAGCCTCTCTGTGTGCTTCTGAACTGAGTAACAGTGATAATACCGAGATCTTTGAAGGAGTCTGTAACAGTTGATCAACAATGTTGTATTCACTCCTTTGGATGAGCTTCAGCATCTCATCATTATTTTTCGAAAGGTCGGGATTACTGGATTGACCGACTGGTGGATCGGGAGTTTTTGCCTGAAGTTCCGTTTCTTTGTTAAGTTCCTCAACTCCTCGGTTGAAGATTCTACCGCTCCGTGTTACACGACTGATGTCTGCAATATTCACGACGGAGGGTAATGAAATTTCCTTTCCATTCTCGATTATTGTTGCACCGTATTTGTAAGGGATTGCCTTAGCTAATTCATACG
This sequence comes from Lathyrus tuberosus, assembly GCA_022829125.1. Taxonomy (NCBI): domain Eukaryota; kingdom Viridiplantae; phylum Streptophyta; class Magnoliopsida; order Fabales; family Fabaceae; genus Lathyrus; species Lathyrus tuberosus. The sequence goes on from JALAZF010000406.1 coordinate 4,379,789, forward strand.
TTAGTGGCCCCGGTAGATAGATGACTATGGGAACCTTCTGATTTTTCTGACCATCATAAGTAACCTTGATCCATTCCCGGTTGGGAACTCTAGATTCGTCAAGTAGAGGGATGATGGTAAAACATCCTTGGTCCTGTGATGACCAGAGATCGTGACAACATCCTCAACTTGCTCGGCAAGGTAGTTCGGCGACCAAATGATGGGTCCTGAACCTGGATATGGACGAATTTCTCCATGATTGACCTAACCCTGAAGAGCTGCTCTCACAAGGTAACACCCTTGGTTACTTTCCGAACAGACGCTACAACGGTCATAATTGTGTGGTGGCACCTGGCCACGCCCACTTTGAATACAATGTAACCTCACTAGGTTAGCTTCCATTGATCGGACATTCTGACTTTGACGACGAGTAGGATTCCTGTTATTGATACTAATCTGCTGAGTATCTTCGTCCATATAGATTAGCATCCACCAGTGATTTAACAAGTGCTGAAGTGCCTCCTGGACAAGGGTACAACCTCGATCGTTTTCGCAACCCGCTTTACAGTTTTGATAGTCATGTGATATTAAGAATCCGAGTCGGACCTGCTCAGCATGTAACTCTACCAGGTTGGTATTCATTACGCGGATGTCGAAGATCTGAACCATGTTGATTTGATAGGAGTTCCTATCATGGTAGTCTTGGATCCATCCAAGATCCATCTGACGCTGGAGGGCCTCTTGTATGAAAGAGCATCCCTGTTTGTTTACCGAGCAAATCAGACAGGAACTGTAATCGTGCCGCGGCAGATTATGATACTGGCTTTGCCTTGAGTGCATCGCCACCAAGTTGACATTCATCGCACGGATGTCGTGGTTTTGAATGACGTTGGAATTCGTGTAAACCATGTTAACTCCACGAACTCGGTGCTCTTGGATCCATCCAAGATCCATTTGTTCCTGTAGAGCTGTTTGCACTACAGAACATCCCTGGTTGTCTTTAGAGCAGATATCACACTGGTGATAATTATGAGGTGGCACATGGCCATATCCACTCTGTCTACAATGCATCTTGACCAGATTGGTCCCCAATAAGAGTACATCGTGAATTTGATAGACATTGTTAGTCTCTTTCTCAATCAGATTGACTGCAGCTTTCTCGTGTTGAGGCAGCGGGTTCGTAAGAACATTAGGATTCGTATCTTTGAAAGATAAGAGCCCGCTCCTAACAAGTTTTTGCACGTCGGATTTGAAATTGAGACAAGTCTCAATGTTATGCCCTGAACCTCCTTGATGATAAGGGCATGTTTGATCCGCTTTAAACCAAAAAGGCGGATTTTCCGGAACTGAAAGGGGAGACTTAGTCTGAATGTGCCCCTTAGCCAGCAGTAACGGAAACAGCTCTGCGTACGTTACGGGTATAGGATCAAATCCTGGTGGCCGTGTTGTACGGTTGTTGTTATATGGAGGATGAGCCTGCTGAAGAGGCTGTTGTGTCCTTTGTTGGTCAGGTTGGCTCTGCGCAACCTGAGGTTGATATGTAGGAACAGGCGCGGGGCCGATAGCAGGAGTAACAGCTGCTACTGGCTGATAACGTCACCTTTGCTTTCCGAGAGAGATATTCCCAATATCTTGCTCTTTTTTCTTAGGGAGAGCACTACCATATTTTTTAGTACCGCTCGTTGATCCAGTGTCTTTTACCAAACGTCCTTTTCGGATGGCTTCCTCAAGACGTACGCCCATGCCGACCATCTCGGTGAAATCACTGGGCGCACTGGCAACCATTCGGTCATAGTAAAATGAGCTTAAGGTCTTTAAGAAGATCTTTGTCATCTCTTTTTCCTCAAAGAGTGGACAAATTTGAGCGGTAATTTCACGCCACCTTTGAGCATACTCCTTAAAGGTTTCTTTGTCCTTTTGCGACATTGATCTGAGTTTATCTCTGTCGGGTGCCATGTCCAAATTGTACTTGTATTGTTGGACGAAGGCAGTACCAAGATCTCTGAATGTACTGATCGTAGTACGGTTTAAACCCATGTACCATTTTAATGCGGCACCGGTTAAACTATCCTGGAAGTAGTGAATCAGCAGGTCCTGATTCTCCATCTGAGCTGACATCCGCCGAGCGTACATCACCAGATGGCTCTGAGGGTAAGAGTTACCCTTGTATTTTTCAAAGTCGGGCACTTAGAACTTGTGCGGGACTTTCACATTTGGGACCAAGCAGAGGTCTGCGGCGTCTTTTCCAAATAGATCCTGACCGCGAATGGCTTGCAGCTCTTTCTGCATTTCCAAGAACTGCTCCTGGAATTCATCCATTCTGTCAAACATAGTTTCCTTCTTACCAGAAGGTGACTGTGGAATCTGTCCTTCCGGGACAGTGTGCACCACAGGGGGTGGTACCGTGACTACAGCAGTAAGTCTTGGCGCCTCCCGAAGTTTGTAACCTTCAGGAATCTTCAGTATGCCCCTGGCATCTTCGCTTTCCCGAAGTTTGTAACCTTCAGGCCCAGCGGCTTTTGTTGCGATTCCATGATCTTCAGTGATCGGCGGAACATATCCTTCCGGGATATAGTTAACAGGCATGCCCCAAGGACGATCTTTCGGCATCTGATACCTAGGATCATACTTTTCTATGATGGGCGTTGAGGTGATCTCTGAGATCACAGTTCTTTGTAGCTGAGCTTCTGCCATGGCTTGCATGTCGTTACGAAGCTTTCTCATATCCTCTCTCAGAGCGTCGATCTCTTCTTTCAACTCTCTATTTTCTTCCTCAAGATCATCCATCTTTTTCTGACGATTGGCCCGAGTATTATATGAATGAGACAGTTTGACTCTAGAATCAAGACACAAACGTGAGATTCGTAGGGAAGAAGAATACGCGATGTGAGAATGATGAATGCAATGATTATATTAATTGTTCTTTGGTTTAATCAAAATAAACTTCGACGATTAGATTGCAAACATCAAACAGTAGGGAAACCCCTTTTTATTGAAATTCAAAGGATTACAGAAATGGAAATACAGTAGATTACAAAGTGCAGAAACAGAAACCTAAACTAATGGGTCCCGAGTCCTCTCTGAGGAGAAACCAGGTGCTGATTCTGGTATCTTCCTTTTCTTTGACCGGGGCTCCTGGGCCATTGTCGGGTTGTCATTCCTTTGCCAAGTGAAAGGAGTGAGCAAATTCCTTTGGTCATCTTGATTCTCTACAGCATGCTGCTCCAAAATTTCAATCAGAGCATCTTTCTCTTTTAGTAGTTGCTGTATTTGGATACACTCTACGTCGAGGGTGCGGTACTTGTTCTTCCAAGATCTTCTTTCCTTTTGAACTTTGTTGAGAGTAACCTGAAGCTTTTCAGTTTCCGTCATGAAGTACATAACAGTTTCCCTCGGTGGAAGAATTCCGTAACGAGGATAAGGCATTTTTAGCTTGAGAGCTCTAGTTTGTACCCAATGGAGATAAGGCTCCACCGAGACACAATCCGGTTTTCCCAGAGACTCTCGTCCTTTCTTATGAACCTGTTTCAAAGCTTGCACTATTTCCATCTTTAGTTCTCTGTCATTTTCTCCTTCTTTGAAGAAAAGACCTTCCAGATGAACACCTAGTGGGATGTGTCTCATCGGGTATCCAAATTGACGAAGAACCAATATCGGATGATAGTTGATTCCTCCTTTAGTTCCTATGAGAGGTACGCTGGGGAAGTTTCCACAATGGTCAATGATTCTGATTCCCTCATAAATCCTATTACACCAATCTATATCGGAATTGGTGAGAGACATGATCTTCTGCGACCAACGTAAGACACTCTTGCAATCCCAAAAAGCAGCAGACTTGGGCAAGTGAGAGATAAACCATTGGTAGAGCAAAGGTACACAGCATGTGATCTCCCCTCCGCTGTACAAATTTCCCAAGTGTACAGAATGATACGCATCTGCGAGCAAAGTCGGCACAGGGTTTCCAATGAGAAAAACCTTAACAGCGTTGATATCGACGAAGTTATTGATGTTGGGAAACAAAAATAATCCATAGGTGAGCAAGACAAAGATGCTTTCAAAAGCAGTCCCGTTCCCTATACTAGCGAAGTATAGAGCCTTTTTTGTCAAGAACTGGGCTGGCAAACCTTGGATGCCACCCTTAGTGGTCATGTGAGTCCTGACCTTAGACTCATCCAAATGAATTGCTATTGCAATAGTCTAATTCTTTGGTACCTTGAAGGTATACATATGAGTTCTCCTTCTACCGAAATCCATTAGCGTAATCCTCTTCTTTGATATTTGCAATCACAGTCTTAGTTTAATTTGAAAAACAGAGAGACTAGAAGAGAAGTTTTTTGAATGTTTTAATGTTTTATTAAATGGATGCATGAATGCAGCACACAAAAACATAGAAAAAACATGGGGTCAAAGGGTCGTTGTCATGAAGTCAAGGCTCTACCCATCCCCAAAGGTTTATACTAGGGTGATTTTTGTACCTGTACTCATTATCATCAGCTCCTCCCAGGAAGGCAAACAACAAGCGGATCGCCAGCGAGTTGTGTGCAATCTTAGAGTAAGTGCTATTCACCGAGAATAGATCACCGGCCTCAAATGAGGGTAGTATCGCGTAACAACTATTTCCGATAGCTTCCGCACTACGAAAGGGTTGGCTTTTCTAGGTGTATACTCAATCTTTCCACATACGGCATCACCCGCATTCCCATTAGCAGAAAAATAAACACGTATAGAAATTAGGAAAAGCAGTATATATATTTGTCCTAATCATCCTAGACTTATAAAGCTATGATTCCTAAGTTCCTGACAGAAAATGGGTTTCCCGGCGGAAGCCCCAATCTGTGGTATTCACACAAGTGAAGAGAAAAAAGGTTTGTCCAAGGTTTCCACCTTAAACGTTTAAGAAAGAAGATTTGGCCCCACGGTGGGCGCCACTTTTCTGTAGGGAGCGATTTTGGACGCGGTTCTTAAGCGCTGGTCGCTCTCTGCGGTTTGAGCTTTGACTACAGGTCGATTCATTTTTTATCCTATTGTGAGCTGAATAAGGAAGGGAAATAGATGTCTCCAATTAACCCTGCTTTGCATACTGAGTTTAAACAGCGGTCTGTTAGGTTACGGATGCTATCAATGTGGGGGGCCTTTGTACTGGTTATTTGTATTTTCGCCAATACTGTTTTCTTTCTTTTTTACCTGGGCAGAAAGTTTCTGGCGGGGAACAAGGATTAGGATGTTAGGACTGATGCTTTTGAATTACTACTTTTGATTGATGGAGATATGGGATTTGGGTTTTTTGTTGATTGCGCTCGCTAAGATCTTTTCTTTCGATCTTATGCCTACGTATTCCCGTTTACCGAAACAGGGAAATCAGAGCGTTCGTAGTTCCTCCTATTCTATGGGAGGAAATGGGTGTTTTGGTGTCTTGTTCAAAGCCCAAGACGTGAAGCGAAAGGTGGTTTGTATCTTGTTCAAAGCCCAAGATGTGAAGCTGAAAGGTCTATTTGTGTCTTGTTCAAAGCCCAAGACGTGAAGCTGAAAGACCTCGACTTTAGAGAGAATTTGTCATCTCTAAAGAGGGAGAAGGAGAATTACTTTAACTGGGATACGCGGATCCGAGCAATGCCATAATTTCCGAAGAAAGGGTTTTAACCTGAAGGAGAAGACTTTAACTCAGTGTAGAGCAATGCCATCTTTCCTTAGGAATTCCTTATGCTAAAAGAAGGACAGTGGCATGGATGTAGATGATCCAGAGGCTTGCCGCTTACAGCGATTAGATGAAGGGAAAGGTAGTTGTTGATGTTTGTGTACTGTGAACGAGGCACAGCTTTGATGCTAAAAGGTTAATTGGATCAACCAGTGGTTTTCTTATACAAAGCCTAAGAGGAGGTCAATTTCCGCTAGGAAAATCATTATACAAAGCCTAAGAGGAGGCTATTTTGTGTCTCGTATAAAGCCCGAGAGAGAGGCTAAAAGTTTTTGACCCGACGATAGAGTCTTTGTGTCTCGTATAAAGCCCGAGAGAGAGGCTATTGTTTGTTTGACTCAACGAGGGAGTCTTTGTGTGTCTCGTACAAAGCCCGAGATAGAGGCTAAAAGGGTTGACTCAACAAGAGAATCTTTTATACTCAACAAGAGAGTGTTTTTGTATCTCGTACGAAGCCCGAGATGGAGGCTAAAAGTTTGACTCAACAAGAGAGTCTTTGATACTCAACAAGAGAGTGTTTTTGTATCTCGTACGAAGCCCGAGATGGAGGCTAAAAGTTTGTTTCAGTTGAGTGACAGATCCAATATACTGATTTTAAAAGAGAAAATCAGTTCTTATATGAGCAACAATGTACTCAGGGATTTGATTTGAGGATCAGGGATATTTCCTTCTCTTTGAGGAAATGGGAAATCCAAAGGGTATTGAGACTATCCGAGTCTGCGGGTTTCCTTCCTATTTAACGAAGGGGTCACTTGAGAATGTCTTTGAGACTCAAGGAAGTTAGACTGTCCAAGTCTAGAGTTTTATCTTTTGTACTATGCTTTGAGAAACAGTAGTAGACTCTATGAAAGGACTGTTTTATGAATATGACTAGGTTCTGTTCCTATACCTCTAGGAGGTCGTCGGGACAATTTGTACGAAGCCCAAGAGGAGGCTGGAAACTTTTAAGAAGCCGACGGGTCCTTGTACGAAGCCCAAGAGGAGGCTATCATTCCCGGAGGAAGAGATCATTATACGAAGCCTAAGAGGAGGCTGTGAATACTTCTAAGAAGCCGTAGGGTCCTTGTACGAAGCCCAAGAGGAGGCGGGGTTGCTTTTAGGAAGCCTGTGGGTCCTTGAACAATGCCCAAGAGGAGGCCGATGCTTTTAAGAAGCCCGTGGGTCTATCATCTCCTTTCCATTAGGAGAGATAACTCGTTTAAAGATAAAAAAACCACTGGTAAACGTGCGAGGTTTACTATCCAGCGACTTTTAGCTTTTAAAGAGGGTTCCTTAGTTAAGGTCCAAGATTATGACCGTAGTGGGTACCCAAACCCCAAGACATTCAAGGCAAGTTATCCACAAGGAATAGATCAAGTCAGGAAAGTTCGAGAATTTGGAAGAAACTCAAAGATGCCATTCACGGAGAATACATTCAGCTTGGGGAGTAGAGCTTCTTGACGATTTCTAAGGAGGACAGCCGAAGAGAAGACTGTATCTGGTGCTCCTATTGGGGATCTAGGCGTCTATTTCAACGAATAAATGAAACGGCGTCACCTAGTTCTAGACGTAGTTGCCGGGGAAACTCGAAATATCTATACTATTATTACACAGTAGATATGTGTTTATGAAAGGAGACTTATAGTGAGCAGACCCACAATACAGTTTATAATATGAAAGCAGTAAACGAAAGCGATAACCACTTACTCGGTTGGAGTGCTTCCATGCTGTTTGGTTAGTTGTTCAACAAAGAAAGATTGAAAACAACAGTATATTCAAAATCAAAGGAGAAAGTGCTTTGAAAAAGAAAGATTTGGGGCTTACAGCTCAAGGAGAGGCACAGGGTTTTATCAGTGAGCGCACTGTTTAACTTTGTACAGCGGGACTTATACAAGTGACTGGGGCCCAAAAAGGTTTTCTGTACAAAGGGATGGGTCTTACACTCTCTCAAGAGGCCCAAAAAGGTTTAAAGAAAAGAGTGGGGCTTATAACACGAGGGTAGGCCCAAATGATTTTTCGTTTAAAAATGGCGATCGCGCCGAGGTTTTCTTTTAACGCAGAGGGACTTATACAATAAGTGAGGCCCAAGATGTTTTGGTTAAAAGGGGGATTGGGTCTTACACTCTAATAGAGGCCCAAAGTGTTTTGAATGGGTCTTATAGCTCAAGGAGAGGCCCAGATGATTTTTATTTTTAAACGGGCGACGTTCGCGCCGTTTACTTGTACAGAAGGACTTATACAATGAGTGAGGCCCAAAAAGTTTTTTTACAAGGGGGGATGGGTCTTACACTCTCTCAAGAGGCCCAAAAAGTTTGAAAATGATTTGTGAGGGTTGAATTAATCCAAAACCCTAATTTGTTTTCAAAATGTATTTAATTGAATAAAAATTCAATTAAAATGATCAAAAATTGTTTAACACATGGAAAACAAATTGTGATCCTGGATTAATGCTTCAAAAATTAAGTATTGACCTACAAAATAATTAGAAAGCATTAAAAGTTGCAAAATCAGTGTAGAAAAAATATTTAAAATGCCAAAAACAATCAAAATATTAATTCTTTGCAAAAATATCAATTATATGAAATAAATAATATTTTTGAGATTTTTTGTGAAAATAAAATATTTTAACATTTTTGTGAATTATTAAAAAAAGAATCAACTCAAAATCATTAAAACTCAAAGAGAAATTAATTTTTGAATCAATTAAACAAAATCACAAAATTCAAATATTTGAATTTCTAAAAATGGCGCCAAGAACAAGCTGAAGAACACGCGCGTGTTCTTGGTTTCTCATATTTGCATTTTCTATCCAATCTCCATGAATACGTAATCATATCATGCAATCCACATATCATTATGCTCGTCTCAACCTCACGATCATGTCTATGTACTTTAAGTTCATTTAAATTAAACATACAACAAGAAATCACGAAGAGACCTCAAGAACCCTAATTTCTGCATGAAGGCTAGGATTTTTGATACATGATTCAAACAATACAATTAATTGAGGGAAAATATTCCATGCATGATTATGAACATATGGCCAAATTATTGTGCGAGGAAATATGCATAGATTGAGAGATGACCAAGCATGTGCTTACCTCTAAGTCGTGACAGCAAGTGCAATGTGATTTTTGATTTGGAGGTGTTACAGATGAGTTGTGATGATCTGAACAGCTTCCCTACACCCTATGGATTGTGTTTGGATGGTTGGACTTGATTGAAATTGGCTGGATCAATTCATGGCATCTCAGCTGCAACTTGATTGAAAATTTGAGCAACCAGCTGGTGATTTTGTGAAATTGATGTTTCAAAAGTAATCTAAGTGTTTGATCAGCTCATATGTGATGTATGTGAGGTGTGTGAGTGATTGGTTTGATTGGAATTGCTCTCAAACTCAAAACCCGATAGTGACTTGCCTTAGAAGGCAAAATTGGAGTGAAAGAAGAGATTTTGAGGAAAGCATCAGTTAGATGGCTTTGGTGTACTCAAACTGACCACAATTGAGCTCTATTTATAGTAGAGCAAGTTTGTTTTGCAAGGAATAGTGCATGGCAGCTGGTAAGTAGGTTTGGCCAATGTTTGCAAATGAAAATCCAAGTCTCCTCTAGCCATTGACTAGAGGTTAGGGCACAGAGCTTTGGTTCCCTTGGTCTTGGATAAGTCTTGACTGATTTCAAATGAGAATGGCTCAGTCCATGCCACCTTGATGGTTCCATTGAATGCCTCATTCCAAATTTGAAGTCTTGTCCCTATTTTGGCCATTCTAGGTTCAACATGCTATTTCTTGTTCCATGGACTTTGGAGGCTTGGCTCAGTGATTGTCCCCTTTAGATTCAATCCTCTGAGGTGTAAAAGTGGATAGGAGCAATTGAATTTGGCTGATTTTGGCAAATCGACCAAAGTTGCAAATTCTGCCTTGCCTTGACAGATTTCAGCAAGGCAAATTGGCAATGTTGTATCTCATGGTGTAGGTTGAATTTGGCAATGTTCTTGGCCATTTTAGAAAGCTCTTACATGATACAACAACTGTTTGAACAAGTTTGGTTTTGATCTCTTTTGATTCCAAGTGAAAAATCCCCCTACATTTGGCAAAAAGTGAGGCAGAATCTGACTTAGTGAAAATTTCACTAAGTGTTGGAAAAAATGACATTTTCACTTTTCAGCCACTTTAATCACTCCATAACTCAAAATCCTTAATGAATTGGAATAACTTGTAGTTGAAGTTTTTGTAGGTGATAATGAGGGCTACAAATCCATCTTTGGATGAGAAAAAATGGCCTTGTGGTTTAGGAGTTATGGTCCTCCAAAGTTGGTACCTTTGCCACTTTATTTTTAACTTAGAAAAATTTCTAAGTTTTATGGTTACCCCTTTTACAAGTTATCTCACTTTTCTTGATTTTTCTTGATGAATGATGATTCAAATCATACATTAACATCATTTTAGGGTTAAAAATCCATTTTGGTGAAAAATCTCAAAAAGTCAAAGTTGACTTTTGTGCACAGTTGACTTTTTATCAGATGAATTCCAAACTGTGCAATTCTTCAAGAAATCATGTCCTTGACCTAAATCAAACTTGATGGACATGTTCCATGGGTGTCATAGGGTATATTCAATCATGTATTAGGGTTTGGGAGCATGTCCTGGTCAAAAGTCAAAGTTACAGTTGACTTTTCCCTTAAAACCCTAATTATGGTGCAAATGAAATTGAGACTTGTTGCCCAAGCTTCTTGGATTAATCCATTGTTCCAAATGGATCAATATGGTATATTAGAGACCCTTAAATCATCTCTTGAGGTCTTGGCTCATGGTTTGTCCCAAAAGTCAACTTAGGGGTGAATTAGGTCAAGAAACCCTAATTCCTGATTTTTGATGAATGCATCCCCTGAGGCAAAATTGACTTGATGCATGGGTTCATGAGGTTCCATGAAGTATATTAGGTCATGTTTTGGATCATTGCCTTGTGCCCAGATGAAAATTTCCATCTGGAGGCCCTGGTCGACCAAAACCCTAATTTGGTGACACTGTCGATCTTGAGACTTGATCCACCTAGAAGGGAGCAGCCTTGTGCTTAATCCTTGAAGTGGGAGTCCTTTTTGATCCATTGTGGATGTTTAAGAGATTAGACAAGTTGAATATCATGTCATTTCTTGATTGAGCCTTTGTCTAAGCACTCAGAGAGGGCTTAAAACCCTAATTTTGATTGTATTAGATGCTCACCCATCTTTGGGGAGACTGATGAAGTATGATGGTTCATCCATATTGTGATGATGATTTTCACAATGATGGGAAATCTAAGTGGTCAAAATTTGGGGTATTACACTTTGGATGCCCAACACCTTTGAGAAACAACTGATCACGTGCCCTTATGCAAGATGCAATGCTAAATGCTTAATGTTTTATTTTTCTATGCTTGAATGCAATGCAATGAAATGAAAGCTCATGCTAAATGATATGAAGAAATGAGAGGGCAAATTTTGGGGTATTACAATGATTACTATATGCAGAATGTCAGTAATCGGGTTTATGTCAAGGCTTCATGCTATACTAGATGAATGATATGCATGAGTGAAACGACATGTTTAATGCGTGAGACTTGTCTGTGCAACGGTTCTTGAGAATCTGTCAAGTGCTCTCGTGCGGGAGGTGTTAAGGTTAGGGTGTAGGCCATAAACACGTGATTCCCCGACACCTACTTCGTTGCTCTTGCCTCAAAATAGGGAGAGAACTTGTACTTTGGTAGCCTGTCTCTGCCCTAGTCTGTTGGGTATCTACATGGATTTCCCTAGTCACAAATTATGAAGCAGTTTTGTCATAAGACGATTTTAATTTTACTTGCCCCAACATTATGTGCCCCTGATTAATCGTCTCTTGGAGAGGTCGACTTTTTGTGCTCTTGGGATGTTTGCCCCAATACGAGCTTTGAAGTGATTTTGCCCATGGTTGATTGATCTTTGAAGGAATGCCCCTGACCAACTGATCTTTGAGAGATTTGTCAAGTCTCGTCGTGATTGGCCCAGATTGACTGAATCTTGAGGTGGCTAGGCCCTTTTGCTCAACGGAGTTTTTCAGGTGTTTTTCCCCTTGAGATGACTAAACTTTCCATTGTGGAAACTTTCTTGATGTCAAGTGTTTGTTCGCAAGTAAAAGTGTTTGTTTTGAAAATGATAATGCTAATGCCATTCATATGTCAGTTTTTAAATTCAAGTATGTTCACTAAGATTATGACTTATAATGAATGAATCACTATTTAAAATGCCATGTCAATACCAGTGCAAATGATAAGCAAATCTTTGGGAGTCAACTTTGACGCGATTTTACCGTTGTATGCTTTCGAAATAAACCCTGCTTCAATTAGGTCTTTAGAGGGTTGTAACGTGGCCTGGTTCACAGATTCAGAAAAAAAGATATAATGCTCAAAATTTATTTTAACCCACCCATCCTCCTGGATATTCTCCAATCCTACGTTCAACTAGTTTGACACAGCGTTCACCTTTCAAAAAAGGCTTTTGAATGATGAAAGTGAAGGTAGAGGAACCGATGAGGGTTTTGGAACGACAATCACTCACCTTTTTTTGTCACATGTAATCACACGAACTTGTTCCTATTAAGGGTTTTTCTCATTTGATTCTTTGTTTTGTTCTTTTTGTTTTCCATAATTTTTGCGTAGTCTGGTTATTTTGAATATGTAGTCTACCGAAATACCCTAATTTTTGCCTAAGTCATTTGTTTTTTACTTAGCGGGCTCTTTTTCCTTGTTCTTGCTTTTTGTGATTTTTATTTTATATTTTTTGAACAAAAATTGTGTGACATGTGTTTGTTTGATTTGTAAGGGTTGTGACTGCTCATTCCTTTGGTCGGTGAGGAACAACCATTGTGGATTTGTGATCTTCCGACCTCTTGCTAGGGATAGGATGTGGTTGATCTGTAGATGGGGTACTCATCTTTTGAAATTTGAACGCATGGTCATACTAACTGAAGATTACCCTGCCCCCAGTTAAGATTGAGGGTTTTATGTGTACAGAAAGAAACTCATACTTCAAGGCCCAAAGGGGTTTACTAGGGATTACCTTCCTTATACCCCCGGTGTTTGGGGATTTGAATAAATTCCTTACATCGTCAGCAAGGTTTTATTTAAAAACATACAGATATCGATTTCGTGTCTTTCGATTTCATCATTCTTCTTTTGATTTTGCTTTATCAAATGTGTGATACAGATAAAAGTATGAGTGAACATGAATGAAGTTATTCAAAACATGCATATTCATTTCATTATTATTATCATTTGAAAATAAACAAGTTTTACAAGTGAACAATGCTAGACAAACAAAAAATATTACAAATGGAAAGAATGGAATGACATAATGATTTCCAATGTTGAGGAAATGATATCAAGCTTGATCAGTTATATAAAGAGATGCTTTTGCAGTCTTGGCCCCTGCACGGTCAAGGGATTTCCGTTCACCAACAGTTTCTCACCTTGAACAGTTAAGTGATTTTTGTCGATCAAGTGTTGGACTTTAGCTTTGATAGCGTTGCAATCTTGTGTCAAATGCCCAGCTAACCCAACATGATATCCACATTGCGCATTGGGATCATACCCAAGTGGAAATGGTTCTGGCGGGGGATTCAGAGCTTTGGGAACCACCAGCAAATTCTGAACCAGATATTGGAAAAGTTGACTGTATGTCTCGGGAATCGGATCTAGAGGAGCATTCCTTCATTCTAGATTATTTCGGGGTTTCTGTTGGTTTTGACGCTATCGGCCTTGGGCTTGCGAATTATGTTCCTGAGGAGGCTATTAATATGGGGGTTGTTAGCATTGGGCAACAACAACATATGGGTATGAACAATAGGGCATAGGAGCCATGGGAGTTTGTGCTTGAAAGTGGACACTTTCCATGATAGTATTTGTTTCTTCTTCCTTTTCTTTAGAGAACCCATCTTGTGGCTTATTGACCTCTGGTTGTTGATTCACAGCGCCAACAATTTTCCTTGTTTTGAGCCCATTCTTAATATGTTCCCCAATGGTCACAACATCGGCAAAATTGGAGGATGAGCTAACAACCATCTTATCATAGTACAAACCCTGAAGAGTGCCCATGAATATGTCAACCAACTTTGTTTCAGATAGTGCAGGCCATACTCGTGAAGCTATCTCACGCCACCTTTGAAAGTATTCTCTGAATGATTCACCCGCTTTTTGAGCTTGATTTTGCAGTTGCAACCTGGTGGGATCCATATCCAAGTTGTTCTTGTATTGCTTCAAGAATGCTTCAAATAGATCTTTCCAAGTTCTGGTCTTACCTTGCTCAAGGTTCATGTACCAATCCAGGGAAGCCCCAGATAGGCTATCCAAGAAACAATGGATAAGCAGATCATCATTGTCTATGTAGGAAGCCATTTTTCTGCAATACATTGTGATGTGGCTTCGTGGAAAACTCAACCCTTTGTACTTAGGCAAATCAGGCACCTTGAATTTTTGGGGTAGCACAACGTTTGGAACCAAGCACAAGTCTTTGGCATCCATGGCAAAGGCAGAGAAACCCTCAATTGCTTTGATTTTGTCCTCTAACAGTTTATAGTCTGCAGGTTTGTTCTGATCAGCTTTTTTTAAAAGAATCTAAGGATTTAGAAGTTGTGATGCAGCCGGAGCATGTACTTGAGGAGAAGTAAACTGACATGGATGTATCAACTCAGAGCTAACTATTTGACCAGCAATCTGACCCATCTGAAAACCATACTGATAACCCGAAGGAGGTACCATGGTGCCTGAGGATGCCCCAGGATAAGGCATTCCAGAATGAACATTGTGAACAATAGTTTGAGCAGATTGAGACAATACCGGGAAATGGATTGGGGGACCTTTATACACATGCTCATCCTTATCAGGGGTCTCAACATCAAGAGTATTGCGAGTCTGTGCCTGAGGAATTTCATGATCATCATGGTTCACCACATGAGGGGGGATTGGAGTAGGGATGCCCCATGGGAAAGTAACAGAATTCCGAGTGGGCATGGGCGCAATAAAAGGTTGGTACGACACAAAGGCATTACCACCAGCGATTTGAGGAGTGAAATTTGGGGGCATTCCCCACGGATAGGCAACAGGTATCCTATTCGGACCAGACTGAGAGCTTGGTAGGTTGACAGTAGATTGAACAGCAATCTCAATTGAAAGTTCAACAGCAACAGGAGAAGAAGTTACGACAGGAGTGGCAACAGTTGCATCAGTGACAGTTACGACAGCAGCAGAGGTAACAGTGGTATCCCTCCGAGTAAGAAGGAGTTCCATGATGACATCCATGTTATCCTAGAATTGACCCATCCTACCCTAGACCTGAGTCAAGGTTTCTGTGTAAGCGGTGTTCTCATAATCAGCCATGATTCTTGAATTGTTGGATCTGATGAAGTACTGGTGTCGGGTCGTCGTTATTTTCTGGCTGATGAAGGGAAGAAAATGAGTTTCTCTGGTTTGGATGTATGCAATGCAAATGTATGTATGCATATGTTGTTTATGCAGGTGGAAATGCAGATGGATATGCAACAACCAAATATGTAAAGGTTAGATGATGCAACAATTCAACATACACATGATGATGCAATAACAGTATGTAAAAATGTAAGTTAAAGATGCAATATCTTCTGGATAGTCTGCATATGTAACTCTATGTCTGGGCAAAATATTATGACGAGCATGAGAGAACGAATGTATGAAGAGTCTTGGTTTCCTGCAAAAACCCAATATCCCTCTCACAGGTGTGATCTAGACACAACCAGGTGGTCCCTAGAAGTTCTCCCAAACAATATGACTCAAGTGAAAACTCCTCGCCGTAGCGAATTCTCGTAGGACGAAGGTATTCTCAAATGAATCACGGTATGGGATGTGGCTATCGTGACAACCTAATGCGCAAAATGCAGGCATCATGACTATCCACATTCTATTCTATGTGCATGCTCAAGCCTGGTGATAGAGCTTATCTCTCCAATAATATCTACCCATCCCAACAACAGCAGAAAATATAGAAGATATCCAGAGTATACAACATATGAATATTTAAAGTAGTAAAGAAATGTGGTAAATAAACATAAAGATAAAGCAAGTAAAGTGTAATGATAAAGCAAGTAACGCGTAAGAGATAAACACCCAAACAAGCAAGAAGACAAACAAAACTAGGCGAGACCCCAACTTGCTTCTAGGCTTGGATGGGTTATCTATCTAAAGGCTTCTAGCTAAAAAAGGAAGAGAAAAGAAAATGCTCGTGAAGGATTGGGGGCCTTGTGCCTACGTACCCTCATAGTGCAATGAAGAAATTAGAGCGCCGTAGTTCATGGAACCAGGGAAACAGGAGAAGAATGGAAGAAGGTGGCTCACCAAGATTTTGCAATCTCGTGCCTTCGTATTCTCATAGTGCAATGAGGAATTCAAAGATTACATAGTTTGGGGAATAAACACAGTAAAAGAAAGGAAAATGGTGTCAAAACCAAGATCAAAAGAGGTAGAAAGATTCCACTAGGGAACGCAAAAGGATGGTGTCAAAACCAAGAAATAAGGGCAAAGAAAAAACAATAACTCTGATGAGGATAGGATAAAGAAGTGGTGTCAAAACCAAGAAGATAAAGGAGCAAAAGTGTAATGGTGACCTTACCGGGGAGTAAACAAAGAGTATGGTGTTAACCAAGAGAATAAGGATTCAATATATTAACTGACTAGCAGTGGTTAACCAAAGAAAAAGAGAGTAAAACTCTCTGGGGAAAAAAGGTTGGTGTCAAGAGACAGGCTGTGATGAACCAGAAGAGATAGTACTGAACCAAGAGATAGTGCTTGACTCTGAGGGGATTTAGGTATATTAACTGTAAACAGTGGTTAACCGAAAGAGTGGGTGTAGAACCAAGCGAAGGTTGTGACCCAAACGACGGGTGTCGAACCAAGCAAAGGTTGTGACCCAAAAGTGCAAGTATTTGAACCAAAAGAAGGTTGCTAACTGCGGGGATACGGTGTTAACAGAAAGACTGTTATTAACCAAAAAGAAATGAGTGATTAACCAAAGAAGGTGATTAACTCAAAAGGAACTTAGTATGTTAACAGACGAATTGTGGTTAACTGAGAAAAAATACAAATTGGTGTTTTAACTGACAGGCAGTGGTTAACCAACCAAAAGGGAGAAAGAGAAGGTTTCAAACTCTGCTAGGGTTTCAGTGTTTTAACAGGAAAATTGTTTTTAACCAAAGAAAACAGAGCGAGACTTTGCTGGGGAAGACGAGTGTTTGATTTTAACAGAATGACTGTGATTAATCAAA
Source organism: Lathyrus tuberosus (assembly GCA_022829125.1). Taxonomy (NCBI): domain Eukaryota; kingdom Viridiplantae; phylum Streptophyta; class Magnoliopsida; order Fabales; family Fabaceae; genus Lathyrus; species Lathyrus tuberosus. The sequence continues at coordinate 4,396,744 of JALAZF010000406.1, forward strand.
GGAACAAATGATCATGACTATGATATGGATCAATGAACAGTGATTGACCAAAGGAAAGGTGTTGAACCCAAAAGACAGTTGTTAACCCAAAGTGACAAATATATTTAACCAAGAGAATGATGTTTGATCAAAGGAGAGATTGCGAGAGGCAAGAGTGATCAAGGATCGACTCGACTAGGGATTGAGATACACTACAATCAGAAGATAAAGATGAATATTCCAGGCACAGTGTCATTCGTCCCCTACCCAAAATAATCAAGATGAGTGTAGGAATTCTCCACTCTCATCCCTTCTCTAGCACCAAAGTATAGTGTCGAGATTGAAACCGACAGAGTAACAGTGCCAACTTGTACAGTGCTCCAGTGCGTCGTGTCGACTTCCGACTCAGCAGGGGATAAAGAGAACAAGACTCTAAAGAATCCTAGAGAGAGAAGCAAGGGGAGATTGACTAATTAAAACAAGGTTTCAATCAATCGATTAAGGGAAATGATCAAGCCAATAATCTTCCAAATAGATCGGAAGATCGTTAAAGCGAACGTGCGGATTATTGATTGTACAAGATTAAATTTGCTCAATGAAGAACAAACTTAATGTGATCAAGAAATTAAATTGCAAGGCAATACCAAATGTCAATTAGCATGCATCACAAATCATGTTAACATGTGAACCAAAGTGTGCAAGAATCAACATGCTCATATAATGTCTAGAATGCAAACAATTCTAAGAATCGGCAAATCATGCATCGAAAGTTTGTATACATGCTTCAAACAGAAGTTGAACAGCTCATAAAACATCCACAAATATCAAGCATATCAAGCCATGGAAGTTAAATGAGGAAAGAATGTCAAACAAGCTTGAAAATGCACAAAAATGGCCTTCTGTCACAGTGGTAATCGATTACCACATGCAGGTAATCGATTACCTGCTTGAAAACTGCAGAAATTGTGGAAAAAATGACAGGGTAATTGATTACCCATATATAGGTAATCGATTACCACTGAGACAGTGGAAAAAAACAACTTTTTAAAAAGCCCTTCTAGAAACTAATCAATTATCCAATCCACCACATGTTATGGCATGCATTTGTGCCCAAAATTTACCTCAAGTATGAGCAATTAATCATCAATTGAAAGCATCAAACATGAAGATCAAAGATCAAACAATCACACGATGAATCAACACCGAAAAGCTATCAAAACTACATCATAAATGCACGAAAGTGGTCGAAACAGTAGATTGAGCAAGAGTTACCAACCTACAAGGGGGAGAATTTCCTTGGTGATTGTAGTGAGTACAATGTAGTGAGAATAAGCCAAGAAATCCAGAGGATTCCAAGCTTGTGATCCAAATCATAGCGAAACCGATCAAAATGCGATAAAAGCTCCAAAATTGAATTTGCACAGAAACGATTGAACCGGTCACTTGAATTTGAAGTAGAAGTATATGTGATTGTAGAGATCCTAAAAGAAATGCAATATAATGAAGGTTTAAGCTCAACAGAAAGCAATTTCAATATGAAATTTGCTACTCTTCAATGGTGGAATTGAGCTCTAGTGTGGTTTTGGGAAGAAGATGAATATGAATGTGAAGAGGTTGGAAAATATGCAGAGAGAATTGAGAGAAATGAGAGACTGAATAGTGAATAATTATGAAAATAATTGAAGGTCCTTTGTGAAATGGTGGAGGTTTGTTTATATAGAGGCTAGCTTTGGAGTAGGCTAGGTTTGGAATATGCTTTGGAGTTTGCTTTGAAGCTATCTTTAGAGTTAGTTACACTTAAATCACTAAGTCGGAAGTTGACTCAGTTAGTTATTTGTTAACTCAGTGGAGAAATCCCAATGTAAGTCCAAATCAAATGGTCTTCATGCTTGGAAGTGAAGTTACATGGTAGTCTTGATTAAAAGTGATGTATTGGAATAAATGCCTTAAAGTGTCTTGAAGGGTCTTGAATTATCTAGAACATTCCACACAATGCTAGAACCAAGTAGACCACAAGAGAAAGGAGAGTGAAAAGTTGTTGTCATGAAAACGCAGCAGAATCTGCCATTTTACACAAGGTAATCGATTACCCTATTTTGCCTGGAAAAATGGTAATCGATTACCACGGGCAAAATTTGCCCTATCTGCTTAAAAACAAATGTTGTGGCCATGATACCAATTTTCGCTCTTTTTTTATGAATAGGCATGGAAACCCTTATATTTAGCTTGTATTGATGATGTGATGACCTTGTGAGGATATGATTAATCGGGCTTTGAAAACCTAAATATTCCTGCAACAAAACCACAGAAAAAAAATGTTAATGCGTATGCCAGAGATGCGAATGCTCATGCTTATGCAAAAGGCAAAAGGGGAGGTTAAATTTTGGGTTACGACAGCTGCCCCTATTTAATCCTCTTGGACCTGAATGTTTGAATTTCACCAGCTTTTCGATGATTCAAGGTAGAAGGGGATTAAATAAAAGAGTAGCTCGAAAATTTGGCCGACGACGACAAAAGAAGAGTTTTGTAAAGGGGGAAAGTTTTGGAAGTTTTAATAGGTGAGAAGTTTGACTGAAAATCTGCTGGGAAGATGAATCACTCAAATGGGAGTATGCTCAATGCACATGCTATGTATGTTTGATCTACATGATGCTTAACGTTATGCTATGCAACGGTGCAGGTTAAGAAGTAGTGTCGCAGGTTGGTAGGTTTTGGACGGACCAAAGAGAACTAGAAAAGTTCTGGATGGACCAGAGCAAAGAAATATTTAGGGCAGATCAAAGATAAGGAATAGATTTTGAAAAGGTTTTCCAAACGAGGACTGGACTTTGAAGAAGTTTGCTAGACGAGAACTGGACTTTGGAATAGTTTTCCAGACGAGAACTGGACTTTGGAAAAGTTTGCCAGACGAGAACTGGACTTTGAAGCAATAAATCAGACAAGTACTGACTACTAGGCGAGAACTGGATTTTGAAGAGACAAATCAGACGAGAATTGGAATTTGAAGAGACAAGTCAGACGAGAACTAACTACCAGACGAGAACTGGATTTTAAAGAGACAAACCAGATGAGAACTGACTACCAAACGAGAATTGGATTTTAAAGTGACAAGTCAGATGAGAACTGACTACCAGACGAGAACTGGATTTTAACGAGAACTGGATTTTAAAGAGATAAGCCAGACGAGAACTGACTACCAGACGAGAACTGGATTTTAAAGAGACAAGTCAGACGAGAACTGACTACCAGACGATAACTGGATTTTGTAGAGACAAGTCAGACGAGAGCTGGCGACCAGATGAGAAATGGATTTTGAAGAGATAGGTCAGACGAGACTTGACTACCAGACGAGAACTGGATTTTAAAGTGACAAGTTAGACGAGAACTGACTACCAGACGAGAACTTGATTTGATTGGGACGCGCATTTGAACCTATATGGGGTAATGCCCAATCTTGATGAATATGCCACGCATTTGAGGATACAATGTTATACGATGATGATTACTATATGCAGAATGTCAGTAATCGAGTTTATGTCAATGCTTCATGCTATGCCAGATGAATGATATGCATGAGTGAAACGACATGATTAATGCGTGAGACTGGTCTGTGCAACGGTTCTTGAGAACCTGTCAAGTGCTCTCGTGCGGGAGGTGTTGAGGTTAGGGTGTAGGCCATAAAGACGTGATTCCCCGACACCTACTTCATTGCTCTTTCCTCAAAATAGGGAGAGAACTTGTACTTTGGTAACCTGTCTCTGCCCCAGTTTATTGGGTATCTGCATGGATTTCACCAGTCACAAATTATGAAACAGTTTTGTCAAAGGACAATTTTGATTTGACTTGCCCCAACATTATGTTCCCCTAATTAATCGTCTCTTAGAGAGGTCGCCTTCTTGTGCTCTTGGGATGTACGCCCTAGTACGAGCTTTGAAGTGATTTTGCCCATGGCTGATCGATCTTTGAAGGAATGCCCCTGACCAACTGATCTTTGAGAGATTTGTCAAGTCTCGTCGTGATTGGCCCAGATTGACTGAATCTTGAGGTGGCTAGGCCCTTTTGCTCAACGGAGTTTTTCAGGCGTTTTGCCCCTTGAGATGACTAAACTTTCCATTGTGGAAACTTTCTTAATGTCAAGTGCTTGTTCGCAAGTAAAAGTGTTTGTTTTAAAAATGATAATGCTAATGCCATTCATATGTCAGTTTGAAATCCAAGTATGTTCACTAAGATTATGACATATAATGAATGAATCACTATTTAGAATGCCATGTCAATACCAGCGCAAATGATAAGTAAATCTTTGGGAGTCAACTTTGACGCAATTTTACCGTTGTATGCTTTCGAAATAAACCCTGCTTCAATTAGGTCTTTCGAGGGTTGTAACATGGTCTGGTTCACGGTTTCAGAAAGAAAGGATATAAGGCTCAAAATTTATTTTAACCCACCCATCCTCCTTGATATTCTCCAGTCCTACGTTCAGCTAGTTTGACACAGTGTTCACCTTTCAAAATAGGGTTTTGAATGATGAAAGTGACGGTAGAGGAACCGACGAGGGTTTTCGAACGACAATCAATCACCTTTTGTTTTTGTCACATGTAATCACACGAACTTGTTCTTATTGAGGGTTTTTCTCTTTTGATTCTCTGTTTTGTTCTTTTTGTTTTCCTTAATTTTTGCGTAGACTGGTTATTTTGAATTTGAAGTCTACCGGAATACCCTAATTTTTGCCTAAGTCATTTGTTTTTTACTTAGCGGGCTCTTTTTCCTTGTTCTTGCTTTTTGTGATTTTTTTTGAACAAAAATTGTGTGACATGTGTTTGTTTGATTTGTAAGGGTTGTGACTGCTCATTCCTTTGGTCAGTGAGGAACAACCATTATGGATTTGTGATCTTCCGACCTCTTGCGAGGGATAGGATGTGGTTGATCCGTAGATGGGGTACTCCTCTTTTGAAATTTGAATGCATGGTCAAACTAACTGAAGATTACCCTGCCCCTAGTTAAGATTAAGGGTTTTATGTGTACAGAAAGAAACTCATACTTCAATGCCCAAAGGGGTTGACTAGGGATTACCTTCCTTATACCCCCGGTGTTTGGGGATTTGAACAAATGCCTTACATCGTCAGCAAGGTTTTATTCAAAAGCATACCGACAGTGATTTCATGTCTTTTGATTTCATCATTCTCCTTTTGATTTTGTTTGATCAAATGTGTGATACAGATAAAAAGTATGAGTGAACACGAATGAACTTATTCAAAACATGCATATTCTTTTCATTATTATTATTATTCTAAAATAAACAAGTTTTACAAGTGAACAATGCTAGACAAACAAAAAGATTACAAATGGAAAGAATGGAATGACATAATGATTGCCAATATTGAGGAAGTTATCTCAAGCTTGATCAATCATTTAAAGAGATGCTTTTGCAGTCTTGGCCCCTACACGGTCAAGGGATTTCCGCTCACCCACAGTTTCTCACCTTGAACAGTTAAGTACTTTTTGTCGATCAACTGTTGGACTTTAGCTTTGAAAGTGTTGCAATTCCTGTGTCGAATGCCCAGCTGACCCAGCATGATATCCGCATTGCGCATTGGGATCATACCCAGTTGGGAATAGTTCTGGTAGGGGCTTCAGAGGTTTGGGAACCACCAGCGAGTTCTGAACCAAATATGGGAGAAGTTGACTGTATGTCACGGGAATCGGATCTAGAGGAGCATTCCTTCATTCTAGATTATTCCAGGGTTTGTGTTGGTTTTGACGCTCTCGGTCTTGGGCTTGCTAATTATGTGCCTGAGGAGGCTATTGATATGGTGGTTGTTGGCACTGGGCAACAACAACATATGGGTATGAATAATATGGCATAGGAGCCATGGGAGTTTGTGCTTGAAAGTGGACACTTGCCATGCCAGCATTTGTTTCTTCTTCCTTTTCTTTATAGAACCCACCTTGTGGATTATTGACCCCTGGTTATTGATTCACAACGCCAGCAATTTTCCCTATTTTGAGCCCATTTTTAATACGTTCCCCAATGGTCACAACATCGGCAAAATTGGAGGATGGGCTACCAACCATCTTCTCATAGTACAAACCCTGAAGAGTTCCCATGAATATGTCAACCAACTCGGTATCAAATAGAGCAAGCCGTACTCCTGAAGCTATCTCCCACCACCTTTGAGCGTATTCTGTGAATGATTCACCCACTTTTTGAGCTTGATTTTGCAGTTGCAGCCTGGTGGGATCCATATCTAAGTTGTTCTTGTATTTCTTCAAGAATGCTTCAGATAGATCTTTCCAGGTTCTGATCTTACCTTGCTCAAGGTTCATGTACCAATCCAGGGAAGCCCCAAATAGGCTATCCTAGAAACAATGAATAAGCAGATCATAATTGTCTATGTAGGAAGCCATTTTTCTCCAATACATTGTGATGTGGCTTCGTGGAAAACCCAACCCCTTGTGGTTAGGCAAACCAGGCACCTTGAATTTTTGGGGTAGCACAACGTTTGGAACCAAGCACAAGCCTTTGGCATCTATGTCAAAGGCAGAGAAACCCTCAATTGCTCTGATTTTGTCCTCTAACGGTTTATAGTCTGCAGATTTGTTCTAATCAGCAGGTCTAACAAGAATCTGAGGATTTGGAAGTTGTGATGCAGTCGGAGCATGTACTTGAGGAGAAGCAAACTGAGACGGATGTATCAACTCAGAGTTAACTATCTGACCAGCAATCTGACCCATCTGAAAACCATACTGATAACCCGGAGGTACCATGGCACCTGAAGATGCCCCAGGATAAGGCATTCCAGAATAAACATTGTGAACAGCAGTTTGAGCAGATTGAGACAATACCGGGACATGGATTGGGGGACCTCTATACACATGCTCATCCTCATCAGGGGTCTCAACATCAAGAGTATGGCGAGTCTGTGCCTGAGGAATTTCATGATTATCACGGTTCACCACAAGAGGTGGGATTGGAGTAGGCATGCCCCATGGGTAAGCAACAGAATTCCCAGTGGGCATGGCCGCAGCAAAAGGTTGGTACGGCACGAAGGCATTACCACCAGTGATCTTAGGAGTGAAATTTAGGGGCATTCCCCATGGATAGGCAACAAGCATTCTATTTGGCCCAGACTGAGATCTTGGTAGGTTGACAGTAGCTTGAACAATAGTCTCGACTGGAAGTTCAACAGCAGCAGGAGAAGAAGTAACAACAGGAGTGGAAACAGTTGAATCAGTGACTGTTGCGACAGCAGCAGAGGTAACAATGGTATCCCTCCGAGTAAGAAGGGGTTCCATGATGGCATCCATGTTATCCTAGAATTGACCCATCCTACCCGGGAATTGAGTCAAGGTTTCTGTGTAAGTTGTATTCTGATAATCACCAATGATTCTTGACTTGTTGGATCTAATGAAGTACCAGTGTCGGGTCGTCATTATCTTCTGGCTGATGAAGGGAAGAAAATGAGTTTCTCTGGTTTGGATGTATGCAATGCAAATGTATGTATGCATATGTTGTTTATGCATGTGGAAATGCAGATAGATATGCAACAACCAATGATGTAAAGGTTAGATGATGCAACAATTCAAGATACACATGATGATGCAATAATAGTATGCAAAAATGTAAGTTAAAGATGCAATATCTTCTGGATAGTCTGCATATATTAACTCTATGTTGGTGCAAAATAATATAATGTGCATGAGAGAACGAAGGTATGAAGAGTCTTGGTTTCCTGCAAAAACCCAATATCCCTCTCACAGGTGTGATCTAGACACAACAAGGTGATCCCTAGAAGGTCTCCCAACACATATGAATCAAGTGAAAACCCCCCGTCGTAGCGAATTCTCCTAGGATGAAGGTATTTTCAAACGAATCACGGTCTGGGATGTGGCTCTCGTGACAACCCAATGCGCAAAACGCAGGCATCACGAGTATCCACGTTCTATCCTATGTGCATGCTCAAGCCTGGTGATAGAGCTTATCTCCCCAATAATATCTACCCATCCCAACAACATCAGAAAATATAGCAGATATCCAGAGTATACAACATATGAATATTTAAAGCAGTAAAGAAATACGGTAAATAAACATAAAGATAAAGCAAGTAAAGCGTAAAGATAAAGCAAGTAACGCGCAATAGATAAACACCCAAACAAGCAAGAAGACAAACAAAACTAGGCGAGACCCCAACTTGCAAGAGCAAGGACTCTCCAGCAGAGTCGCCAGCTGAAGCTAGCGGGATTATACCTGAGTGAATCGCACACTCAAAGATACAACAGAGTCACCACCGAACTTTATTTAGTCCCAGAGGACAGGAAAAATATCGATAAAACCCAAGGGGAAGAGAAACGAGTAAGGGGGTCGGTTATGCGAAAGGAAATTACTAGCACCTTACACATCCGTCGTACTCTACGGGAACCATTTCGCTTGCTTCTAGGCTTGGATGGGTTATCTATCTAAAGGCTTCTAGCTAAAAAAGAAAGAGAAAAGAAAGTACTCGCGAAGGATTGGTGTCCTCGTGCCTACGTACCCTCATAGTGCAATGAGGAAATCAGAGCGTCGTAGTTCAAGGAACCAAGGAAAGAGGAGAAGAACGGAAGAAGGTGGCTCACCAAGATTTCGTAATCTCGTGCCTACGTATCCTCATAGTGAAATGAGGAATTCAGAGCCTACATAGTTTGGGGAATAAACACAGCAAAAGAAAGGAAAATGGTGTCAAAACCAAGAGCAAAAGAGGTAGAAAGATTCCACTGAGGAACGCAAAAAGATGGTGTCAAAACCAAGAAACAAGGGCAAAGAAAATACAATAACTCTGCTGAGGATAGGATAAAGAAGTGGTGTCAAAACCAAGAATATAAAGGAGCAAAAGTGTAATGGTGACCTTACCAGGGAGTAATAAAAGAGTATGGTGTTGACAAAGAGAATAAGGATTCAATATATTAACTAACTGGAAGTGGTTAACCGAAGAAAAATGGAGTAAGACTCTGTGGGGAAAAAAGGTTGGTGTCAACAGACAGGCTGTGATGAATCAAAAGAGATACTACTGAACCAAGAGATGGTGTTTGACTCTTAGGGGATTTCGGTATATTAACTGATAAATAGTGGTTAACCGAAAGAGCGGGTGTAGAACCAAGCGAAGGTTGTGACCCAAAGGACGGGTTTGGAACCAAGCGAAGGTTGTGACCCAAAAGTGCAAGTATTTGAACCAAAAGAAGGTTGCTAACTGCGGGGATACGGTGTTAACAGAAAGACTGTTATTAACCGAAAAGAAATGAGTGATTAACCAAAGAAGGTGATTAACTCAAAAGGAACTTAGTATGTTAACAGACGAACTGTGGTTAACTGAGAAAAAGTGCAAATTGGTGGTTGAACTGACAGGCAGTGGTTAACCAACCAAAAGGGAGAAAGAGAAGGTTGCAAACTCCGCTAGGGTTTTAGTGGTTTAACAGGAAAATTGTGTTTAACCGAAGAAAACAGAGCGAGACTTTGCTGGGGAAGACGAGTGTTTGATTTTAACAGAATGACTGTGATTAATCAAAGGAACAAATGATCACGACTATGATGTGGAATCAATGAACAGTGATTGACCCGAGGAAAGGTGTTGAACCCAAAAGACGGTTGTTAACCCAAAGTGACAAATATCTTTAACTAAGAGAATGATGTTTGATTAAAGGAGAGATTGAAAAAGGCAAGAGTGATCAAGGATCGACTCGACTAGGGATTGAGATACACTACAATCTAGAGATAGAGATGATTATTCCAGGCACAGGGTCATTCAAGATGAGTGTAGGAATTCTCCACTCTCATCCATTCTCTAGCACCAAAGTATAGTGTTGAGATTAAAACCGACAGAGTAACAGCGCCAACTTGAACAGTGCTCTAGTGTGTCGTGTCGGCTTCCAACTCAACAGGGGATAAAGAGAACAAGACTCTAAAGAATTCTAGAGAGAGAAGCAAGGGGAGATTGACTAGTCGAAACAAGGTTTCAATCAATCGATCAAGGGAAATGATCAAGCCAACAATCTTCCAAATAGATCAGAAGATCGTCAAAGCGAACGTGCGGATTATTGATTATACAAGATTAAATTTGATCAATGAAGAACAAACTTAATGTGATCAAGAAATTAAATTGCAAGGCAGTACCAAATGTCAATTAGCATGCATCACAAATCATGTTAACATGTGAACCAAAGTGTGCAAGAATCAACATGCTCATATAATGTCAAGAATGTAAACAATTCCAAGAATCGACAAATCATGCATCGAGAGTTTGAATACATGCTTCAAATAGAACTTGAACAACTCATAAAACATCCACAAATATCAAGCATATCAAGCCATGGAAGTTAAATGAGGAAAGTATGTTAAACAAGCTTGAAAATGCACAAAAATAACCTTCTGTCATAGTGGTAATCGATTGCCACATGCAGGTAATCGATTACCTGCTTGAAAACTGCAGAAATTTTGGAAAAAAAGACAGGGTAATCGATTACCCATATATAGGTAATCGATTACCACTGAGACAGTGGCAAAAAAACAACTTTTTAAAAAGCACTTCTAGCAACTAATCACTTATCTAATCCACCACATATTATGGCATGCATTTGTGCATGAAATTTACATCAAGTATGAGCAATTAATCATCAATTAAAAGCATCAAACATGAATATCAAAGATCAAACAATCACATGATGAATCAACACCGAAAAGCTATCGAAACTACATCGTAAATGCGTGAAAGTGGTCGAAAAAGTAGATTGAGCAAGAGTTACCAACCTACAAGGTGGAGAATTGCCTTAGTGATTGTTGTGTGTACAATGTAGTGAGAATAATCCAAGAAAACTAGAGGATTCCAAGCTTGTGATCCAAATCATAGAGAAACCAATCAAAATGCAATAAAAGCTCCAAAATCGAATTTGCACCGAAACGATTGAACCGATCACTTGAATTTGATGTAGAAGTTGTTGTGATTGCAGAGATCCAAAAATAAATGCAATGTGATGAAGGTTTAAGCTTAAGAGAAAGCAATTTCAATGTGAAATTTGCTACTCTTCAATGGTGGAATTGAGCTCTAGTGTGATTTTAGGGAGAAGGTGAAGATGAATGTGAAGAGGTTGCAGAAAATGCAGAGAGAATTGAGAGAAATGAGAGAGTGAAGAGTGAAGAATTGTGAAAATGATTGAAGGTCCTTTGTGAAATAGTGGAGGTTTGTTTATATAGAGGCTAGCTTTGGAGTAGGCTAGGTTTGGAATGTGCTTTGGAGTTTGCTTTGGAGCTAGCTTTAGAGTTAGTTACACTTAACTCACTGAGTCGAAAGTTGACTCTGTTAGTTACTTGTTAACTCAGTGGACCAATCCCAATGTAAGTCTAAATCAAATGGTCCTCATGCTTGAAAGTGAAGTTACATGGTAGTCTTGATTAAAAGTGGTATTGGAATATATGCCTTGAAGTGTCTTGAATGGTCTTGAACTGTCTAGAACATTCCACACAATGCTAGAACCAAGTAGACCACAAGAGAAAGGAAAGTGAAAAGTTGTTGTCATGAAAACGCAACAGAATCTGCCATTTTACACAGAGTAATCGATTACCCTATTTTGCCTAGCAAAATGGTAATCAATTACCACAGGCAAAATTTGCCCAATCTGCTTAAAAACAAGTGTTGTGGCCATGATTCCAATTTTTGCTCTTTTGCTTTGATGAATAGGCATGGAAACCCTTATATTTAGCTTGTATTGATGATGTGATGACCTTGTGAGGATGTGATTAATCGGGCTTTGAAAACCTGAATATTCCTGCAACAAAACCACAGAGAAAAAAATGCTAATGCGTATGCCAGCGATGCGAATGCTCATGCTTATGCAAAAGGAAAAAGGGGACGTCAAATTTCGGGTTACGACAGGTACCAGCTACAACTAGATTTTAAATGATGCTGGTGTCGACTAGACTTTGGGCACTAATTACGATTGAATTTGTAAACGGAGTACCAATTATAATTGGACTTTAAAGAAAGCCAACAACAATTGGACTTTTAATAACAATGTGTTAGTTACTACTGGACTCTAAGTCGGTACCAATGACAATTGGATTTTGAATAGATATCAGTAACAAATAAATTTTGGTGACACCAATGACAGTTGGACTTTGAATATTTGTCTTATGCCTCATAGAGATATTGGTTATGATGATCTAGGAGTGCCTTTCACAACCTTGAGACTTTCAGAAAGGAAAATGATTTCCTTTTAGTCTTCCCATATGTCAAAGAAAATTTCTGTTTTTTCAATATGTTTTTAAAAATATTTTCAAGTTCAAAATTACATTATTAACAGATAAATGACATTTTTAATAACAAAGAAAAGCATAGATAAACGCGGATGACAACATTGATAGGAAAAACTTGTATTTATTCAAGATTGGTTGCACGCAAATGGTGGAGCTCCATGGAATATTAAAATTTGAAAATAGCAATGGGGAAAGGGTTTACATTAAATCCAATAACCACTACTAGCCTTCATAACCATGACTCCATAAAACCTTGCCTCTGAAGGGAGCAGCTAGATTGATTTTCCGCATTTGGCTCTTCTTGTGTTGATAAGCAATATCTGATGCAGTCTTTGACTTTTGTCCCTAGTGTTTGAATGTACCGCCTTTTCGGGTTTTCAATCCACCGGGACGCTCTTTTTTTCCTAAGCCGCCCTTTCGGGTTTTCAACTTAACGAGCCATCATTTTTTTATTTATCTCTAACTTTTGCCTGGATCGCCCATTCGGGTTTTCGATCCACCGGGATACCCATTTTTGCCTAAGTCTCCTTTTCAGGTATTCGACTTAAAGGGTTTTTATTAGGCATAGTATTTTTTAACTGCATCAGAGTTTACGGGGTGTGAGAGCTCTTCATCATCCTTAGTTGTAAGAATCAAGGCACCTCCGGAGAAGGCTTTCTTTAAAACATATGGGCCTTCATAGTTAGGAGTGCATTTCCCACGTAAATCTTTGTGCACAGGCAGAATATTCTTGAGCACGAGATCTCCTTCATTGAATTCCCGAAGATAGACTTTCTTGTCAAACGCCCTCTTGAGTCATTTTTGATACAGCTGTCCATGGCACATAGTAGTTATATATGTTTTGAACTGGTCATATATGTTTTGAATCCATTCAGCTTCTTCCAACTTAGTCTCCATCAAGATTCTCATAGACGGTATCTCTACTTCGATTGGGAGAACTACTTCCATCCCATATACCAAAGAGAAAAGGGTTGCCCCTGTTGAAGTGGACTAAGGTCCGGTATCCATGCAGTGCGAAGGGTAACATTTTGTGCCAATCCTTGTAAGTTTTTACCATATTTTTAAGATCTTCTTGATATTCTTATTAGTGGCTTCAACAGCTCCATTCATCTTTGGACTACATGAGGAAGAGTTATGGTGCTCAATCTTGAAGCACTCTGTCATACCCTAAATTTTGACCACAAGACTTCACATCATTGTGCAATCAATTACCACAATATGGATGTACTTTCATGCCTCATAAATCCTTTCAAAGATTGTTGAGTGCTCACTCAAGCCCTCTCAGAGCATCCAGGAAAATGATCAATCAAGAATTGACATGATCTTCAACTTGTCAAACCACTCAAACATCCATGAAGGATCAAGAGGTCTCCTACATCAAGAATCTAACACAAGAATGCAAAATTTCAAGTTGATCAAGCCTCAAGATCATCAGTGTCACCAAATTAGGGTTTTGATCGACCAAGACCTCTAGGGAGAAATTTTCATCTGGGAATGAGATAATACTTCAATATATGATTCAAGAAGCTCAAAAGAACCTCAAAGTTCCATTCATAAGTTCAAAATAGCCTCAGGGGATGCATTTATCAAAAAGCAGGAATTTAGGGCTTTGACCTAATTCAGCCCCTAAGTTGACTTTTGGAGCGAGGCATGAGCCAAGACCTTAAGACATGCTTTAAGGACCTCAAATACATCATATTGATCCATTCACAAGATTTAATTGATTCAAAGAACTTGGTTCATAAGCAATACAAAGATTGAAATTCATCTGAACCACAAATTAGGGTTTTTGGGAAAAAGTCAACCATACCTTTGACTTTTGACCAAAACATGACCTCAAACCTTGGGACATGATTCAAGACACTCAAAAACACCTTTGGAATCCATGCATTAGGTTCAATTTAGCCCAAGTACTTGATTTCATAAAGGATCACAAAGTTCAAAATTTATCTGATACAAAAAGTCAATTGTGATCCAAACCAAGTTTGACTTTTGGGATTTTTGACAAACATGGCCTCTTTAGGTCAAGAACAATGTTAACTTGTGATTTGGATCATGATCATCAAGAAAAATCAAGAAAAGTGAGGTTACTTGCAAAAGGGGCAACCTTGAGAAACTTGAAATTTCACTAAGTTATGGAAAAAATGGTTTTTACCCAACTTTGCAAGGCCATAACTTGTGATTCAAGCAACCATTTTCTTCCATCCAAAGCTCAAATGAAAGCTCTCATTACATACTACAAAAGTTTCCTACTGATCCACGGTCAAAAAATGCCTAGATTTTGAGTTATAATGTCATAAAGTTAGGGTTTCATGGGATTTTAACTTTGACACTTAGAAAAAATTTAGGCAGAATCTGTCTCATATTTTGTCCAACTTTGAAGGCATTTTTAATTATGATCCAAAAGGAATCAAGACCAAATGTAAACATCCAAGTTGAAGTATGATATACAAGCTTTCCAAAGAGTACAAGAACATCCATTGATTCCACTTGAGCAAGGAGTTATGGACCTCACAACATGCCTTGATCCAAACTGATTTTTGATAGCATTGGCACATAACTTGTATCCCACGATTTCTTGAGCCAATTTTGGACACTTGCATCATTGAATTTCTGTCCAATATCAACATAAATGATGAGGAATCTGAACTATAAGGCCAATAAGTCAAGAACCATGTCCCTTTGGCATGTGATCATCAATGTTGCAAATCCAAAATCCAATTTTGTCATATGGCATTGAAAGGATGCATTGAGGTGGCATGAACCAGCTCATACCAGTCTAAATGAGTCAAGATTTAGCCAAGAATCAGAAGACCTAAACCTGCAAAGTTCATCTCAAGTCAATAGCTAGAGGAGACTTTGAACACATAGTCATATCCATTGGACAATAGGGTGATCCAGCCCCCATTAACTATTCCTTCCAAAACAAACTTCCTCTACTATAAATAGAGGTCATTTTGGGTTGATCAAACCACCCCAAAACATTACAACACATGTTTTCCACCATTTCCCTCTTGTGCATCAAAAATCCATTTCCAAAGAAGTGAGAATCGTGTTTTGAAATAAAGAGCAATTCAACTCAAACCAATGGTCCTAACACCTCACATACATCATATACGAGTGATCTAAACACTTGAACAACGTCTGTAACACCAGATTCATCAAGTTCATACCTCATCCCAAAGCCATCTGCAGTTGGAGTCGTGCCCACTAATCCAGATGTTTTCAATCCATTCCAAGCATCTCAACACACTACTTGAGGTCCAAGGAAGCTTTCCAGATCATCAAAACATTTCTTTAACACCTACAACTGAGGATTAGAATTCCTTTTGCACAAGTAAGCCTGAACTTCTCAAACTCTATGATCCATGCATCATAAATTTATTTTCAAGTTACCAACATGTTTTTGCACTTGTATAGAATGTTTCCCCTCAATCAATTACTATGTATCAATCGTGTATAGGATTTCATAGTGTTCTTGCAAAAATTATGGTTCATCTATTCATCACATGATATCTCACTCTACACTTAAAAGAAATGCAATTAATTGGTACCATTGAAATCCTTGTTCAAAAATAAACAACTTTCATGTTTACATAGTGCAAAATCATTACGTATTGAGAGAGATATGAGAGGTTTTGCAAAACGGCCATGGAGGACACGCGCGAGGAAGAAGATGACCGTTGGGGCCGTAATTCAAATTTTATTCAAATTTTTGAATTTTTAATTATTTTCAAAAATTAATTTCTCTTTCGATTTTAATCTTTTTCAAGTGATTTTTTATATATAAATCCTTCATACATTTAAATATTTTATTCCCCAAAAAAATCAAAAAATATTTTTTTATTTGATATATTTTTGAATATTTTAAAGAATTTTATTTTAATTTGTTTTAAACATTTTAAATAATTTCTTTCTCTTGATTTTTCAAAACCAATTTGATTTCAAATAATCATGTGAATAAAACCTCATTTTTTAAACCTTAATCATAATTCATAACATGTTTATTGAATTTTTTTTTGGTATTTTTTATCATTTTTAATTGATTTTTCTTTGAAAAATATCTTTAAAAAATGAAATTAGGGTTTTCTGTGATTCAATCTTCCAAAACTTCATTTCAAACACACTTGGGCGTCTATTAGAGTGTAAGACCCAACCCCCCTATATACATAAATAATGTTTGGGCCTCTGCTATAGTATAAGTCCCACAACGTCTTTTGGTATCGCGGTGCAATCACTGTTTTCAAATAAATCATCTGGGCCTCTCCTTGAGTATAAGCCCCAATATTTTGTACATAAACTTTTTTTAAACAATAAACAACCTCCATGGGCCTCTCCCTGAGTTGTAAGCCACATACCTCTGCTTTCAAAATCATTTGTCTGTTTTAAACTGTTTAAAAACACATGGGCCTCTCCCCGAGTATAAGACCCAATATTATTCTTTCATTCTTTCATTCAAAAATACATTAACTTGGACCTCTTAATAGAGTATAAGTCCCATCCTTTTTCCTTTTTATAATAAAAAGAAGATTCAAGTTACATATGATCCCATGGATGATTTACCCATTTAGAAACCTTACATGGAAGACTCAGGGCAAAAGAGTAAGCCAGATAATGCATATCTGCTAGATAACCTTGAGAAAAATACACCTGTTCTCCCAGAGTCATGGAATCCTTACCCGGAACATTCTGAAGATGTCAAACGCCACGTTGATGAGGTTGCAAGGATCGCAGGACAAGAATTTATCAACTTTGCATTTCCTGAGGTCAATGTCATTGAAGAAGATGATTCATCTATCCCCTCAGAAACTTGGGATACTTTGGGGCAGCCAAGCAGCAAGTACGACTTTCTAGTAAAGTACACTGCTTCCAAAAGCTCTCGCATAAGATATGAGGACATCCAGCCAACTGGATGGGGAGATCCTCTTTAGAATGAAAGTACTGTTAAAGATGCAACAGAAGAGTCCTCTTATGATAACTCTGCATGGGAAGAAGACTCCAATGATCCAACTCCGCCAAAAATCAGTGTCATTACTGATGACCATCCTGGAAGAAAAGTACCAGACTTTGTGAACCACGGAGGAGTTCATCACAACTGGGTCGCGGTCGATGTCCCGAATATCGTTCATAAATCAAAGTAAGTTCCTCGTCTTTATTTTGACCTTTCACTTTTCCCGGGTGAAAAGGATGTTTTATGGGGCTTGCTTTTCTGTAAATGTCCCTCTTCGCTTCGCCCAGAGCGTAAGAGTTTTGTTTTATAGGGTTGTGTTTCAAGAATCGACAAATTATAAATAAAGAATGTCATTCTGAATTCCTGTATCTTATTGCTATTTTCACTTTTTTCTTATTCTTTTCAGAAAATGGTAATCCTAAAAAACAACCCAAAATAAAAATAATCGTTTTTCAAAAAAAAATACACTGCACACACTCTTGCATTCTCCCTGTCTTTTCTAAAAAAGAATCATCACGTTATGCAGATTATTTGTTTTAAACCCCATTGAAACATACAATCCAATGCCTTCTCTCAACTTTGAGTTCCCGGTATTTGAAGCCGAAGAAGAAGAAGACGAAGAAATTCCAGATGAGATCTCTCGACTACTCAGACATGAGGAACAGTCTATTCAACCTTACAAAGAACCATTTGAAATGGTCAACTTAAAGTTCAGAAGAGGAAAGAAAAGAGGTTAAAATTGGAACACTGCTCAGTCCAACTGTCAAAGAAGGCTTGATAGAACTGCTCAAAGAATTTCCAAATGTGTTTGCTTGGTCCTACCAAGACATGACAGGGTTGGATACCGACATCGTGGAACACCACTTTCCACTGAAACCAGAATGTCCTTCGGTCAAACAAAAATTGAGAAGACCTCACCCTGATATGGCCATCAAAATTAAGGAAGAAGTGCAGAAACAGATTGATGTCGGTTTCCTTGCCACCTCAGAATATCCTCAATGGCTAGCCAACATAGTGCCAGTTCCCAAGAAAGACGGAAAAGTCAGAATGTGTGTGGACTATAGGGATTTAAACAAAGAAAGTCCAAAGGATGATTTTCCCCTACCACACACTGATATGCTAGTTGACAGCACATCAAAATTCAAAGTAGTCTCCTTCATGGATGGATTCTCGGGCTATAATCAAATCAAAATGGCGCTGAAAGACATGGAGAAAACTTCGTTCATAACTCCGTGGGGCACCTTTTGCTATAAAGTAATGTCGTTCGGTCTAAAGAACGCAGGAGCAACTTATCAAAGGACTATAACAACTCTGTTTCAAAACATGATGCACAAAGAAATTGAAGTGTACGTCGATGACATGATTGCCAAATCTAAAATAGAAGAAGAACATGTGGAGAATTTGTCAAAACTATTCGAGCGTCTGAGAAAATACAAACTCCGCTTGAATCCCAACAAGTGTACATTCGGTGTTCGTTCAGGAAAACTCTTGGGATTCATTGTCAGCCAAAAAGGAATTGAGGTTGATCCTGACAAAGTCAAGGCCTTTCAAGAAATGCCTTCTCCAAAAACTGAAAAGCATGTAAGAGGATTTTTGGGACGTCTCAATTACATCTCAAGATTCATATCCCTTATGACCGCGACATGCGTGCCAATCTTCAAACTACTCAAAAAGAACCAAAGTTATATATGGACAGAAGACTGCCAAAAGGCTTTCGACAACATCAAAGAATATTTGCGGAATCCACCTATTATGCCCCCTCCAGTTGAAGGAAGACCACTGATCATCTACTTAGCAGTCTTGGAAGACTCCATGGGTTGTGTGCTTGGCCAACAAGAAGAAACAAAAATAAAAGAGTCTGCCATTTATTACTTAAGCAAGAAGTTCACGGACTGTGAAACTCGATACACTATGCTCGAGAAAACTTGTTGCGCTCTAGCTTGGGCAGCTAAACGTCTTCGTTAACACATGATTTGTCACACTACTTGGTTAATCTCCGAAATGGATCCAATCAAGTACGTCTTTGAAAAACCTGCTTTAACAGAAAGGATTGCCCGTTGGAAGATGTTGTTGTCAGAATACGACATCGAGTACCATGCTCAGAAAGTCGTCAAAGGAAGTGTTTTAGCCGATCATTTGGCTCACCAACCGATTGACAATCAGGAATCAATCAAATTTGACTTCCCAGACGAGGATGTCATGTACCTAAAAATGAAAGATTGCGATGAACCGCTACCAAACGAAGGGCCAGAGCCAGGATCCCAATGGGGACTAATTTTCGACGGAGTTGTCAATACTTATGGAAATGGAATTGGGGCAATCATTATTACACCTTAGGGTACCCATATTCCTTTCACTGCAAGATTGGCATTAAAATGTACAAACAATGAGGCCAAATATGAAGCTTGCAGCATGGGTCTCGAAGAAGCTATCGACTTAAGGATAAAGAATTTGGATGTGTATGGAGACTCAGCCCTGGTTATAAATCAGATCAAAGGAGAGTGAAACACATATCAATTGGGATTGATTCCTTATAAAGACTACGCAAGAAGGTTGTTACCCTTCTTCAACAAGATTGAGTTTCATCACATTCCTCGTGAAGAAAACCACATGGCTGATGCACTAGCTACCCTATCCTCCATGATTAGTGTGAGTCGATGGAACGACGTACCCAAGATTGACATAATGCACCTTGATAGGCCCGCTTACATATTTGCAATGGAAGCAGTCATCGACGACAAGCCATGGTATCATGATATCAAGTGCTTCCTTCAAAGACAAGAATACCCGCCTGGGGCATCAAGAAAAGATAGGAAGACTCTCAGAAGACTGGCTGGCAACTTCTTCCTGAATAATGATGTGCTCTACAAAAGAAACTTCGACATAGTTTTTCTCAGATGCGTAGACAGACACGAAGCAAACATGCTGATGAAAGAGATTCATGAAGGCTCCTTTGGCACTCATGCCAATGGACATACAATGGCTGGAAAAATTCTGAGAGTAGGATATTATTGGCTGACAATGGAATCCGACTGCTACAAGTACATGAGGAAGTGTCATAAGTGTCAGATATACGCCGACAAAATCCATGTACCGCCAACGCATCTCAAAGTTCTTTCTTCTCCATGGCCTTTTTATATATGGGGAATCGACATGATTGGCATGATCGAACCCAAAGCTTCAAACGGACATCGGTTTATTCTGGTCACCATTGATTACTTCACCAAATGGGTTGAAGCAGTATCATACACCAATGTGACCAGGAAGGTAGTGGTGTGACTCATCTGCCGTTAAAGTGTTCCTAGCCAGATCATTACGGATAATGGATCAAACCTGAATAACAAGATGATGAAAGAATTGTGTGTTGAGTTCAAGATTGAACACCATAACTCATCTCCCTACCGACCTAAAATGAATGGAGCAGTAGAAGCATCCAACAAAATATCAAGAAGATCATTCAGAAGATGGTCGTGACGTACAAGGATTGGCATGAGATGCTACCATTTGCTCTTCACGGTTATCGCACATCTGTCCGCACTTCAACAGGGGCAACCCCTTTCTCTCTAGTATATGGCATGGAAGCAGTGCTCCCCATAGAAGTAGAGATCCCATCAATGAGAGTATTGATGGAAGCCAAGCTAATAGAAGCTGAATGGTGTCAAAATAGATACGGTGAACTGAACCTAATCGAAGAAAAGAGAATGACGGCTTTATGCCATGGTCAGTTATATCAGCAAAGAATGAAGAAAGCATTTGACAAAAAGGTCTGACCTCGTGTCTTCAGTGAAGGAGACCTCGTACTCAGGAAGATACAATCATTTCTCACTGATTCCAAGGGCAAATGGACTCCAAATTATGATGGCCCCTATGTTGTTAAGAAAGCCTTCTCAGGCGGTGCCTTAAAACTCACAACCATGGATGGAGAGGAGTTTACTTATCCCACAAATGTTGATGTAGTCAAGAAATACTTTGCCTAAATAAAAAAAATAGCTCACTAAGATGAAAACCTGAAAGGGCGACTTAGGCAAAAAAGAGCGTCTTGGTGGGCTGAAACCCGAAAGGGCGGTCCAACAAAAATTAGAGACATATATATATATATATATATATATATATATATATATATATATATATATATATATATATATATATATAATCGTCCCGATGGATTGGAAACCTGAAAAGGAAATCTAGGCAAAAATTAGGGATTTATGGCAAGTAACTACATCCGACAAGATTGGCTCCTCTGAGGCAACATCATCTGTCAAGAAAACCTCAATTAAGGTTACCTTCAGCAGAAGCTCAAGAATATCTAGAATCCAAAGTTGGTGAAAGGACAGTGGTCATTATGTTTCAATATAGCCCATTTCCCTTTAAATTACCATTTTCTAAACTTTGTAATGCTCCATGGATTCAAGCATTTGGCTGATTACCATTCTATCAATGAAAATTTGAGCCCTTGTGCCTTTTGTTTGCAATTCTCATTTATTCTACTTCGCAAAATGACATTTTGATATGATTAACATTCGTGAAACACAAAAATGAATTTACTTTTGTTCTCAAATTTACTTCTTCTTTCGAAATAAAGACGACAATTTCCTTTTGATTAATGAATACAAAAAGGAACATCGACAGCTTCTCCGGAAGTAATCAAACTTCAAAATGCATAATCAAAATATTCCTTGTGATCAGTATACCCCGAATGAAGGATGGAGTATCCCATCTGTCATTCCCTTTAGGGTTTTCTATCCCCAAGAATAAGGATAGGAACAAGATTTCCTTCCTCCAACAAGCTGCTACCTTCAAAAAATGTCGGTAGAAGTTTTCACTCCTTAGGAGTCGCATCTTGTTACTACCAAGAGTAGTTGAAGATCAGCCGCAGAACTTTGTGTCCCTCAATACTCGTCACCATTGATACATTTTATCCCCCGCAGTGGCCAAGTATCCAATTGTGTTCATCACCATTCTGTATGTCGTGTCTGTCTTGTCTACATAAGCATTCATTCATACATACATCATGCATATTTGATTTATTTTCATAATCATATTCATAATGCATAAGTTACATCATTCGCTCTGGTTATGATAAATGTCCTCTCTCGGTTAAAGTCGTCAACTTTAGGCAGAAAGGATGTACCTTTTTTTCTAAATCCCCACTGACTTTGATCCTCGTGGAAGAATTTTCTTCAGTTTCCTTTCCACATTTGGATAGGACGACACCCCCAGTTTGAGTTCATTCCTTATCAAGAAATGTCTTGATTAGACGATCTCTCTCCATTTCATTCCTGGATTGAAGTCAGTCCTCGGTCACTTTAATAACTTGAACCTCTGGAAGACGAAAAGGCATTAGGTTATACACCTTTGAAGATTAACTCTTCATCATTGAAGATGATATTTTGCTTTCCCGGATTAAAGAAAATCCCCCGCAGAAGCTTCTCAACAAAAGACTCTTGGCAATATGGGCGTCACATCCTCCAAGAAATTTCTACCGATTGGCAAGAAAAAAAAGAAGCCTGTCTTTGCCCCATAAATTCTCGATAAAGCCGACAAATAACAGTCTCTCCCCCGAGAAGTTTGTCCTACTTTCAAAGAAGTCATCAACGCCTCAAAATTAGATTACATCACATGGAATCTCTACGACAAAGTCTCGAAGGGAAATATGATGTAACCTCTCCAAGCAAATGGCATCTCCAAACAAGCGAAGTTTCCACACCTCTGCAGTTCAGACAAATGGTTCTCCCCAGAAAGTCTAACATCAAATCTTTTTCCATCAAATGGCATCTCCCTAGTAAATCTTGGCGAGAAATTTGATAAAAATCCTCACAGATAGCATTCCTTGTCAAGAGAATAACTCGACAAGAAGAAACTAAGACCAGTTCTGTGGCGGAAGACCAGGATCGAGGGGAGGTTTATTTCAAAGAAACTGAGACCAATTCCATGACTGAAGACCAGGATCGAGGTAAGGTTTATTTCAAAAGAAACAGAGACTAGTTCCGTGACTGAAGACCAGGATCGAGGGGAAGTTTTACCCTTTTCTAAGTAGAATTACTTAGCAAAAGAAGATGGATGAGCAAATCAGCTACCATTCGCAACCACAATCAAAATTTCGGGTATTCTGATATTTAATCCTCTTTTACCTTGAATGTCCGAATGTCTTCGTCATTCACACCTTCAGGTCCAAGAAGATTAAATAGGGGCATCTGTCATACCCTAAATTTTGACCACAATACTTCACATCATTGTGCAATCAATCACCACAATATGGATGTACTTTCATGCCTCATCAATCCTCTCAAAGATTTTTGAATGTTCACTCAAGCCCTCTCAGAGCATCCAGGCAAAGGATCAATCAAGAATTGACATGATATTAAACTTATCAAACCTCTCAAACATCCATGAAGAATCAAGAGGTATCCTACATCAAGAATCTAACACAAGAATGCAACATTTCAAGTTGATCAAGCCTCAAGATCATCAGTGTCACCAAATTAGGGTTTTGATCGACCAAGGCCTCCAGGGAGAAATTTTCATCTGGGCATGAGCTAATACTTCAATATATGATTCAAGAAGCTCAAAATAACCTCAAAAGTCCATTCATAAGTTCAAAATAGCCTCAGGGGATGCATCTATCAAAAATCAAGAATTTAGGGCTTTGACCTAATTCAGCCCCTAAGTTGACTTTTGGAGCAAGGCATGAGCCAAGACCTCAAGACATGCTTTAAGGGCCTCAAATACATAATATTGATCCATTCACAAGATTGAATTGATTCAAATAACTTGGTTCATAAGCAATACAAAGATTCAGATTCATCTGAACCACAAATTAGGATTTTTGGGAAAAAGTCAACCATACCTTTGACTTTTGACCAAAACATGACCTAAAACCTTGGGACGTGATTCAAGACACTCAAAAAAAACCTTTGGAATCCATCCATTAGGTTCAATCTAGCCCAGGGACTTGATTTCATAAAGGATCACAAAGTTCAAAATTCATTTGATACAAAAAGTCAACGGTGATCCAAACCAAGTTTGACTTTTGGGATTTTTTGACAAACATGGCCTCTTTAAGTCAAGAACAATGTTAACTTGTGATTTGGATCATGATCAATCAAGAAAAATAAAGAAAAGTGAGGTTACTTGCAAAAGGGGCAACCTTGAGAAACTTGAAATTTCACTAAGTTATGGAAAAAATGGTTTTTACCCAACTTTGCAAGGCCATAACTTGTGATCCAAACAACCATTTTCTTCCATCCAAAGCTCAAATGAAAGCTCTCATTACATACTAAAAAAGTTTCCTACTGATCCACGGTTAAAATATGCCTAGATTTTGAGTTATAATGTCATAAAGTTAGGGTTTCATGGGATTTTAACTTTGACACTTAGAAAATTTTTAGGCAGAATCTGTCTCATATTTTGTCCAACTTTAAAGGCATTTTTCATTATGATCCAAAAGGAATCGAGACCAAATGTAAACATCAAAGTTGAAGTATGATATACAAGCTTTTCAAAGAGTACAAGAATATCCATTGATTCCACTTGAGCAAGGAGTTATGGACCTCACAACATGCCTTGATGCAAACTGATTTTTGACAGCATTGGCACATAACCTGTCTCCCACGATATCTTGAGCCAATTTTGGACACTTGCATCATTGAATTTCTGTCCAATATCAACATAAATGATGAGGAATCTGAACCACAAGGACAATAAGTCAAGAACCCTATCCCTTTGGCATGTGATTATCAATGTTGCAAATCCAAAATCCAATTTTGTCATATGGCATTGAAAGGATGCATTGAGGTGGCATGAACCAGCTCATACCAGTCCAAATGAGTCAAGCCTTAGCCAAGAATCAGAAGACCTAAACCTGCAAAGTTCAGCTCAAGTTAATGGCTAGAGGAGATTTTGAACACATAGCCATATCCATTGGACAATAGGGTGATCTAGCCTCCATTCACTATTCCTTACAAAACAAACTTCCTCTACTACAAATAGAGGTCATTTATGGTTCATTAAACCACCCCAAAACATCACAACACATGTTTTCCACCAATTCCCTCTTATGCATCAAAAATCCATTTCAAAAGAAGTGAGAATCGGGTTTTGAAATAGAGAGCAATTCAACTCAAACCAATGGTCCTAACACCTCACATACATCATATACGAGTGATCTAAACACTTAAACAACATCTGTAACACCAGATTCATCAAGTTCATACCTCATCCCAAAGCCATTTGTAGTTGGAGTCGTGCCCACCAATCCAGAGGTTTTCAATCCATTCCAAGCATCTCAACACACTACTTGAGGTCCAAGGAAGTTGGCCAGATCATCAAAACATTTCTTTAACACCTACAATTGAGGATTCGAATTCCTCTTGCACAAGTAAGCCTGGACTTCTCAAACTCTATGATCCATGCATCATAAATTTATTTTCAAGTTACCAACATATTTTTGCACTTGTATAGAATGTTTCCCCTCAATCAATTACTATGTATCAATTGTGTATAGGATTTCATAATGTTCTAGCAAAAATTAGGGTTCATCTGTTCTTCACATGATATCTCACTCTACACATAAAAGAAATGTAATTAATTGGTACCATTGAAATCCTGGTTCAAAAACAAACAACTTTCATGTTTACATCGTGCAACATCATTACGTATTGAGAGAGATATGATAAGTTTTGCAAAACGGCCATGGAGGACACGCGCAAGGAAGAAGATGACCGTTGGCACCGTAATTCAAATTTTATTCAAATTTTTTAATTTTTAATTATTTTCTTAATTATTTTCAAAAATTAATTTCTCTTTCAATTTTAATCTTTTTCAAGTGATTTTTTAAACATAAATCCTTCATACATTTAAATATTTTATTCCCCCAAAAAATCAAAAAAATATTTTTTATTTGATATATTTTTGAACATTTTAAAGAATTTTATTTTAATTTGTTTTAAACATTTTAAATAATTTCTTTCTCTTAATTTTTCAAAACCAATTTGATTTCAAATAATCATGTGAATAAAACACCATTTTTTAAACCTTAATCATAATTCATAACATGTTTATTGAATTTTTTATTTTTTATCATTTTTAATTTATTTTTCTTTGAAAAATATCTTTAAAAAATGAAATTAGGGTTTTCTTTGATTCAATATTTCAAAACTTTATTTCAAACACACTTGGGCCTCTATTAGAGTGTAAGACCCAACCCCTCTATGTACATAAATAAATTTTGGGCATCTGTTGTAGTATAAGTCCCACAGCGTCTTTTGGTATCACGGTGCGATCACTGTTTTCAAATAAATCATCTGGGCCTCTCCTTGAGTATAAGCCCCAATCTTTTGTACATAAACTTTGTTTTAAACAATAAACAACCTCCATGGGTATCTCCCTGAGTTGTAAGCCCCATACCTCTGTTTTCAAAATCATCTGTCTGTTTTAAACTGTTTGAAAACACTTGGGCCTCTCCCCGAGTATAAATCCAAATACTATTCTTTCATTATTTCATTCAAAAATACATTAACTTGGGCCTCTTAATAGAGTATAAGTCCCATCCTTTTTCCTTTTTATAATAAAAAGAAGATTCAAATTACACTGGTACTAAGAGGAGCATTATTCCCGGTGAAACTGCTCTTAGACTATTTGGGCCTCTCTTTGAGTTATAAGCTCCAAACTTTCTTTTCAATTCATTTAAATAACAACAACATTCTTTTAATTCAAATTTAATTCAAAGTTTTCTCAAAACTTTCTTCAATTTCTAAAAACCCTAATCTTATAGTGATAATTAATACAACCAACCACAATACACTTGGGCCTCTATCCAAAGAATAAGACCCACCACCTTTTCAATTCAATTCATACTTGTTTATATGCTTGTTCATATATTCGTATATGTATACCTGTGATTATCTATTTAGGGTTCCCTTTAACAGTTAAGGTCATCCTAAGTTCACACTTAGGTCAAACAATAGGATACTTATAACTCAGTTCAATCAACTAGTTTATTCTTATACAAAGAAATTCATTTCCCCAGAGAGGATTAATTCTCAGTGAAACCTCTTTTGAATTTCTTCAAACCTTAGAACTGTTCAACAAAGAAAGGATTATTTTCCGGTGAAACCTTTCTTGAACTTTTCTTAGCCTTGGACCCACAGGCTTCTTAGGAGTTCCCCATAGCCTCCTCTTGGACTTCATATAAGGACCCAAAGGCTTCCTAAAAGGATAGGATATAATTTAGTCATCTCGACCAGTTCAATCCTCAGGAAAGTCAAAAACTCTAGAGCATCCAATCATTCAAGAGTTGATCTTCATCTCTAGAACCCTCAGCCTCCTCTTAAGCATCATACAAAGATTTCTCTCCAACCAGAGTCTGCCTCCTCTTAATGAGATTTGGGTAGTCGCAGCCTCCTCTTGGGCTTCATACAAGTAGACTTGGAAAGTATCATCCCCTTAGTCTCCTCTTAGACTTCATACAAGGACCCTCAGGATTCCTAAAAGCATAGGATAAATCCTAATCATCTTTACCAATACATTAATTCCTAGGAGAGTTAAAAACTCTAAGGCATTCAAACTCATATTTAAATCCCTTATGATCCCCAACATGGCTTGACTTTCACCTTAAAATCCCCAGCCAGGGTCAGATCACAATCAATAAACCCCAAAAGAATCAAAGCCTTTGTGGCAGTTGATAAATCAACTATCTTCTAAATCTCCATCAAGAGATTAGATCCCTTCCTGACTCCCCAAGCAGTTTGAACCTTCTCTTAAGTTTCAGAATTCCTCAGCAAGAGTCCCTCTCTCTTCAAGATTCCCCCCAGCCTCCTCTTAGGCTTCATATAATAATTTTTTTAGTCAGCCTCAATCTTGGGCTTTGTATAAGACAAATATAACACTACCCATTTAAGTTAATCTTCTTTAAGATTATATTTAAACTCTTCAGCCTCAATCTTGGGCTTTGTACAAGACAGATATAAAACTCCACCCAGTGGAATCAACCTCTTTTAGCTTCAACCTTGGGCTTTGATCAAGGCACAAAATTAAACATCCCCTTAGATGAGACCATGATTCCTCTCTGTAGGAAGACATTTCCTCTATACATCACATATCAAAACAAATAATCAAAACCTTTTTCCAGATAATTGATGTAAGTGGCACACTTGTTGATTCAAAATCCAAGTTGGAGTCCCTCCTTTATCATGGCTAAAATTTCTCTTTTATCTAACTGATGTAAGTGGCAAGCCTCTAGATTCTACACATCCAAGCCAATGTCCCTATCTTAGCATGCAAAATTTATAAAGGAAGATATGGCATTGTTGGATTCCACACATCCAAGTTAAAGTAACTTCCCTTATAACCAATTACTCAATGTTTGTGATGAATAGGTGAGATATATCCCTTTAGAGATGACAAATTCTCTCTTAGTCAACTTTTAGCTTCAATCTTGAGCTTTAAACAAGACACAAATCAACTTTTAGCTTCAATCTTGGGCTTTGAACAAGACATTAATACCATGTTAGCTTCAATCTTGGGCTTTGAACAAGACAATAAACAAGTTTTTTTCCTCCTCCCATAGAATAGGAGGAACTACGATTGCTCTGATTTCCCAAATCTCTTTACGGGAATACGTAGGCATAAGATTGTGAAATCTTAGCGAGCACACAAATCAAAAATCTCAGGTCAAGCACCTTTCCAAAAACAATAGAAAACCCAAAAACAACAAAAACATTCTCTCAGCCCTCACAAAGGAGAAACTTTCCCCAATCAATAGCAGATAGACTTAAGAAAGCACTTCAAGCAGTAGAAAATATATGTAAATGAAGGTTCCTATAGATTACTATAGATACTTTGGGTGTTAATAGCTTCCCTTTGTATAGCCAAACCCCGATTCCATATATCTTTGCATTTGTTAAAGAAAACATTTGAACGCAAGGTTAGTTTGAGATATCTTCCCCTTCCTTTTAAGCTTCATAGGATAAATAGAAATCAGAAAGTAGCACTAAATGCGGTAGTGGTCGCGTCACAAAAAACCGATGATACACACTCACATAACTCCTTCATTATTTTGTTGTTCAGATTCGTTCCATTATCTGTGATAATCCAACTTGGAATTCCGTAGTGGTAGATAATCTCTTGAGGAAACATGCAACCATTTGCTTTGTCACGTTGGCCTGGGAAGTAAATTCTACCCATTTGGTGAAGTAATCAATTGCAACCAGGATAAAATGATTACCATTGGAAGCTTGAGGATTTATAGTGCCAATCATGTCGATGCCCCACATTGAGAAATGCCACAGTGATGTCAAGACATTCAACAACGTTGGTGGTACATGCACTTTGTCGGCATAACTTTGACACTTGTGACATTTTCTGGCATAGTTGAAACAGTCAGACTCCATGGTTAACCAGTAATAACCAGCCCTCAAGATCTTCTTAGCCATAGCATTCCCCATTAGCATGGGTTCCAAAGGATCCCTCATGAATCTCTTTGATCAACAGGTCTGCTTCGTGTCTATCCACGCATCTGAGCAAAACCATGTTGTGGTTTTTCTTGTATAAAACATCATTGCTTAGGAAGAATTTGGATGCTAACTTACTCAGAGTCTTCTTGTCTATGGCTGTAGCATTTTCTAGATACTCTTGTTTTTGCAGGTAGTGTCTGATGTCATGAAACCAAGGTTTTCCATTGGCTTCTTCTTCAACCAATTGACAATAAGCTAGCTCAGTTTTACTCTAAATTTGAATGAGTGGCGCTTCATTGCAAAATCGGACTTGGTACATTGAGGCTATCATAGCCAGAGCGCCAGCTACTTGATTTTCTGTCCTTGGGATATGACGAAAGGTGATGTCATCAAAGTATTTTATCAACTCCACTACATAAGCACGATACGGGATCAGGTTGGTATCACGGGTTTCCCATTCACCTTTGACTTGATAGATTACCAGGGGCGAGTCTCCACATAACTCGAGGATTTTGATTTGGAGGTCAATTGTGGCGTCAATGCCTAGGATGCATGCCTCATACTCTACTATATTGTTTGTGCATTCAAAACATAACCTTGTTGTGAAAGGAGTCTTGATTCCTCCAAACAGCTCCCACACCATGTGTCGCAACGCAAAAAAACAACTGGCAGAAAAATAGAGTCTCCGCGGAACGTTATTTATCCCGGCGGGGGAAAGGAAACGATCGAAGAAACCTTAAAATGGAGAAAAAATGGTCATCGCAACCAAGTTCCGGGTTCGGGAGTCGATTACGCGAGAGGAAGGTATTATCACCCCCTCGTGTCTGTTATACTCAACGGGATCCACGCTTGTTGTTCTAATCAAAGGGTGTGTTTGTCTAAGCTCTACTGCTAACGAAAACAAAAAGGGAAAAACAAAAGGAGACTCGATATGACTTCGTCGTCCTAGGCCTACGTATTCCCTCGTGTAATGGGAAAGTCAGAGTCAACGTAGTTTGACAGACTACGGGTGAATGGGGGAAGGTTGCTCGCCAAGACTTCGCCGTCTTGTGCCTACGTATCCTCATTCAGACGAGAATGAAGAAGTCAGAGCATTCGTAGTTTAGGGGTACAACCACATATTGGTTAAATGTCTTTTATGAGCGGTGCTAAGTTCGCGTTCCAGCAGTTAGGGTCGATGCCTATTTGCAGTAGAATGGAAATAATATACTTTTTCTGAAAATGGTTTGACAAACAATCCCGAAGGATAAAATGGTTTGCAATTTGTTTATGAGTTTTGACAGAAGTGAATTGAATTGGTTTGAGATTCGTATTGCACTAAAGTCTATGACATAGGATCGAATGCTTCGTAAGATCGACCCAAGATGGGACGTATACAAAACACTCTAGACAAGGTAAGGAGAGACTCCCGCTTATCATTTCCCATATACTTAAGGCTCATGGCGCACAAAATGCATCGTATTTATTAAGTGTTTTGACTTTGTTTTGAGAAAGAAGAGAGAGACTCAAAGGGCAAAGAGAAAATCTAAGGGAAACTCACCTAGATGTTGTCATGCAAAATGACCCTATAGTTGAGGATGAGAAGTGAAGTCTACCTAATGTTGTCATACAAATGATGGACCTAAGGTTGAGGTCAAGAAGGAACTACCCTAATGTTGTCATGCAAAGGATTGAGAGCCTAATGTATATCCTACTTTGAACCTAATCAAAAATTAAGTTCAAACTAAGAGCCCTAAGGGAGCATGTGATCAAGCACAAGTAAATATTATACAACTCAATCTCAAACAACAAATAGGAATCCAAAACTCAAAGGATGAGAAAAGAGATGAAGAGGAGAAGGATGTCAAAGCAACACAAGATGAGAAGAATCAAACATTAATTCACAAGTGTCACACATCAAGGAAAGGTCAAAGTATGCTCATTAAATGAAACAAGATATCAAAGAAGGTTAAAGCACACAATCAACATCCTCAAACATTACACATCATGATTAAAGTGTTTACACTTTCAAGTTCAAGAAAAAATATGAAGACATTCATGGAAGTGCACAAGCAAACTTGTCTTAGAATTATAATTGAACACCATTGAGCATCATACCAAATCAAAATGAGTTCAAAAAGATAAGAATCAAGTAAAGTCAGAATTCATACTATATCATGATCAATTCAATTCAAATATGAGAAGAGAGGCACAACACCAGCCAATATGAACCACAACAAAAGGCTATGCATTTATAAATCATCAACTCATAACAACAAGTCACAAATGGCTCATCCAAGTAAAATTAGGGCATGTTATCAATGGTAGACAGTAGCATGAACATACATATCAACTCAAACATCAACTCATGAATAGAAAGTTGGAACATCAAGGAACAAGTTCAAGGCAAGCATCAAAACTAGCTAAACATATGCCATGATCATCTTCAAAGGAAAACATGTGCTCAAGCAAGGTACAAAGACCAAATGATCAAGTAATGCACATCATAACATGAAGTTCAGAAGCAAACTCAAATGATTCAATTCAAATTCAATTCCAAGATATCAAGAAAGTTCAAGAAGGAACATGTTCAAGATCATGCACAAGAAGCTAGGCAAACGTCATTCAAATCATCCACAAAAGAAACAAGTGATCATGTGAGATAAGTAAGACAAAATGATCATACAATGAACCTCTAAACATGAAGGTCAGAACCTTAAACATATCAAACAAAGCATACAAGAGTCAAAACACATCAATTGGATCATACAAGAAACCATCTCAAGAAACTAGGTCAAGAACATCAAAGAAGCAAGGTCAAAACATCATCAGCTTGGAAATTCAACCAAAAATAGAAAAATAGCCAAATAAATGTGAGTCCAAAGCTCATAATCAAGTCAAGTAAATAAATATTCATCATAAAAAATATCGCAAAGAGATTGCATAAATTCACCATCAAATCAATCCAACATTGTAAACATGTTTCAGTAATCGAGCAAGAGTCGAGGATCATTTAAAATCAAACAAAAACCAATGAAAAACTCATCATCAAAGCATAAAAATGGCACCCAAACAAGCATCATTTAATTTTCAAAGCATGGTAAAAATATTGGCTCAAGAAGGCATAGCAAAGTCATCAAAAGATCAAACCCTAATTTAAGAGTAAACATGTAAAACCACTTCACAAATTAACTCAAAATAAAATAGGAAAATCATTTGAAAAATAAAATGAAAAAAATTAAAAATACCCCAAGACATCAAAGGATCATAAATTCATTTTTAAATATTTTTAGAATGAAAATAAATATTTAAAATAAAATCAAATTGAAAATAAAAAAGAAAATAAAATAAAAAGGAGTGAACATGGCATGGGGGTGTACTAGCAGAATTCAAATGAACAAGGAAATAGTTGTAGAGCGCATTGAGCTCCATAATATGGGGTTCAGAAAGCAAAATGAGCAAGCACAAACCACATAATACAAACTTCAGATGCCACCCTGGATTCATTAATCCAGTCAGATCCTAGTGGCAATGAATCACTCACGCAGGCCAACCTCAACACAACAACGCAAATTATTCAAATTTGAAATAGGGCGTGCAATCCACGTCACACCATCCCCAACCTTCAGACGCCGGAGCTCTAGCTCCGATCATCTTCTCCGGCGAGCTGGTTGCCGGAGCCACCATAGACCACCCAGAAATACAAAGTAAGACCGCCATCCCCCTTGTTTTTCCACATAGATCAACATTATGGCCTTAAAAAAACATTTGAGCTCTCTAACAAAGAGAAATCAAGCCACGAAAAAATAACACCACATACTGAAATCCATTAAACAAGAACAACAACCACTCAAACATGTTCAACAATGGCATAACATTTCAACTACAACAATAACAAACTCATACCACACATGAAATGAGAGAGCAGGGGTTAAAAAAGTTTACTAAGTGGAGATGGTCAACTGCCACTTGATCTGAGCTTAAATTGCTTTGGGAATCCTTCCAAATGCTTCAGTGCTCCTCAAAAACAAAGGATCAAGTAAGAAAATGGCAGGATCTTGAGTGAAATGAGCAGCTCGAAGGAGAGAAAATTTGGAGAGAATTTGAAATTTCAGATCTAGAAAAATGGTGAATGAGGCTCAGGTTTAGAGTTAAGGAGCTTAAATAGAGTTGCTTCTAGGGTTGGACACGAAGCAAAGTGGTTAGGAAGTTATTGTTATGGCTTGGGAATGAAAATGTGAAAATGAAGATGCACATGTGCTTGGCCCGGGTTCAGGTTTGGGATTGGTGGTTTTGTTGCTCTTTGATGAGAGAAATAAGTGAGAATGAACATGAAGGAAGTGTGATGATGTGTAGCACGTGTGGAGTGAAGTTTTTGGGTGAATTCCCACTTTACTTGTTTTGGCAATTTAATTCAAAAATGTGAATGGCAATGGTGACTTGGTTTGGTCATATGTGGTAAGGAAATGGTGATGATGTGTGTGAGCATGATGTGTGTACATGACATGCTGCAAAAGCATTCACATTGTGCCAAGAAGTGTGACATAACATGCCTTTAGAAACAACCTACTAGAACCAACTTTATGGGTTTGTATCTTGATGAACATTGAACCAATTGATGCATCTTTGAGCTCTAATGGAAGTTTGAAGCATGATCTTCAACTTTCATGTTGATTAAGAAGTGAAATGAGACCTAGAAACCATTGGAAATCAACCTTGAAAATGGTTCCTGTAACGCCCCAGTTTTAGTATTTTGTTTAATTGAATCGTTTTTGATTATTTTATTATTATATTATTTTATTTTCGACTTTTATCTGAAATTATGTTATTTTTCGATATGATTATATTTCATCGCATGTTGGGAACGGTTGCGAGATATTTGAGCGTGGGGGCATTTTGGTCATTTCACATTTATTTTACTAAGTTAGAAAAGAAAGAAAAAGAAATAGAAATAGAGGGAATTAGAAAAGAAAGAAAAATAGTAAGAGAAAGAAAAGGAGAAGAAGAAAAGAGAAGGGAAAGAAGAAAAGAGAGAAAAAGAGGAAAAAGCTAGGAATCAAAGAAAACAACTTCTAGGAATCGATTTAATCGGGTAAGGGTGTGAAATCCAATTATCTTATACATGTGTATGATTATGTGTGTGTTTGTTTGTTGTTTTGTTGGATTATATGAAAAATATAACAAAACCCATTTTTGTAGAAAATGTTAGAATTCGATTTAATCGTGTTGGAAATGATGTTTTTGGTGTTCCTTGTTGTTGATACTTGATAGATATGTGTTGTTGTGAATCAAATTGGTAATTTTCTGGATTTAGGTGATGGATTTGGGATGATTTTGGGTGGAAAACGCAGAACTCGTTTCTGCAGAATTTTTCTGGGTTTCTGCAGGTCATACGCGTATGGGGCATGTCCATACGCGTATAGGACTCGGCAGTACGCGTAACATTGGCCTATGTTTGGGGTCATTACGCGTATGAGAGATGGTGATACGCGTATGGCCTTGGGCAATACGCGTATGGCATGGCGAGGAATTTGGGCAATACGCGTATGGCCTTGGGGCAGTACGCGTACGGTCAGGAGATTGGAAAAATGTGATTTTTGGTAAATGTCGTTTCGTTTTCGTCTGTAACTTTTATTCCGTTTATCTGATTTTGACATTCTTGGTGTCATTGGAAAGGTATTGAACTGTACCTTGTGATTATGATGTTTTGGAATTTGTTGGCCGATTTAATTATGTCGGAAAAGGTGAATAGTGTCGATTGTCGACTTTTGTCGGTGTAAGTGTGCATAATTGATGTGTATTATGCTATGAGATGTTGTGATGATGGATTGTTGTGGTTGATGGTGAGTAATTCTTGATGTGAATTGATATGGGTGTAAATGATGAAATGCTATTTGTTGTGGGTTGTAGTTAGTGATAAATACATTGTTTAAGTAAGTATCAATGTATGTGGTTTCGAGTGTATGATTAATGTATGATATGGCGGCCTCTGTGGCGTAGATCCACAACAAGATGAATGGTAGGGTATTGATTATCATGGGATTGCTATAATAGTAATATTTGGTGTGTGGAATGAATTCCAATTGTGTTAGAATACTCATTGGGGTAGAATGGCTTATATGTCATTCCTAGTGAGGTATTAATGTTTTGGTCGAACACATTAGGGTAGAATGACTGTATGTTGTTCCTAGTGTTGTTGTTGTACTCATTAGGGTAGAATGGCTTATATGTCATTCCTAGTGAAGTGCGAGTGTGTCGTTGTGTCCACTGGGGTAGAATGACGTTGATGTCGTTCCTGGTGGAGTACTCACTGGGGTAGAATGACTATGTTGTCATTCCTAGTGATGTACAATTGAGTTGTCGTGTCCACTGGGGTAGAATGACTATGCTGTCGTTCCTAGTGGGATACTCATTGGGGTAGAATGACTATGATGTCATTCCTAATGGGGTGTGCACTGGGGTAGAATGACGTTGATGTCGTTCCTAGTGTGGTACTCACTGGGGTAGAATGACTATGTTGTCGTTCCTAGTGATGTACAATTGAGTTGTCGTGCCTAGTGGGATATTCATTGGGGTAGAATGACGATGTTGTCATTCCCAATGAGAGGTGGTCTAGAGTGGAATGACTATGTGTCGTTCCTATTGAGGTATATTGGGTAGAATGACTATGCTGTCATTCCCAGTTATGTGATGCGTGGTATCGTCGGGTCTTGATTGGATTGGTGAATTATGCATGATGTATATTGAGTGAGATGTGATGATTGGTGCATAGTAAACATAGTATGTATGTTTTTGTAGTATGATAGAATGGTGAGAATATGTGGTATATGTGTATTTTTATGTTGATATATATAATTATATGCATTTATATTATGGTTGTTTTTCTCACCCTTCTGCTCGTTTTATAATGCTCTATGAGGCATTGCAGATTAGAGTTGCTGGAGGTCTTTTGTGAAGCTTTGTGTCTTCACCCTTTTTGTCGGTCGGCTCTGATATGTGACACCGGGTAGCTAGGGTGGCTGTTTGTGCTATTGTGTACTATGTATATATGTTAATCAGATTTTAGATTTTCCGCTTTAATTCTAATTTCTGAAAATGTGGGTGTAAGGAACGAAGTTTCCCCTGTATGTTTGCTACCCCACTGTTGCATATCTGTATGGGCAGGTAATGTATGAATTTCTTTGGTTTGAATTGATGTGACCCTTGGTCTATGCCATGTTTTCAAATATACTCTGATCAAATTTCGAATTTTCTTTTATTGCTTTAAATGCATGCTAATTTGGGGGTGTAGATTGGGGGCGTCACATTAAGTGGTATCAGAGCCAGTCTGTGTCAGTTGTGTCTGTCGTTTTAGACGAGTTGCGGTTGTGCAGTAGTTGTGTGCTGGTAGTTTGTTGGTTAACCATAGTTTCTATATTTGGATGAACAGAATATGGCCCGAGCTGTGCAGGGTGTAGCGGATGTTATGGGTAGTGATGAGTTCGGAAGGAATAAGCTGCCTATCTTCAAGGGAAGATATGATCCTGATGGTGCACAATTTTGGTTTGAGGAGGTTGAAAGAACCTTCCATGTGATGGATTGTGCTGAAGAGGACAAGGTGAGACTGGGTACTCACATGCTGGAGGAAGAAGCAGCTGATTGGTGGGTTAGTTTACGCCAAGTGTTGGGAGTGGATGATGAAGGAGTTACTTGGGATTTATTTAGCCGAGAGTTTCGGAGGAAGTATTATCCTGAGGGTGTGAAGAAAAAGAAAGAGATTGAGTTTTTGGAGTTGACACAAGGCAATATGTCTGTGGTTGACTACACTGCAAGGTTTGTGGAACTTGTGCAGTTCTATCCTCATTATCTGGAAGCGACTGCTGAATTTTCTAAGTGTGTGAAGTATGAGAACGGATTGCGTCCGGAGATTAAACGGGCAATCGGTTATCAGAGGGTTAGAAGGTTTTCTGATTTGGTGGACAGTTGTAGGAGTTACGAAGAGAATCGTAAGGTGCGTGCTACTCCCTATGAGAATGTGAATGACAGGAAAGGGAAACAACAGTCTCGTAGTGGGGGAGGAATGTCTAGTCCTCCGAGGTGTTACATTAAGTGTCACAAGTGTGGGGAAGTGGGACATCGTAAGTCGGAGTGTAGGAGGAATAAACTGAAATTTTCTAATTGTGGAGGTTCGGGGCATGTCGCAGCTGATTGTAAGAGAATTAGGATGAAGTGTTTCAACTGCGGTGAAACAGGTCATATCAGTACGAGGTGTACGGAACCGAAGGGAGCTCAGACTGGTAGGAAGGTTGTTGCATTGGCAGGAGATGCGACTACTAGTGCGGATCGTCGGACTCAAGGTACTTGTTTTCTTAATAGTACGTCTTTATTTTTCTATTATTGGTACGGAATTTGTTGTTGTCTTCTTGGAATAGTAAGATGGTTATCGATACTTCTGCTTGGGGGTCGGTAATTTCTTCTTTGGATTATTTAAATTGTTCTTTGAGCATTTGTGGTAAAGGCTTGGGATGGAATTAGTGTGTTTACAGTGGGAATGATTAGAATGAGATAAGTGGGGGAGAAGCTGGCACTTCTTCATGTTGTTTCAGGTGTAGGGCGCTGGCTCAATGTGTTATGTATTGCAAGGTTATAAGTGTGGTTCTGGTTCAAGAAGGGGATGCAGAAGTAAGATTTACGTCAACTAAGGATTTGTGCTTTAGGTAGTTTTGTGCATAGGATGTAGTGGATGCTATTATCGTTTGGTGGAGACGGTTTATGCCTCATCATGGTTGTCGGCTGTCTATTGACAAATTGAGGAACTGATCACCCTTAATCTCTTGTTGATAGCGGACGGGAATTATGTTGGATGGAATGGACGTGTCTTTCCGGCTATGATAGTGGTGCGGAATGGATTACCTAAAATTGGAGGGAATAATTGCGGATTATTTTGTCAAGTTGAGGAAGGTTATATATCTGACGGTGATGCGGAATCAAGATTTTTGTTTGATGGTTACAATTGCGTTGTTGAGTCGATGAGAATTCTTATATCAGAGGATGATATGGATTGGAGGTTCTAGTATGTGGTTAAGTGGTGAAGTCATTGAGAGTCCTTTTGGTTGGTTGTTACAATAGATTGGATTTGGGTTGTCAAGAGAAGGATTTGGGTATGGAGTGACGATTGAGAATAAGTATCCACTTTCAGGAATTATTGTATGATGTAAATGCATGTGTTTAGATGGTGTCGAGATGATTGGTGGTCGTATGGCAATTAAATGCATTGTTTTGGGCTTAAGTGCAAAGCATGATTTATGTTAAGTGAGATGGTTGCATATATGTTTGCATTTGAATGTCATGAGTCCTTGTATGCCAAGCATCATGATATGCATTGTTGAGATGTCCTGAGTGGCGGTTTAGATTCCAGAGGGAATCCGCTATAACGCCGTGTGCCCGTGTGGGGTGTGAACGATGATTATAGACGATCGTGTGCCTTATACAAAGAGGTGTGAGCGATCGGGTCGTGTGCCTTATACAAAGAGGTGTGAGCGATCCATAAACGTCGTGTGCCTTATACAAAGAGGTGTGAGCGACGGGGAACATCGTATGCCCGGCGGGGAGTTACATTAAGTAACGAGTGATGATTCCAGCAGAGTTCCTGAGTGAACTAGTGATGAGAAACATTGGAAGTCGGTACCGCATGTGCATATGCATAGAGTCGTTGTGTCGGTCTCTTGCATTTGCATAAATCATTAATGGTTGTTTATGTGTGGAATTGTGGATAAATTGATATACGGATAGGTGTTGGTGATACTTGTATTGTGTGTGGGTAGTATACCTTGGTGATGTATGATTTGTGGTGAGAACTGTATATATGTGTATTTTTATGTTATATATAACTGTATGCAATTATATTATGATTGTTTTTCTCACCCTTCTGCTGTTTTATAATGCTCTATGAGGCCTTGCAGATTAGAGTTGCTGGAGGTCTTTTTGTGAAGCTTAGGACTTCATTCTTTTGTTGGTCGGTTCTGATATGTGACACCGGGTAGTTAGGGAGGCCGTTTGTGATTATTGTGTATTACGTATATATATCTTTTGGCTCGTGCATGTATAACTTGATGTATGACAAACTTTTCATGTGATATATATATATATATATATATATATATATATGTTATTTAGTTTTAGATTTTCCGCTTTTATTCTAAAATCTGAAATGTGGGTGTAAGGAACTGAGTTCCTCTATTGATTGCTACCCCACTGTTGCATATCTTTATGGGCAGGTGTTGTATGATTTGTTTCAATATAATGTGATTCTCCCCGTCTATGCCATGATAATTTAAATATACTCTGATGAAATTTTGAATTTTCTTTTACCGCTTTATTTATTTGGGGGTATAGATTGGGGGTGTTACATTAAGTGGTATCAGAGCCAGTCTGTGTCAGTTGTGTCAGTCCTTGTCGGTCTTGGTGTTTGGATGAGCTGTTTGTTTAACCATAGTTGCTGTTATTGGAAATGAACAGAATATGGCTGGTAGGAATGACGCTGCTTTGGCTGCTGCTATGCAAGCTATGGCTCGAGCTGTGCAGGGTGCACCTAATGCTGCGGGTAATGATGAGTTCAGGAAGAACAAACCGCCTGTCTTCAAAGGAAGATATGATCCTGATGGTGCTCAGATTTGGCTGAAAGAGTTTGAAAGGATTTTCCGAGTGATGGATTGTGCTGAGGATCAGAAGGTGAGACTGGTTAGTCACATGTTACTGGAAGAAGCTGATGATTGGTGGGTTAGTACTCGTCGTGTGTTGGAAGCTGCAGAGGAAGAGATCACTTGGGCTGTGTTTAGCATTGAGTTTTTGAGGAGGTATTTTCCTGAAGATGTAAGAGGAAAGAAGGAAATAGAGTTCTTGGAGTTAAAACAAGGTAATATGTCTGTTGTTGATTATACTGCTAAGTTTGTGGAGCTTGTGCAGTTTTATCCTCATTATGCTGAAGCGACCGCGGAATTTTCTAAGTGTGTAAAGTTTGAGAACGGATTGCGTCCTGAGATAAAGTAGGCAATTGGTTATCAAAGGATTTGGAGGTTTTCTGATTTGGTGGATTGTTGTAGGATTTACGAGGAGGATAGTAAGGCTCGTTCTACTCACTATAAGAGTGTGAGCGAGAGAAAAGGAAAGCAACAGTTCCGTGGTGGTCCGTATGTAACACCAGCTGATAAGGGTATACAAAGGGGAAATTTTGAGAAAAGGTCAAGTGGAGGAGGAATGTCTGTTCCTTTGAGGTGTTATAGGTGTGGTGAAGTGGGACATCGTCAGTTCGATTGTAAGAAAGATTTTAGGAAGTGTTCTAACTGTGGAGGTGTAGGACACATTGCAACTGATTGTAAGAGGAACGTGGTGAAGTGTTTCAATTGTGGTGAGCCTGGACATGTTAGTACAAAGTGTCCGAAACTTAAGCAAGCTCCAGCTGGTGGGAAAGTTTTTGCTTTGGCAGGAACTCAGATTTCAAGTGCAGATCGTCTGATCAGAGGTACTTGTTTTATTAATAGTACTCCTTTAGTTGCTATTATTGATACCCGAGCGACTCATTCGTTTATTTCGTCTGAGTGCGCGAAGCGTTTGAATCTGGTGTTGTCTTCGATGGGTGGTGAAATGGTTATTGATACTCCAGCAATGGGGTCAGTAACTACTTCTTTGGTTTGTCTAAGCTGTCCTTTGACCATTTATGGTAAAGACTTTGAGATGGATTTGGTGTGTTTACCGTTGGAGGGTTTCAATGTGGTTCTGGGAATGAATTGGTTGCAATTCAATCGAGTTCATATTGATTGTTATCATAAGCTGGTAAGGTTTCCTTCTCTTGAGGAAGATGAAGACTCGAGTTTCTTATCTACCAAAGAGTTGAAGAGACTTTTGGCGGATGAAGCTCAGTTGTTTGGGTTGTTTGCATCTTTGACTGTGGATAGTCAAGTTTCACTTGATGTGTTTCCTGTTGTGTGTGAATTTCTGGAAGTGTTTCCTGTGGATATTTCAAATTTGCCGCCAGAGAGAGAAGTGGAGTTTTCTATAGATCTAGTTCCTGGGACTAGACCTGTTTCTATGGCACCTTATCGTATGTCGGCATCTGAGTTGGTGGAGTTAAAGAAACAGTTGAGTGAGTTGTTGGAGATGAGGTTTATGAGACCAAGCGTTTCTCCTTGGGGTGCTTCAGTTTTATTGGTGAAAAAGAAAGATGGAAGTATGCGGTTGTGTATTGATTATCGCCAGTTGAATAAGGTGACGATTAAGAATAAGTATCCTCTTCCAAGGATTGATGATCTGATGGATCAGTTGGTTGGTGCGTGTGTGTTTAGTAAGATTGATTTGAGATCAGGGTATCATCAGATTAGGGTGAAGGAGGAAGATATTCAGAAGACGGCTTTTAGGACACGTTACGGTCATTATGAATATTCTGTGATGCCGTTCGGGGTTTCTAATGCGCCGGGTGCGTTTATGGAGTACATGAATCGTATTTTCCACGAGCATTTGGATCGATTTATGGTGGTGTTTATTGATGACATTTTGATTTATTCTAAGTCTCGGGAGGAGCACGCGGAGCATTTGCGTATTGTTTTGCAGGTTTTGAAAGAAAGGAAGCTTTTTGCCAAATTGTCCAAGTGTGAGTTCTGGTTGTCGGAGGTGAGTTTTCTTGGACACGTGATTTCAGGTAATGGTATTTATGTGGATCCATCTAAAGTAGAAGCAGTTCTACAATGGGAGGCTCCGAGATCTGTTACTGAAATTTGAAGCTTTTTGGGTTTGGCCGGATATTATCGAAGGTTTATTGAAGGTTTTTCTAAGATAGCACTTCCTTTGACCCAGTTGACTTGTAAAGGGCAAGCGTTCATTTGGGATATTCGGTGCGAGGAAAGTTTTAATGAGCTGAAGAGAAGATTGATGACAGCTCCGTTTTGATTTTGCCGAATCCTAATGAACCATTTGTGGTTTATTGTGATGCGTCTTTGATTGGTCGAGGTGGGGTTCTGATGCAAGAAGGTAAGGTGGTGGCGTATGCTTCAAGGTAATTGAGAGTGCATGAGAAAAATTATCCTACTCATGATCTTGAATTAGCGGCTGTGGTTTTTGTGTTGAAGATCTGGAGGCATTATCTCTACGGTGCAAGGTTTGAGGTCTTTAGTGATCATAAAAGTTGGAAATATTTGTTTGATCAGAAGGAGCTAAATATGAGGCAACGTAGATGGTTGGAATTTTTGAAGGACTACGACTTTGGCTTGAATTACCATCCTGGTAAAGCTAATGTGGTAGCCGATGCATTGAGTCAGAAATCGTTGCATATGTCCGCTTTAATGGTTAAAGAGTGGGAACTTTTGGAATCATTTA
Organism: Lathyrus tuberosus; assembly: GCA_022829125.1. Classification (NCBI taxonomy): domain Eukaryota; kingdom Viridiplantae; phylum Streptophyta; class Magnoliopsida; order Fabales; family Fabaceae; genus Lathyrus; species Lathyrus tuberosus. The sequence continues at coordinate 4,439,732 of JALAZF010000406.1, forward strand.
GAGATTTGAGTTTGGTTTGTGAAGTGACGTCGGATAGCGTGAGGCTCGGAATGCTAACGATTACTAATGATTTTCTGATGACTGTTAGTGAGAAACAAAAGCTGGATGTGAAATTTGTGGATTTGATGTTGGTTGGAGAAAAAGATGCGAATAGTGATTTTAAAGTGGATATTAATGGTGTTTTGAGATTCCGATGTAGGATTTGTATTCCTGATGATGCGGAGTTGAAAAAGATGATTTTGGAGGAAGGGCACCAGAGTAATTTGAGTATACACCCGGGAGCGAATAAGATGTACCAAGATTTGAAAAAGATTTTTTGGTGGTCTGGATTGAAAAGAGATGTGGCTCAGTTTGTTTATGCATGTTTGACTTGTCAGAAATCAAAGGTAGAACATCTGAGGCCTAGTGGTTTGTTGCAGCCGTTGGATATTCCTGAGTGGAAGTGGGATACCATTTCCATGGATTTTGTAACAGGGTTACCGAATATTCAACGAGGGCATAATTCTATTTGGGTGGTTGTTGATAGGCTGACTAAATCGGCTCATTTCATTCCGATTGACATCAGTTTTACTTTGGAGAGGTTGATGGAGATTTACATCAGTGTGATTGTAAAGTTGCATGGGGTTCCATCGAGTATTGTTTTGGATCGAGATCCGAGGTTTACTTCGAGATTTTGGGAAAGTTTACATAAGGCGTTGGGTTCTAAATTGAGATTGAGTTTGGCTTATCATCTGCAGACGAATGGTCAGACGGAGAGAACGATTCAGTCTTTGGAAGATTTGTTGCGAGCGTGTGTTTTGGAACAAGGTGGTGCGTGGGATAGTTATCTTGCATTGATTGAATTCACGTATAATAACAGTTTCCATTCGAGTATTGGAATGGCACCATTTGAAGCACTGTATGGACGAAGATGTCGGACACCGTTGTGTTGGCACGAATCTAGTGAGAGTGTGGTGGTTGGACCAGAGTTGGTGCAACAGACTACGGAACTTATTCGTGAGAAAATGAAGGCTTCTCAGAGTAGGCAAAAGAGTTATCATGATCGGAGATGGAAAGATCTTGAGTTCCAAGAGGTTAATCATGTGTTTTTGAGGGTTACGCCGGTAACAGGTGTGGGTCGTGCATTGAAATCGAAGAAACTTACTTCTCGGTTTATTGGTCCTTACCAGATATCCGCGAGAGTGGGTGCTGTGGCTTATAGGGTGGCGTTGCCGCCGAATCTGTCGAATTTGCACGATGTGTTCCATGTTTCATAGCTTCGGAAGTATGTTCCGGATCTGTCGCATGTGATTCTGATGGATGAGGTTGAGGTAAGGGAGAACCTTACAGTTGAGGCATTACCAGTTAGGATTTTGGATCGCGAGGTGAAGCGGTTGAGAGGCAAGGATATTGCACTTGTGAAAGTGGCATGGGGAGGCGCTGCTGAGGGCAATTTGACTTGGGAGTTGGAGAGTCGGATGCGGGAGTCGTATCCAGAGTTGTTCGTCTCAGGTATATTTTCGAGGACGAAAATTTCTAAGTGGGGGAGAGTTGTAACGCCCCAGTTTTGTCAGTTTTTATTTAATCGAGTCGTTGTGATTATTTTATTATTATTTTATTTTATTTTTGACTTTTATTTGGAAATATGTTATTTTTCAATGTTGTGATATTTTATCGGGTTTTGGGAACGTTTGCGAGATATTTGAGTGTGGGGGTATTTTGGTCATTTCATGATATTTTTCATTAAGTAGAAAGAATAGGAAATAGAAAGAGAGAAAAATAGAGAGAAAGAAAAAGAGAAGAAGGAAAAGGGGAAGAAAAGAGAAGAAGAGAAGAAAAAGTGAGAAAATCTTGGGAAATCAAGAAATCAACTTCTAGAATCGATTTAATCGGGTAAGGGTGCGAAACTCGATTATTATATGCTTGTGTATGATTATGTATGTATGTTTTTTATTGTTATTGGATTAAAATTGAGATTATAGTAAAAATCATAATGTTTAGAAATTGGTAGAAATTGATTTCAAATGTGTTTAAACTCATGTAGTTGTGTTCTTTGTTATTTATACATGTTGGATATGTATTGTTATACCTTAAATTGGTGTTTTTCTGAATTGGGATGAGGATTTGGAGGGTTTTGGGTGTGAAACCCGTAACAGCAAGAACATGCAGATTTTTCTGATTTTCGCCCAGATCATACGCGTATGGGCCTTGGCGATACGCGTATCCTTGGCGAGTTTTGAGGCCAATACGCGTATGAGATGTCACTTTTCCAGGCCTTCTGGTGAGATGCGTATGGTACGCGTATAAGGTTTTGTCGTACGCGTATGACAAGGGGCCGTACGCATATGGTCAGGACAATTGTAAAATGGGACTTTTCAAAATATCGTTTTCGTTTTTCTTTCGTAACTTGTGTTCCGTTTATCCGATTTTTACATTCTGGGTATCGTTGGAAAGCTATTGAGCTGTACTTTCTTATTATGATGATTTGGAAATTGTTATCCGATTTAATTATGTCCGAAATTTGGAATAGTGTCGGTTTGTCGACTTTTGTCGTTGTAACTGTGCGTAATTGATGTGTATCATGCAAGGTGTTGTTGTATGATGTAAATGCATGTGTTTAGATGGTGTCAAGATGATTGGTGGCCGTATGGCAATTAAATGCATTGTTTTGGGCTTAAGTGCAAAACATGATTTATGTTAAGTGAGATGGTTGCATATATGTGTGCATTTGAATGTCATGAGTCCTTGTATGCCAAGCATCATGATATGCATTATTGAGACGTCCTGAGTGGCGGTTTGGATTCCAAAGGGATTCCGCTATAACGTCGTGTGCCCGTGTGGGGTGTGAGCGATGATTATAGACGATCGTGTGCCTTATACAAAGAGGTGTGAGCGATCGGGTTGTGTGCCTTATACAAAGAGGTGTGAGCGATCCATAAACGTCGTGTGCCTTATACAAAGAGGTGTGAGCGACGGGGAACATCGTATGCCCGACGGGGAGTTACATTAAGTAACGAGCGATGATTCCAGCAGAGTTCCTGAGTGAACTAGTGATGAGAAACATTGGAAGTCGGTACCGCATGTGCATATGCATAGAGTCATTGTGTCGGTCTCTTGCATTTGTATAAATCATTAATGGTTGTTTATGTGTGGAATTGTGGATAAATTGATATACGGATAGGTGTTGGTGATACTTGTATTGTGTGTGGGTAGTATACCTTGGTGATGTATGATTTGTGGTGAGAACTGTATATATGTGTATTTTTATGTTATATATAACTGTATGCAATTATATTATGATTGTTTTTCTCACCCTTCTGCTGTTTTATAATGCTCTATGAGGCCTTGCAGATTAGAGTTGCTGGAGGTCTTTTTGTGAAGCTTAGGACTTCATTCTTTTGTCGGTCGGCTCTGATATGTGACACCGGATAGTTAGGGAGGCCGTTTGTGATTATTGTGTATTACGTATATATATCTTTTGGCTCGTGCATGTATAACTTGATGTATGACAAACTTTTCATGTGATATATATATATATATATATATATATATATATATATATATATATATATGTTATTCAGTTTTAGATTTTCCGCTTTTATTCTAAAATCTGAAATGTGGGTGTAAGGAACTGAGATCCTCTATTGATTGCTACCCCACTGTTGCATATCTTTATGGGCAGGTGTTGTATGATTTCTTTCGATATAATGTGATTCTCCCCGTCTATGCCATGATAATTTAAATATACTCTTATGAAATTTTGAATTTTCTTTTACCGCTTTATTTATTTGGGGGTATAGATTGGGGGTGTTACAACCAGCACCATATTCTGGACAAGTCTCTTTCCAGGGCACTTTCCAGATAAACGTCAGATGCAATTGGAACACACCTGCTGCACTCTACTACTCCTAGATCAGAAATAAACTGATCCAAGAAATATTCATCAAGATTATGATGTCTTCTTCTTCATCTTCAACATCACCATTGTCTAGACCAGTTTCTTGCCAGGAAACTCTCCAAAGATCAAATGCTTCTGCTACACCAAACTGAAGCAGACTCTTAGGTCAACACCCAAGAGAAATAGATCCAAAAGCATACGCAGTACCCCTCCCATGATTTTGTACAAACCCAAATGAAGAGATGTTTCAACATCATGTTGAACATCAGCAATCTTGAACTTCACATACAAGGATAATCAATTGAATACTTGTGAATATCACAAATAGCAATTGATCTTAAATCCTTGTTCAATAACCCTGCTTCACTGTTGAAGCCATACTCCAACAGATCCCTCCATGAACACTTATCAAGTATTCAATCTTTGCAAGTATCTTCCTTGACAAACAAAGTGTTGAGATACCAAGGCTGCCACCCTTGACTCATGTAACTAAGATTCTCTCTAAACGAACCCAATTTACCTCAACAGTTCTGAAAAATCCATTCAGATTGGATTCATCCTTAGGATTAAGAAAGATGAATCCTTCCTTGCACTTTTGGACGGTGAAAATAAATCACCTCCACTTTCTTCAGGTTTATGTTTCACAGAAACACCCTCTAGTCAGAAGAGTAACTAGAAGACTCCAGATGCATGACTGAGATGCCTTTATGAGTGGACTTGAGAGAATTCTCAAGTATCTTTGACAACTTAGCCAATCAATAATTTATCAAATTCCTAGAGCAAGAACTTGATAAACTTAATCTCAACTCCCCTTCTCTTCAACTGACTTCACGATGCACAATGGAACCAAGCTTCCAAGTACCAAGTCACCATAACCGACATCTACCAACAACTCTCTCCATTCCATCGCTCTCGACTTTGGAATAAAAGGATGCAGATATCTTCAAATATAGAGGCCAACGATTGAGATCTTCCACCATCTGTCTTCAGTAACAACTCCAGAATCCCATAAATTCCATAGCTTTTCCATCAGAAACATATGCAGTGGAACCACCAAGGAACAAATTCAACATGCCCTAATAAGATGTCAGAACATCTTACAAAACACCCCAACAAGAGAACTAGCCACTTCTCCTGCAGTTGTTGTAGAACCTCCTCAGAAACTAACACAACCACCAAGTTGTTACCTTCAATCCAGAACATCCATCCCATCCATTAATACCCTTGAGTATGTCTGAGTGAATGATCTGATCTCCAAAACTCCTCCTTGTTTAAAATGCCAGAAAGTATCTCCCAAAGATCTCATCCAGAACCAGACAGGATGCCTGCTCTGATACCAATTGAAATGTTGGCATAGCAGACAACAGATGTCCTAACACATGTCAAGACATTGTTCTGCATAATTATTAAACAAGAAACATAACAGCAGACTGATATCCAGAATATCAGTAACTGCAGAAACACAAATGTTTTGACATTTATTCCAACATGTTAATCAAAACTGAATTGTAAATTGCAGAATGATAAACAACACAGAATATGATAACCCAGTTCGGTGCAAATCACCTACATCTAGGGGATACCAATCCAAGAATAAGAATCCACTATCAGTAATATAGTTTTATGTAAATAACCTCAGGTTTACAGTAAACACCCATGTTTACCTATCACTACCCAATGAAAACTTTATCTAAGAACTCCATCCTAGATAAGAAAAACCCATCTCACTCCCTAAATCACAACTTGTGATTATCTAACAGTTACTACACCATAACTGCATCATCCTATTGAAAGACACCCCTTTCAATACAATGTTTAGTCAAGCATCCTTGACTAACAAATTAACTTGGATTTGCTTAAAAGCTTCATACAAGAACAATACATGATTCATTACCTATAGGTTTCTGAATTTGTACAAGTACATATGTCTACCATAATGTATCAAATCGATACAGAGGGAGACTTACAAGACAACCTACAACTCTCAAAACCCTAAACCCTATTTTCTGCTTTACAAAAATTTTACAATTGGTTTAGTTGTTCAGTCCTAGCTCTTGGTCTTCTTTTATACTCTTCTGTTGCGTTGGGCTTCAAACCTGCTGTTTATTGATCCCTTGATCCACTGCTATAATTATTTCTTGATTCTTGCACCAGATTTAGAACCTGCTATATTTGTCGAGTCAGGTTGTTAGGACATTGTCTTCGACATCTTTGTTTGCAGCATTCTTCATTAAGTTTTAACCAATATTTATTCAAACCTTTTAGTCAAACCTCAGGAGCTTTCAGTTTAACACCTTGTCTTCTATTTTGAGCTGGTGCATTTTGACGAGGAGCTTGAGCTTTTGGTTAGTGATATGCAAGGGATGCATGCGCTTGTTGATATGTAGGAGCAACCTGAGCGGGTTGATAAACTGGTGTTTGTTGAGTAATTTGATAAACAGGTACTTGTTACAGGAGAAACCTTCCAAATCATGTAGAAGAAGGTCTAAAAAACATTGCCATGATTCTTTTATTTCAACTTTTACAACAACATATGTTATTGGAAAAATCTGGTTATTTCCATCCCTCCCTATTGCTGACATTAACTGTCCACCAAAATATCCTTTTAAGAAGTATGCATCTAACCTAATAAGTGGCCTACATGTCTTTTCAAAACCTGCCTTGCAAGATTCTAAATAAACATAAATTCTTTCAAAGACATGGTTGCCATTACTATCAGCACATTGTATTACAACAATGTAGCGTATGATTTTTGTCGGTGACACGACCACCTTATCGCTATGGGTTTCTCCTCATTGTAATGGTAGGAGTGGGGTGCTACTTTCTGATTTCTTATTTATCCCGTGAAGCTGGACGGGAAAGGGAAGCTATCTAAAACTAATCTTGCACGCGAATGTTTAACTGAACAAACGCTAAAGAGATTCGGGGAGTTCGGGGTCAGGTTATACAATGGGGAGTTGTCAATTACCCATCCTATATGTGGTTATCCGCAGGTTGTTAGCATTAGGTTCTGCTTTGTACTTGATGGTGTTTATCTGTAAATGGGAAAGTTTCTTTTTTGGGGGGATGTCTGTGAGAGAGAGTAAGTTTTTAATGATTTTGGTGAGGTACTGGACCTTAGTTTTGATTGAAGGTACTGAACCTAAATTTTTTTATTAGTATGCTCACTAAGATTTCGCAATCTTATGCCTACGTATTCCCATTAAAGATAAACAGGGAAATCAGAGCAATCGTAGTTCCTCCTATTCTATGGGAGGAAAAAGATGTTTTGGTGTCTTGTTCAAAGCCCAAGATTGATGCTAAAAGGTTTATTTGTGTCTTGTTCAAAGCCCGAGATTGAAGCTAAAAGGTTATTGAGAGAGAATTTATCATCTCTAAAGGGAGACATTTCGTTTGTTTATCATAACTGTTGGGTGACTGATTATAAAGGAGAATTACTTTAACTGGGATATGAGAATCCAGCAATGCCATAATTTCCTTTATAGGGGATTTGTCCTGAAGGAGAAAACTTTAACTCAGTGTTGAGCAATGCCATTTTTCCTTAGGAATCTTTCATGGTAAGAGAGGGACAGTGGCGCGGATGTAAATAATCCAGAGGCTTGCCGCTTACAACCATTAGATGAAAGAGGAACTTTACCAGGATAAAAGATGGACTACAGCTTGGATGTTTAAATCAACAAATGTGTCACTTATAGCAGTTATCTGGGATTAAGGTTTGTTTTGATTTTCTGTTTTGATGTAATGATATACAGAGAAATGTCTTCCTGCAGAGAGCTTTTGATTTCCTCTGAGGGGATGGTAGTTTTTGTATGTGCCTTGATTAAAGCCCAAGGTTGAAGCTAAGAGATTGATTGACTCCACTGAGGAAGTCCTTATACAAAGCCTAAGAGGAGGCTAGAAGAGACTAACTCAACAAGAGAGTGTTTATCTGTCTTGTACAAAGCCCAAGATTTAGGCTAAAAGAGAATTGACTCTTTTGGGGATATCATTATACAAAGCCTAAGAGGAGGCTAAAATTTGACTTTTCTGGGGAAATATTTTGTTTGTCTTGTACAAAGCCCAAGATTGTGGCTAAAAGGGGAAACTGACTCTACTGGTGAGAGGTTTTATTTGTCTTGTACAAAGCCCAAGATTGTGGCTGAAAAGAGATTGACTCTGCTGGAGAGATTTATATGTGTCTTGTACAAAGCCCAAGATTGAGGCTGAAGGATATTTATGGGTGTCTTGTACAAAGCCCAATATTGAGGCTGAAGAGAGGATATTTACTCCTGTTTAGGGATATTAATTCTCAAAGCCTAAAAGAAGGCTGGGAGGAATTGACTCTGCTGGGACGATATTCATTCAGAGCTTCAGAGAAGGTTATGAAGATTTTGACTTTGTTGGAGAAAGTTTATGTATGTCTTGTACAAAGCCCAAGATTGAGGCAAAAAAAGAATGACTCAAAGAGAGAGTGTTTATGTTTTGTACCATTGACTCAACAAGAGAGTGTGGAAAGGTAATTGACTCAACAAGAGAGTACTTTGTTTGTCTTGTACAAAGCCCAAGATTGAGGCTGAAAAGGGGTTAACTCAAGAGAGTGTTTTAAGAAAGAAGATGGACTCAACAAGAGGGTGCTTTCGGGGCTAATTCTCTGCTGAGGAAAAATCATTATACAAAGCCTAAGAGGAGGCTAGCTTCTGCTGAGGATTATTGAGATCCAGAGGCAGGTCCAAGTAGGGGGATCAACTCTTGCTGAAGGTTACAGAAGAGTTGAGGTATCAAATGCCTTGAGGTTCTGATGGGCTAGTATTTGATGATGATATGACCCTAGCTGGGGGAATTTAGGATAAAGATTGAGTTTTAGATCCTGTGAGGATTTTAACTCTACTGGAGATTGATTAAATGACCAGGGTTTTTTCTATGTGTATAGGGAACTTGAGAATGCCTTTGAGATCCAAGAGGAGATTAGACTGTCCAAGTCTACTGGTATGAAAGAGTTTGTCTTTGTACGATGCCCAAGAGGAGGCTGACTATTTTAAGGGATGAGTATCAACCCTAAATTGTCCAAGGTTTTGACTCTTTGGAAAGACTGCTCTAATAAAGGATGACTAAGTTCTGTCTTATCCCTTTAAGAGGTCTTTAGGGTCCTTGTATTAAGCCCAAGAGAAGGCATGAGAACTTCTAAGAAGCCGGAGGGTCCTTATACAAAGCCCAAGAGGAGGCGGGGATGCTTTTAGGAAGCCTATAGGTCCAAACCTAAGAAGAGTTCAAGAAAAGTTTCACCGGGAATAATATTTTCTTTAGTGAAAAGTTCTAGGGTTTGAAGAAATTCAAGAGAGGTTTCACCGAGAATTAATCCTCTCTATGGGGAAATGAACTTCTTTGACAATTTTTAATAGTGACAGTCTGAGAAAAGTTTCACTGGGAATAATGCCTTTCTCTTTGTTCCATATTGTTTAAGCCCAAGAGAAGGCAAGACTGTATCTGGAATTCCTATGGGGAACTAGTTTTGACTGTGTTGAAAGAGTGACCACTGGCTTTATCTAGTTCTAGACCTAATTGCCGGGGAAAACTCTAAGCAGATAATATACGGGCATATATATATATATGCAGATATATATAAACAAGTATATAAAAATAGGGTAGGAGGACTTACAGGTGAGCAAGCTTGCGGCACAAACAAATATATATATATATATATATGTGTGTGTGTGTGTGTGTGTGTGTGTGTGTGTGTGTGTGTGTGTGTGTGCGCGCAAGTATGTAAAAGAAAGCTGATAAAAACTTACAGGCGAGCAAGCTTCCATTGTAACAGCTGTATGGTTAGTTGTTCAAGAAACTAAAGAAAGTTTTGATAACAAGTATGAATTTGAACCTAAATCAAAAAGAAGCTGTTTTTGAAAAGATTGTTGAGGCTTATACTCAAGGAGAGGCCCAGATGAAAAACAGTAATCGTACAGTTGATCTAAAAATTGTACTGAGGCTTATACAATGACTGAGGCCTAAATTAGGTTTTATTTGCAAAGGGATGGGTCTTACAACTCAAGGAGAGGCCCAAATGATTTTGTACAAGTGATGGGCTTACAACTCAAGGAGAGGTCCAGATGATTTTCATTTGAAAACGGCGATCGCGCCGAGGTTTTCGAAAACACAGTGGGGCTTATACAATGAATGAGACCCAAAAAGTTTTATTTACAAAAGGATGGGACTTACACCCTATTAGAGGCCCATGAGTGTTTTGAAAAAGATTTGTGAGGGTGAAAATAATGAAAACCCTAATTAGATTTTAAAATGTATTTTAATTGATTAAAAATTCAATTAAAATGATCAAAATTATCAAACATGTGTGAAAAACAAGTTGTGATATTGGATTAATGTTTGAAAAAAAACATGTTTTGTTCATGGAATGTTATGAAAACCATTTGAAGTTGAAAAAACAAGAGAAAGAAATATTTTAAGTGTTAAAAACAACGAATAAAACATAATTCTTTACAAAAATACTAAATATATGAAATAAATAATATTTTTGTGAAATTTTTGTGGAATAAAATATTTTAATATTTTTGAGAATTTTCAAAAAAAGAACCAATAAAAAATAATTAAAATTGAGAGAGAAATTAATTTTGGAATTAATTAATAAAAACCACAAAAAAATATGAAAAATAGCAAAAAAGGGAGAAAAGGCAAAATGGTCCTGGTGGGTGTTGAGCCCACGACCTCATCAACAAACACACATGCGCGCTACCACTGGGTGGTGACGCATCCGTGTATCAAAACCACCCCATTAATACATAAGGGGTGCCAAGTTCTAGGCCTGGCCAAGGCGCCATGCCTGGCCATTGCCCAAGGCAACGCCTAGTTTTGGCAATTTACATGAAGCCTCTAACTTTCTCATTTCTCCATGGATTGGGACAAAATTTAGGTGCATCTGACCCATAATTTCATGAGGAATCCAATGGCGCCCTTGGAATTTTCAGAAAATGTCTCTATCTCAAATTCCGATAGTGATTCCAAAATAGGCCAAATTTTGCATGTTCTATGCTATCTCATGGTAAAGGCAATAATAGCATGATAAATTGGTTCAAGCACAACACATATGCTATGTATAAGAGGTCCATGATCAATGGACTCAAAGCAATGCATGATTCAAAGAGTTCAAGTTGTGATGCACTCACCTCTTGGAGTTTCTTGTTCTATCTGCCAGAAGTAATTCAATGCTTTGAACACTCTCAATTGACCCCTTAGAAGCTTTTAGGATGATCAGAACCAGCTGGAATCCTCAAGAACAAGTAGAGGCCTTTTCTTGCAAAAGGGGCAAAAGTGACCAAGATAGTAACTCTCTCAAATGGTGTTCCAGATGAGGGAAACCAATTGGGATAGTTTGAGGATGATATTTGGAGTGTGTTTGAGGCCTGGTTTGGTTTTCGAAGTGACTGAATTAAGACATGGCTTGAAAAATGCAGAAAAGTCAAATTTTGAGGTTTTGGAGGTTGACTTTCTGATTTTGGTGTTTTAGATCACAAGTGAGTGTTTGAACAGCTTAGATATGACATATTGTATATGTTTGGATCATGAGATGTGGTGGAATTGCTCTCTAACTCAAAAACTCAAAGATGACTTGCAAAAGAAGGCATTTTTGCCTAAAGAGAGAGATTTTGAGGAAAGCAAGTGTTGTAGTGCTTTGGTGTACTTAAACTGATCAGAATTGAGGTCTATTTATAGTGCAACAAGTTTGTTTTAGCAGCAATAGTGTGTGGCAACTGCAGCAGGCCTTTGGCCAATGTGGATCAAATGGAATCTTTAGTCTCCTATAGCCATTGACTTAAGGTTAGGGCACAGGCCTATGGTCCTTTGATTCAGAGCTTAATCTTGACTCATTCAGTTAGGAATATCTCAGTCCATGCCACCTCGGTGCATCCATTGAATGCTTGGAAACAAAATTGGAGTCTTTTGCACTTTCTAGCCTTTTTAGGTTTGTTATGGCTATATGTAGATTCTTGGACTATGGAGGCTTGGGGATCAGATCATTCCCCTTAGATTTTTTCCTATGATGTGTCCAAATGGATGACAATGCTTGGAGTTGTCCAAATTTGCCAAATCGAGCAAAACACCAAATTCTGCCTTGCTTAGGACAGTTGGAAATGGTGATTTTGAGGGATTCATATCTCCCTGCTCAGGTTGAGTTGCGGGAGGATCTTGTGCTTTTTAGAAAGCCCTCATATGATACAATACATGTGTGATCATAGTTGGTCTTGAAACTATTTGAATCCAACTGAAAAATACTCAAGAACATTGATGTCCAAGGCTGGTAACTTAGGCAGATTTTCACGAAGTGTTGGAAAAGTGTCATTTTCTTCCTTTTTGTCATCTTGATCACTCCATAACTTAAAATCCATGAAGAATTAGAGTTTCTTGTAGTTGAAGCTTTTGTAGAATGTAGGAAGGCCTACAAATCAGGCTTTGGATCACCCAAAATGGCTGCTTGGATCTCAAGTTATGATCCTTGGAAGTTGGTACAAAAATTACTTTTGTTCCATAACTTAGAAAAATTTTGGTTTCTTATGGTTGCCCCTTTTGCAAGAAATCTCACTTTTCTTGATTTTTATTAATGAATGATGATCAATACCATTCATTAACATTATTTTTTTACGTAGGGGAACCATATTTGTGAAAAATCCCAAAAAGTCAAACTTGATTTTGTGCACAGTTGACTTTTTTATCGGATGAAATCCAAACGGTGCGATCCTTTGTGAAATCAAGTTCTTGGCCTAATTTAAACCTAATGGATGGATTCCATAGGTGTTATAGGGTGTATTGAATCATGTCCCAAGGTTTGGGAGCATGTCTTGGTCAAAAGTCAAATGTACAGTTGACTTTTCCTTCAAAACCCTAATTGTGGTCCAGATGAAATTGAAACTTGTGAATCAAGCTTCTTGGATCAATCTATTGTTGCAAATGGATTAATGTGGTGTATTTAAGGCCCTCAAATCATTTCTTGAGGTCTTGGCTCATGCTTTGCTCCAAAAGTCAACTTAGGGGTGAATTAAGTCAAGAAACCCTAATTCCTGATTTTTTATGAATGCATCCCATGAAGCTAAATTCACTTGATGATTGGGTCCATGAGGTCCCTTGGAGTATCTTAGGTTGTGCTTTGAATAATTGGCTCATTCCCAGAGGATAATTTCCATCCGGAAGCCTTGGTCGTCCAAAACCCTAATTTGGTGACACTGGCGATCTTGAGGCTTGATCCACTTGGAATGTTGCAATCTTTGTGCTTGATTCTTGATGTGGGAGTCCTCTTGATCCTTTAAGGATGTTTGAGAGGTAAGACAAGTTGAAGATCATGTCATTTCTTGATTGATCCTTTGTCTAAGTGCTCTGAGAGGGCTTAAAACCCTAATTCTTGATTGTAGTGAATGCTCAACCATTTTTTAGGAGCTTGATGAGGCATAAAGGTACATCCATATTGTGGTGATGATTTTCACAATGATGGGAAATCTTGGTGGTCAAAATTTGGGGTGTGACAGATGCCCCTATTTAATATTCTTGGACCCGAAGGTGTGAATGGCGAAGGTATTCGGGCATTCGGGGTGCAAGAGGATTAAATATCAGAATACCCGAAATTTTGATGGTGGTTATGAATGGCAATTCGCTCATCCATCTTCTTTTGCTAAGCAATGATACTCAGAAAAGGGTGAAACTCCCCCTCGATACTGGTCTTCAACCACAGAACTGGTCTTAGTTTCTGAAATAAACTTCCCCTCGATCCTGGTCTTCAACCACGGAACTGGTCTCAGTTTCTGATATAAACTTCCCTTCGATCCTGATTTTCAGCCGAGGAACTGGTCTCAGTTTCTGATATAAACTTCCCCTCGATCCTGGTCTTCATCCAAGGAACTGGTCTCAGTTTCTTCTTATCAAGGTCCTTCCTTGACAAGGGACGTTATTCGTAGCGGCCTTCATCAAACTTCTCGCCGTATTTTCCTGGGGAGATGCCATTTGATGGGAAAAGTTTTGTCATCAGACTTGCTGGGGAAACCCATTTGTCTGAGTTGTAGAGGTGTCCAAACTTCTCTGTTGGAGATGCCATTTGTTGACTCTACTGGGGAAAACGAGTCGCTTGATAGACTATTTTTCTGTTTGGGGATACTACATCATACTTTTCTTCGAGATCTTTTCGGAGAAATGCCATAGGATGTAATCCAATTTGGAGGTGCTGATGACCTTATTGGATAGCAAGCCTTTCGGAAAGAAACTGCTGTATTGCTGAGAGTCCTCGGTTGAGAGTCTTTCTCTAGGATTTTCCTTAATCCGAGAAAGCGAGAATATCATCTTTACTGGTGAAGAGTGATGTTCCAAAAAGTGTTTGTTGACTGTCTTCTTGTTTCTCAAGGGTTCAAGTTATCAAAGTGGTCTAGGACCGGCTCCAATCCAGAAATAAACTGGGGAGAAAATGCTCAGTCGCTGCATTTCCTAACGAGGAAAGGACTGACAACTCGATTGAGAGGACTTTTATCACATGGGAGTAGGACCGACTAAAGTAATGGTGATGCAATATGAATATGAATGTAAATCAATGATGCATGATGTATGTATGTTTATGCTGACAAAACTAACGCGACATACAGACTAATAGATGAACACGGCTGGATACTCGGCCACGGCGGGGGACAAAAAGTATCGACGTTCCAAGATAGCAATCCTGCCTTGCTTAGGAGAGACGGTCCTCGTGGGGGGAGAAAGAATTATCCAATCGGTCTTAAGAGATACATACTCTATCGAGGATATCTGACGAGAAACTCGCATTTGAAATAGTTGATCCTTCATTCAGGCGTACTGGTTTAGAAAAAGTACTTTGATTCTGCACTTTGAGGTTCAATCACCTTCGGAGAAGAGATCGATGTTCTTTCGATGTTCAACAGTCAAAAGAATTGCCATCTTTATTTTAAAAAGCAGCAGAAATTTTGACAAGTAAATTCATTTTTGTTTTATGTCAAGAATCATTGATCATGTTAAAAATGTCATTTTGTAAAGCTAAAACAAATAAGAATTGCAAATAAAAGCACTAGGGCTCAAATTTTATTGATAGGATGGAAACCAGCCAAGCGCGTGATCCCATCGAGTATTTACAAAGTTAGAAAATGGTAATTTAAAGGAAAAGGGCTACATTGAAACATAACAACCGTTATCCTTCTACCAACTTTGAATTCTGGACATCTTGAGCTTCTGTCGAAGATGACCTTGACTGAAGTTTTCTTGATGGATGACATTACTGCTGGGGATTTAACCTCATCGGACGTAGTTACTTGCCACGAATCCCTAACTTTTGCCTAGAATGTACTTTGTGATTTCCAATCCATCGAGATGATTTTTGCTTATGTCTCTAAATTTTGCCTGGACTGCCCTTTCGGGTTTTCAATCCACCGAGACGTTTTTTTTCATTTTTTTTATTTAGGCGAAGTATTTCTTGACTACATCAACACTCGTGGGGTAGGCAAATTCTTCTCCATCCATGGTTGTGAGTCTCAAGGCGCCGCCTGAGAAGGCTTTCCTGACCACATAAGGGTCGTCATAGTTTGGAGCCCATTTGCCCCGGGAATCAGTGAGAAATGATTGTAACTTTTTGAGCACGAGGTCTCCTTTCCCGAAGACACGGGGTCAGACCTTTTTGTCAAACGCTTTCTTCATTCTTTGCTGATACAACTGACCATGGCATAGAGCCGTTATTCGCTTTTCTTCGATCAGATTCAGCTCATCGTGTCGACTTTGACACCATTCAGCCTCTGTTAGCTTAGATTTCATCAATACCCTAATTGATGGGATCTCTACTTCTATGGGAAACACTGCTTCCATGCCATATACTAGAGAGAAAAGGGTTGCCCCTGTTGAAGTGCGGACAGATGTGCGATAACCGTGAAAAGCAAATGGTAGCATCTCGTGCCAGTCTTTGTAGGTTACAACCATCTTTTGAACGATCTTCTTGATGTTCTTGTTAGCCGCTTCTACCGCTCCGTTCATCTTAGGTCGGTAGGGAGATGAGTTATGGTGTTCAATCTTAAACTCAGCACACAACTCTTTCATCATCTTTTTGTTCAAGTTAGATCCAATGACATGTAATGATCTGGTTTGGAACACCATAACGGCAGATGAGGTTATTTTTTATAAATCGGACCACCACTTGTCGGGTTACGTTGGTGTATGACGCTGCTTCGACCCATTTGGTGAAGTAGTCAATGGTTACCAAGATGAACCGATGTCTGTTTAAAGCCTTGGGTTCGATCATGCCAATCATGTCGATTCCCCATATGGAAACATGCCATGGGGAAGAAAGAACTTTGAGATGTGTTGGTGGTACCTGGATTTTGTCTGAGTATATCTGACACTTACGACACTTCCTTATGTACTTGTAGCAATCGGATTCCATGGTCAACCAATAGTACCCTGCTCTTAGAATTTTTCTCGCCATTATGTGTCCATTGGCATGAGTGCCAAAGGATCCTTCGTGAATTTCTTTTATCAGCATGTTTGCTTCTGGTCTGTCTATGCATCAGAGCAAGACCATGTCAAAGTTTCTCTTATAGATTGTATTACCGCTTAGGAAGAAATTGCCAGCCAGTCTTCTGAGAGTCTTCCTGTCTTTCCTGGATGCCCCAGGTGGGTACTCTTTTCTTTGAAGGAAGCATTTGATATCATGATACCAAGGTTTGTCGTCTATGACTGCTTCAATCGTGAAGATGTAAGCGGCCCTCTCAAGGCGCATTATGTAGATCTTAGGTACGTCATTCCATTGACCTTCACTAATCATGGAGGAGAGAGTGGCTAGTGCATCAGCCATGTGATTCTCTTCACGAGGGATATAATGAAACTCGATTCTGTTGAAGAATGGTAACAACCTTCTCGCGTAATCTTTGTAAGGAATCAGTCCTGATTGGTATGTGTTCTAATCTCCTTTGATCTGATTGATAACCAGGGCTGAGTCTCCATACACATCCAAGTTATTAATCCTTAAGTCAATTGCTTCTTCGAGACCCATGATACAAGCTTCGTATTCGGCCTCGTTGTTTGTGCACTTGAAGGTCAGTCGGGCGGTGAAAGGAATATGGGTACCCTGAGGTGTTATAATGATTTCCCTAATTCCATTTCTGTAATTGTTGATAGCTCCGTCAAAGATTAGTCCCCATTGGGAATCTGGTTCTGGCCCTTCACTGGGTAGCGGTTCATCACAATCTTTCATTTTCAAGTACATGACATCTTCGTCTAGGAAGTCAAATTCGACTGATTTCAGATCGTCAATCGGTTGATGAGCCAAATGATCGGCTAAAATACTCCCTTTGACGGCTTTCTGAGCATGGTACTCGATGTCGTATTCTGATAACAACATCTGCTAATGGGTGATTCTTCCCGTGAGAGCAGGTTTTTCAAAGACATACTTGATCGGATCCATTTCGGAGATTAACCAAGTACTGTGACAAATCATGTACTGGCGAAGACGTTTGGCTGCCCAAGCCAAAGCGCAGCAAGTTTTCTCAAGCATAGTGTACCGAGTTTCACAGTCGGTAAATTTTTTGCTTAAATAATGGATGACAGACTCTTTTCTTTTTGTTTCGTCTTGTTGGCCAAGTACACAACCCATTGAGTCTTCCAAGACTGTTAGGTAGATGATCAGTGGTCTTCCTTCCACTGGAGGTGACAGGATAGGCGGATTCAACAAATACTCTTTGATACTATTGAAAGCTTTTTGACAGTCTTCTGTCCATACGCAGTCCTGATTCTTTTTTAGTAATTTGAAGATTGGCGCGCATGTCGCGGTCATGAGGAATATAAATCTGGAAATGTAATTCAGACGTCCTAAAAACCCTCTGACTTGTTTCTCAGTCTTTGGTGAAGGCATTTCTTGAATGGCCTTGACCTTGTCAGGATCAACCTCAATTCCTTTCTGGCTGACGATGAACCCTAAATGTTTTCCTGAACGAACACCAAATGTACATTTGTTGGGATTCAAGCAGAGTTTTTATTTTCTCAGACGCTCAAATAACTTTGATAAGTGGGTCACATGCTTCTTTTCTGTTTTAGATTTGGCAATCATATCATCGACATACACTTCGATTTCTTTGTGCATCATGTCGTGAAACAGAGTAGTCATGGCCCTTTGATAGGTTACCCCAGCGTTCTTCAAACCGAACGGCATTACCTTGTAACAAAAGGTGCCCCATGGGGTGATGAATGAAGTTTTTTTCATATCCTCCGGCGCCATTTTGATTTGATTATAGCCCGAGAATCCATCCATGAAGGAGAAGACTTTGAACTTTGTTATACAGTCAACGAGCATGTCTATGTGTGGTAAGAGAAAGTCATCCTTTGGACTGGCTTTGTTCAGATCCCTGTAGTATACATCTATTCTGATTTTTTCGTCCTTTTTCGGAACTGGCACTATGTTGGACAACCATTGAGGATATTCTGAGGTGGCGAGGAAACCCGCGTCAATCTGTTTCTGCACTTCCCCTTTGATTTTGATGGCCATGTCTGGATGAGTCCATCTCAGCCTTTGTTTCACCGGCAGACATTCTAATTTTAATGGTAGATGATGTTCCACGATGCTGGTATCCAACCCTGGCATGTCCTGATAGGACCAAGCAAACACATCTGGAAACTCTCTGAGAAGTCTTATCAAGTCCTCTCTGATAGCCAGACTGAGCAGTGCCCCAATCTTGACTTCTTTTCTCTCTTCTTCTGAACCCAAGTTGACCGTTTCCAACGGCTCTTTGTGAGGTTCCATGGACCTTTCTTCTTGCCTGAGTAATCGGGATATCTCTTCTGGAATTTCTTCGTCTTCTTCTTCTTTAGCTTCAAATACCAGGAATTCAAAGTTAGGAGAAGGCATTGGATTGTATGTTTCAATGGGGTTTAAAACAAGCAATCTGCAAGACGTGATGATTCGTTTTTAGAAGAGATCGAGAGAAATGCAAGAGTGTGTGTAGTGTATTTTTTTTTCCGAAAAATGCTTTTTGTTGTTTATTTTTGGGCTATTTTAAGGGGTACCATTTTCTGAAAAACGAATAATGAAAACAGCAATAAATGCGGGAATTACAGAACGACGTTATTTATTTATGATTTTGTCGATTCTTGAAACTACAGCCCTATAAAACAAAACTTTGTCGCTTCGGGCAAAGCGAAGAGGGACATTTATAGAAAGTGAGCCCTATAAAAACATCCATTTCACCAGGGCAGGGTGAAAGGTAAAAAAAAAGACAGCAATTCCTTAGACTTATGAAAGACTTTCGGGACATCGACAGCAACCCATTGGTGACGAACTCCTCGGTGAATCACAAAGTCTGGTACCTTCTTTCTTGGGTTGTCCTCAGAAATGACGTTGATTTCTGGCGGAGCAGGATCGTTGGAGTCTTCCTCCCATGTAGAGTTGTCGTAAACGAACTCTTCTGTTGTATCTTGCACAGTTTTTCATTCTCAGGCGGATCTCCCCATCCAGTTGACTGGATGTCCTCGAGCCTGATGCGAGAGCTTTTAGGAGCGGTGTACTTGACCAAGAAGTCGTACTTGCCACTCGGATGTCCTAAGGTGTCCCATACTTCGTTGGAACTGGAGGAGTCATCCTTTTCGATGATGTTGACCTCAGGAAAAGCATAGTTAATGAACTCTTGTCCTACAATCTTTGCAGATTCGTCGTTGTGCTGGATATCTTCAGAATGTCCTGAGTAATGATCCCATGACGTGGTGGGGACGCAGGTATTCTTTTCAATATTGCTCAGCTGATAAGCATCGTTGGGATGACTCTTTTGCCCCAAGTCTTCTGGGTACGGTTTCCAGATAGACAAGTCATCCATTAGGTCATAATAGTCATGATCGAAGTTGTCTTTCATCGGAGTGTCCTCCCATGAGTTAGGTGGAGCACGGCATCCTTCAGGATCACAATCTGCGTATATCATCTTGACGTCTGATCTTGGTATATATCTCGGACTCTGCGTGGGAAAGCAAAATGGCATATGCGTTTCTTCCTGAGACATATAATTTTCCTCATTGAGATAGGACTTCCACTCTTCATCTGTATCGGAGGAGTCACCCTCATTGATGGTGTGTACTTCTTGAGACACTGGGTGGAGGAAGCCTCCACTGTGGAAGAAGTCCTAAATGGGATGAAAACTTTCATCGTTAGTAGCAATCTGGGTACAGGTTGAGGAAAACCCAAGACCTTTCTTTGTCTTGTTATCCGCAGGAATGACAAGCTATCCCCATCCTTTTGTGCCATTACTCTTGATTTCTTTGAGAGCATCTTTGTATTAGGAAATCGACGTCCCTCCTTCTGGTTGATTCTTATCGCTTAATGATAGTGCTTGAAACTGAGTTCCAACAAACTCCTCGGGTTCCACACAGGATGACGATGATAAGTTGCCTCACGATTAAGGCTTGCTCTCCGTAGACTGTGACTAGCTTGTCATTCTTGACGAACTTCAGCTTCTGGTGAAGTGTCGAAGTGACTGCCCCAGCTTCGTGTATCCAAGGTCTTCCTAATAAACAGTTGTATGCTACTCGGATGTCCATGACCTGGAAAGTGACTTGGAAAGTGTGAGGACCGATAGTTATGGGAAGATCGACTTCGCCGATAACTATTTTTCAGTATCCGTCAAAGGCTTTGACAATGACCTCGCTGCCTCTCATTGGAGATCCTTGAAATAAGAGTCGCATCAGAGTAGATTTTGGCATAATATTCAGAGCTGATCTGGTATCTACCAGTACGCTGGCTAAAGCATCTTCCTGGCAATTGACTGTAATGTTAAGCGCCATGTTATGATTGTTTCCTTCTTCCGGCAGTTCTTCATCACTGAATCCTAAGTTGTTGCAGGAAGTGATGTTGGAAATGATGCTGTCAAAATTGTCTTATCGTCACATCTTGTTCTACAAAGGCTTGTTCTAAGACTTTTTGCAAAGCTTCCCTGTGAGCTTCGGAACTGAGCAAGAGAGACAGCACAAAGATTCTCGAAGGAGTTTACAACAGTTGGTCTACAATGTTGTACTCGTTTTTTTGGATGAGCTTCAGCATCTCATCATTGTTCTTTGAAAGGTCGGGATTACTGGATTGCCCGGCTGGTTGATTAGGAACTTCTGTTTGAGGTTCCTTTTCTTTGGTGGGTTCTCCAACTCCTCTGTTGAAGATCCGACCGCTCCGTGTTACTCGACTGATGTCGGCAATGTTTATGACGGAGGGTAATGGAGTTTCCTTTCCATTTTCGATTGTTGTTACACCGTACTTGTAAGGGATAACCTTATTGGATTTGTACGGTATTGGTCCTGGCAGATATATAACCACATGAGCTTTTTGATTTTTCTGACCATCGTAGCCGGCCTCAATTGGTTCGAGGTTGAGAATCTTTCTACTGTCAAGAGGAACTCTTGATTCATGGAGTAGAGGGATTATGGTGCAAACATCTTTGGTCATTTCATGATTAGATATCATAACAACGTCTTTGCTTTGATCAGGAAGATAGTCTTGCATTACGTTGACCGAACCAGAACTTGAACATGGTCGAATCTCCTTTCGGTCCAATTGATTTTGAAGAGCTGACCGCACGAGGTAGCATCCTTGGTTATTCTCTGAGCAAACTCTATAGCGCTCATAGTTGTGTGGTGGCACCTGGCCACGCCCGCTTTGTATGCAGTGCAACCTTACTAGATCTATTTTCATCGAGCGGACATCCTGACTCTGATGCCTAGTAGGATTCCCGTCGGCCATACTGATCTGTTGTGTAGCTTCATCCAAGTAGATTGGAAGCCACCAGTGGTCCAACAAGTGTTGAAGTGTTCTTTGGACAAGTGCACATCCTTAGTCATCTTCACGACACACTTTACAGTCATGATAATCATGTGAAGCCAGAAAATCGAGCTTGACTTGCTTAGCATGTAATTTTACCAGACTGGTATTCATCAAGCGAATATTAAATATTTGAATCATATTAACTTGATGGATACTTCTATCATGGTAATCCTGGATCCATCCGAGATCCATCTGACGCTGGAGGGCCTCTTGTACAAAAGAGCATCCCTAATTATTTATTGAGCAGATCAGACAGGAATTGTAATCGTGCCGTGGCAGATCATGGTATTGACTTTGCCTTGAGTGTATTTCCACTAAGTTAACATTTATCATTAGAATGTTGTGGTTCTGGACAATGTTGGGATTTGCGTGAGCCATATTGACCTCACGGATTCGATGATCTTGGATCCATCCGAGATCCATTTGTTCTTGTAGAGCTGATTGCACTACGAAACATCCTTGATTATTCTTTAAGCAGATATCACACTGGTGATAATTGTGAGACGGTACATGACCGTACCCGCTCTGTCTGCAATGCATCCTGACCAAATTGGTTCCTAATAGGAGTACATCGTGAATTTGATAGTTGCGGTTAACCTCTTCCTCTATCAAATTTACTGCAGTCTTTTCATGTTGAGGCAACGGGTTCTTCTGAACTTTTGGATTTGTATCCTTGAAGGATAAGACCCCGTTCCTAACAAGCTTATGTACATCAGATTGGAAGCTGAGACAGTTTTCAATGTTGTGCCCCGGTCCTCCTTGATGGTAAGGGCAAGTTTGATCCGCTTTGAACCAAAAAGACGGATTTTTTGGTACAGTAAGAGGAGACCTTGTTTGGACATGCCCCTTGGCCAGTAGAAGTGGAAATAACTCTGCGTACAAACCCTGATGGTTGTGTCGTACGATTGTTATTGTTGTATTATGGACGAGCCTGCTGAAGAGGTAATTGTGTACTTTGCTGATATTGTTGTTGATTCGGTTGGCTCTGAGCAACCTGAGGTTGATACGTTGGAGTCGGCGCAGGGTAAATAGCGGGACTTACCGCTGCTACTGATTGATACCTTCGCCTTTGCTTTCCGAGAGAGATATTACCAATATCCTGCTCTTTTTTCTTTGGGAAAGTACTACCGTATCTTTTGTTACTGCTTGATGACTCTGTACCTCTAACCAGTCGTCCTTCTCGGACTGCTTCTTTAAGGCGTACTCCCATGTTCACCATTTCGGTGAAGTCACTGGGCGCACTTGTAACCATTCGGTCGTAGTAAAATGAACTTAAGGTTTTCAGAAATATCTTTGTCATCTCTTTTTCCTCAAGTGGGGGACAGGTCTGGGCAGAAATTTCACGCCATCTCTGAGCATATTCCTTGAAAGTTTTTTTGTCCTTCTGCGACATTGCTCAGAGCTGATCTTTGTCTGGTGCCATGTCCAGGTTATACTTATACTACTAAACGAAGGCAGCACCAAGATCTTTGAAAGTGACAATCTTGGTGCGGTTTAAACCCATGTACCATTTGAGTGCGGCACCGGTTAAATTGTCTTGGAAATAATGGATCAGTAGCTTTTGATTCTCTGTCTTAGTTGATATCTTTCGAGCGTACATCACCAAATGACTTTGAGGGCAAGAGTTGCCCTTGTATTTTTCAAAGTCAGACACCTTGAATTTGTGCGGTATCTTTACATTAGGGACCAGACAAAGGTCTGCGGCGTCCTTTCCGAATAAATCCTGACCGCGAATGGCATGCAGTTCCTTCTGTAACTCCAGGAATTGTTCCTGGAACTCATTCATTTTTCCGTACATGTCTTCGTTTCCACCAGAGATTACTTGTGGAATTTGTCCTTCCGGGACAGTGTGTACCACGGGTTGTGGTATAGTCATTACGGCGGTGACTCTTGGTACTTCCCTGTCCCGAAGTTTGTAACCTTCAAGAGTTTCTGTCATGACTCTTGCATCTTCGCTTTCCCGAAGTTTGTAACCTTCAGGCCCAGCGATTCCTGCTGCAGTTTCTGGGTCTTCAGTGACCGGCGGGATGTATCCTTCTGGGACCAAGTTGATAGGCATGCCCTAGGGACTATCTTTAGGCATGTTGTACTAAGGATCATACGTCTCCACTATGGGCGTAGATGTGATCTCCGAGATCACAGTCCTTTGTTGTTGCCTCTGAGTTGTTGCCAGGGATTGCATGTCACTGTGAAGTTTTTTCAGATCTTCCTTCAGAGCGTCGATTTCTTCTTTCAGCTCTCTGTTCTCTTCCTTGAGATCGTCCATTTTCTTTTGTAGATTGGCCCGAGTATTGTACGAATGAGACAGTTTGACTCTAGAATCGTGACGTATACGAGAGATTCAAAGGTAAGAAGAATGCGTTATGTGAGAATGATGAATGATATGCAATGATATATATTAATTATTTGTTTTTGCTTTAATCAAAAAGAAACTTCAACAAATAGATTGCAAATATCATACAGTGGGGAGACCCCTTTTATTGAATTTGAAAGATTGTAGAAAGGGAAATACATTATTTTACAAAGTGATGTAAAAGAAATGTCTGAACTTATGGATCCTGAGTCCTCTCTGAAGAGAGCTCAGATCCTGGTTCTGGTATTTTCCTTTTCTTTGACCGGGGTTCTTCAACCGTTGTTGGGTTGTCAGTCTTTTGCCAAGTGAAAGGAGCGAGCAAGTTTCTTCGGTCTTCTTGATTTTCTACAACATGATGTTCTAGTATCTTAATCAGAGCATCCTTCTCTTTTAACAGACCCTGAATTTTGGTACACTCTACATTGAGAATGCGGTATTTGTTCTTCCAAGAGCTCTTTTCCCGTTGAACTTTGTTGAGAGCGACCTGGAGTTTTTTCGTATCAGACATAAAATAAAGGACAAATTCCTTTAACGGAAGAACTTCTTGACGAGGGTAAGGCATCCTCAACTTGAGGGCTCTAGTTTGCACCCAGTGGAGATAAGGTTCCACAGAGATACATTCCAGTCTTCCTTTCCTGTAAACATGTTGCCAGGAATGCACTATTTCTTTCTTTAGTGCTCTGTCATTTTCTCCTTCCTTGAAGAAAAGACCTTTCAGATGAACATTATGCGGGATATACTTCATCGGGTATCCGAGTTGACGACGAACTAAAATTGGATGATAGTTGGTTCCTCTTTTAGTCCCTATGAGGGGTACATTAGGGAAGTTTCCACATTTGTCGATGATCCTTATCCCCTCATAGATCTGATTGTACCAATCTATGTCAGAGTTGGTAAGAGACATGATTCTCTGTGACCAACGTAGAGTATTCTTATGGTACCAAAAAGCAGCTAACTTGGGTAAATGGGAAGTGAACCACTTGTAAAGCAAGGGTATACAGCATGTGATCATTCCTCCGCTGTACAAATTCCTTAAGTGTACAGAATGATAAGTATCTGCGAGCAAAGTTGGTATGGGGTTTCCAATAAGAAATATCTTAATGGCATTGGTATCAACGAAGTTATCGGTGTTGGGAAAAAGGAATAACCCATATGTGAGCAGAACAAAGATATCCTCGAAAGCAGTTATGTTTCCTATACTGGCAAAGTACAGGGCTTTCTCTACCAAAAACTTGGCTGGTAAACCTTGGATTCCATCTTTAGTGGTCATGTGAGTCCTGACTTCTGACTCGTCCAAATAGATTGCTCTTGTAATGGTTTGATCCTTTGGAATTTCTTCCAGTCCAGAAAAGGGAGCTTGGTCAGTGATGGGTAGACCAGTCAGATGAGAGTACTCTTCTAGCATCGGTGCTAGTTGATAATCCGGAAATGTGAAACAGTGATAAACTGGATCGTAGAACTGAATCGGTGTAGACAGGATTTCTTCAACTACATGGACCCTTAACAGAGACAGCAATCCTCTGTACTTAGCTCTGAAAGCATTAGGGTTGGTGATCATCCTTGCCAGCCCTCTTAAATCCTCTAATTTTGGAGCCTTGATGGTATACTTGTGCGTCTTTCTTCTACCGAAATCCATAACGCAATCTTTCTTCTAATATTTGCAATTATTGTTTTAGTTTATTTTGAAAAAGAAAGAGAAGAGAAAAGAGAAGAAAGAGAAAGAAGAGAAGATTTTTTTCTTTGTTTAAGAGTTTTTTAAATGAATGCATGAATGCAGCACACAAAAACATTGAAAAAACATGGGTTCAAGGGTTCAACGTCACGAGCATGGAGTCATGGCTCTACCCATCCCCAAAGGTTGTATTCTGGTAAATTTTTGTACCTGTAGAATGGGTAAAAAGTTCCCAAAATCATTGACCCCCTAGGGATATCAACAGCAAGCTGGTTCACCCGAGCGAGCTGTAGCATCCTAGGGTAATCTCAATTGAGTATAGTATTGTGTATCAACTATTCTCGATAGTCACCGCACTACCAAATGGCCACATGGTTAATGTATACTAAATCCTCAGTTTCAAGGATACCACATTGGGACACTCTGCTTTCACGACGAAGTCGTTAAACATTGAATCCGCAAAGGGTATCTCCACTGATTTGATGGTCTACCAGGATCGCTTATTCGGGAATCACTCCATGTAAGTCCACCCGTCTATGCCATCAGCTATCATAGGGTTCTCTCAAACTTTCCACATGCGACATCACTCGCATTCCCATTGACAGAAAAATAAACACGGATATCAAGTAGGAAAAGCAGTATACATAGTATATAATATGATTCCTAAAACTAACATCCTAGACCTCTTAGGAATTCTAATCCTAGTCCTAAACAGACAAAATGACTCCCCATAAGAGTCGCCATTTTACTATAGCGTGCGATTTTTGTCGGTGACGCGACCACCTTATCGCCATGGGTTTCTCCTAACCGCAATGGTAGGACTGGGTGCTACTTTCTGGTTTCTTATTTATCCCGTGAAGCTGGAAGGGAAAGGGAAGCTATCTAAAACTAACCTTGCACGCGAATTTTTAACTGAACAAACGCTAAAGAGATTTGGGGAGTTCGGGGTCAGGTTATACAATGGGGAGTTGTTAATTACCCATCCTATATGTGGTTATCCACAGGTTGTTAGCATTAGGTTCTGCTTTGTACTTGATGGTGTTTATCTGTAAATGGGAAAGTTTCTTTTTTGGGGGGATGTCTGTGAGAGAGAGTAAGTTTTTGATGATTTTGGTGAGGTACTGGACCTTAGTTTTGATTCAAGGAACTGAACCTAAAGTTTTTGATTGGTATGCTCGCTAAGATTTCGCAATCTTATGCCTACGTATTCCCGTTAAAGATAAACAGGGAAATCAGAGCAATCGTAGTTCCTCCTATTCTATGGGAGGAAAATGATGTTTTGGTGTCTTGTTCAAAGCCCAAGATTGAATCTAAAAGGTTTATTTGTGTCTTGTTCAAAGCCCAAGATTGAAGCTAAAAGGTTATTGAGAGAGAATTTGTCATCTCTAATGGGAGACATTTTGTCTGTTTATCACAACTGTTGGGTGACTGATTATAAAGGAGAATTACTTTAACTGGGATATGAGAATCCAGCAATGCCATAATTTCCTTTATAGGGGTTTGTCCTGATGGAGAAAACTTTAACTCAGTGTTGAGCAATGCCATTTTTCCTTAGGAATCTTTCATGCTAAGAGAGGGACAGTAGCATGGATGTAAATAATCCAGAGGCTTGCCGCTTACAGCCAGTAGATGAAAGAGGAAGTTTACCAGGATAAAAGATGGACTACAACTTGGATGTTTGAATCAACAAGTGTGCCACTTATAGCAGTTATCTGGGATTAAGGTTTTTTTTTATTTTCTGTTTTGATGTAATGATATACAGAGAAATGTCTTCCTGCAGAGAGTTTTTTATTTCCTCTGAGGGGATGGTGGTTTTTGTATGTGCCTTGATTAAAGCCCAAGGTTGAAGCTAAGAGATTGATTGACTCCACTGAGGAAGTCCTTATACAAAGCCTAAGAGGAGGCTAGAAGACACTGACTCAACAAGAGAGTGTTTATCTGTCTTGTACAAAGCCCAAGATTGAGGCTAAAAAAGAATTGACTCTTTTGGGGATATCATTATACAAAGCCTAAGAGGAGGCTAAAAGTTGACTTTTCTGGATAAATAATTTGTCTGTCTTGTTCAAAGCCTAACATTATGGCTAAAAGGGGAAACTGACTCTACTGGTGAGAGGTTTTATCTGTCTTGTACAAAGCCCAAGATTGTGGCTGAAAAGAGATTGACTCTGCTGGAGAGATTTATATGTGTCTTGTACAAAGCCCAAGATTGAGGCTGAAGGATATTTATGGGTGTCTTGTACAAAGCCCAAGATTGAGGCTGAAGAGAGGATATTTACTCCTGTTTAGGGATATTAATTCTCAAAGCCTAAAAGAAGGCTGGGAGGAATTGACTCCGCTGGGACAATATTATTCAGAGCTTAAGATAAGGTTATGAAGATTTTGACTTTGTTGGAGAAATTTTAATATGTCTTGTACAAAGCCCAAGATTGAGGATAAAAAAGAATGACTCAACGAGAGAGTGTTTATGTTTTGTACCATTGACTCAACAAGAGAGTGTGGAAAGGTAATTGACTCAACAAGAGAGTACTTTGTTTGTCTTGTACAAAGCCCAAGATTGAGGCTGAAAAGGGGTTAACTCAACAAGAGAGTGTTTTAAGAAAAAAGATGGACTCAACAAGAAGGTGCTTTCGGGGATAATTCTCTGCTGAGGAAAAATCATTATACAAAGCCTAAGAGGAGGCTGGCTTCTCCTGAGGATTATTGAGATCCAGAGGCAGGTCCAAGTAGGGGGGTCAACTCTTGCTGAAGGTTACAGAAGAGTTGAGGTATCAGATGCCTTGAGGTTCTGATGGGCTAGTATTTGATGATGATATGACCCTAGCTGGGGGAATTTAGGATAAAGATTGAGTTTTAGATCCTGTGAGGATTTTAACTCTACTGGAAATTGATTAAATGACCAGGGTTTTTTTTTCTATGTGTATAGGGAACTTGAGAATGTCTTTGAGATCCAAGAGGAGATTAGATTGTCCAAGTCTACTGGTATGAAAGAGTTTGTCTTTGTACGGTGCCCAAGAGGAGGCTGACTATTTTAAGGGATGAGTATCAACCCTAAATTGTCCAAGATTTTGACTCTTTGGAAAGACTACTCTAACAAAGGATGGCTAAGTTCTATGTTATCCCTTTAAGAGGTCTTCAGGGTCCTTGTATTAAGCCCAAGATAAGGCATGAGAACTTCTAAGAAGCCGGAGAGTCCTTGTACAAAGCCCAAGAGGAGGCGGGGATGCTTTTAGGAAGCCTGTGGGTCCAAACCTAAGAAGAGTTCAAGAAAAGTTTCACCGAGAATAATCTTTTCTTTAGTGAATAGTTCTAGGGTTTGAAGAAATTCAAGAGAGGTTTCACCGAGAATTAATCCTCTCTAGGGGAAATGAACTTCTTTGACAATTTCTAATAGTGACAGTCTGAGAAAAGTTTCACCGGGAATAATGTCTTTCTCTTTGTTCCATATTGTTTAAGCCCAAGAGAAGGCAAGACTGTATCTGAAATTCCTATAGTGAACTAGTTTTGACTGTGTTGAAAGAGTGACCACTGGCTTTATCTAGTTCTAGACCTAATTGCCGGGGAAAACTCTAAGCAAATAATATACAGGCATATATATATATGCAGATATATATATATATATAGACAAGTATATAAAAAGAGGGTAGGAGGACTTACAGGTGAGCAAGCTTCCAGCACAAATATATATATATATATATATATATATATATATATATATATATATATATATATATATATCTGTGTGTGTGTGTGTGTATGTGTGTGTGTGTGTGTGTGTGTGCAAGTATGTAAAAGAAAGCTGATAAAAACTTACAGGCGAGCAAGCTTCTATTGTAACAGTTGTATGGTTAGTTGTTCAAGAAATTAAAGAAAGTTTTGATAACAACTATGAATTTGAACCTAAATAAAAAAGAAGTTTTTTTTGAAAAGATTGTTGGGGCTTATACTCAAGGAGAGGCCCAGATGAAAAACAGTAATCGTACTGTTGATCTGAAAATTGTATTGGGGCTTATACAATGACTGAGGCCCAAAGTAGGTTTTATTTGCAAAGGGATGGATCTTACAACTTAAGGAGAGGCCCAAATGATTTTGTACAAGTGATGGGGCTTACAACTCAAGGAGAGGTCCAGATGATTTTCATTTGAAAACGGCGATCGCGCCGAGGTTTTTGAAAACACAGTGGGACTTATACAATGAATGAGGCCCAAAAAGTTTTATTTACAAAAGGATGGGACTTACACCCTATTAGAGGCCCATGAGTGTTTTGAAAAAGATTTGTGAGGGTGAAAATAATCAAAACCGTAATTTGATTTTAAAATGTATTTTAATTGAATAAAAATTCAATTAAAATGATCAAAATTATCAAACACGTGTGAAAAAGAAGTTGTGATATTGGATTAATGTTTGAAAAAAACATGTTTTATTCATGGAATGTTTTGAAAACCATTTGAAGTTGAAAAAAGAAGAGAAAGAAATATTTTAAGTGTTAAAAACAACAAATAAAACATAATTCTTTACAAAAAAATACTAAATATGTGAAATAAATAATATTTTTGTGAAATTTTTATGGAATAAAATATTTTAATATTTTTGGGAATTTTCAAAAAAAGAGAACCAATAAAAAATAATTAAAATTGAGAGAGAAATTAATTTTGGAATTAATTAATAAAAACCACAAAAAATATGAAAAATAGCAAAAAAGAGAGAAAAGGCAAAATGGTCCTAATGGGTGGTGAACCCACGACCTCAGCAACAAACACACATGCGCGCTACCACTAAGGTGGTGATACATCCGTGTATCAAAATCACCCCATTAATACATAAAGGGTGCCAAGTTCTAGGCCTGGCCAAGGCGCCATGCCCAACCCTTGCTAGGGGTGGCAAAACGGGCCCGGCCGCGGGGAAAGCCCGTTTTAGCCGTCATTTTTTGCGGGTCGGGCCTGAATTTTGAACCCGCATATTTAAGTATGCCCGCCCCGCCCCGCCCCGCAAAAAAGAGGGGCGGGTGTGGGGCGGTCACGGGTATGCCCGCGGGTAAATTTTTTTTTTTTTTTTTTTGAAAATATATATATATATATATATATATATATATATATATATATATATTCAAAAAACCAACTACAAAGCCAAGCGACCCCTAGGGTCCAGCAGCACCAACTAAAACAAACTAAAAAGAAAAGATCAAACGCTTACATAAGAAAAATTTAGGAAGAAATAAAATTGATTTTATTTTATGATGTCTTATGGCCCATAAAATTTAGGAATAAAATTTAGGAAATTAAATTAAATTTGTAAAATTTAAGGTTTGTTGAATTTAATTATTTTATGTAAGATAATGATAGTGTTTTTTTACTGGTAGTATTAGGATTAATGAGTTTTTTTTTAATTATATAATGAATAAAAAAAGTTTTTTTTTAAGAGAATAGCGGGCATGCCCGTATGCCCGCGGGTCCGTCATTAAATGGGGCGGGACTAGAAAATGAGCCCGCATCTCTACCTTTGACCGCCCCGCCCCGCCCCGTTTTTTTGCGGGCTTTTGCGGGGCGGGCCTAAACGGGGCGGGCATGCCCGTTTGCCACCCCTAGCCCTTGCCCAAGGCAAGACCTAGTTTTGGCAATTTACGTGAAGCCTCTAACTTTCTCATTTCTCCATGGATTGGGACAAAACTTAGGTGCGTCTGACCCAGAATTTCATGAGGAATCCAATGGTGCCCTGGGGATTTTCAGAAAATATCTCTATCTCAAAATCCAATAGTGATTCCAAAATAGGCCAAATTTTGCATGTTCTATGCTATCTCATGGTACAGGCAATAATAGCATGATAAATTGGTTCAAACACAACACATATGATATGTATGAGAGGTCCATGATCAATGGACCTCAAAGCAATGCATGATTCAAAGAGTTCAAGTTGTGATGCACTTACCTCTTGGAGCTTCTTATGCTATCTGCCAAGTTCCTTGTGCCAGAAGTAATTTAATGTTTTGAACACTCTCAATTGATCCCTTAGAAGCTTTTAGGATGATCAGAACCAGCTGGAATCCTCAAGAACAAGTATAGGCATTTTCTTGCAAAAGGGGCAAAAGTGACCAAGATAGTAACTCTCTCAAATGGTGTTCCAGATAAGGGAAACCAATTGGAACAGTTTGAGGATGATATTTGGAGTGTGTTTGAGGCCTGGTTTGGTTTTGGAAGTGACTGAATCAAGACATGGCTTGAAAAATGCAAAAAAAGTCAAATTTTGAGGTTTTGGAGGTTGACTTTCTGATTTTGGTGTTTCAGATCATAAGTGAGTGTTTGAACAGCTTAGATATGACATATTGGATGTGTTTGGATCATGAGTTGTGGTGGAATTGCTCTCTAACTCAAAAACTCAGAGATGACTTGTAAAGAAGGCATTTTTGCCTAAAGAGAGAGATTTTGAGGAAAGCAAGTGTTGTAGTGCTTTGTGTACTCAAACTGATCAGAATTGAGGTATATTATAGTGCAACAAGTTTGTTTTGGCAGCAATAGTGTGTGGCAACTGCAGCAGGCCTTTGGCCAATGTGGATCAAATGGATTATTTAGTCTCCTATAGCCATTGACTTGAGGTTAGGGCACAGGCCTATGGTCCTTTGATTCAGAGCTTAATCTTGACTCATTCAGTTAGGAATATCTCAGTCCATGCCACCTTGGTGCATCCATTGAATGCTTGGAAACAAAATTGGAGTCTTTTGCACTTTTTAGCCTTTTTAGGTTTGTTATGGCTATATGTAGATTCTTGGACTTTTGAGGCTTGGGGATCAGATCATTCCCCTTGGATTTTGTCCTCTGATGTGTCCAAATGGATGACAAGTCTTGTAGTTGTCCAAATTTTCCAAATAGAGCAAAACACCAAATTCTGCCTTGCTTAGGACAGTTAGAAATGGTGATTTTGAGGGATTCATATCTCCCTGCTCAGGTTGAGTTATAGGAGGCCCTTGTGCTTTTTAGAAAGCTCTCATATGATACAATACATGTGTGATCATAGTTGGTCTTGAAACTATTTGAATCCAATTGAAAAATACTCAAGAACATTGATGTCCAAGGTTGTAACTTAGGCAGATTTTCACTAAGTGTTAGAAAAGTGTCATTTTCTTCCTTTTTGTCATTTTGATCACTCCATAACTTAAAATCCATGAATAATTGGAGTTTATTGTAGTTGACGCTTTTGTAGAATGTAGGAAGACCTACAAATCAGGCTTTGGATCACCCAAAATGGATGCTTGGATCTCAAGTTATGATCCTTGGAAGTTGGTACAAAAATCACTTTTGTTCCATAACTTAGAAAAATTTTGGTTTCTTATGGTTGCCCCTTTTGCAAGAAATCTCACTTTTCTTGATTTTTCTTAATGAATGATGTTCAATATTATACATTAACATTATTTTTTACTTAGGGGAACCATATTTGTGAAAATTTCCAAATAGTCAAACTTGATTTTGTGCACAGTTAACTTTTTTATCGGATGAAATCCAAACGGTGCAATCCTTTGTGAAATCAAGTTCTTGGCCTAATTTAAACCTAATTGATGGATTTCATAGGTGTTATAGGGTGTATTGAATCATGTCCCAAGGTTTGGGAGCATGTCTTGGTCAAAAGTCAAAGGTATAGTTGACTTTTCCTTCAAAACCCTAATTGTGGTCCAGATGAAATTGAAACTTGTGAATCAAGCTTCTTGGATTAATCCATTGTTGCAAATGAATCAATTTGGTGTATTTAAGGCCCTCAAATCATGTCTTGAGGTCTTGGCTCATGCTTTGCTCCAAAAGTCAACTTAGGGGTGAATTAGGTCAAGAAACCCTAATTCCTGATTTTTTATGAATGCATCCCCTAACGCTAAATTGAATTGATGATTGGGTCCATGAGGTCCATTGGAGTATCTTGTGTTGTGCTTTGAAGCATTGGCTCATTCCCAGAGGAGAATTTCCATCTGGAGGCCTTGGTCGTCCAAAACCCTAATTTGGTGACACTGGCGATCTTGAGGCTTGATCCACTTGGAATGTTGCAATCTTTGTGCCTTATTCTTGATGTGGGATCCTCTTGATCCTTTAAGGATGTTTGGGGGGTTAGACAAGTTGAAGATCATATCATTTCTTGATTGATCCTTTGTCTAAGTGCTCTGAGAGGGCTTAAAACCCTAATTCCTTATTGTAGTGAATGCTCAACCATTTTTTAGGAGCTTGATGAGGCATGAAAGTACATCCATATTATGGTGATGATTTGCACAATTATGGGAAATCTTGGTGGTCAAAATTTGGGGTGTGACAGACAGTACTATTAGGGTTTGATTTCAATATCTCTTGTCCATAAGATCTCAAATGAGAGAATTGCTTAATACCAGCCCCTTGAACTAACTCCATTGCTTTCCTTTTAGCTCTATATGCCTGGCCATGGGATAGTTTCACTCCTCATTTCTTAACAGCTTCAGCTATGAGGCCTGCTGGTTTCATATGGGGACTATGTCTAAGAGTGTTGGCAAACCTTTTGGCAAGCCACTTTGTCTTTGCACTTCTATTGTTAGCAGTCCTGTGACATGTATGTTCTTCAATCAAACTCACAACTTGCCAAAATTGGTTACCAATTCTTTTACTAAATTTCATATAGAACTTACATCCATCAGTGCATTTCACCACAACCCTTTTGGAATCATTTTTATTAATGAATACATTCTTCTGATTTTTCATCCCATGGTCCTTGATTGCATCCCTAATGACTTCTTTGTTAGTAAACATCATCTCTAGTTGAAATTTCATCCCCTCACCAGATTTATATGTAGGATACTTCAGTCCCTCTTCATCATCACTCTCAAGGGGTGTATATAAATGGTCTGAGTCCTCACTTTCATCATGGACCATCTCAGCCTGATCTACCTTCTTTTGGCAGCTAGAAACCTCGCCTAATGTCTCTTGGGGAAGAACCTTAGTCTAATTTATCTCACTCACATATGAGTCTTCACTAAAATGGAACTTATTATCCTCAAAACTACTCTCACTTTCAACATAATCCTCATTAATGTTATCTGCTCCAGCATCATCAACATTAGTATCTCTTACAACTTCATTATTGTTGTCATGAACAACATCATTATCTCCTATAACATCATCATTATTGTCATGAAGAACATCATTATCTCCTACAACTTCATCATTGTTATCATGCACAACATCATTATCTCGTACAGCTTCATCAGTAGCTTCATTGTTATCATTATCAACATCATTGTTAGATCATCAATGTTAACATCATCAATGTTAGCATCATCCACAATATCAGGAAATTCCATTTGATGTTCAACATATAAGTCTACTACATCACAACCTTCAATATCTTTTGAAAATTGCAGGACATCCTAATCATTGTTCAAGGGTCTAAGACCGTGAGCAAAACTATATGCTATGTTCCAATACCAAATGCACTTAATATTGACATAACCCTCATTATTAATGATATCCTGTATATCCATGTACGACATATAATCTACATCCCAACTATGTTTCAACTCAGTGACTACCCCATTAACATACCACTTAATAGGTTGTTCTACTAGTTGTCCCCTATGATGTATCCCCGACCTAACCTTATTAGTCTTAGTTGGCCTGAAAAAATAATTGACAAAAACAGTTTAACACAAACGAACAAATGGGACTACAAGTATACCTAAACAATACTAAACTACTGGGACCACAAGAAGACATAAACATTCCAACAATAACATTCCAACAATACTAAACTGCTGGGACCACAAAAAGACATAAACAATACTAAACTACTTAGGGACAACAAGTATACATAAACAATACTAGACAACCGGGACAAAAAAACATACCTCACACAGTACTTGACCTCTTCGTTTCTCTTTTTTTGATGTCCTGATATCGTCATCTTCGTTGAATCCCAAGCACAAACGAAACCCACGGTCTTGATTTCACGGCGTTTGGACACGGTTGTTGATTTCACAAAAAGAACGAAAATAGGGTTGCTGGGTTGAGGGAATATTAGGGTTGGGGGGAAGAAAATGATTAGGGTTGGGGAAGATGCTGATTTTACAAGTGAAATATGATAACGAGTGAAATTAGGGTTGGGGATATTATCCATAATTTTTTAACAATTATATTAATGTTATATTTAATTAAAATATGATTTAGGTATTTTGTAAATTTAATTATTCAATTTTATATTAAAATAATAACATTTGGTGACATGGAATACATACAATATTGCCACCTCATTAAAAAATGACACATCATCAGAATTGAATGAGGGACCAAGTAAATCCAAATCGCTTGAAACTTAAGGGACCATTATCGCTATTTTTGTAATAGGGGGACCATTTGTTTAAAATGTCCAAACTAGGGGGACCAAAAGTGCAATTAAGTCATTTTTTTAGTCCCTTAAAATATTTCTTTTAAATAATTGTCTTCCTAAAATTTTTCATCTATACTTTTTGTCCCTAATATTAAAACCGTCATTAGAATTGTCGCTAATTTAGTTGCTAAATAATAAATCGTCATTAAAAGGTCGGTAATTCTATCGCTAAGTTGTAAAAATCATCACTAAGTTATAGAAGAGACCAAAAGTGTGGATGAAAAATTTTAAGAGGACAATTTAAAAAAAAAAAATTTAAGAACTAAAAACGAAATTTAAAATATTTAAGAGGAGCATAAACATATTTAATCCTAACATGTATTGCACACATAAATATATTCAAATTAAATTAGCACGTGAGATGATTATATCACATTTATTGGTTATAAAGTATAAAAAAAATTATATCATCATTATTATGATTATTATGATCACGAAAAGATTTAACATATGAAATATTTGATTGAAATGTTGTATTTGTTATTGGAAATATAGATATGTAAACTTTCAAGTTTGCTATATATATTGAAAGGTAGACAATTCAACATATAACATTTATAATTTGATGATTCTCTGCCGTCTATATTTAACATTTATAATATTAAGTACTTTGTATTTACACAGACAATAACATAAAAAGTAAAAAAAACTTGCAGATTATAAAATAATAAATTTTAAAAGGTTATGAAAATTTCTTTATTTTCATAACCAATATTACATGAAACTTTTTACAATAATTTGTAGACAATACAAAAATGACAATTTTATTTTAAAGTTAATTTATAGTTTTCATTTATTTTTAGTTTTCATATATTTTAAAGTTATGTGGCTTCCACACGTTATTAGTTTTCACTTTAATTAATTTGAACTTATATAATTAAAACTAAATGAAATAAAATAATTGCAAATGTCTCATATTGTCCACAAAGCAAACTTGAAATCTAAAAAAGCAATTCTTCCTCTAGTTCGTTTTCTACCCCAAATCACATTGTTCATTGATCAAAAAAAATATATTATTGTGATAGAGGGTTCTACTACTACCAAGAAATTAGAGTTAACTCATAAGACATCACAACATTAAAGAAAGGAAATAAAATTTGACATTCAATTTTTCTACCTTAGAATAAGAGTCAGCAGCTCTTAAATACTAGAGTAACAAAAGACAAACTAATTGGGCTAGGCCCAATAAAAGGGAAATTAAACAAATACATAAATTTAAAAAAGAAAAGAGAATTATCCTATAATATAATCAGCTTGCCAAATGGGTTTCTTCAATTGTCTAATGGGCCTGTCCAACTTTCTATCACTACTAACCGGTCCGGAAAGAACCTTGTCCTCAAGGTTAGAAATATGGGTTTCATGGTCCGGCCCAATGGAATTAGGAATAGCCGAAGTGTTGGTTGGATAAGAAGTATTGGTTGGATTGGTAGGGTGTTGGCGTGAAAAGTTAGTGTGTTTGGGGTTTGTTGAATTAGTCAAGTCATGGGGCAGAGTAGGTGGACACGTGTTCGGTGGAGGGTATGTTGCATGTATCCGTTGGTGAATCAAGGGTGTGGGTGGCTGAAGCGTGCTTGAGTGGGAAACACAAGGTAGTGGGACAGGCTGGCTTTGAATTGACTGAGGAGAAAGTATGGGAAGCGGTGCAGGCAATGGGTAAAGGGAAAAATCACGTGAAGCACTTAAGTTGGGAAAGTTTTCAAAAGTGAGTGGGTCCCCCAAGACAAAAGGGCGGTCCAATAGTGAAGAGGATCCAATGTGAATGGGTGGCTGAGATTGTAGCGGTGTGTGAACGTTAGCATCCTGCGGTGGTAAAAATTTTGGTTCAACAGTGGGCCCTTGAGTCACATAAATATCAGTCTGCTCAGCGTATTTCCTAGTTTCACGTGTTTCACTTGTTTCACTTCCCAAGTCTTTGTAGTTTAACCCACTTGTTCTCTCTTCTTGCAAGTGTGGGTTTGAAGAACTCTTCTCTTTTTTCTTTTGACTTTGAAACACTTCCATTGAAACGTTAGAATCTGTACGATCCAAACCCTCTGAGTTCTCTAAGTTCATCGCGTCTTCCTTGTCCTCTCCTTCTTGTAAAAAAACTTCTTCTTGAAGCAGTGGTTGTTCATGCATGTCTTGTGGTAGAGTGGTGATGTTGGTCGGTGGATCTGGTCCGT
Source organism: Lathyrus tuberosus (assembly GCA_022829125.1). Lineage (NCBI taxonomy): Eukaryota > Viridiplantae > Streptophyta > Magnoliopsida > Fabales > Fabaceae > Lathyrus > Lathyrus tuberosus. Next base: position 4,477,982 of record JALAZF010000406.1, read on the forward strand.
GATAAGCCCTCAGCTGGGAGACATGGAAGACTGGGTGAATCCGCGAGGATGGTGGTAACTGAAGCTCATAAGCCACTGGTCCTATGCGTCGTATTATGGGAAACGGTCCAAAGAAGCGTTTGGAAAGCTTCTGGGAAGTTCTGCGTTGGACAGAGCGTTGGCGATAAGGCTGAAGGCGGAGCAAAACGAGTTCTCCCTCTGTGAAGGTAAGATCTTTGCGTTTTTTGTTTGCTTGTTGTCTCATAACTTCTTGGCTATGTTTAAGATTTTGTTGTAACTGGTTCAAAATTTCTTGTCTGTTTTGCAGGGTTGTGTCAACGGATGTGATGTTGGAGAAACCTTTGACATAGTCTTTCAGAGCTGGTGGTGGACGAAAATAGAGGGCCTCAAATGGTGTCATTTGTATAGAGGAGTGTAGCGTTGTGTTGTGCCAGTATTCCGCAAGATGGAGATGTTTGAACCAGTGTCTGGGGTTGTCACTTGTAAAACACCGAAGGTAAGTTTCGAGACATCTGTTAGTCACTTCCGTTTGACCATCGGTTTCTGGATGATAAGCGGTGCTGTATTTCAGGAGGGTTCCTTGGACGCGGAAAAGTTCTTTCCAAAAAGAGCTCAAGAAGATAGGGTCTCTATCAGAAACTATTGACTTTGGTATACCATGAAGTCTGCAAATTTCAACAGAGAAACGCATAGCCAGATCTTTTGCAGAGAAGTGGGATGGTAAAGCTACAAAATGGACAAACTTAGTTAGTCTGTCGCAAATCACCCAAATGACAGTGTGACCAAAAGATTTCGGAAGGTGAGTGATGAAATCCATTGATAATTCTTCCCAAACTTGTTTTGGAATTTCTAAAGGTTGTATTAACCCTTTTTTCTTTGTTGGCAAGTATTTATTCTGTTGACAGGTGTGGCAACATTGAACAAGTTTCTTGATCTCCTTATACATACCCGGCCAGCAGAAAGTAGTGGCAATCCTAGACAAAGTTGGTTTAAGGCCAGAATGCCCTCCGGATGGTGTAGCATGGTATTCTTGGAACACAGCAGTACGGAACTCGCAGTCATCAGGTACAAAAATTCTGTCTTTGAAGTATAACAAGTCATTTCTGAGTTCAAAATTGAGTTTCATTCTGAGATCCTGTTCTAGAGTCGCAAGAAGATTCTGACCCTTTGAATTTTTTTTGTAGTACTGCTTGAGATCTGAGATGAAAGTTGGCACAGGGGAGGAGATAGTAAGCAACATGGCATCCTCATCAAAGCATCTTCGACTGAGAGCGTCCGCGACTTTGTTGTTGCTACCAGGTTTGTAGAAAATGTCAAAGCTGTACCCTTGTAACTTTGCCGCCCACTTCTGTTGTTCGAGTGTTTGAATCGTTTGCACCAATAAGTTTTTTAGGCTTTTCTAATCAGTGAAAATGTGAAAAATGTTGTCCAATCAGGTATTGTCGCCACTTCTTCACAGCATCGGTGATGGCATACATTTCACGGACGTAGACGGATGAAACCTGAAGACGAGGGCACATCTTCTTACAGAAGAACGCTAAGGGGTGACCGTCTTGAGAGAGGACAGCGCCGATGGTAACTGCAGAAGCATCTGTCTCGACTACAAAGGTCTTGCTGAAGTTTGGAAGAGTCAGGACTGGAGTCTCCGTCATTTTCTGTTTTAAGTTTGTAAAAGCAGCATTAGCTTCTGCATTCCATGTAAACTTTGTAAATTGTAATAAGTCGGTGAGTGGAGCGGCGAGTGTGGCGTAGTGGCGGAAAAATCTGCGATAAAAACCGGTGAGGCCCAAAAATCCCCTGAGTTGCATGAGTGATCGTGGCTTCGACCAGTCCAACATTGATTGAATTTTCTCAGGATCAGGGGTAACGCCATTAGATGAAATAACATGACCTAGATAATCAACCTTAGGAACTGCAAAAACACACTTAGAAAGCTTTGCAACAAATTTATGTGAATCAAGTAAATTTAGAATCAAAGTCAAATGATGCAAGTGATCAGAATAATTATGGCTATAAATTAGAATGTCATAAAAAAAAACAAGAACAAATCGTCTTAAGTAGGGACGTAACAGGTCATTCATTGCCGATTGAAAAGTACTAGGAGCATTAGTTAAGCCAAAAGGCATTACCAAAAACTCGTAGTGCCCATCAAAGGTTCTAAATGCCGTTTTGTGAGTGTCTTCCGGTATGACCCTAATTTGGTGGTAGCCCGACCTTAAGTCGATCTTTGTGAACAAAGTAGCAGAACCTAACTCATCAAATAGCTCATCTATGGTAGGTATGGGAAATCGGTCACGGATAGTGATAGCATTTAGTGCGCGGTAGTCAACACAGAAACGCCATGAGCCATTTTTTTTTGGCACTAACAAAACGGGTGAAGAAAAAGGGCTGGTGCTGGGTTTAATAATACCTTGTGAAAGCATGTCTTGGATAATTTTGGTCATTGCTTCCTTTTGTGAATGAGGATAGCGATAAGGTTTGACATTGATTGGAGAAGTATTTGGTTTAAGAGGGATGTGATGATCGTGTGGTCGAGATAGGGGTAAACCATGTGGCTCAAGGAAAACATTTGGGTAGGAGGTGATAAGGGTGTCAATTTCTGGTGGTATAGTTGGGGGTGTGGATTGAGGTTGAGATTTTGGGTGGATGGTCTGATCAGATGTTGGTTGATATAAAAGGAGGTGAATGGAAGCAATTGAATCTGTATGCAATAAGTGACGGATTTGGCTAAAGGTAGAAGGGGAAGGGGTCAGGTTGGTGTCACCAGCAATAGTAATGTTTTTGTTTTCATGAGTGAATGATATTTTGGGTATTGAGAAATCAGCCATGAGAGGACCAAGTGTTCTTAACCATTCCATTCCTAACACAACATCAGCTCCTTCAATAGGAATTAAGTAGAATGGGATCAAGAATAAATTGGATTGTAGAGTGATAGGGACTTGTGGGCAGAGGCCTGAGCAATGAAGTTTAGAACCATTTCCCACCATAACAGAAAAATTAGGGATATCTTGGCAAGGAATTTGTAAGTGTTGGGCAATGCGCGATTGTAGTATGTTATGCGTGCTACCCGTATCAATAAGAACTGTGACCGAAAGTCCCTCAAGTAAACCCTTGAATTTCAATGTTTTGGGAGAAAATTCCCCACTAGCAGCTTGAGGTGAGAGTTGAAAATAAGTTTCAGTGGTTTCTTGTGAGTCTGGTACCTTTTCCACAAAATCACTAGTTTCCTTGTCAGCCAAATCATTTGGATCTTCCTCCTCCATTAGGAGAAGAAATTTACTTGCAGTTCATTTATGGCCAGGAATGAACTTTTCATCGCAGTTGAAGCATAGACCTTGTGCTCTGCGTTCCGCTTGTTGTGCTGGTGTGATTCGCCTTATAGGGAAACAATTTGTTGGTGGGTTTATTGATGGGATGATAGGCTTGGTAACAGGCTGTGTTTGAGGGGTAACAACCGCTGGTTTTGAAAGTGAGGATTGGGTTGTTTGAGTTGGTTGGGTAGTGTAATTGGGTTTGAACTTGGGTTTTGAGTCTTTTATCTTAGCTTCAATGAGTTTTGCCAAGCCCACAGCATGTGAAATAGTTTGAGGTCTTTGAACAGCCAATTCGTTGCGAATTTCTGGAATTAAACTAGAAATAAAACAATTTAGTATTGCATCAGGTGGTAGTCCTAGGACACGGTTACTAAGTTTTTCAAACTGAGTTTGGTATTCTGTTACCGAACCATGCTGTCGAAGTTTAAACAATTGGGCTTGATGATTTTCATAAGTGGATGGCCCAAATATTAATTCCAAAGCCCTAGCAAATGAGTGCCAATCTGATAATTCATTACTTTGAAACATCCATTTATACCAGCCAAGTGCATCCCCCTTTCATATAAAAGGCAGCTAATGATAAACGATTTTCATAAGCAATATTGTAAAATGCAAAGAATTGTTCAGCTTGGAATAACCATTCCAACACATCACTACCATCAAAATGGCTAAGTTCAATCTTGGGTTGTCGAAAATTCAGGTTTTGATTTGGGTTAGGGGTATGTGGGTGAAGGTAATTTGGGGTTTGGTACATGGTGTTGGAGTAAGGAAAGGGTGGGTAAAGGGGTGGTTGGGTGGCGCTGTATTGAGGTATAGTGGTATACGTTTGGGTTTGGGTGAGTATGGGTGGTGGCTGTATAAATTGGTGCGGAAATGAGTTAGTGTATGGTTGAAATGCAGAATTTAGAGAAAGAATTGATGGTGAAGGTCTAGTAAAAGATGGGGGAGGTGGTGTATAGAGTTGAGTTGAACTTAGGGATGAGTTGATTTGAGAGATAGGGCTTGATAAGGGAATATAAGAGTTACCTATGGTAGATCTGGTTGTGGAGATAGGGGTGGATCTTGTTGTTGTGGCTGTGGCAGATCTGGGTATTGCAGCAGCAGCAGCAGCAGCATTCATGGCAGAAAATTGTTGAGTCATTAGGGCTGTTAGAGCTGCAAAATTGTTGTTCATGGCTGTCTCCAAGTTGCTGTGGTTTGTGTGGATTTGACCAAGTTGCAATGCAACAGCTTGATTGTTAGCTTCTATGGAGGATTCAAGGTTTTCATGGGTATTGATGAGATTTTCAATCCGTTGATTTGTGGCTTGGAGTGTCTCATCTAGGTCTTTGGGTGTTGGATTTGTAAGTTTAGGAGGCATTGAGGAAGGAGATGAAAGCACCAAATGATAGAGGGTTCTACTACTACCAAGAAATTAGGGTTAACTCATAAGACATCACAACATTAAAGAAAGGAAATAAAGTTTGACATTCAATTTTTCTACCTTAGAATAAGAGTCAGCAGCTCTTAAATACTAGAGTAACAAAAGACAAACTAATTGGGCTAGGCCCAATAAAAGGGAAATTAAACAAATACATAAATTTAAAAAAGAAAAGAGAATTATCCTATAATATAATCAGCTTGCCAAATGGGTTTCTTCAATTGTCTAATGGGTCTGTCCAACTTTCTATCATATTGCATTTTCATACATTCAAATATTGCAGTTCGTTTTCAACCCCAATCACATTGTTCATTGCTTGATTACATAAAATTAGGTGATCAAAATCTACATTATTTCTTGTTTATTCTTGTTAGGTATTGCATTCTTTATTGCTCGAATATAGAAAATGTACTAACCAAAGAGGACTACTAATAAGTTGAAGACTCTCTAGAGATCAAAGAACAATGTTGGGTCGGGGTCGAGTGCAAATGCACCATTAAAAATTGATAACATATTAGAGGATGTTAACTTGCATGCTCAAGAAGGTCCTAAGTTAAGGACTTGTGTTCGTAAGATGGAAGAAGAGATATCAATCTAACTATTACATTGATTTGTAGTCTTTTTTTTTTTTTGGATGTAATTTAAGATTGTAATGCATTATTTGTGCTTATTTTGGTTGAATTGTGTTTTGAGTGTTGAATTATGTTTTAAGAATATAATGCATTATATGTGCTAGCTTGATACTAAATGCAGTGTAAGAAAGATCTTATTTTGGTTCAAATATAAGTATTGCATGAGTGATGAGTTATAATTTAAAATTCTGCATATTTTGTATGGTTTGATATCCATTATATCAGTTCAAATTTTATTTAGAAATATGTATTGATGAAGAAATCAATCTCAATTTGAATGTAAAGCAATTTATGGTTTTGTTTAGCAATGTATATCAATACATGATTAAGATGTTGAGGGACTCGCCCCACATTGAAAAGGTCGTCCCAAGCCGAGGGACTCACCTCTCAAACAAAAGAAGCCTTAAAAACACTTTGCCCTTTATAAGCCCTAATGCTTGAGGGACTGTGTGGTGCTATATTTGTAAGAGTCTCAAACAGGGGCGACTTTGGGATCCCCTCCTAGGGCGATGCCGCCCAGGAGACATCCTAACAGAGCATGGGGGCTCGCCCTTGGGATATATTTGTTATACGAGAAGGAGTCATACCACGACTCCTCTAGGAAATAGGTAGTAAGTAGTCTCCCCTAGTTATGGGGGAACATATGCTACCTCCAAGGGGTTCCTAAGCCCTATACCCAAATGAACCCTATATATACTTCTCCCCCAGCGGGAGAAGGGAGGATCAGAACTTACTCATAACATCCAAAGCCACACACTTGCATATGAAGCCTTTTATCTCACGTTAGCGGGATCTCTAAAACCACAAAAAACACTGCCATATAGGGCTTCTCGCCGCCATGGACAAGCCCTAACCATCATCAAATTGTTATAAACATACTAAGGCCTCTAAGTATCCCTGGCCTTGCAGGGGTTCCATACACATCTGTACTTTTTTTACTAATACACGCTCTGATGGAACTTCTTGGACATGTGGCTCCACACATAATAGGGGGAGAGGGTGAATTATGGGGGTTTGAAAAATTGTAGTTTAAAACATTATTGTTTTCATTTTCAGAGTTTAAAAACATTATTGATAAAATGTTTGAATAATAGTAACGGAAAATAAATATGCAGAAAAAAAGAGATACATGTAAAGAGATGACACCAGAAATTATAGAGGCTCAGTCTAAATGAAGTGACCAAATCCTCTCCCCAAGACTTGATCTTGAGAGTATCCAATAATGCTTATGAGCTTTTAGTAGGTTAATCTCACGTACCCCCTTATACAAGGAAAATGAAGTTTCAGGGTAACTTGTAACAAAACAATGAACAATGGACTGAAGCAGTTAGTTTTCATTCCAATCACGAATGAAGCTTTGAGTGGTTAGTTTCTAAGATTAAACTCTGATATTTTATACACACTTATCTCAAACCAAAGTGAGGTTTTGCATGGCTATCCTCCAAACCAAAGTGATGAATTTACAAAGGCTGGCCACGAATCAAACAAGAGTTTTACACAGGTTGATCACAAGCCGAGTTGAGATTTTACACTAGGTTGATCTCAACCCAAAATGAGCTTTTACACAAGTTGAACTCATGAACCACATTAAGCTTTTACATGGGCTGAGCTCATTATCCGAATCGATGACTTAAACCCAAACAAAGCTTTTGACGTGTTTAACTTTGAACTCAAACAAACACACCATTATGAGAAATTATTCGACCAAGAGATAATACCTCTTGGTAAATTTACAATATCACCCTTTTCCAAAACAAAAATCTCACTTAAACACAAGGACTTTCTTGAAGCGCTATGGCTAAATTATAGGGATAGAAATTAGAAAAATATTTTGAGGGGGAGAGAGAGAGAGTGAGGAGTAAGAGAGAGCTCATGTTTATGGATGTGAAAAATTGAAGGAAGATGCCTCTATTTATAGGCTAGAGGTTGGCACAAAAAAGGAAAAGATCCAAATTAATGGTCTAAACAATTTGAAACTTATGCCAATCGATTGGATGCCCTAAATAATAGATTACAATGACTCATTTTGGAAATATTATATAGAGAGTCATTGCCCTTCATTAAGACACTGTCATAATATATTATGAACACTGTTTGCACTTACCTAATTGATTGAAAATATGTTCCAATTGATTGGATAATTAAAAAACTTTTTCAAATCATTCTGACAGTTCCTGATTCATTTGGCCAGGACCTAATTGTGTTTAGGTTATTTTATTTGAGAAATGGATACTTTAAAAAATGTTTGAGTGAGTGTGTGATTTAGCCATATTACTTTATGAAATCGCCCTTGTGGTTTTACAAAATACAAATCACTCATACATGAAAGAGCGAGCTTTCATACTTCCTCTCTTTCATAACTCTGAAGTTTTAAGTCTTTGTCGAATAAACTAATCATATAAGCACTTGCTTGAATCTTCTTGGAAATAAGGCTTGAGATACCTTTAAGTTGAATGCCATCATTAGAGGATGTTAGAGATGATCATCAAAAACCTAGTTCATTTGCTTGATTCAGAGGAAGAGCTTGAACAAACTATCTTGTGCATCTTTAACCGCTTGACATACTTGTTTGACTTTATGCTTTAAGGTTTATCAAAGGTTGTATCTTCACAAGTTGTCGTCAGTGAAACTAAGTTATCATCATCGAAAGAAAACCATGATAATCTTCTTTAGCTTTGATCACATCTTGAATAACCTGCAAAACATGGTTCTAGAGGACAATGGATGAGACATAATCATTGGTAATTCCCGTAGGGACAGAAGTAACGCTACCTAACTGAACATCATCAATAGACTTCCCATCATCCCCATCAAAAAAAGAGCTAGAAGATTCATCAGAAAAATCCTCACCAAAAACAGTTTTACTAGAAACACATTAGATTCAGAACTATAAGAAATATTCACTAGCAAGGGCGGATCCAGACATTACATATTGGTGTGGTTAAACATGAAAGAAACTATGAACTGAATTATATTGGAAATAATAAATAATATTATTTAATGCAATACATTTACACTGAAAATCGTCTACCATCCATTTCTTGAAAATGGCCTAAAATATCACAATTGTTAATTGTTTCAAGAACATATCTTTCTTCAAAAGTTACAAGGCGGTCATTTAACCACTAATCAGTCATTTTGTTACAGATCTAACTCTTCACGAACTTCATAGCTGAAAAAACACATTCCACACTTGCAGGTGCTACTGGCAAGACTAAAATATTTTGGTGTGGCTAAAGCCACACTATGCCTCAATGTGCATCTGTCCATGATCACCAGGTTCAAATTAGGGCGGGCATGAACTTAATGGTTGTTATTCAGGTCATTTGGGATTTTTATCCCCATCGATGACGAAAATTCGCCATCAGAGAAGTCGTTTCCCGAGTTAGTAGATGGATATTCATATTAGACATAACAAAGATAAAGGAATGAAAATTACGCCATAAAGGTCAGGGTTCAAAGATGGTGCATAAGGTATAAATGGGTCAAGGAAGAGAGTAAGCAAAGGGAGCGAAAGTTGAAGATGAGTCAGGGAACACAATGCTTTGGTGAAAAAGGAGGAGGAATTGTAACCGGAGGTTGGTGGAAATGCAAAGAAGAGCAAATAATTTCTCAAAACACCAAGTATGATTGGGTTAATGGTGAGAGCGAAAACTCATCTGCAAAGCCATATAACTAAGGGTATTCACAGGCTGGTTTAGTTCAGTTTCGAGTGAATCTGATGCCAAAGTTGAACAAAAATATATGGATTGGTTTGGATTGGTTTTGCACATTCTTACGATAAAGTCCAAACAGAACCAAACCGAGAAACAATGGGCTGGTTTGGGTTGGATTGATCGGTTACATTAATTTTTTATTTGTAAAAATAACTAATTTACATAAACTAATTTTCCAAAATAATATAAAATCCCTTTTCTTTTTTGTTTCTCTAGATAGATTATGAACAACATAGATAATGTTTCATTTTTTTCTTTTTGGAGTTGAATACCTTGTACTAGTTTATATGATAATGATGTTAAGAATTATGTGAATTAATTATGGTCGGTTCACGTAGACGGGTTCGTGAGTAGAATTTTGGAAATCTGTTACCTAAACCAATCGACGTCGGGTTTCATTGTTTGGTTCCGTTTTTGCCCGAACTAAAAAATTGTCCATCTAAACACTAGGGTTTGGTTAGGATTCCGATTTGATTCGGATTTGTCTGAACCAATGAACACCCCTACATGTGATTCTTAAATAGGGGAATGTGAGTCAAGTAAGCAACGACCCAGATCAAAAGAAAGTGAGAAGATGAAAAACAATGACCAAATCTCCCATAAAAAATACCACAACACTCGAGTACACTCAAGCACCCTACGAAAAACACGACACCCTAACCTTCCAATCTACAAGAACGTGTTTAAAATTCACTCAAAACGCCTCAATGATGAGAAAGGAATTTAATGTGCATGTTCCCCTCTCTCCTCCAGTCGAACACGTTAAGTCTCAATTGCAGACAACATGAAAAAATTAGATTGACATAGATCCTAGAAGACTTTCTATTCACACTTCACGACAATCCTTGGAGGCAATGATTCTAAAGCGACCAAAATCCCAATAAAAAAGACATATTTAATACTTCAAAGAAGGCCCACCAAATAACTTGATTCAAAATTATATTTAATTAAATTTAATGAATGAACTACAATCCATTAGTATTTGTTTATTATTGATCAATAATTAACTATATTCTCCCCGTAACACTTTATGAGCAAAAATTAATATTTTTATATTTATTAAGAAAATTAATTTTTTTTCTAAAATATGTTTTATGTGTGTATATGTAAAAATTAATTCAGTCAACGATTGTTTATGAAAAAATGAAAGAGAAAAAAATTAAATTAAATTTGTATATAATTTTACTTTAAAAAATGAAATAGTTTTGTTTTCATATAATTTGTAATAAAAAATATGTGTTATTTCTTTTTTATTATAAATTGATAAGGAATGAGTACACAGTTAAGAGATTAAAAATAGTGCACTGTTGATGTAAAATAGTTTTATATTATCACCCAATAAGATTTTAACATTCAACTATGGTATGTCAGTATTTTAAAAATAAAAGTTTAACTCAGTGGAATACCTGTCCTTCATTAGTTGATACTATAAAAATATTTTACACTGTGAATGCATTTTTTCCCTATAACTAGTAACAAACTCGTGCCTACGTACGAGATATGTTTTTAGACGCGCATTTATTTGCAGACTATAATAAAAATAGGAAATTAAAAAAAAGTAAGAATGATATTAAATTCTAATTGAAATAGTAATACATGTAGAAGATGAAATGTAAACAACAATATTATGAATAATATGATTAAAAATAAAAACTAATAAAACTTGTATTAGATAAATCAATTGTTTTAGTTTTTTTTACAAACAAGTCAATCATTTTATAAGAGATAATACAATTTTAAAATATCTACTCAATCTTATTTAATAATCTTCCTTAGTCTTTTTCACATATTTATAAAAAATAGTTGATAACTTTCTATTATTCAATATTTGGATCAGTAGTAAAGTTGTTCTCGTTTATAATAATAGTATTTTTTCGTACCTAAATGTTGGAGTTGGTTGAAAATATACATGTTGATACTCTTTATGGTGGAGTATGGTTGTTGGTGAAGACAATGAAAGCTTATGTATTATTTTCAATCATGGTGGAGATTGTTGAGATTGGTTGAAAATATACATGTTAAAGAAGTCCCACATCGTTTAGTTTTGTGAATGAAGAAAGAGTCCAAGGCTTATATATGATACAAGTTATTTGAAGTCCCACGTCGCTTAGTTTTGTGAAGGAAGTGGGAGTCCAATGCTATATATAGGATTCAAGTTCTTCATTCCAAGATGCACCAGTCAAAAGCACTTTAAGCTTGTATTTGACTTTCTTTGTTCTCTTATACTCTTGTTTAAGAGTGTTGTGAGATGTAGTTATATATTAGTTTTGGAGGGTGTGGGTGTACTGGGGGCCTGGGTTAGTTGAGGGTATATTATGTGTTGTAACAATTTTCACATAATATTATTCTCTGGTTGTCTATTGACAACGGTTGTGGTTTTTTCTCCGGTTTTGGAGATTCCACGTTATGTTCTTGTGTTGTGATTGTCCTCCTCTTTTTTCTCTTTGCTTTGTTTTTTTTTCTAACAACTGGTATCAGAGCTTTTGGTTCGATCCAGGGATAAGTGGTCTTAGTATACTCTGTGGTTGCAGTTTTGTCTGATCTTCCACATCAGAAAAGAAGGGTAGTGTTGTGAAAGAGTTGTTGAGTTGCAGTCACAAATTCCGTTGTGCAGTTTGGGCTAGATAAAATTGATAGGAGAATTTTTTTTGACTTGTGGAAAGTTCAAGTCAAAGATGTGTTGATACAATCAAGATTACACAAGGTGCAAAATTATGTCGGTGGTTGAAGAGCTTCCTGCCAACAAGGAAGTTACACTATAATGTTTCAACCTGGTTTTCGACATGTGAAAATTCTTGGAGTGGTTTAACTTAAAATGAAATTTATTCTTCATGATAAAGTATATGATTGTCGGTGATGACAATGTGAAATTCTTGAAGTGGTTTATCTTCAAGTGAAATATATTTTTCATGAGAGAGTATGATAGTTTTTAAAACTATGATTGTTGGTGAAGACAATGTGAAATTCTTGGAGTGGTGTAGCTTCAAGTGACTATACTCTTTATGGTGGAGTATGATTGTCGGTGAAGACAATGAAAACTTATGTATTATTTTCAATCAAGGTGAAGATTGTTGGGGTTGGTTGAAAATATACATGTTGATACTCTTTATGGTGGAGTATGGTTGTTGGTGAAGACAATGAAAGCTTATGTATTATTTTCAATCATGGTGGAGATTGTTGAGATTGGTTGAAAATATACATGTTAAATAAGTCCCACATCGTTTAGTTTTGTGAATGAAGAAAGCGTCCAAGGCTATATATATGATACAAGTTATTTGAAGTCCCACATCACTTAGTTTTGTGAAGGAAGTGGGAGTCCAATGCTATATATAGGATTCAAGTTCTTCATTCCAAGATGCACCAGTCAAAAGCACTTTAAGCTTGTTGACTTTCTTTGTTCTCTTATACTCTTGTTTAAGAGTGTTGTGAGATGTAGTTAAATATTAGTTTTGGAGGGTGTGGGTGTACTGGGGCCTGGGTTAGTTGAGGGTATATTATGTGTTGTAACAATTTTCACATAGTGTTATTCTCTGGTTGTCTATTGACAACGGTTGTGGTTTTTTCTCCGGTTTTGGAGTTTCCACGTTATGTTCTTGTGTTGTGATTGTCCTCCTCTTTTTTCTCTTTCCTTTGCTTTTTTTCCTAACAACTGGTATCATAGCTTTTGGTTCGATCCAGGGATAAGTGGTCTTAGTATACTTTGTGGTTGCAATTTTGTCTGATCTACCACATCAGAAAAGAAGGGTAGTGTTGTGAAAGAGTTGTTGAGCTGCAGTCACAAATTCCGCTGTGCAGTTTGGGCTAGAGAAAATTGATAAGAGAATTTTTTTTTACTTGTGGAAAGTTCAATTCAAAGATGTGTTGATACAATCAAGATTACACAAGGTGCAAGATTATGTCAGTGGTTGAAAAGCTTCCTGCCAATAAGGAAGTTGCACCATAATGTTTCAACCTGGTTTTCGACATGTGAAATTTCTTGGAGTGTTTTAGCTTCAAATGAAATTTATTCTTCATGATAAAGCATATGATTTTCGGTGATGACAATGTGAAATTCTTGAAGTGGTTTATCTTCAAGTGAAATATAATTTTCATGAGAGAGTATGATAGTTTTTAAAACTATGATTGTCGTTGAAGTCAATGTGAAATTCTTGGAGTGGTGTAGCTTCAAGTGACTATACTATTTATGGTGGAGTATGATTGTCGGTGAAAATAATGAAAACTTATGTATTATTTTCAATCAAGGTGGAGATTGTTGGGGTTGGTTTAAAATATACATGTTGATACATTATGGTGGAGTATGGTTGTTGGTGAAGACAATGAAAGCTTATATATTATTTTCATTCATGGTGGAGATTGTTGAGATTGGTTGAAAATATACATGTTAAAGAAGTCGCACATCGTTTAGTTTTGTGAATGAAGAAAGAGTCCAAGGCTATATATATGATACAAGTTATTTGAAGTCTCACATCGCTTAGTTTTGTGAAGGAAGTAGGAGTTCAATGCTATATATAGGATTCAAGTTCTTCATTTCAAGATGCACCTGTCAAAAGCACTTTAAGCTTGTATTTGTCTTTCTTTGTCCTCTTATATTCTTGTTTAAGAGTGTTGTGAGATGTAGTTAAATATTAGTTTTGGAGGGTGTGGGTGTACTGGGGGCCTAGGTTAGTTGAGGGTATATTATGTGTTGTAACAATTTTCACATAGTGTTATTCTCTGGTTATCTATTGACAACGGTCGTGGTTTTTTCTCCGATTTTGGAGTTTCCACGTTATGTTCTTGTGTTGTGATTGTCCTCCTCTTTTTTCTCTTTGCTTTGTTTTTTTCCTAACAACTGGTATCAGAGATTTTGGTTCGATCCAGGGATAAGTGGTCTTAGTATACTCTGTGGTTGCAGTTTTGTCTGATCTTCCACATCAGAAAAGAAGGGTAGTGTTGTGAAAGAGTTGTTGAGCTGCAGTCACAAATTCCGCTGTGCAGTTTGGGCTAGAGAAAATTGATAGGAGAATTTTTTTTGACTTGTGGAAAGTTCAAGTCAAAGATGTGTTGATACAATCAAGATTACATAAGGTGCAAGATTATGTCGGTGGTTGAAGAGCTTCCTGCCAACAAGGAAGTTGCACCATAATGTTTCAACCTGATTTTCGACATGTGAAAATTCTTGGAGTGGTTTAGCTTCAAATGAAATTTATTCTTCATGATAAAGTATATGATTTTCGGTGATGACAATGTGAAATTCTTGAAGTGGTTTATCTTCAAGTGAAATATATTTTTCATGAGAGAGTATGATAGTTTTTAAAACTATGATTGTCGGTGAAGACAATGTGAAATTCTTGGAGTGGTGTAGCTTCAAGTGACTATACTCTTTATGGTGGAGTATATTGTCAGTGAAGACAATGAAAACTTATGTATTATTTTCAATCAAGGTGGAGATTGTTGGGGTTGGTTGAAAATATACATGTTGATACTCTTTATGGTGGAGTATGGTTGTTGGTGAAGACAATGAAAGCTTATGTATTATTTTCATTCATGGTGGAGATTGTTGAGATTGGTTGAAAATATACATATTAAAGAAGTCTCAGATCGTTTAGTTTTGTGAATGAAGAAATAGTCCAAGGCTATATATATGATACAAGTTATTTGAAGTCCCACATCGCTTAGTTTTGTGAAGGAAGTGGGAGTCCAATGCTATATATAGGATTCAAGTTATTCATTCCAAGATGCAACAGTCAAAAGCACTTTAAGCTTGTATTTGACTTTCTTTATTCTCTTTTACTCTTGTTTAAGAGTGTTGTGAGATGTGGTTAAATATTAGTTTTGGAGGGTGTGGGTGTACTGGGGGCCTGGGTTAGTTGAGGGTATATTATGTGTTGTAACAATTTTCACATAGTGTTATTCTCTGGTTGTCTATTGACAACGGTCGAGGTTTTTTCTCCGGTTTTGGAGTTTCCACGTTATGTTCTTGTGTTGTGTTTGTCCTCCTCTTTTTTCTCTTTTTTTTCCTAACACTAAAAATATTTGAATCAACAATGTATTTTTCCCGTATATATATTTATTTTTTTGACATTATTTATAAATATATTCGAATCAATAATAAAGTTGTTTCCTGTAAACCACACCTGATCAGGCTGAGCAACATTAGAAAATATGACATCTACCATGCCATCTAACATTCTGTGCTTGGATGGATGTCTAGCATCTTCAATAATGAGAATAACATTAGTACGCTTTTTGGCCATGTTAACCAAATCACGCCCACTTCGGTGGGAAAACTCTACTACATACACAACTGCAGTCTACATAAACAACATAACATGTTAAGAATACACAAAATTTAACTAATATTTACTGGACCAACAATACAGACATATGAGAGATGGTTGTTCCTGAAACAACTCCTAGGTAAAGGACTTTAGCATCAGGGTTATGTATAGAAAAACAAAACATAGACATCACCAAGGACAGCAGCTGCCAACTTGGAACGGAAAGGGTTCCAAATTCTATACTCAACTTTAGTACCATCTTCATTATGCAGGGAGAAAAGTATGATTTGCCTTCAGTTCCATTGGATCCAGATCTATAGACAATTTTACAAGAGAGCAACATTGTAAGATTATAAAGTTCAAAAAAATTCATGAGTACCAAATTTCTATTTCAACCAAGTATTTTATCAAAAAAATAACATCAGAAATAGGGTTTGGAATTGAACAAAAAAAGAGTAAGAAATAGGGTTTGGTGAAGATAAAGATAAAGATAGAAGAACACAGAAATTAAAATTGAATCCACAAACCCAATAACAGATCTCCATATTTTTTGCTTTAAATCGAATCCACAACCCAAAAGTAGATCTCCATCTTTTTTTTTCTCCGTTTGAAATCAAAATAACAAAATCCATGAATAGATTTATCGCTTGACCTTAGATTTATCGCTTGGCGCTGATGTTGCAGATTTTTTCTATTTGATTTCAATTAGAAAAAGAGGAAGAAGGAAGAAGAAGAGGAAGAAGGAAGAAGGAAGAAGAAGAAAATGAAAGCACTTAGAGAGAGAGAGAGAGAGAGAGAGAGAGAGAGAGAGAGGAAAATGATGTTCAGAAAACTCAGAAGAAAAAATTTAAACATTGGGAAAAGAGAAAAAGTAGAAAATGTTGGAAACATTTAGTTACAATTTGACCAATTGGAAGAAAATCATTTAAAAGGTGTGTAAAGAGAAATAAAATAGTAACATTACCATTCAAATTGGCTAAGTATGTTAGTTTGGTTGGAAAAAGTAATATTTGGACCAAAATTACCCTCATTTTGATGAGGTGGTAGAATTAGAGAGAAGGGTAAAAAAGTATTTTCCACAACATGTTATTTTCTTATATTATAAATATTTTAAGAAACAATATATTTTTTTCAAGTATATAAATATTATTTTTGTTTTGACAATATTTATAAAGTTAGTTGAATCAATAGTAAAGTTATTCTCGTTTATAACAATTACATTGTTTAGTAAAATGATAATAAGTATAATATTGTCAATTATAATAAGTATAAAATTTTATAAGATTTGTTCATAGGATATAAATGTAAGGTTCAATAAGTATGTCATAGTTGTGAATTGTTGTAAAAAAAATTATGTTCCATAACTTGAAAACCATTTTACTGCAAGACTTAAATTTTGTTTTCCTTCGTACCATATTCATACAAGACTTGAAAAATATCCACAAGAACAAAAATTTTCCAACCTTCTACAGTAAGCAATGAATGTAGTTGGTAAAATGAGAAGTAAGTAATAGAATAGAGTACAAAATAGACTCAATGACAAAAGTTTGATAGCCATCACCTTGCTATCAGGCACTTGGATGTTAACAATATTAACTTGAGTGATGATGTGATGATACTGAAGGAACACCAAGTTGTGCATGTTGATGTGGTGGATGAAACTTTTCACTCTTGCTCTTGGCATTTACATGAGTGATCAGGTCTTAAAAAATAAGCCTAAACTAATACATGATGGAACAAATTCATTAAAGTGAAAAAATTGGATTTATGACTTACCAACACGTAAACCACCATAAATAAAAATTAGGTCACCAACAACAACAGCAGTATGTCTGCAACGCGTAACCAACTCAATGGAGGCATCTCCACCATACGCATTAGCACTGTATCTACCCGTTATTGGACTGGTAACAACATATTTAGTATCACACAAAACACCATCAATAGTGTACACAAAATTAGAGTCTGCACAAAGACCAAATTAGCTTGATATAACTGAGCTATTTGAAATTATGGGCCATGTAACAACGATACTTTTATAGAAAATTTGATCAATGTTGCAGAAATATTATTAGAATAAAAAACATCTTTATCATTTCAGGAATATGAAATACAATTATGGTATGTTAGGCTGCTGCTGGCAAAATAATATTTCAAATACACTCATGATTTTATCATGATCAATTAACAACATACAAGGCAATTAAGTAGACTTTTTAAATATTAACTAATCACAAAGAGTATAATAAAAAAAGCCTGTTAAGATCACTTTATAATAAATGGGATAATTGATGACTCATATGTTATTTTAAGTACCTTTCCCAAGATCATCAGTATCATATGGACAACAACAACCCTTCCTATGATGGAGTTTGGTCCAGTGAGAGGGATCCGCCAATATTTAGTAACAATTTAAAAGTTGAAGCCCTCAAATATTGTTGTCAATTTAGAATAATTCATCAGAAATTGTGTTCAAAAGATGAATAAAATACCTGATTGTCAGTAATTGTGAAGCTTACAATTCCCGAATTACACAACCAGAGGAAACCGTTTTAAAATTAAAACCAAACAAACGTATTTTAAAGCAGGATTGTCACCAAAAATCAAAATCAAGTGGTCTGGAAAAGAAAAAAACTAAAAGAACAAAGCCATACCATCATCACGAATATTGATATTTCCTAAATCACCAACATGTCTAGTGATAACGTGAAAATATATCGTTTATTTCGACTCGATTCGCATGCAATTTAATCTCGTTTTACTTGTTTTTTGTATTATTATGTCGTGTTATGTTTCTGTTTCAGGTATTTGTCGAATAAGAGCCTCTGTGCGAGAAAACCAGGAAAAGAGCAAGAAAATGAAGAAAAAATAGCAAAATCTTCCATTTTACTGATACGGTGTTCGCCGTGGGCAAACGGTGTTCACCGTGGGCAAACAGTGTTCGCCGTGGGCAAACGGTGTTCGCCGTCAACCCACGGCGTTCGCCATGGATCAGGCATGGCGTTCACCGTTAACCCACGGTGTTCGCTATGACGCTGCAGACAACAGTTCTGCGAAAGTGGTTAATTTTCAGCAGTTTCTCAACTCCCTTTCCCTCCACACTTGCTGCACGACCAAGGGAAGTTACAAGGGGATATTTCTCTATATATATGACCTCTTGGACACTTTCCGAGGCATCCAAGTTGTGCGGAAACACTGTCGTTTTCGTTTTCTAGTGTTAGGCATTAAAATCACTTGTAAAAGTGACAATCGCTCACATCGAGGTGTTGTCACAATTATGTATTTTGTTTTGTTCTGTGCTTTTGGATCAACAATCTTGCCTTCAATTTAATTTCAGTTTTTATTTCAGGTTCATTTACTTTTACCGCAATTTATTTTCCTGCTTTTATTTTTCGCAATTTATATTTATGCTTTATCTTTTTGCCATTGTTATCTTCTCAAGCTTTTACCGTTTTCTTCAAGTACCGCTTTAAACTAATTTAAACAGCTTATTATGTCTTTATTTAATTCAAAAAACCAAAATTGTTTATTTGTTTCCGCAACCATGTTTGGCTAAATTGTCTTGAGACCGACGTATGAGGACCGTCGTTACCGACGAGGCTCAGTAGAAAATAATTGGCGCGAAACGATAATAAATTCTATTTTGGTTTTAGTTTCTAATTGTAAGCCTTAATGTTTTGTCAGGAGAGTGAAAAACATACTAAGGTTTGAGCCGATAACGCGAGAGTGTGAGGATTGAACCGGATAGTGGAAACTGGGCATCGATCCTAAAAACAGCGAGAGCGCTTTAGGTATCGATTAGGATCTAATTGGTTTTCAAAATATGCTTTCTAATTTAAACGGGCGAGCGAGAGCAAAATCCTGTGGTTTTGGAGTGTGGCTTTAGTCAATAGCGCGAGAGTCTGAGACGGAGTCTTTAAATTGATATTTTCTACGGAACATAGTTTAATTATTATTAGTGCCTAAAATCTACAGAGTCCCTTAGGAACACGGAATCCATATTCCGTCTTCTCCTTATTGTTATATTTTCTAAGTGTCATTTTAGTTTACATTTTAATACCGTTTAAACCAAGTAATCATTAGCCTTAGCTTTACATCGCAACAATAGATAACGGTAGGTTAACATTGGTCTCTGTGGATTCGACAATCTTTTATATTACTTCGATAAATCCGTGCACTTGCAGACGCATCATCTAGTCTCATCCTCAAGGGCACCTCGTTCCTTCCCATTAGGATTGAAATGTGGTCCTGTAATAAAAAATGTTTAAAATAGGAAGTTTTATAATAAAACTAAATGATGATAGAATTACAGAATGTAAATTTGGTCTCTTCTTACATAATTCATTCATAGGTCCATATGTTGTATATTTGCCAAGATAAAAACAACCACATATAACGTTGAAAAGACACCTCTATATCATGATTATGGTGTAATACATCTTTGTTGAAGACATTCCCAACAGTAACTAACAACCTATTAAAACAACACATTATCAAAGAAATAAATTAAATTTTCAATTAACAAATCATTTGATTTGATTAAGGCACATACCTGAAAGCTACTGTGTCCATCATAGACACTCATTCGTCCAATTTCCAATACAAACCCAAAATTAACATAGAATACTAAAGATATGAAATGAAGAAAAGTTGAACACAAACCAAAAGTAAGATTTTTTAAACTAATATGAAAGGAAATGCAGAAAAGGTATGAACTTTTCACTGATATATGAAAAACAACAGGCAGTAAAAGTTTGTTATCCACTTATTTTTTAAAGCCAACAGGTAGAAGACTGTCGCCACACTTGTCACTGGAAAACTGCGAATCCCGAAAACCATACGTTCCTCACGAATCCGTCATCGTCGCCGAAGTACCCTTTCGTCCTGCGCTCCCATGTTCGCACCACCGTTGCCGTCGATTTTCTCCTAGTTTTGATCGGTATCCCTCATTTTTTCCTGTTTTTGTTTCGATTTATGATTTTATTCTGAAATGAGAAAAGAAAGAAGAAAGAAGAGGAAGAGGAAAAGAAAGAAGAAGAGGAAGAAAAACATTATTCAGGAAGTGAGATAAGTGAGAGAAGAGGGAAGTTCCTAGAAAAGAAAAAAGGAAAAAAGGAAAAGAAATTTGAATTGGATCTGACATTGGAAAAGAGAAAAGAGAAAAAGTTGAATTAGATATGTTGGTTTGGAACCAAAGAGTAGCAAGTGACATCAACAATATGACATCATCAGTTGCAAAAAGTAATTTTAGGCTAAAAATTGCCCCCATTTTAAAAATGTGGCAAATTTAGAGTGAAGGACAAAGATGACTTTTCTAGAACATGTTCTTTTCGTATATTATAGATTAAACATATTAAATTAAAACTTAAATAATTTTTTACTTGTAAATTGGTGTGTTTTTTTATTTTTATCCATGTATTTTTTTTTTGGAAATAATTATCTAAATGTTAAAATCTTTTTTCATTTAGTTCTTAAAGTTAAGATTCATAGAAAAATCTGAAGAAAAAAAATCTGCAGAAAACCTTTAAATTTTCTTAAAATTTTTAACTTTAAAGACTAAAACGAGATTAAATTCAACAATTAAATACTTTTTCAAAAAAAATATAAAAACCAAAAAACAAAAACACGGAAATTTATATAGAACAAAAAGCCTTAAATTAATTAATATATGTAAGATTAGTGGATTAAAAATAAATAGCTTTTGTTTTATTTATTTATCGTCCTGTCTTCAAAGTTTCACATACTCACTCACTGTCACTCATCTCCACTCTACTTTCCAGCTTAGACATGTTGAGACATTTCCTTCTCAAACGTTCCCTTCGCATCCACCATCACCACTACTACCACTCTTCAACTCCTTCACATTCCCACCCTCTTCGAACCCTCCCTCCAAAACCCTTTCTCCGCCAATTCTCCTCTTTACCAGAACCCAACACCGATGCCCAAACCCGCAAATACTTGGGCTACGCCGCCCTCCTTCTCTTCTGTGGCGCCGCCACTTACTACTCCTATCCATTACCGGAAAACGCCAAGCACAAGAAGGCCCAGATCTTCCGATACGCTCCTTTGCCGGAGGACCTGAACACCGTTTCCAACTGGAGTGGCACCCATGAGGTGCAGACCCGTATTTTTCATCAACCCGAGAGCATTGAACAACTCGAGCGTGTTGTCCATGAGGCCCACCAGAGCAAGACCAGAATCAGGCCCGTAGGCTCGGGACTTTCCCCAAACGGAATTGGGCTTTCACGAACTGGAATGGTGAATTTGAGCTTGATGGATTCGATATTGGAAGTTGATAACAAGAACAAGACCGTGAGAGTGCAGGCTGGGATTAGAGTGCAGCAGCTTGTGGATGGGATTAAGGAACATGGACTTACTCTACAGAATTTTGCTTCCATTAGGGAACAACAAATTGGTGGAATCATTCAGGTCAATAATTTGAATCATTTGTTTCAGTATGTAAACTTTGCAAATCTTATTTGAAATAATGTGTCAAGGGAAATAAGAGATCTCCCTTGCCACATTGGTTCATATAATCTGTGATTCTTTGCATTTATGTTCATTAGGTTGGTGCTCATGGCACTGGTGCAAGTTTGCCTCCTATTGATGAACAAGTCGTTGCCATGAAACTAGTCACCCCTGCCAAGGGGACAATAGAAATCTCAAAAGAGAAAGATCCAGAGCTGTTTTATCTTGCTCGTTGTGGCCTTGGAGGACTTGGAGTTGTGGCAGAAGTCACCCTACAGTGTGTTGATCGACAGGAGCTTGTGGAGCACACAGTTGTCTCAACCATGGATGAGATAAAGAAGAATCATAAGTAATTTCTGAAGTTTTCTCTCTTTTTTGTGTATATCAAATCAATTACCATCTCGCTCCCCGTCCCCGATTTTTTTAGAAAAAAATCAGTTACCAATTTTTAGAGTAGATCAGTCTAAATACCAACTACACATTCCGAACACATTGTATTCAGTCTGTTTTTTGTAACATAATGAAACTAAGATCAAGAACTTGCACAGGGCCTGTTTGTTTAAACTTTAATGATAGGTATTTTTAAATTGTGTTAAAAGATGATTTACTTTTAGAGATTATATAAAACAGAAGCGATTGTTCTTGGTAACTAGAATCTATGGAGTGACTCAGTGCCCAAGCTTCCAACATTGCGGGGTTTGGGTCACGATCAGTTGCATGCATCCTTAACTCCTTACTCCATAAATGGAGAGTCTGTTTCTCTGATTAGAACCTTTAACTTTAACCTCCAAGTTACACTTGTTGTTTTAAGCCAATAAATTCAGACTGTGATAATGGGGCTTTGAGTTCAGAGCAACCGTTAAATTAATTATCCAGAGGTACATGCAGCATCACATTGTTTCTCTATTTATATATATACCTGTTCACCTATAGTTAAAACAAAACTATCATTTTGGTCCATAGAATCACCCCAAAGTTGTCTGAGAACGACAACACTGATAGCGGTAAATATCCTTGAATTGAATGACCAATTTTATTGTCATTGATAAGTGGTGCTTGGACATGACATCACGTATATCTTGAGAGGGCCCTAAGTATGTGTTTTTTCTGTTGAAATCTTCTTGGTAATATTTTACTTGTATGATTGTGTATACTTCTCTGATTTATTACTTTCTGTTGCATGAATGTGCTTGTATATTCCATTTTTTGTTGCCTTTGGGCTGATTGATTGAGGATCTGCCTCCAAATCCAATATTTAGATTATTCTTTTTTATCTTATGTAGGAAATTGCTATCTGAGAATAAGCATGTCAAGTACCTTTATATCCCTTATACTGACTCAGTCGTGGTTGTGAGATGCAATCCTGTTTCAAAGTGGAAAGGCCCCCCTAAGTTCAAGCCAAAATATACTAAAGATGAAGCCATACAGCATGTCCGTGACCTTTATAGGGAGTCCCTCCAGAAATATAGGTACGATTTTACCTAGTTATTAATTTTCTGATTTATGAATTAAGACTAGTACTTGTAGTTGTTGTTTTCTCTGCTATGGTCTGCAGTTGGTTTTTGACTTTTGTGTTTCATTTTTCATGTAATTTCTTTTTTCTTCCTTATCTTTTTGTATAATTTTTTTTTTTATAAAAGTTGTTGATTTATAAATACCAACAACCTGTTTACATTAATACATAAATATAAATAAATGCTACAGCTAGAGATTGAATCCTAGACAAACAATTTACACCCATTTAACTCAACAATCACATAACAGTTGAGCTATACCCCACCCACCCCTTTTTGTATAATTTAAACTTGTATTCAGAACCAGAGCCAGACAGGCTGAATGAATTAATCAAAGGTCTGTTGCTTTTGTCAGTTCACTCTTTTGTAGGTGGTAAAAATCTTCCTTGTTTCTTATAAATTATATTGCATGGAGTGGTAAATGTTAATGCATTTTTTCACCAATGAGTACAAACATTAGTTTTTCTACCATCATTTTAATTGGTTTCCCCATTAGCAGCTTACAGCCAATGACTTTTGCAGAACTGGACCCAAATTGAATGAAAAATAGTGTGTGTGAGGGGATGTGATATAGCAGACTTGTCTCTGATTAAGTTATTCAGAGGTATATAAATGATAAATGAGAGAAACCCCTCCTCAGGGGATTTGAAAGACTGCTACCCTTTAAATATGAGTTATTTGATTTCCAAACCTTTTCTAATCTGGTTTGCAGCTCCTTTCTCCTATATCTAACAGAAATCTTAACTATAGGTTTTAACGATCACTAAATCACAATGCAATGTAATCCCCTGTTCTATTTTTCCTAGTGTGGAAACATTTTTTATCAAGGACCCGGTTCATAACTCCTCAATCCTTTAACCCCGTCGTCAAGATGTAATGTGGAAAAATTCTATTGGATTGCTCTAAAGAGCTACCTAGAATTCTCACCTGGGAAGTTCTTTCTAAAATCCAGCAAATCTTTGGTCTAAGTTCCATTTGTCTACAGTGCTTTGGGGAACTGTTGAGGACAATAGGAGGCTGGTACACCCTTCTTCATTCGACTGACAGTCTGACACGAAACAAAGTTTAAATTCTACGTGTGATAGAGCTTAAAGACTTCCTATCAATCAAGCGTATGTAAGTAGGCAGCCAATCTTTGTCAAAGATTAAAGTCGTTTGGACAGGCGGATACGACCAATGTCACCTTTGCAAAATCCGTTCATTCTCTTCTGTATCTGGTTTATATTATGCTTAACTCATCTAAAATCAGGCCCCTTTCAGCTGAGAAATAGTTCACTGTTTCCTTAATGGTGGGAAATTATATCTCTTTTGAAAAATATTCCATCAAGGCTCTAATGGTTGTATTTTTGTCGAATTATTATAGTTCATGTTGAACCAAAATTCTGCCAAAGTCAACAGTCATTTCAACTTATTGGGTTCTTACCATGCGAAAAACTTAATGCAGAACTGTAAATGAGTTTAGTTACCATGTTAAGAAAGTGTGGTTGGGCCTAACTCAACCCTACAAAACCGGTTGGTAGAGTGAGGACTGCCCCCACTTATAAACACATGTTCATGCCATATATTATACGATGTGGGACTCTTAACATAATGTGAAGCCTCACTGTTTCAGAGACGTAATTTAATTTTAACCTAATTCTGATGCTCTGTTTTTCTTGCTTTTAATTGTTTTCTCTGTTGGCAGCAGCTGTAATTTCAGTTGAATTGGACGCAATAGAATGAAAGTGGGAAGAAAACAGAATTCAATGTATAATAATATACACTTCACTTTGATCAAGCCGTCCTGAGGTAGATGATGATATAAGAGACAAACCACCCTTCATGGTATTCAAGAAACCCTAACCCTCTCCCAATATGCCTTAGCTGGTTCTCACCCTTTTCTCGGGTATACGATAAAAAATCCTGAATAACTCTGGGTATTACAATCCGTTACGTGAGTTGTTTTCCCACTTTTTAAATTCATTTTTCCTAGTGTCAACCACAGTTACCAGCCTAGGCAAATCATCCTTTGTACTGTGATCTGGGACACAAGGTCAAGTTTGGCTTATACTTTTGTTTCAGTTTGTTGTGGAACCGGTTTTTGGATGCAACAGTGAGCCATTGTTTTCCAAATAAACAGGGAAACAAGA
This sequence comes from Lathyrus tuberosus, assembly GCA_022829125.1. Taxonomy (NCBI): domain Eukaryota; kingdom Viridiplantae; phylum Streptophyta; class Magnoliopsida; order Fabales; family Fabaceae; genus Lathyrus; species Lathyrus tuberosus. The sequence goes on from JALAZF010000406.1 coordinate 4,503,435, forward strand.
AAAGGAGAGAACCTTCTTCTCATTTCATTTTAAAAGGAGGGGATGGGATCCTATTGCCATAGAGATAAAGAGGTAAAATAAAGGAAAGAAGGGAGAGCGAGCCTTTATTATGCAATACAAGTAAAGGGATTTTTAAAAAAATATTCAATTACTGAAATTAGTGTTGGGAAATGCACCTTATGTCTATCAACTTAATGGCATGTCGAAAGAAACTGAATGAATGAGATCATATTTAAAAAGTCAAAAGGAGGCAAAGGGATGTGTATTACTATTTTTAAATGGCTGGTTATCAAATTTTCTATATTTTATTTTTTTATATCTGTAGTGAACTGTGTTATTATTTAACTGTTTCCATGTTGTGAACTTTTCTCTTAAAGTCAAACGGGGTTTTATTTGTTTTTTCAGAGTTGAAGGATCTAGGGATAAATCATCAGATGATGAACAAAATATAGAGGATCTATCTTTTACAGAACTAAGAGATAAGTTAATTGCCCTAGATCCACTTAATAAAAATCACATTGTCAAGGTCAATCAAGCTGAGGCCGAGTTCTGGAAGAAGTCCGAAGGATATAGGGTTGGATGGAGTGATGAAATATTAGGTTTTGATTGTGGAGGCCAACAGTGGGTATCAGAGACATGTTTCCCTGCTGGAAAACTGGCAAAGCCAAGCATGAAAGATCTTGAATACATTGAAGAGCTGAAGAAACTTATAGAAAAAGAAGAGATACCTGCTCCTGCTCCAATTGAACAGCGATGGACAGCTAGCTCCAGGAGTCCCTTGAGTCCTGCTTCAAGTCCGTCAGAGGATGATATATTTTCTTGGGTAATATTTTCATTTTCTGTATGAACAGTTTAGATAAAGTTCTAAATTCTGATCTATGCGAGAATGAATGAACTGATATTATGTGATTCTAGCCATAGTAGTGGAGCTTAGCTTTATGTTGTTTTGATGTTTATACTGTTTTACTTTCCAAATTTAAAATACGCGAGGCTCTAGTTATTTCTCTAATATGTTTGTTCAAAACATATCTTTCTTAGATTTGGTGATTTTTTGTTCATGCCTAAATCAATGTTTAGATGAGCTTCTTTTTTTTTTTTTTTTTTGTCTTATGAGAGGGCAGCCTTGGAAAATTATTAAAAGATTTTTTTGTTGAAAGCTAAAATTCCAGCTACTCCATAGTTGCATTTTTGTAGTAGACAAATATATCTAATTTGCTTGAAAAAAATTAAAGTTTCCAATAAGTGCAGTTCTCATCTTTATTTTTACTGAACTTTTTAACATTATAATGCTGTTTGGAGGATTTAATTGAACAATTCTATCTCTTATTCTGTTTCAGGTTGGTATAATCATGTACCTACCTACCATGGATGCTCGCCAGAGAAAAGATATAACGGAAGAATTCTTTCACTACAGGCATTTGACTCAGGCAAAATTATGGGATAATTACTCCGCTTATGAACACTGGGCAAAGATTGAGGTAATGATCAAAGCTTCACTAATAATGAAAAATGATCCAACTTAGTAATTGAATCTGATATACTAATTACTGTCATAATCTAAATCCGTTGATGTTTGCCTAGTTTCTTCAAATATGGTTACCAATTTTAGTTGCTCTACATAATCTAGCAGTTATTATGTTCGTTCCTATACAAAATTACAAGGTAAAGTTCTCTCTCACATCCGCATTCAAATGAGAGCACATGGTCATGTTCGTATATAGTTTTTGTTGCAACCGAACTGTAAATTGAACATATACTTAAATGCTAAAGACCAACTCAGGTTGTAAAGGTTCACATTACTGATATAACCGAATATTTCAACAAAAAAAAAATGAAAATAGAGTATTTGAAGTATAGTTAATCTCTGTTTATCATCTGATTTCTAGGTTCCAAAGAACAAGGAGGAGCTTGTAGCTCTCCAGGCAAGGCTGAGAAATCGGTTTCCTGTGGATGTATACAATAAAGCGAGAAAGGAATTGGATCCCAATAGGATTCTTTCGAATAACAAGTTGGAAAAGCTCTTTCCGCAATCAGAAACCATATGACGTTATGGGTTGGTTATTTTTCTAAATTTTTTCCTGTGAGTACATCTTGGACTTTAAGTTCTTGTCTGCATCAAGTCATTTGGAACTTCAGGAAGCAAAATGTTAGTTATACATACGATCAGGGTTATTATACATAAATGCACGTTCTTTCAGTTTATTGCTTGCATGGAAAGAGAGTCAAAAGAAGCTTTAAGAGTTGCGATGTAATGTATTAATAAGAGCTGGATTAATTTTTAAGTTGTTACTCATCCTGTTGCTCCTCTTTAGGCATGAACGATGTTCACAATGTTTAGTTCTTGCGCATCTAATTTATTAGGGAACTTTGCACTGCCATCTTGTTTTTGTAAGGCATGCTATGCTAGAATTTACATGGTGATCTTATTATCAGTGTTAAGACCACATGATTTGTTCTTCCTTTTCCGTGAGTAAGATCTCAATGTTGACTACCTTGTTTTTGTAAAAGTCATCCTAGAAGACATTTAAATCAAATTTTCAGTTAAAGATTTTTAAAAATATTTTTTATAATTTTTTTGACAAAAATATATAATACTATAAAAATTATTAAATGAGCTCAATTTTTATCCAAATTAATCAATTTGGATGAAAGTTGTAAATGTCTTCTGCAAGGGGAAGCTTCTGGTTGTAACTTGTTAAGTTAATATGTTTTCCTTGTCTGAACCAAAGATGTTCACTTTTGGTTAAAGGATTCTTAGATATATTGGACGTGTTGGTTAATGAAAACCGAGATTTATTTATCTCATCAACGTTTGGTTTCGTGTTTTCTTAACTATTCCACCATAATTAGGATTTATATTTGACCTCCAATGAATCTCTATTGCTTAGACCATTTGAGTCGTCTATGAGAGTATTCTTCGAGCCAATAATTGGACATTTGGTGTGTCTGTGTTTGTAGCGTGTTCGAGAAAGTGAGTAGATAGTTTATACTAAAAAATTTGGTTTCCTTGAGTTGTTCTGGCTTGTGTATATCTCAAACAAAATTCTTAGATTTGTGGTTTCCTCGAGTTAATTGTCACAATTGTTCTCTCAAACAAAATTATGAGAATTGTAATATGAATGTGTGAATATTCTTTGAATTGAAGAGTACAACTGATATTCATACAATGATAAGACTCTGATAATTAACATGGAAGTGTTCATATGAGATGATTTCTCTTCTAGCTAACTATTAACTACCACTTTCTATATTTGGTAATCTTTTCAATGAAGTAGTTTACTAATTCTATTTAAGGAAAGATGATGAAAACAAGTTAGTTAATGTCTAAATAACTTGTATCATCTTGGTAATCATTGTTGTGTGACAACCCTCCACCCAAGTTGGAGGATAGACTGTGATCATGCCCAACTTGGATAGTAGTGTATGAAATGGTTAAGGAAGTAACAGCTTTGGAAAGAAATATGCTATTTGATCACATTCAATAATAACAATCCTTATTTTTTATTTTCTCTCTCTTTCGTTCTTCACTAAAAATGTCTCCCGCATTTACATTAGACCTCCTTGAAACAATCCATGTATCTAAGCATTAGGATAATTATTTTTAATTGTTCTTTTGTTGCTTTCTTTATGTTTTGTGTATGCTTTGTTTGGTATGTTATGACTCTTTTTGTTTTCTATGGTGAAACTATTGTGTTTTGTCGCATTGTTTTTGGCACTTTATTAGCTTAAATCATTGCACAATTTCTCAAATATATTTACCGTTCTTTTTGTTTGTTGACAAAAGATGGGAGAAAAATATTTGATTTAAAAGGTAGTTGATTTACCTTAATAATTGTTACTCCCTCCGTTCTTTTATAAGTGTCACTTTTTGAATAATTTTTTGTTCACTTTTAAGTATCACTTGCAAAGTTCAAGATAAGAATTTTTTTTAATATAACGTATTTTTTTTAAAAAATACCATAAAAACAAACATTTCAGATAAATTACCAAAGTGGCTTATTTTTGAAAAAATGAAAGACCTGAGGCGCCATGAGGGGTGGCGACTCAGGCAAAAAAATTCAAAAAAGAGCTACACGCCATATGGGATGGTGCCTCAGTGTAACTGGGGTGCCCTAATTTCCAGGGGGAGTCGCAAGGCGATCCCGACACTGCCACCTCACGATCTTCTCTACCCCCCTCACTAGTAGAGTTTTTGCCTTCTGTGGGAATCGAACCCTGTACCCTGGGGTTCAAGTACATGTTCATTCCATTCCCACTACCAATTGAGCTAGTAGCTCAATTGGTAGTGGGAATGGAATGAACATGTACTTGAACCCCAGGGTACAGGGTTCGATTCCCACGGAAGGCAAAAACTCTACTAGTGAGGGGGGGTAGAGAAGATCGTGAGGTGGCAGTGCCAGGATCGCCTTGCGAGGGGCCCGGGCTGTTACAAAGTAGCTCAATTGGTAGTGGGAATGGAATGAACATGTACTTGAACCCCAGGGTACAGGGTTCGATTCCCACGGAAGGCAAAAACTCTGCTAGTGAGGGGGTAGAGAAGATCGTGAGGTGGCAGTGCCAGGATCGCCTTGCGAGGGGCCCGGACTGTTACACCATATGGGATGGCGCCTCAGGGCAATGCTTTTTTTTTAAACGATTAAAATTTTATGTTTTTAATATATAATTAATTATATTATTTAATAGGGTATCATGTGCCTATAAATAAGGGTTCACTCTTGTAATACCCCGTATTTTATTACGCCGAATAATATTGCATTGTGATTAACTGAGTCCGGTTGCTCTGAGAAATTATTTGATAAAATAATTAGAGTAACTTCGGTACTTAGGATTGATCCAATAGATATTATTTGTTTCGGAGACATTTATTTAATTTTGGACTTAAGAGACTTTTTGGACATTTAGTAGTATTATTTCTAATACTAAGTTTACTATGTGAATCCTTTCCTCTCATTTTCCAAACAAAAGAAAAAGATAGAAAGAAAGGAAGAAGAAAGGAAAGGAAGGAGAGAAAAAGAGGAGAAGAGAAAATTGGAAGAAAAGTTCAAGAACAATCAAGATCATCATCCAATCTTCATCCAAACTTCTCAATCATCTTCATCTTGCTCTATTTTGAGGTGGGTTCTAGTTAGTACCATTGTTAGAGAACTCTAGAGAGTTTTTGGATTTAGGTTAGATTATGGAAGTATGGAATTTTATGGTTGAATCTTGCTATAAATGTTGTTATAAGCTTGTTATCATGTTTGCATTATGTATTGACTGTTGTGTGATGTTGGGTAATGTTTTGATGGAGAAATGAGAGTTGGAAGTGAAGAACAGCAGCTGGGAGAGGTTCTGTTTCGCTTGCTTCGCCTAGCGAACCTGGGGCGAGTCCCAGCGAACAGTAATCGAGGGTTCGCCTAGCGAACCAGAACGTTCGCCTAGCGAAGGTTCGCTGGCATGTTCGCCTAGCGAACTTAGTGGGTTTTGATTGTGGGAACTTACTGCCTAGGTGCTCGCTGGCACATTCGCCTAGCGAAGGTGGAGGCGAAGGTTCGCCAGACGTTCGCCTAGCGAACTTATGGTGTTTTGGGTCTGGGAGTTTTCTGTTTAATTACTCGCCAGCTTGCTCGCCTAGCGAAGGCGAAGGCGAAGGCTCGCCAGCTCGTTCGCTTAGCGAACCTGGGGCGAGCTGTGTTGTTTTCTTAACTTGTTTTCGCCATATCTTTTGATCCGGTTGTCCGTTTTGGATGTTCCGCATATCGATAGAAAGCTGGAGAGACGAACTTTATGATGATGATAAGGATTGTCGATTTTATTTGCCTGATTAAATAATCGGAGGGAACCCGAAGTGGAATTCTTTTAATAATTTTATGTGGACTATGTTTTAATTATGTTAAGTTATTCTATTACACAAATAAGGTATGTGTTGCCTAATCTATGGTTGTTAACATGTTGTGATTAAAAATGCATGAAAGATAAAAAGGAAAAAATAGTAAGAGTGAGGAAAACCCCTTATGAACTATAGGAAACTTTAGAAGTTGGAAACACTAGTATGGAACATGAGGTTAACGTATGGATTGAAGGACAAGAAAGGCCTTGAGGCCTTATGGCCGAGGCAATTGTCGTATACCTTGTTTTGTATGGTATTCATCTTGTAATCGTAACCATTTTATTTGAATTGCCCTTGAAAGGCCTTCATGAGTCTCGAGCTCCTCTGAAGTGCAGGCAGGTTTTACTTGGTAGGTTTGATGCCCTACGAGTAGTACAATTGGAAGCCCGTGCATGGGTACGAGACTTGTGATGGTTAACAGGCCATGAGAAGTGACGGTTCACGGTTAACAGGCCGGTGATCCCGAATCCAATTGTATACCAAGTAACTACAAGGATCTATGACTCGGGTCGCCTTCTAGACGTAGAAGCGGACGGGAAGAGGAGATGCCTTGGTACCGGTTATCGATTAATGATGTGGTGAGTTAGTGAACTCATGTCATGTTTCCATATAGTGTGAGATTATCAAGTGTGAACTCAAGAGTCCTTCCCTTCCCCGGACTTGAGTTAGGATTGTTAGAACCGTAAATAACCCGAGAGAATCCATAAGATAGGGAACTCACTGAGATTTGATGTATCTCACCCCACTGTTGTTGTTTACATCACAGGTTCTGCAGGTTCGGCGACGGGTAAGGATAAAGTGGTTTGACTTTTCCTTCCGGTTCGTAGTTTTGAGATGGCATGGCTTCCGCTATGATGTTTTACTTTGAGATCATTGCATTGATCTAGTTCTTAGTTTTTATCATGTTGGAACATCTTGTATATGTAATGCCTTAGTTTTGGGTTGTATTAGAGGCACTTATGTATATAATGTGTTAACTAGGGACTTATGGTATTTCAATACCAAATACTTGGATTCACATATATAATTTATGCTTTGATGTATGGATTTTATATGTGGGTGTTACAACTCTCATTTGTTATTGCACAACACTTGTCACAAAAACCCTAATTTCCTCCTTTCCCTCACTAATATCCCAAACTCTCCCCTTCTCAACACCATGTCTGAGTGGTTAAATCGCCGTCCGTCGTCATCATCATCAACACCGGAGGAACCGTTTCCAAAATTTCCACCGATGAAAAGAGATGCCCTAGTTGTATACTCAGCTGACAAGCCTCCGATGAAGATGATACTCTGGAACACGCAGACGCTTGAGCATTTGCATAGGGAACTTAAGCGCTGGCTAGAAGGAGAATTTCAGGCAGGTGAAAAGATCAGGAAGATTGAGAGGCTGGTTGAGAAGTCTGGTCCAAACAGAGTCACCCGGTCTTAGAGGAAAGTGGAAAATGATGCTGGTGTCCTCATGATGATGATGTTAAAACAGGAAATTAAGTTGATGGTTGTAATTTCCTAGATAAGCTGATTCTATGAGCTGTTTCGTTTGGGTTTGTTATTGTTATTTTATGATTTGGTATTAGGTTTCGTTGATGGTTATTTGTTGATGTTTAGCTATTAAGTTATGTTATGTCATGTCGTTGTAATCAGTTAAGTATGCCATCATTGAAATAAAATTTGTTGTTGTTATAAATAGACAAGTTTACAGTTAAAACTATGATGCTGTGCTAGAGCCCACATTTGGACACTTGGTACGATTGTTGTAACGCCCCATTTTGTCCGATTTATTTAATCGAGTCGATTTAATTATTTTCGTTTTTATATTATTTTATTCTTGACTTTTATTTGACAATATATTATTTTTCATTGTTATTATGTTTTATCGCGTTTTGAGAGCGTTTGCGAGATATTTGAGCTGAGGGGTAAAATTGTCTTTTTAGGGGTTTAGATATTTGTTATTATAAGAAAGAAAGAAAAGAGTGTTTAGAGAGAAAATAGAGAGAAAGAAAAAGAGAAGAGAGAAAGGAAGAGAAGGGAAAAGAAGAGGAAAACTTGGGATAGAAGAAATCATCTGTTCAAGTGCGATTAATCGGGTAAGGGTGAGAAGTTTCGATTATATTGCGATTGTATATGTATATGTGTGTGATTGTGTGAATGTTTTCTTGTTTTTACAATGTTTTTACCTTTGATAAATTGATGAACAATTGATAGAAATCGATGTTTTCACAGGTGAAACTCGATATAAACTGCGTAGAATACTTGTTGATTATGTTGGAACATGTTTTGGTTGATATATTGTGATTTGGAAGTGTTTGGGTGGAAGAAATGATGAATTTTGACCCAAAATGACCCATAACAGCGCTGCTGAGAATTTCTGGGTTCGCAGGTTCTCTTTGCGAACCACAGCGAAGGGGAAAGCGAAGGTTCGCCCAGAAGTTCGCATTGCGAACTTTATGCTGTTTTTTCTCTGCCACGGTTCGCTGGGGGTTCGCATTGCGAATAGGAAAGCGAACGTGACAGATTTTCCATTTTGTTTCCTTCATAACTTTTGATCCGTAACTCGGATTGAGGCACGGTCGGATGCGTTGGAAAGCTATTTCAATGCTCTTTATGATAGTGGAATAGAAACATATGTTTATGTCATGGATTGATATGGTAGATTTAAATATTGTGATGAATGTGATAAGTGTAGTTTATGTTTCCACCAAAATTCATGATTCGGGAATCCGATTGATATGGGACTTGAAGCCTTGGAAAGAAAATCCAACGTGCTAGTAAATGGTTATGTGATACCATGTGTTAACTAAGAATATTTGGTAGAGGATGATTAATGGTTTGTAGGTTTTGTTGTGTTTGTTGGTGTTCGATGCGATATGCTATCGTCATATAAATGTGGGGATTTTGTGCTATTTATATGATGTTGATGCATGTGATAATGATGTTGTTGTGTGGTAAAATACATTATTTGATTGAATATCAATGTATGTTGTTATGATATTTTGTGGGATTGTTGTGGTTAATGGTGAGTAATTCTTGATATGAATTGATATGAGTGTATATGCTAAAATGCTAATTGTTGTGGTTTGTGGATTATGATGAAATGCATTGTTTATGTGAGATTCAATGTGTGTTAATTGGTGGCCTTATGGCAAGTAAATGCATCGTTTGAATTGATTTCCAATGCATGAATAATGACGATGAGATAATTCATATTGTTGATTTGTGAAGATGCATTTGATTGTCATGAGTCATTGTATGCCAAGCATCATGATATGCATCTTGTGATGTCGTGTGCCCTTGTGGGGTGTGAGCGACGAAATGATTCCAGAGGGAATCTGCTGTAACGGTCGTGTGCCTTATACAAAGAGGACCTAAAGCGACGTTATAGACGATCGTGTGCCTTATACAAAGAGGACCTAAAGCGATCGGATCGTGTGCCTTATACAAAGAGGACCTAAAGCGATCCATAAACGTCGTGTGCCTTATACAAAGAGGACCTAAAGCGACGGGGAACATAGTTTGCCCGACGGGGAGTTACACTAAGTAACAAGCGATGATTCCAATAATTCCTGAGTGAATTAATGATAAGAATGATGGATGGATGGTACCGCATTGCATTGCATAGAGTCGTTGTGTCGGTCTCTGTGTATTTGCATAAATCATGAATGGATTGATTTCATGTGGGAAATTGTGAATTGATTAATTATGTGTTGAGCTCGTGATAGCATTGGTGATTTGATATGCATTTGTGATAAATGTAACACCCCACTTCCCATCGCGAATAAATAATACATAAATAAAATCAGAGTAACTAAAAATTTATTTTTCAGACAGAAATAAGGATGCCACATTTGAAGAAAGAAAATACATTCCCTGCTCATAAATTTGATACATAACACAAAATGGAATCACCTCAAAGGGAAACTTTTTCCATATAAAAGGAAAGTTCAGTTATGGAATAAAGCGGAAAGATCCATAACCGACTTGTTTTACAAACTAAATTGTTTTATAACACCAAAATATTCATACAAATGTAATACAAAATATATTCAACAAATGTATACATATATAACTAAAGCGTTTCCCGACTCCCATGCTACGTATCAGAGCAGACACCAAGACCGACAAAAGAATGGAGAACTAATCTTCACAAAAGCCTCCGAGACTCAAATCTGCAATTGCCTCATAGAGCAATAAACCACAGCAGAAGGGTGAGAAATAACAACTAAATCATGATTGCATAATAATATGCAAACACACATTTAAACACATGTATAAATCATCTCACCCATACCATCACATACTAACACATATAGCATGCCACAAATACAAAACATATCACACATAATCCAACCACAATTATGACATATGGAACCACACCACCACATCACCACAAAACATAGCATATATCAATTATCCCCATATAACCACATGTTCACACATAATGCATATGTCTATACACAAAACATATCATTCCTAACCAATGCATTTAACATGAATGCATATCAATTCACCAATCCAATCACAAACTTAACACATAATCACTCCATTCACAAAGGCATATCAATCATGCACAATCCATTTATCAACAATGCATATCAATCATGCACAATACATTTATCACAAATGCATATCACAATTTCTCACACATAATCAATCCATTAATGATTTATGCAAATGCACAGAGACCGACACAACGACTCTATGCAATGCACATGCGGTACCATCCATCCATCATTTCTCGTCACCAGTTCACTCAGGAACTCTGTTGGAATCATCGCTTGTTACTTAATGTAAATCCCCGTCGGGCACACGATGTTCCCTGTCGCTCACACCTCTTATTTTTAAGGCACACGATCCGATCCGATCGCTTTAGGTCCTCTTATTTTTAAGGCACACGACGTTTATGGATCGCTCACACCTCTTTGTATAAGGCACACAACCCGATCGCTCACACCTCTTTGTATAAGGCACACAATCGTCTATAACCATCGCTCACACCTCTTATTTTTAATGCACACGATCCATCCGATTGCTTTAGGTCCTCTTATTTCTAAGGCACACGATGTTATAGCGGATTCCCTCTGGAATCGATTCGTTGCTCACACCTACTAGGGCACACAACATCACAAGATGCATATCATGATGCTTGACACACAAGAACTCATGACAATCAAATGCATCTTCACAATTCAACCATATGAACTATCTCATCATCATTATTCATGCATTGCAAACACTTCAAACAATGCATTTCAAACCATAATGGCCACCACACAACATACATTGAATTTCACATAAACAATGCATTTCATCACAAACCACAAACCACAACAATCATACAATCACAATTACTTCCACAATGGATTTACACCACAAAGGCTACCCACAATACATCATAACAACATACATTGATATTCAATCAAACAATGTATTTTACCACACAACAACATCATTAATCACGCATCGAGGTCCAATCCAAACAATGCACATATTTGCCATAAGGCCACAACCCATCATCACAATATTCCATCATGTATATTCACATCATATAACAGCACACAAGCAACACGTTACATATCAAAAGCATATAGCCTGATAACACATCAATCGCACACAATTAATGCGATAAAAACCCGACAACCCGACTATTTTTCAAAAAACACGAATTAATTAAATCATATTTTACCCTCCAAACCATTTTTAATAGAAAGAATATTTCATTAGCTTTCCAACGCTTCAAACGGGGGTCAAAACGGACTTAAGGTTCAAAAGTTATGAAGAAAACAAAATCTGACATTTTGGAAAATTGGCGTCACGCGCAGGTATGCTCAGGTCGAGTCTTTAGGTCGACTCAAGGTTATTTAGGTCTACTCATAAGTCCTTTAGGTCGACTCATACTGCGCAGAATTTGTTAAAAACTCAGTTTTCGATCGTTAAATGACTTTCGGACCTCCGATTTCGATTCCGTAAAAAGCTGCGATCTCAGAATTCAACGTACTACAATATTTTCACTATTAAAAAGCCATCCAACACATTTTTCATTTTTGACATATTTTAAAACTTAATTTTATCAATTTATCCCAACTCTAAACTCGCTCAAAACCACACAAACAACCATTCCCGATTAATTCCTATCCTCACCCGACTATACCACACAACTTATTCCAAATTCTAACCGTGAAAACATCGATTTCCACTCGATTTACCATTAATGCCTTAAATTCCAATTCCCGATAACTCGACACCAAAACCCTCAAATCTCACCAACGTGCCTTTCCGATTAAACCCACTCCTCGCTCGACTATTCTACACGAACAGTTCCGAAATCCAACCGCGAAAACATCGATTTCTATCAATTGTTCATAATTCTAATCAAATAGAAAACATACATATTTCAACCAAACAAACACATAAATATACATATACAATCGAAATATAATTGAAACTTCTCACCCTTACCCGATTATTCGTGATTGAAAAGGAGATTTCCTCGATTTTCCTCTTTCTCCTCTTCTCTCTTTTCCTTCTCTTCTTTCTCTCTGTTTTTCTTCTTCTTTTCTAACTTTCTCTTTTTCTCTCTTTCTAACCAATATATATATATATATATATAATACTTATTATATAATATAAATCCAATAGGGTAAAATATCTCCAATTGATATTTTGTCTTCTAATACCAATTGATCAATTATTAGAGTTACCTTAAAATACTCTCTTTTTCTCTCAAATCTCTATTTATAAAAATATCTAATTTTTCTAAAATATCTAACTAATCAAATGACCATTTTACCCTTACGCCCAAATATCTCCCACACGCTCTCAAAACGCGATAAAACATAAACATACCGATGAAAAACATAGCGTACAATAAAAGTTAAAAAGAAAAATATAATTTAATGCAAATATTTTACCTATCAGAGAAATTAACCAATTAACTCAATTAGCAGGTAAAATACAATAAATTCACACATTTCACAAAATTCACATAAATGAAATAAATAAATACAATTAAACAAATCGGGGCGTTACAACTCTCCCCCACTTAGACATTTTCGTCCTCGAAAATATAACTGATACGAACAACTCGGATACGACTCTCGTATCCGACTAACCAACTCTCAGCCAACAAAAGGCACTCCACGGATAACACAAACTGACAAATTACCTTGCTAACAGCAGCTACAACAACGACAACTACAACGACAAGATGTAAAGCCCATACAATGCACTTGACGACCAACTCACGACTCAAAGAATACCCAAGTTACAAACACACAGGTTCACTCTTGAACCAAAACACAACAAGATCGTTACCATCACCGTAGGTAACACTCCCCTAATTCCCCATCATAGGAATTAACCACACGCACTCGAACCAGCACCATGGAAATGAGGCAACAACAAAGACCAGAACCTAAAGTTCCACGACACCACATCGTTTCAACAACCTCGACCAAACATCCTTGTCACACAACCTTATTACAACAATGCTACGATTCACCAATCGAACGTATAACCAAAACAACCATCTACATAGTAGCCCATGAATAATATTCAAACCTTTCACCTAACACTTTCATTCTGAAACATCCAATGGTCTCATCATTCCAATCGGTTTCCAATTTCCAACCTATAAACTCTTACAAGCTCCACGCAAATACAAAATGTGCCACATCACGCTTCCGCTGCGCACTCTGATTACTCGAAACCATCAAGTCTACCAATCTCACGTCCAAAGTCTAACTCTTTCTCATATTCACCAAAAATCACTGTTCACTTTAATATTTCCAACCTCACACTCTCCTGTGTTATCTCACACACCAGACACAAGCCTCGAAACTGCTCAAATAATTCTAATTCTCTGACCATCAAAACAGACATGCATAACAACTTTCAACTTAACTCTTTAGGCACAACATCAGCTTTTTCCGAACGATAATCCAAGCCGACTTCATAACTCGTCACGAATTCTAACCATCCTCGTTGTCTCATACTATATTCCTTCAGACCAAACAAGTACTCAATATTCTTGTGATTACCAAACACTTCGAACCTAGAACCATAAAGATAATACCTCCAAATTTTCCAACACAATACAACCGTAACCAATTCCAAATCCAAAATAGTATAGATCCTTTTATAAATCCTCCATTGTCGTAAAACATAAGCCACGACTTTACCATCTTGCATTAACACACTTACCAAACTCATCAAGACACATCCCAATACCTCACAAACATTCCTGACGCATTACTAACACCAAATAACATCATTGCCCAACCAATTTCCAAAAGATACAAATTCTTAAAGCTTTTGCAAAACTTTCCACTGGGGAACTGGTTACTCACATACAAGCTTAACCGAGTAAATAATAGCCTAATCCAATGATAACAAACCTAACCAGTCTCATTAAATAGATTAAAGCCTCAACTCACAAAATTCACTATCCTTATTAAACGTTACAAACAATTGTAATTTCGATCCAACTCAACCAAACCATTCCAATCATCTATTCCCGAAAGTGGACACTTATTCTCAATTGTTACCTTATTCAACAGTTAGTAATCCATACACAAGTTCTTCTCTTAACAATCCAAATTCCATAAATCCTGACCTGTCGCAACAACCACCCAAAAAGAACTCTTAAATATTACATCCACACCTAAGGGTTCTCTCAAAATTTCCATTAATGCTCTACAATTCCAAAGACTCCAAACCTCACCAGAACTCTAAGTTTTGCTTTCCATAGTCTCAATGTCGTCATACACATCATACTTGTTATTCCATTCAATCATCATTCCCTTTGTGTTACTAACAAAACTGGAGCTCTATAAGATAACACCTTAATGTTCCATCCAAAAACACATCTGAAAACCATGCACAACTGACGGCCCATCACTGTGACTTCCTGCCAATTTCCCAGAACACTGTCATCACAAACATGACCAACATCTGCGTCTCACTTCCTAAAAATTACTCTACTTACTTAGCAGATCCAGACCTCAAATCTTCATCTTCGTCCAATTTGAGTTCACACTTTACTCTCTGAGAACAACCATTAATGATACCCAATCATCCTCTCTCAATGACTTCCCAACTGGACCACCATATCAAAACCTCTAATCCATTTCATCTTCCGATAGAAGAATCTTCATCGACTTAACAAAACAATCCGTAACCATTTTCTCATTCTCAACAATTCATTTCATCCACTATCAAAGCCGGAAAGACACGCCTATTCCATCCAACATAATTTCCATCTACTATCAACAAGAGATTAAGGGTGATCAGTTCCTCAATTTGCCAATAGACAGTCGACAATCATGATGGGGCATAAACCATCTTTACCAAACTATAATAGCATTACTTACATCTCATGCACAAAACTACCTAAGGCACAAATCCTTAGTTAACATAAACCTTACCTCCGCATTCCCTCTGGAACCGGGAACCACATTGTCCAAAGAGCACTTACAATCTTGCAATTCACAACACACTGAGCCAACGCTGCACACCTGAAGCAACTTGGAGAAGTACCAGCTTCTCCCCCACTTATCTCATTCTCAATCCTGAAAATAAAGGATTAGAAAACCAGAAACTACTGACAGTGTTTCCCACACATATCACGTACTAAGGGACAAACAACATCGACAGTATTCAAGTGTCACACCAACTGACTCAACAACTTGGCCGGACGGACCGACCTGCTCTGATACCACTAATGTAACACCCCACTTCCCATCACGAATAAATAATACATAAATAAAATCAGAGTAACTAAAAATTTATTTTTCAGACAGAAATAAGGATGCCACATTTGAAGAAAGAAAATACATTCCCTGCTCATAAATTTGATACATAACACAAAATGGAATCACCTCAAAGGGAAGCTTTTTCCATATAAAAGGAAAGTTCAGTTATGGAATAAAGTGGAAAGATCCATAACCGACTTGTTTTACAAACTAAATTGTTTTATAACACCAAAATATTCATACAAACGTAATACAAAATATATTCAACAAATGTATACATATATAACTAAAACGTTCCCCGACTCCCGTGCTACGTATCAGAGCAGACACCAAGACCGACAAAAGAATGAAGAACTAATCTTCACAAAAGCCTCCGAGACTCAAATCTGCAATTGCCTCATAGAGCAATAAACCACAGCAGAAGGGTGAGAAATAACAACTAAATCAAGGTGCATAATAATATGCAAACACACATTTAAACACATGTATAAATCATCTCACCCATACCATCACATACTAACACATATAGCATGCCACAAATACAAAACATATCACACATAATCTAACTACAATTATGACATATGGAACCACACCACCACATCACCACAAAACATAGCATATATCAATTATCCCCACATAACCACATGTTCACACATAATGCATATGTCTATACACAAAACATATCATTCCTAACCAATGCATTTAACATGAATGCATATCAATTCACCAATCCAATCACAAACTTAACACATAATCACTCCATTCACAAAGGCATATCAATCATGCACAATCCATTTATCAACAATGCATATCAAT
This sequence comes from Lathyrus tuberosus, assembly GCA_022829125.1. Classification (NCBI taxonomy): domain Eukaryota; kingdom Viridiplantae; phylum Streptophyta; class Magnoliopsida; order Fabales; family Fabaceae; genus Lathyrus; species Lathyrus tuberosus. The sequence continues at coordinate 4,519,869 of JALAZF010000406.1, forward strand.
CATGCACAATACATTTATCACAAATGCATATCACAATTTCTCACACATAATCAATCCATTCATGATTTATGCTAATGCACAGAGACCGACACAACGACTCTATGCAATGCACATGCGGTACCATCCATCCATCATTTCTCGTCACCAGTTCACTCAGGAACTCTGCTGGAATCATCGCTTGTTACTTAATGTAACTCCCCGTCGGGAACACGACGTTCCCCGTCGCTCACACCTCTTATTTTTAAGGCACACGATCCGATCCAATCGCTTTAGGTCCTCTTATTTTTAAGGCACACGACGTTTATGGATTGCTCACACCTCTTTGTATAAGGCACACGACCCGATCGCTCACACCTCTTTGTATAAGGCACACGATCGTCTATAACCATCGCTCACACCTCTTATTTTTAAGGCACACGATCCATCTGATCACTTTAGGTTCTCTTATTTTTAAGGCACACAATGTTATAGCGGATTCCCTCTGGAATCGATTCGTTGCTCACACCCACAAGGGCACACAACATCACAAGATGCATATCATGATGCTTGACACACAAGAACTCATGACAATCAAATGCATCTTCACAATTCAACCATATGAATTATCTCATCATCATTATTCATGCATTGCAAACACTTCAAATAATGCATTTCAAACCATAATGGTCACCACACAACATACATTGAATTTCACATAAACAATGCATTTCATCAAAAACCACAAACCACAACAATCATACAATCACAATTACTTCCACAAGGGATTCACACCACAAAGGCTACCCACAATACATCATAACAACATACATTGATATTCAATCAAACAATGTATTTTACCACACAACAACATCATTAATCATGCATCGAGGTCCAATCCAAACAATGCACATATTTGCCATAAGGCCACAACTCATCATCACAACATTCCATCATGTATATTCACATCATATAACAGCACACAAGCTACACGTTACATATCAAAAGCATATAGCCTGATAACACATCAATCACACACAATTAACGCGATAAAAACCCGACAACCCGACTATTTTTCAAAAAAACACGAATTAATTAAATCATCTTTTACCCTCCAAACCATTTTTAAAAGAAAGAATATTTCATTAGCTTTCCAACGCTTCAAACGGGGGTCAAAACGGACTTAAGGTTCAAAAGTTATGAAGAAAACAAAATTTGACGTTTTGGAAAATTGGCGTCACGCGCAGGTATGCTCAGGTCGAGTCTTTAGGTCGACTCATAAGTCCTTTAGGTCGACTCGTACTGCGCAGAATTTGTTAAAAACTCAGTTTTCGATCGTTAAATGACTTTCGGACCTCCGATTTCGATTCCGTAAAAAGCTGCGATCTCAGAATTCAACGTACTACAATATTTTCACTATTAAAAAGCCATCCAACACATTTTTCATTTTTGACATATTTTAAAACATAATTTTATCAATTTATCCCAACTCTAAACTCGCTCAAAACCACACAAACAACCATTCCCGATTAATTCCTATCCTCACCCGACTATACCACACAACTTATTCCAAATTCTAACCGTGAAAACATCGATTTCCACTCGATTTACCATTAATGCCTTAAACTCCAATTCTCGATAACTCGACACCAAAACCCTCAAATCTCACCAACGTGCCTTTCCGATTAAACCCACTCCTCGCTCGACTATTCTACACGAACAATTCCGAAATCTAACCGCGAAAACATCGATTTCTATCAATTGTTCATAATTCTAATCAAATAGAAAACATACATATTTCAACCAAACAAACACATACATATACATATACAATCGAAATATAATTGAAACTTCTCACCCTTACCCGATTATTCGCGATTGAAACGGAGATTTCCTCGATTTTCCTCTTTCTCCTCTTCTCTCTTTTCCTTCTCTTCTTTCTCTCTGTTTTTCTTCTTCTTTTCTAACTTTCTCTTTTTCTCTCTTTCTAACCAATATATATATATAATACTTATTATATAATATAAATCCAATAGGGTAAAATATCTCCAATTGATATTTTGTCTTCTAATACCAATTGATCAATTATTAGAGTTATCTTAAAATACTCTCTTTTTCTCTCAAATCTCTATTTATAAAAATATCTAATTTTTCTAAAATATCTAACCAATCAAATGACCATTTTACCCTTACGCCCAATTATCTCCCACACGCTCTCAAAACGCGATAAAACATAAACATACCGATGAAAAACATATCGTGCAATAAAAGTTAAAAAGAAAAATATAATTTAATGCAAATATTTTACCTATCAGAGAAATTAACCAATCAACTCAATTATCAGGTAAAATACAATAAATTCACACATTTCACAAAATTCACATAAATGAAATAAATAAATACAATTAAACAAATCGGGGCGTTACAATAAATGCATTGGTTATGGATGATATGTTTTATGTATAGACATATGCTATGTTTTGTGGGGATGTTGTACCTTACAATGATTGTATTAATTCTCTATGGTATGCCTTATGTGCGAATATGTGATTATGTTGGTATAATTGATATATGCTATGCTGTTGGATTATTAGAAATATGTTATGTATATGTGGCATGCTATATGTATTACTATGTGATGCTTGTGGTGAGAATAATTATGCATGTTAATTTATATGTGTTTGCATATTATTATGCAATCTTGATTTAGTTGTTATTTCTCACCCTTCTGCTGTGGTTTGTTGCTCTATGAGGCAATTACAAATTAGTACCTTGGAGGCTTTTGTGAAGATTAGTTCTCCACCCTTTTGTCGGTCTGTCTGCTCTGATACGTAACACGGGAGTCGGGGAACGCTTTTTTTATATATGTATACATTTGTTGGATCTATTTTGTATTACTTTTGTATGAATATTTTGATGTTATAAAATAATTTATTTTGTAAAACAAGTCAGTTATGGATCTTTCCACTTTATTCCATAATTGAACTTTCCCTTTGTTGGAAAAAGTTTCCCTTTTAGGTTTATTCCATTTGTGTCATGTATCAAATTTATGAGCAGGGATTGTGTTGTTTTTCTCAAATGTGGTATCCTTATTTCTGTCGAAAAGAATTTATTTTTATTCACTCTGATTTAATTATGTATTATTCATCTGCGACGGGAATTGGGGTGTTACATAAGTGGTATCAAAGCAGGTCGGTCCGTCCTGCCAAGTTGTTTAGTCAGTTGGTGTGACAGTTGAATACTGTCGATGTTGTTTGTTCCTTGATATGTGTGTGAAACACTGTCAGTACTTTCTGGTTTCCTAATCCTTTGTCTTCAGGTGTGAGAATGAGATAAGTGGGGGAGAAGCTGGTGCTTCTCCAAGTTACTTTGGTTGCGGAGCGGTGGTTGTAAGATTGTAAGTGTTGTTTGGACAGTGTTGTTCCCGGTTCCGGAGGGAATGCGGAGGTAAGGTTTATGTCAACTAAGGATTTGTGCCTTAGGTAGTTTTGTGCACAAGATGCAAGAAATGCTATTATAGTTTGGTAAAGACGGTTTATGCCCCATCATGATTGTCGATTGTCTATTGACAAATTGAGGAACTGATCACCCTTAATCTCTTGTTGATAGCAGACGGGAATTATGTTGGATGGAATAGACGTGTCTTTCTGGCTTTGATAGTGTGTGCAATGAATTGTTTGGAATTTAAGAAAATGGTTACGGATTATTTTGATGAGTCGATGAAGATTCTTATATTGGAAGATGAGACGGATTAGAGGTTTTGATATGTTGGTCCAGTTGGGAAGTCATTGAGAGAGAACGATTGGGTATCGTTAATGGTTGTTCTCAGAGAGTAAAGTGTGAACTCAAATTTGACGAAGGTGAGGATTTGAGGTTTGGATCTGCTAAGTAAGTAGAAGAACTTTTAGGAAGTGAAACTCAGATGTTTGTCATGTTTGTGATGATAGTGTTCTGGAAATTGGCAGGGAAGCCACAGTGATGAGCCGTCAGTTGTGCATGGTTTTCAGATGTGTTTTTGGATGAAACATTAGTGTGTCGACTTGAAGAGGTCCAGCATGGTTGGTAAGGAAAAGGATGATAGTATGAGGTTACGTGTTAATCAATGAGTAGTATGGAAACTTGCGGTTGTGTTCTGGATAGCTTGAGTTTTGAATTGTGACAAATTGCGAACGATTTGAAGTTCCTTGATGGTATTATTTTTGTTATGGGTTGAGATCTCGTGTCAGCAGAAACCTTGAGTAAGTTAGAACCCTGTAAGAAGAATTTATATGGAATGTGGTAACCAGGGATTGTTAAGTTATTTTGGATAAATTGTTTCGAGCTCAGAGTAAATTTTGAAGGTTGTATATGTTATGGTTGTGGAGTATATGAATCGTATCTTCCTTACTTGTTTGGATAAGTTTATAGTGATGTTTATTGGATGATATTATGAGTTATTTTAAATCAAAGGATGAGTATGTAGAGTATTTGAGGATTGAATTACAAGGGTTGAAAGAGAGGGAGCTTTCTGCTAAGTTTTTCGAGTGAGAATTTTGGTTGAAAAAGGTTAGTTTTCTTGGTTTGTTATTTTAGATGAGAGTATGGTTATGGATCTATCGGAAATAGATGCAGTTCTACATTGAGAGACTCCAAAGTCGGTAAAGGAGATTAGAAACTTTTGGGCTTAGTTGGTTGTTACTGCAGGTTATGGAAGACTTTGCTAAGTTCGTACTTCTGTTATCTCAGTTGACTTGCAAAGGGTAAGTCGTTTGTTTTGGATGTTCGTTGTGAGTAAGTTTTGGTGAGCTGAAGTAGAGATTGACTACAGCTCCAATTTTGATTCTGCTTGATCCTAATAAACTGTTTATGGAATATTGGGATGTGTCCTTGATGAGTGTAGTTAGTGTGCTAATGCGAGAGGGTAAAGTCATTTCTTATGCTTTACGGCAATTGGGGATTCATGATTTCAAGATGGCTTCGGTTACTTTTGTGTTGAGAATCTAGAGGTATTATTTTGAGGGTTTTAGGTTCAAGGTGTTTGGTAATCACAAGGGTTTAGAGTACTTGTTTGGTCAGAAAGAATAAAGTAGGAGACAACGAGGATGGTTGGAATTCCTGATTAGTTATGACCTTGGCTCGAATTATCCTATTGGTAAAGTTAATATCGTGCCTGATGAGTTAAGTCGAAAGTTTTTACATATGTCTGCTTTGATGGTTAAAGAGTGGGAACTTTTGGAAGAATTTAGAGATTTAATTTGGTGTGTGAATTGACATCTGATAGTGTGAGGTTGGGTATATTAAAAGTGAACAGTGATTTTTGGTGAATATGAGAAAGAGTTAGACTTTGGACGTGAAATTGGTAGATTTGATGGTTACGAGTCATCAGAGTGCGTAGCGGAAGCGTGATGCGGCACAATTCGTATATGCGTGTGTGCCTTGTAAGAGTTCATAGGTTGAACGTTGAAAACATGTAGGAATGATGAGACCATTGGACGTTTCAGAATGGAAGTGTTAGGTGAGAGGTTTAAATTTTATTCATGGGCTACTATGTAGATGGATGTTTTGGTTGTATGTTCGATTGGTGAATCGTAGCATTGTTGTAATATTGTTGTGTGACAAGGATGTTGGTATTGTGGTTATATAGAGGTTGTTGGAATGATGTTGGGTCGTGGAACTTTATGTTCTTGTTTGTGTTGTTGCCTCGTTTCCATCGTGATGGTTCGAGTGCGAGTAGCTAATTCCTGTTGGGGAATTAGGGGAGTGTTACCTATGGTGAGGGTAACGATCTTGTTGTGTTTCGTTTCAAGAGTGAACCTGTGTGTGTTCGTACCTTGGGTATTCCTTGAGTCGTGGGTTGGTCGTCCAGTGCATTGTATGGGCATTGCATCTTGTCGTTGTAGTTGTCGCTGTTGTCGTGTCATTGTAGTTGTTGCTGTTAGCAAGGTGGTTTGTCAGTTTGTGTTATTCGTGGTGTGCCTTTTGTTGGCTTGAGAGTGGGTTAGTCGGATGCGTGATTCGTATCCGGAGTTGTTCGTATCAGTATATTTTCGAGGACGAAAATGTCTAAGTGGGGGAGAGTTGTAAGCCCTATTTTGTCCGATTTAATTAATCGAGTAGATTTTATTATTTTTCATTTTTATATTATTTTATTCTTGACTTTTATTTGAAATTATATTATTTTTCATTGCTATTATGTTTTATTGCGTTTTGAGAGCGTTTGCGAGATATTTGAGCTGAGGGGTAAACTAGTCTTTTTAGGGGTTTAGATATTTGTTATTATAAGAAAGAAAGAAAAGAGAGTTTAGAGAGAAAATAGAGAGAAAGAAAAAGAGAAGAGAGAAAGGAAGAGAAGGGAATAGAAGAGGAAAACTTGGGATAGAAGAAATCATCTGTTCAAGCGCGATTAATCGGGTAAGGGTGAGAAGTTTCGATTATATTGCGATTGTATATGTAATGTGTGTGATTGTGTGAATGTTTTCTTGTTTTTACATTTGATAAATTGATGAACAATTGATAGAAATCGATGTTTTCACGGGTGAAACTGGATATAAACTGCGTAGAATACTTGTTGATTATGTTGGAACATGTTTTGGTTGATATATTGTGATTTGGAAGTGTTTGGGTGGAAGAAATGATGAATTTTGACCCAAAATGACCCATAACAGCGCTGCTGAGAATTTCTGGGTTCGCAGGTTCTCTTTGCGAACCACAGCGAAGGGGAAAGTGAAGGTTCACCCAGAAGTTCGCATTGCGAACTTTATGCTATTTTTTCTCTGCCACGGTTCGCTGGGGGTTCGCATTGCGAATAGGAAAGCGAACGTGACAGATTTTCCATTTTGTTTCCTTCATAACTTTTGATCCGTAACTCGGATTGAGGCACAGTCGGATGCGTTGGAAAGCTATTTCAATGCTCTTTATGATAGTGGAATAGAAACATATGTTTATGTCATGGATTGATAAGGTAGAGTTAAATATTGTGATGAATGTGATAAGTGTAGTTTATGTTTCCACCAAAATTCATGAATCGGGAATCCAATTGATATGAGACTTGAAGCCTTGGAAAGAGAATCCAACGTGCTAGTAAATGGTTATGTGATACCATGTGTTAACTAAGAATATTTGGTAGAGGATGATTAGTGGTTTGTAGGTTTTGTTGTGTTTGTTGGTGTTCGATGCGATATGCTATCGTCTTATAAATGTGAGGATTTTGTGCTATTTATATGATGTTGATGCATGAGAAAATGATGTTGTTATGTGGTAAAATACATTGCTTGATTGAATATCAATGTATGTTGTTATGATGTTTTGTGGGATTGTTGTGGTTGATGGTGAGTAATTCTTGATATGAATTGATATGAGTGTATATGCTAAAATGCTAATTGTTGTGGTTTGTGGATTATGATGAAATGCATTGTTTATGTGAAATTCAATGTGTGTTAATTGGTGGCCTTATGGCAAGTAAATGCATTGTTTGAATTGATTTCCAATGCATGAATAATTAAGATGAGATAATTCATATTGTTGATTTGTGAAGATGCATTTGATTGTCATGAGTCATTGTATGCCAAGCATCATGATATGCATCTTGTGATGTCGTGTGCCCTTGTGGGGTGTGAGCGACGAAACTATTCCAGAGGGAATCTGCTGTAACGGTCGTGTACCTTATACAAAGAGGACCTAGAGCGACGTTATAGACGATCGTGTGCCTTATACAAAGAGAACCTAAAGCGATCGGATCGCGTGCCTTATACAAAGAGGACCTAAAGCGATCCATAAAAGTCGTGTGCCTTATACAAAGAGGACCTAAAGCGACGGGGAACATCGTTTGCCCGACGGGGAGTTACACTAAGTAACAAGCGATGATTCCAATAATTCCTGAGTGAATTAATGATGAGAATGATGGATGGATGGTACCGCATTGCATTGCATAGAGTCGTTGTGTCGGTCTCTGTGCATTTGCATAAATCATGAATGAATTGATTATATGTGGGAAATTGTGAATTGATTGATTATGTGTTGAGCTCGTGATAGCATTGGTGATTTGATTTGTGATAAATGCATTGGTTATGGATGATATGTTTTATGTATAGACATATGCTATGTTTTGTGGAGATATTGTACCTTACAATGATTGTATTAATTCTCTATGGTATGCCTTATGTGCGAATATGTGATTATGTTGGTATAATTGATATATGCTATGCTGTTGGATTATTAGAAATATGTTATGTATCTGTGGCATGCTATATGTATTAATATGTGATGCTTGTGGTGAGAATAATTATGCATGTGAATTTATGTGTGTTTGCATATTATTATGCAATCTTGATTTAGTTGTTATTTCTCACCGTTCTGTTGTGGTTTGTTGGGCTATAAGGCAATTGCAAATTAGTACCTTGGAGGATTGTGTGAAGATTAGTTCTCCACCCTTTTGTCGTTCTGACTGCTCTGATACGTAACACGGGAGCCGGGGAACGCTTTTGTTATATATGTATACATTTGTTGGATCTATTTTGTATTACCTTTGTATGAATATTTTGATGTTATAAAATAATTTATTTTGTAAAACAAGTCAGTTATGGATCTTTCCGCTTTATTCCATAATTGAACTTTCCCTTTGTTGGAAAAAGTTTCCCTTTTAGGCTTATTCCATTTTGTGTTATGTATCAAATTTATGAGCAGGGATTGTGTTGTTTTTCTCAAATGTGGCATCCTTATTTGTGTCGAAAAGAATTTATTTTTATTCACTTTGATTTAATTATGTGTTATTTATCTGCGATGAGAATTGGGGTGTTACATAAGTGGTATCAGAGCAGGTCGGTCCGTCCGGCCAAGTTGTTGAGTCAGTTGGTGTGACAGTTGAATATTGTCGATGTTGTTTGTTCCTTAGTATGTGATATGTGTGTGAAACACTGTCAGTACTTTCTGGTTTCCTAATCCTTTGTCTTCAGGTGTGAGAATGAGATAAGTGGGGGAGAAGCTGGTGCTTCTCCAAGTTGCTTTGGTTGTGGAGCGATGGTTGCAAGATTGTAAGTGTTGTTTGGACAGGGTTGTTCCCGGTTCCGGAGGGAATGCGGAGGTAAGGTTTATGTCAACTAAGGATTTGTGCCTTAGGTAGTTTTGTGCACAAGATGCAAGAAATGCTATTATAGTTTGGTAAAGACGGTTTATGCCCCATCATGATTGTCGGCTGTCTATTGACAAATTGAGGAACTGATCACCCTTAATCTCTTGTTGATAGCAGACGGGAATTATGTTGGATGGAATAGACGTGTCTTTCTGGCTTTGATAGTGTGTGCAATGAATTATTTGGAATTTAAGAAAATGGTTACGGATTATTTTGATGAGTCGATGAAGATTCTTATATCGAAAGATGAGACGGATTAGAGGTTTTGGTATCTTGGTCCAGTTGGGAAGTCATTGAGAGAGAACGATTGGGTATCATTAATGGTTGTTCTCAGAGAGTAGAGTGTGAACTCAAATTTGACGAAGGTGAGGATTTGAGGTTTGGATCTGCTAAGTAAGTAGAAGAACTTTTAGGAAGTGAAACTTAGATGTTTGTCATGTTTGTGATGATAGTATTCTGGAAATTGGCAGGGAAGCCACAGTGATGGGCCGTCAGTTGTGCATGGTTTTCAGATGTGTTTTTGGATGAAACATTAGTGTGTCGACTTAAAGAGGTCCATCATGGTTGGTAAGGAAAAGGATGATAGTATGAGGTCGCGTGTTAATCAATGAGTAGTATGGAAACTTGCGGTTGTGTTCTGGATAGCTTGAGTTTTGAATTGTGACAAATTGCAAACGATTTGAAGTTCCTTGATGGTATTACTTTTGTTATGGGTTGAGATCTCGTGTCAGTAGAAACCTTGAGTAAGTTGGAACCCTGTAAGAAGAATTGATATGGAATGTGGTTACCAGAGATTGTTAAGCTATTTTGGATAAATTGTTTCGAGCTCAGAATGAATTTTGAAGGTTGTATATGTTATGGCTGTGGAGTATAAGAATCGTATCTTCCATACTTGTTTGGATAAGTTTATAGTGATGTTTATTGGATGATATTCTGAGTTATTTTAAATCAAAGGATGAGTATGTAGAGTATTTGAGGATTAAGTTACAAGGGTTGAAAGAGAGGGAGCTTTCTGCTAAGTTATTCGAGTGAGAATTTTGGTTGAAAAAGGTTAGTTTTCTTGGTTTGTTATTTCAGATGAGAGTATGGTTATGGATCCATCGGAAATAGATGCAGTCCTACATTGAGAGACTCCGAAGTCGGTTAAGGAGATTAGAAAATTTTGGGCTTAGTTGGTTGTTACTGCAGGTTATGGAAGACTTTGCTAAGTTCGTACTTCTGTTATCTCAGTTGACTTGCAAAGGGTAAGTCGTTTGTTTTGGATGTTCGTTGTGAGTAAGTTTTGGTGAGCTGAAGTAGAGATTGACTACGGCTCCAATTTTGATTCTGCTTGATCCTAATAAACTGTTTATGGAATATTGAGATGTGTCCTTGATGAGTGTAGTTAGTGTGCTAATGCGAGAGGGTAAAGTCATTTCTTATGCTTTACGACAATTGGGGATTCATGATTTCAAGATGGCTTCGGTTACATTTGTGTTGAGAATCTAGAGGTATTATTTTGAGGGTTTTAGGTTCAAGGTGTTTGGTAATCACAAGGGTTTAGAGTACTTGTTTGGTCAGAAAGAATAAAGTAGGAGATAACGAGGATGGTTGGAATTCCTGATTAGTTATGACCTTGGCTCGAATGATCCTATTGGTAAAGTTAATGTCGTGCCTGATGAGTTAAGTCAAAAATTTTTACATATGTCTGCTTTGATGGTTAAAGAGTGGGAACTTTTGGAAGAATTTAGAGATTTAATTTGGTGTGTGAATTGACATCTGATAGTGTGAGGTTGGGTATATTAATAGTGAATAGTGATTTTTTGGTGAATATGAGAAAGAGTTAGACTTTGGACGTGAAATTGGTAGATTTGATGGTTACGAGTCATCAGAGTGCGTAGCGGAAGCGTGATGTGGCACAATACGTATATGCGTGTGTGACTTATAAGAGTTCATAGATTGAACGTTGAGAACATGTAGGAATGATGAGACCATTGAACGTTTCAGAATGGAAGTGTTAGGTGAGAGGTTTAAATTTTATTCATGGGCTACTATGTAGATGGATGTTTTGGTTGTATGTTCGATTGGTGAATCGTAGCATTGTTGTTATATTGTTGTGTGACAAGGATGTTGGTATTGTGGTTATGTAGAGGTTGTTGGAATGATGTTGGGTCGTGGAACTTTATGTTCTTGTTTGTGTTGTTGCCTCGTTTCCATCGTGATGGTTCGAGTGCGAGTAGCTAATTCCTGTGTGGGGAATTAGGGGAGTGTTACCTATGGTGAGGGTAACGATTTTGTTGTGTTTTGGTTCAAGAGTGAACCTGTGTGTGTTCGTACCTTGGGTATTCCTTGAGTCGTGGGTTGGTCGTCAAGTGCATTGTATGGGCATTGCATCTTGTCATTGTAGTTGTCGCTGTTGTCGTGTCGTTGTAGTTGTTGCTGTTAGCAAGGTGGTTTGACAGTTTGTGTTATTCGTGGTGTGCCTTTTGTTGGCTTGAGAGTGGGTTAGTCAGATGCGAGAGTCGTATCCGGAGTTGTTCGTATCAGTATATTTTCGAGGACGAAAATGTCTAAGTGGGGGAGAGTTGTAACGCCCTATTTTGTCTGCTTTATTTAATCGAGTCAATTTAATTATTTTTTGTTTTTATATTATTTTATTCTTGACTTTTATTTGATAATATATTATTTTTCATTGTTATTATGTTTTATCGCGTTTTGAGAGCGTTTGCGAGATATTTGAGCTGAGGGGTAAAATAGTCTTTTTAGGGCTTTAGATATTTGTTATTATAAGAAAGAAAGAAAAGAGAGTTTAGAGAGAAAATAGAGAGAAAAAAAAAGAGAAGAGAGAAAGGAAGAGAAGGGAAAAGAAGAGGAAAACTTGGGATAGAAGAAATCATCTGTTCAAGCGCGATTTATCGGGTAAGGGTGAGAAGTTTTGATTATATTGCGATTAAATATGTATATGTGTGTGATTGTGTGAATGTTTTCTTGTTTTTACAATGTTTTTACATTTGATAAATTGATGAACAATTGATAGAAATCGATGTTTTCACGGGTGAAACTCGATATAAACTGCGTAGAATACTTGTTGATTATGTTGGAACATGTTTTGGTTGATATATTGTGATTTGGAAGTGTTTGGGTGGAAGAAATGATGAATTTTGACCCAAAATGACCCATAACAGCGCTGCTGAGAATTTCTGGGTTCGCAGGTTCGCTTTGCGAACCACAGCGAAGGGGAAAGCGAAGGTTCGCCCAGAAGTTCGCATTGCGAACTTTATGCTGTTTTTTCTCTGCCACGGTTCGCTGGGGGTTCACATTGTGAATAGGAAAGCGAACGTGACATATTTTCCATTTTGTTTCCTTCATAACTTTTGATCCGTAACTCGGATTGAGGCACGGTCGGATGCTTTGGAAAGCTATTTCAATGGTCTTTATGATAGTGGAATAGAAACATATGTTTATGTCATGGATTGATATGGTAGAGTTAAATATTGTGATGAATGTGATAAGTGTAGTTTATGTTTCCACTAAAATTCATGAATCGGGAATCCGATTGATATGGGACTTGAAGCCTTGGAAAGAGAATCCAACGTGCTAGTAAATGGTTATGTGATACCACGTGTTAACTAAGAATATTTGGTAGAGGATGATTAGTTGTTTGTTGGTTTTGTTGTGTTTGTTGGTGTTCGATGCGATATGCTATCGTCATATAAATGTGGGGCTTTTGTGCTATTTATATGATGTTGATGCATGTGATAATGATGTTGTTGTGTGGTAAAATACATTGTTTGATTGAATATCAATGTACGTTGTTATGATGTTTTGTGGGATTGTTGTGGTTGATGGTGAGTAATTCTTGATATGAATTGATATGAGTGTATATGCTAAAATGCTAAATGTTATGGTTTGTGGATTATGATGAAATACATTGTTTATGTGAAATTCAATGTGTGTTAATTGGTGGCCTTATGGCAAGTAAATGCATTGTTTGAATTGATTTCCAATGCATGAATAATGACGATGAGATAATTCATATTGTTGATTTGTGAAGATGCATTTGATTGTCATGAGTCATTGTATGCCAAGCATCATGATATGCATCTTGTGATGCCCTGTGCCTTTGTGGGGTGTGAGCGAGGAAATGATTCCAGAGGGAATTTGCTGTAACGGTCATGTGCCTTATACAAAGAGGACCTAAAGCGACGTTATAGACGATCGTGTGCCTTATACAAAGAGGACCTAAAGTGATCGGATCGTGTGCCTTATACAAAGAGGACCTAATGCGATCCATAAACATTGTGTGCCTTATACAAAGAGGACCTAAAACGACGGGGAACATCATTTGCTCGACGAGGAGTTACACTAAGTAACAAGCGATGATTCCAATAATTCCTGATTGAATTAATGATGAGAATAATGGATGGATGGTGCCGCATTGCATTGCATAAAGTCGTTGTGTCGGTCTCTGTGCATTTGCATAAATCATGAATGGATTGATTATATGTGGGAAATTGTGAATTGATTGATTATGTGTTGAGCTCGTGATAGCACTGGTGATTTGATATGCATTTGTGATAAATGCATTGGTTATGGATGATATGTTTTATGTATAGACATATGCTATGTTTTGTGGGGATGTTGTACCTTACAATGATTGTATTAATTCTCTATGGTATGCCTTATGTGCGAATATGTGATTATGTTGGTATAATTGATATATGCTATGCTGTTGGATCATTAGAAATATTTTATGTATCTGTGGCATGCTATATGTATTAATATGTGATGCTTGTGGTGAGAATAATTATGCAAGTGAATTTATATGTGTTTGCATATTATTATGCAATCTTGATTTAGTTGTTATTTCTCACCCTTCTGCTGTGGTTTGTTGCTCTATGAGGCAATTGCAGATTAGTATCTTGGAGGCTTTTGTGAAGATTAGTTCTCCACCCTTGTGTCGGTCTGTCTGCTCTGATATGTAACACGGGAGTCGAGGAACGCTTTTGTTATATATGTATACATTTGTTGGATCTATTTTGTATTACCTTTGTATGAATATTTTGATGTTATAAAATAATTTATTTTGTAAAACAAGTCAGTTATGGATCTTTCCGCTTTATTCCATAATTGAACTTTCCCTTTGTTGGAAAAAGTTTTCCTTTTAGGTTTATTCCATTTTGTGTTATGTATCAAATTTTTGAGCAGAGATTGTGTTGTTTTTCTCAAATGTGGCATCCTTATTTTTGTCGAAAAGAATTTATTTTTATTCACTCTGATTTAATTATGTATTATTTATCTGCGATGGGAATTGCGGTGTTACAATTGTGGCCTGGCTGGCGGCACAAACCACACAACCTCACCATTTTGTCTGCTGCATCCATCTCCGTGTGAATGCGGGTGCTGTTAGGGCGACCCTTTTTATTTCTTCGCATCAAATCATTATGCCACACAATTTCACCTTCGTATGGAGGCCAGTTGTCCTCCCTTGCTACCACTTAAAAGCTAGTGTCGTAGGCGTTGCATAGAGTAATGACTTGGTGAAGAACAAAGAGATAGTTGGTTGGGTCCAGCCAGACCTTGGAACAGGCTGCTATAACATGGGAGCAAGGCATACGAAATGCCTGAAACTTTCCACAGTCACACCAACTCCTATCTAGTTCCACTCGATAACATCCCCTAGGCTTTCCTTTGTTATGATCAATAGACTCTGCAACACTGAAGTGGCCTGTAATACGGTCAAAGACCATGACGACATGTGTGTTGGCCTTTGCAGCTTCTTCCTTCATGAATGTCATTGAACTATCAATAAACAACTGCCTTTGAATACAGAGTTCATAGATTCAACGAGGTTTGTTGTCATATGGCCCCATCGCTGCCCATTGTCGTACGCCCTTGTCCACTTCTCCCATTGAATATTATCAATCCATCTCAATGCATCTGCGTTTATAAGTCTGATCTCGTCCTGGTAGTATCTGAAGCTAGGCTCTGTTAGTGCATAGCCTGCGTTAGTAACCATCTTCTTTGGCCCCTTGTCCTTGAACTCCCGCATGAAATTTTGACTGATGTGTCTAATGCAATACACATGGCTTGAGGGAGGATCCTGCCAACCGTTATCAGGATTGTTGTAAGCACTCTCTATTGAGGGGTGTCTGTCGGAGATCAAACATAAGTTAGGCTTGGGAGAAACGTATTGTCAGAGATTTTTTAGGAAAAAACTCCAACCTCTAGCAGTCTCTCCTTCAACTAGAGCGAAGGCGATAGGGAAAATGTTGATGTTGCCATCCTGTGCCACGGTCATTAGTAGCGTGCCCTTATACTTTCCGTACAACCATGTTCCATCAATTTGAATTATAGGTTTACAGTATGTAAATCCTTTGATGCATGGTTCAAACGCCCAGAAGAGTCTGTGGAAAATGCCATTTCCACAGACACAATTCCCGTCTGGCGTATATGTCGGCAACGTCTCCAACATGACAACAGTCCCTGGAGCATAGTGTTTTAGTGCCACGAGGTATCTTGGAAGTTCTTTGTAAGAGTACTTCCAATTTCCAAAAACCTTTTCAACCGCCTTTGTCCTAGAAATTCACGCCTTCCTGTACGAAGGAATGTAGTTGTATCTTTGAACCATATGAGTTATTATTGTACTTACTTTCACAGAAGGGTTGTCGTTAATGACTGATAGAATTTCGTTGCAGATCAACTAAGAGCTGAGCTTGTGATGATCCTGACTTGGATTCGTGATTATGCAAGTGTGCTCCGGACCCATTGACCCTATCTTCCAGGAATCGCTTCGCTTCCGGAAAGATGCTGTTAATCTAAACGAGCACACCTCGTTACGGCAATAGATCTTGTATAGAGTCGGATTTGTTCAATCGACTCTATAATCTGCAGATAAGTTCATGTGGTATTGTTTTATTACTCGGACGCAATCTTCTTTCGTACAAAAATTGTCCCCAACTTTTAATACTCCATATGTCTGCATGTATGGGTCGTAAAAAATATCTGTTGATGGTTCGTCGTCGCCTAAGTTGAGTGTTGTCATGTGTTGAGGTGGGCAATAGACATGACTCCCTGGTAATTCGTCTGTCTCTTCGTTGTTTACCATTTCATCGACAATGTCCTCCGCTTCTTCTTCTTCCTCGTCAACGACATCCACCTCAGCTTGTTCGTTGTCGGAATCGTTAAAAATCTATGAAACTTCTAGTTGTTGAGACAATGGTTGATGTTGTAACGTAATATATAACTCAACTTCATTGAAACCAGAATGCTCATGACTCAGAAACATATTACGCACATCATCGTCGTCCCAAATCTTCATCTGAAAAAATTTGCATCGGTCATGCCCGTCAAAAACATAGGGTTTTTGTATACAATTTGCCCAACTAGACGGCACTGCAATTTCTTTTCTAACCGGGCTTTCAAATGATAAAAATTTGTTCTTCTATCAATTAAAAACCTAGTCACTTCTGTATCCCTAAAATTGAAACCCGTGATTGGACATTCAAATATCTCACCATTGAGATGTGCACTTATAAGGTATTGTGGTCTTTGAGCCATAACTAAATTGTGTTTGGAAGAAATGGTTTACAAACTTTAGTTTTTGCAAGTATGTGATGATAAGTTGTATCTTTCATGTGTATTAATAGGCGTATAGTTGATATAACTTACGTCTCTTGGTAGTTTAAGTGCTTCAGAATAGTTTACCATTTCCTTGCATGAATCATGTGCTGGTTTGCCTTAACAAGACCACACAACTCTGCATGGCCAGACTAGCCTTGACAAGACCATACAACTCTGCATGCCTACACTTGCCTTCCACTATTCTTTAGCATGCCTCTGCACCATTATTTTTGGGAGTTTAATTGCTTCAAACTAGCCTTGTATTATTTTTATTTGTAAAGAAATGATGTGATCTGTGTGACAAGACCACACTCCCACGCCAAGAATATATATTTTTTGCAAATAATTGTACCACTATTGTATACTACGAGACAAGACCAGACTTACACTTTCTCATGTGATTAATTTTTTAATAAGGACTATTACTATTGTATAATATTGTATACTATTACTATTGACATGACAATACAAGCATGCCTTCACTTTCTCATGCAAGACTACACTTGTCATACTACGAAGACCAATAATGCATGCAAGAGAACACATAAGAGAATCCAAGGCATGCATGAGTACACTTGGCTGACTACAAAGACCAAGAATGCATGCATTATCATGTGACTCTTCTCACCAATATAAATACCATCTCACTATTTTACAAATTTTTCTCATCCAGAACTCTTCTCTTCTCTTCAACTCACAAAGTCTTCCTCTTAAAACCACTTACGAAAAAAAATGTCTCTGCTCACCATGGGAAACGACCACCGAGGAACCCCGAAAAACGTTGAAGACTTCGTAAGTGTTTCGACCTTCTTTTGTTTTACACTCCTAAACATAGATGTATTTTTTTATCTAAGTAGTGTTATTTATTCTTTTTGTTCAGGAGGTATCAAGGTTCCGTTGCCGTGGGCACGAATACTTCCCTCACGACTCTGTCATCGAAGAATATCTAATAAGATGTGGATTTGGTGACTTGATTAAAATCACGTCATACCATGTTGACCCAAAATTTATTCTGGCCTTGCTAGAATGATGGAGGCCGGAGACCCACACATTTCACCTTCCTTTTGGTGAATGCACGATCACACTCTAAGACGTGCATATGTTACTCGGCCTCCCCATAGATGGCACAGCCGTCAACGGCCCCGGTTTTGTAATCAACCAACTATGCAATGATTTGTTGGGCACACCCCTAAGGCTGGAAGCACCTGAGCCAACACATGACGGTAGACCTAGGGGGCAAGGTATTAACCTAAAATACCTTAGGGGTTACTATGACTCTATCGTATTAGACGAGGATTCCCTCCCCTATTACAAGATACTAAAAACTAGGTGTTATTTGATGCTATTGTTCGGTAATTTTTTGTTTCCAGAAAGCACTGGAAACAGTGTAAATATTATGTATCTACCTTTGTTGACTAACATTAACAGAGTGCACGAATATAGTTGGGGTTCAGCTGTCCTGGCCCATCTGTATAGTTCACTCTGCAAAATTGCAAAAAAAGACGCTTTTACATTTTATGGTTGTGCCTATCTCCTTCAGGCTTGAGGTTGGTCGAGAATGCCAACACTAGCTCCAATTAACCGGAACCCCTTTCACATTCCCCTACACATTAAGGTAAACTTATACACTTCCATGCGCCTATGTCCTTTAATGAAATGTTTAGTTGTAACTAATTCATTTCTAACTACATTTTCAGGTGGCCAATTCCGGGAATGAGCTACCATCGAACTCCCAGGAACGCCATAACAGTCTACCGCAACCTACTAGATCACATTGGCCCAGACGACGTAAATTTTCCTAAAACTTCCATAAATATTTCTAACACTTTAAGGCACAATACAATTTCTTATTAAACATTTTTTTCTTGTAGTTTGTCTGGAGGTTATACGAGGGGCTCGACCACCAGCCCAACGCAAATGATGTTGCTGTGTGGACTTCAAAAACGCCCATCATTCGGTTCACCACTGTAGAGATGCATCAGAGCGATCGAGTCAAAGTTCAGTTCATAATGCATCAGGATATTTCGGTGGCTCCTACAAGTTTGGAAAAGTGGCATCTGCGTAGAGTTGACACGCAGTGGGCAGTGGGTGAGTGGACTAACTTTGCAACAGAGATGTGTCAACACTGGGAGAATTGGCACCAGCACGTCTTAACCGACCCCGTTGTAGAAGATGCTATTCCAATGCAACAATATATGAATTAGTTTAGGTCTGTTACAACACCCCAACCATTCTTCTCTCAGCCGACGTATCTAATTGACCCCCGCCAACGTGTGTCTTCCTCGCAGCAGCATACCCAGCAATATGCCCAAAATCATACACCTACCTATACCCAACAACAAGAAGAGCCTTACCCCTACACTAGCATGTCATCTACTCAATCACAACAAGAAAACCCTTACCCCTACCCCATCCCACCTACACCGACACCACCAATGCCTATAGCCCTGACGAGTCTTTCAAACCCACCCCAGCCCACCATAGCCCCATACAAATGAACACCCCATCTTCCTACAACCAAGAACCACAATCTTTCTACAGCCAACAAACCCACCCACTATTCGACTACCAAACCCCACATCAACCACTGAAGCAGTACCAACACCCATCAATGCAACATTTCGGCCAACCATACCGTTTGCAACTAACCCAACCCCCCTTAAAAACTACACAAACATGGGCATGCAGCTGGATTACGGAAGCGCCGTCGGCGGCAACCCCCCGGCTATTGGGGACAGATGCTTTAGAATTTGTCTCATGCGCCGGGGCCATCTCAACAGACGCAAAGACCAGCCACACCTCAACAAACTCGTGGTGGTAGACAAAGATGTCGTGCAAGAGCCCCTGCATGTGGAACCGGTGGACGTTTAGATAGGCACGATCATTGAATTTTTCTTTACCACCGATTATACTAATTATTATCCTTAACATTCTGATGTATTTATGGCTACCCTAATTTTATTTCCAATACATTTTTCATTTCACAAATTAAAAAAAAAAAAAAAAAAATAAAATCAACTGAGGCGCCATCCCAGATGACGCCTCCCCTTTGCAGCATGAAAAAAATTAGGGCATCCCCAAATGGCCTGAGGCGCCATATGGTATGGCTTTTGCCTTTTAACTGAGGCGCCATCCCATATGGCGCCACCCTTTCAATGCATTTCCAAACATAGCCATTTTGGTAAATCTGCTGAAATGTTTGTTTTTTTTTTTGGGATTTTTCTTGAAAAAATGTTATATTCAAAAAAATTCTCAAGATAATATTAAATGTTTTTTTGTCAAAATTATCCCTAAATAATTATTATAAAGAAAGAAAAAATAAAATAAATGTAATAAATAATTAAGGATATTATAGGTAAAATGATAATTATTATATGAAAAGTAATAATATTGATTAACTTTATTGATATACGTAAAAAATAAAAAAATGACATTTAAAAAGAAATGGAGGGAGTACATGTGTAGAAAGCTATTGATAATTCTAAGTAACCTATATTATGAAAAAGTGTGTATTACAATGATCATATGGACTTAATAAGTACTCCCTCCGTCTCATAAAAATTTTCCTATTTGAGCAATGCACGATTCTTAAGAAAATGATTAGAGGTATTGGTTTTAATGAAAAAATTAATATTATTTACTAGAATGTCCTTATTAAATGTAGTTAATAGAGTTGTTGAATAAACTGAAAGCTAGTGAATAGGGGTATAGTAGTGGAAAAATAATACTAACAAATAATGTATTGGTAATGTAAATGGACAATTATTTTGAGACTAAGAAAAAGTGCAAATGAGACACTTTTTATGAGACGGAGGGAGTAACCTATATTATGGAAAAGTGTGTTTAAGTATATATTACAATGATCATATGGACTTAAAGACGAATCTATGAGATATCATCTAGAACCTTAATCATTAAACCTAGGCACATGTCTTAGAGGTTTTCTATTTATTCTCTAGTTATTGCTTTCAATACTATCCTCTTCCTAAGAGCTACTCAAACTATCATCATATTCATTTAGTCAACTCAATGTTGCATAGCCAACACTTTGATCATCTAATTTAAAAGTCATGTTGTTATCCTTTAAAGAATTTATCTTCTGATGATCAATCAATTAATATTTGAAAGATTGTTCTCTGAAGAATAACTTTGATGATTTTCCTTTCAACGTAATGATTTTAAATTGAGGAATAGCTGGAAATAGTTCACAAGGTACAAAGTTACAATTTGTGCAAGAAAATTCATTCGATGAGTATAAGGTTGTATAGAATAACCCTAATTTGTAGTACAAGAATCACAACTCTTATCCCAAATTTTAGATCTTGCAATGGTCTAATCAATAAAGTTGTATATATTATCTATGTCTCTCTGATCTATTTACAAAACTTGAATACAAAAACATATATTTGTGAGAATCAACTTTGAGAAACAATAAAAAAAGAATTTTCACAAACAAGCATTTAGAAAAAAACCATGCCTACTAAAAAAGAAAGAAATAATTACTCAAGTCATTAAGTTATTACATTGTACACACAATTTCAATTGAAAGCTAAAATACTTGTATTTGTTTTAAAATTTTCTTACATCCTCTGTTGAGTGATATTTATAAACATAAATATTTTTTTTTATTGATTGTATTTTCCTCAAAGGATTAAGTTGTAGCCACATTCTTTAAGAATACAAAGAGCTTAAGTTATAGCCATTTCTTTGTGTATGAAAAATCTAAGGTATAAATCAATTAGACTAGAGGGTACGTTAGTGAATTTTTAATTAGTGAAAATTTCAAGTGAGTTATAGTCAATTCTGAGGTGAACTAGGATAGATTCCATGTATCTATCTCTCTTCCATTATCTCTTTACCTTCAACATTTTAGTTTGAATTGGTTTTAATATTAAATATTTAAATTTTTTTTTCAAACTCCATTACAATTCAAGCCTCTGTTTCTTATGTTTTCATCACCTTCAAGAGCATGGCTAACCATTCTCACATGCCATATTTTATTTTAGAGGCTGTTTTCCTTTCATCTTAGTCTCTAATCCTAATTTGATGATATCCACTCTTAAAATCAATTTTGGAAACATACACAAGCACTATAAAATTCATCCAAAAATTTTTTTTAATCTAGGAACAAAATGTTTATACTTTACTGTGTGATATTATTAATAGCTCCACACTGAGTACACATCATCCAAGTTACATCTTACACTTGTACAAGAATAAAAAGGATTGAACATGTACTTAGGCTTTCTTTCATCCAACCTTTTTCCATCAAGTGTTCAACTTGCAGTTGATTTCATTGATCTATTTGGGATTGCTATAATATGCTGGTTTATTGGGCAATAAAACACCAAGAATGAGATCAATTTGATGTTATATACCTCTTAAAGGAGGTATACCACAAGGGACCTCTTTTGAAAAGACATTCCTTCTTAAAGTCAACATCGATCCTCCCAAGTGTAGACATTATGTTACATTTGACACATGTAAACACATAAAAAAAGGAAATAAAGACATAACACAACCCAATATCACCAATACTCTATATCGTCTACTCGTCATCCTTGTGGATCTATGTGCTTGCAGATACAACTATGTGTAATCGTTAAATGTTCACGACGATTTTGATGATGACAACACAATATGTCAAATGGAAATATTTAAAATCTTATTCTGTCAAGAAGAAGCGATAATCTAGATGATCTTTGTGAGATCAAGATATCAAGGCAAATTTAATGATGAGAACGCCTAATGTCAAACAGCATTCAGTGAAGTCCCTGATGATCTCTAGTCCAGTAAACCCTAATGATGACGTCTATTAAAGAAGTTATATCAAGTCTTACTAGGTAGAAGAATCAAGTCCCATATGAATGTGTCATACCCTAATTTTTACCCCTAAGATTCCAACTCATTTGCATCATTTACATAACATCAAGCATCTCACGTGTGTGCCTTTTATGCATTACTAATCCCATTGAAAATACAAAAATTTGTGCCTTGCTTGCTTTGTCTACAAGTTATGCTTTTTTTCATCAAGCAATTCAAGCAGATGATCAAACAAGGATTGGTGTGATCTCCAACTTCCCAAGCTCCAAATTCATCAACATGATCAATAGTTTCCCTTCATCAACAATCAAGTTTGAGTTCACATCAATTCAAGTTCATCAAGCCCAAGTACATCTAGTACTCCATGTAACGCCCCAGTTTTGTTAGATTTATTTAATCGAGTCGATTTAATTATTTCTATTATTATATTTTTTATTCTTGACTTTTATTATATAATATATTATTTTTCATTGTTGTTATGTTTTATCGCGTTTTGGGAACGTTTGCGAGATATTTGAGTGTAAGGGTAATTTGGTCATTTCACTTTATTTTTCTTAAGTTAGTAAAAATAGAAAGAGAGAAAAATAGAGAGAAAGAAAAAGAGAAGAAGGAAAAGGGATAGAAAAGAGAATGAAAGAAGAAAAAGAGAGAAAAACTTGGAAAGGAAGAAATCTAATCAACCGACTTTTCAAACACGACTAAATCGGGTAAGGGTGCGAAACTCAATTATCTTATACTTGTGTATGATTATGTATGTATGTATTTGTTTGTTGTTGAGTTGAAATTGGATATAGAGCAAAAACCATAATATGTTGAAATTGTTAGAATTCGATTAAACTGTGTTGGAAATCATGTTTTCAGGTTCCTTATGGTTGATACATGTTAGATATATGTTATTGTGCAATCTATTGGTAATTTTATGGTGTTTAGGTGAGATTTGGGAGTGGAAGTGGTAGAATTTCGCAGCAGAAATTTTACAGAAAAATTTTGGGTTTCCTCTGCCGTTACGCGTATCAGGCATGTCCATACGCATATTGGGTTGGGCAATACGCGTATGGCAGGTGCAATGGAGGGCAATACGCGTAATGAAAACCATTTTTCTCGGCCATCTGCTGAAACGCGTAATGGTACGCGTATGACGTTGGGCAATACGCGTATGGCTCAGGGCAATACGCGTATGGCCAGCAAGGGTGCAGAATGTTGTGTTTTCGCGATTCCTTTCTTTTTACTTCCATAACTTGTGTTCCGATTATCCGTTTTGAACATTCTTGGTATCGTTGGAAAGCTAATAAAATGTTCTTTCTTATTAAAATGGTTTTGAGATTGTTGGCCGATTTAATTATGTCGGGAATTTGGAAATGTGTCATTTTGTCGACTTTTACCGTCGTAATTGTGTGTAATTGATGTGTATCATGCAATGTGCTTTTGATATGGATATCGTATGACTTGTGTGATGTTATATGATGTAATTGTATGTGATGAAATGTTGTGAAGGTGATTTGTGGCCTAAGGGAAAGAAAATGCATTGTGTTGCATTTGATTATATATGCATGATTATGGATGTGTATATGTGTGCATTTGAATGTCATGAGTCATTGTATGCCAAGCATCATGATATGCATTCTTGTGATGTCGTGTGCCCTAGTGGGTGTGAGCGACGAAACGATTCCAGAGGGAATCCGCTATAACATCGTGTGCCTTATACAAAGAGGTGTGAGCGATGATTATGGACGATCGTGTGCCTTATACAAAGAGGTGTGAGCGATCGGGTCGTGTGCCTTATACAAAGAGGTGTGAGCGATCCATAAACGTCGTGTGCCTTATACAAAGAGGTGTGAGCGACGGGGAACATCATTTTCCCGATGAGGAGTTACACTAAGTAACAAGCGATGGTTCCAATAGTTCCTGAGTGAACCAATGATGAGATTGACGGATGGATGGTACCGCATTTGCATAGAGTCGTTGTGTCGGTCTCTTTTCATTTGTATAAATCATGAATGGATTGATTTTGTGTGGAATTATGAATGGAATTGATGAATTGATATATATATATATATATATATATATATATATATATATATATATATATGTTGGTGATAAATGTATTGTGCATGGTTGATATACCTTGGTGATGGATATATGAGATATGCATCGTGTTGTTTTGTCTTTGAATTCTGGTGTAAGTTGTGGTGAGAATATTTTACATGTGTATTTCTGTGTTATTATATAATTGTATGCAATTATATTATGATTGTGTTTCTCACCCTTCTGCTGTTTTGAATGCTCTATGAGGCATTGCAGATTAGATGCTGGAGGTCTTTTTGTGAAGCTCAGGTCTTCATTCTTTTGTCGGTCGGCTCTGATATGTAGCACCGGGTGGTCGGGGAGATCGTTTGTGATTTATGTGTATATGTATATATATATATATATATCTTTTGGATTGTACATGTATGACTCTGTATATGACAGACAAACTTTTTATGTTATATATATATATGAGATTCAGTTGCAGATTTTCTGCTTTTATTCTGTATCTGAATTATGGGTATTAGGAACTAAGTTCCTTTGTTATTTGCTACCTGATTGTTGCATATCTTTATGAGCAGGTTTCTGTGTTTTGTTTCAATTGATGTGACGCCTCAGTCTATGCCGTGAATGTTTTCATTATACTCTGATTATTTGTTATCGTTTTATTTAGTTGGGGGTATAGATTGGGGGTGTTACATTAAGTGGTATCAGAGCCAGTCCGCGTCAGTTTATGTTAGTCTGTGCCAGTCCTTGTTGGTCTTTGTGTTTTGGTGAGCTGTTTGTTTAACCATAGTTGCTGTTATTGGAAATGAACAGAATATGGCTGGTAGGAATGATGCTGCTTTGTCTGCTGCTGTGCAAGCTATGGCTCGGGCTGTGCAGGGTGCACCTAATGCTGTGGGAATTATGAGTTCAGGAAGAACAAACTGTCTGTCTTCAAAGGGAGACATGATCCTGATGGTGCACAGATTTGGCTTAAGGAGATTGAAAGAATCTTTCGAGTAATGGACTGTGCTGAGGAACATAAGGTGAGACTGGGTACTCACATGTTGCAGGAGGAGGCTGATGATTGGTGGGTTAGTACGCGTTATGTGTGGGAAGCTACAGGTGAAGTTGTCACTTGGGCTTTGTTTAGCAGGGAGTTTTTGAGGAAGTATTTTCCTGAAGATGTGAGAGGAAAGAAAGAGATAGAGTTCTTGGAGTTAAAACAAGGTAACATGTCTGTTGTTGATTACACTGCTAGGTTTGTGGAGCTTGTTCAGTTTTATCCACATTATGCTGAAGCAACTGCAGAGTTTTCCAAGTGTGTGAAGTTTGAGAACAGATTGCGTCCTGAGATCAAGAAGGCAATCGGTTATCAAAGGATTAAAAGGTTTTCTGATTTGGTGGATTGTTGTAGAATTTATGAGGAAGATAGCAAAGCTCGTTCTACTCACTATAAGAGTGTGAATGAAAGGAAAGGGAAGCAACCGTTTCGTGGTGGTCCTTATGTGACACCAGCTGACAAAGGTAAGCAAAGGGGTAATTTTGAGAAAAGGCCAAGTGGGGGAGGTATGTCTAATCCTCTGAGATGTTATAGGTGTGGTGACTTAGGACATCGTCAGTTTGAATGTAGGAAGGATATGAGGAAGTGTTCCAATTGTGGAGGTCTAGGACATGTTGCAGCTGATTGTAAGAAGAATGTGGTGAAGTGTTTCAACTGTGGTGAACCTGGTCATATTAGTACGAAGTGTCCGAAACCAAAGCAAGCTCAGGCTGGAGGGAAAGTTTTTGCATTGGCAGGGACTCAGACTACTAGTGCAGACTGTCTGATCAGAGGTACTTGTTTTATTAATAGTACGCCTTTAGTTGCTATTATTGATATCGGAGCGACTCATTCGTTTATTTCGTCTGAGTGCGCGAAGCGTTTGAACCTTTTGTTGTCTTTGATGGGTGGAGAAATGGTTATTGATACTCCAGCAATGGGGTAAGTAACTACTTCTTTGGTTTGTTTAAGTTGTCCTTTGACCATTTATGGTAAAGATTTTGAGATGGACTTGGTGTGTTTACCGTTGGAGGGTTTAGATGTGGTTCTGGGAATGAATTGGTTGCAGTTCAATCGGGTTCATATTGATTGTTATCATAAGCTGGTAAGATTTCCTTCTCTTGAAGAAGACGAGGAATCGAGTTTCTTATCTACCAAAGAGTTGAAGAAACTTTTGGCGGATGAAGCTCAGTTGTTCGGGTTGTTTGCATCGTTGACTGTGGAGAGTCAAGTTGTACTTGATGTGTTTCCAGTTGTGTGTGATTTTCCAGAGGTGTTTCCAGAGGATATTTCAAATGTGCCGTCAGAGAGAGAGGTGGAGTTTTCTATAGATCTAGTTTCTGGTACTAGACCTGTGTCTATGGCACCATATCGTATGTCGGCATCTGAGTTGGTCGAGTTAAAGAAGCAGTTGAATGAATTGTTAGAAAAGAGGTTTGTGAGGCCGAGTGTATCGCCTTGGGGTGCTCCAGTTCTTTTGGTGAAAAAGAAAGATGGAAGTATGCGATTGTGTATTGATTATCGCCAACTAAATAAGGTGACAATTAAGAATAAGTATCCTCTTCCGAGAATTGATGACTTGATGGACCAGTTGGTAGGTGCGTGTGTGTTTAGTAAAATTGATTTGAGGTCAGGTTATCATCATATTAGAGTGAAAGAGGAAGATATTCAGAAGACAGCTTTTAGGACACGATACGATCATTACGAATATTCTATGATGTCGTTCGGGGTTTCTAATGCGCCGGGTGTGTTTATGGAGTATATGAATCGTATTTTCCATGAGCATTTGGATCGATTTGTTGTTGTGTTTATTGATGATATCTTGATTTATTCTAAGTCCCGGGAGGAACATGCGGAGCGTTTGCGTGTTGTGTTGCAAATTTTGAAGGAGAAGAGACTTTTTGCTAAGTTGTCCAAGTGTGAGTTCTGGTTGTCAGAAGTGAGTTTTCTTGGGCATGTGATTTCAGGTAATGGTATTGTTGTGGATCCATCTAAAATAGATGCAGTTCTACAATGGGAGGCTCCTAGATCTGTTACTGAAATTAGAAGCTTTTTGGGTTTAGCTGGTTATTATCGAAGGTTCATTGAAGGTTTTTCCAAGTTAGCACTTCCTTTGACCTAGTTGACTTGTAAAGGTAAAGCATTCATTTGGGATATTCAGTGTGAGGAAAGTTTTAGTGAGCTGAAGAGAAGATTGACTACAGCTCCGATTTTGGTCTTACCGAATCCTATTGAACTGTTTGTGGTGTATTGTGATGCGTCTTTGATTGGTTTAGGTGGAGTGTTGATGCAAGAAGGTAAGGTTGTGGCTTATGCTTCGAGGCAATTGAGGATTCATGAGAAAAATTACCCTACTCATGATTTGGAATTAGCGGCAGTGGTTTTTGTATTGAAATTTTGGAGGCATTATCTCTATGGTGTGAGATTCGAAGTCTTTAGTGATCATAAGAGTTTGAAATACTTGTTTGATCAGAAAGAGTTGAATATGAGGCAATGGAGATGGTTGGAATTTTTGAAGGACTACGATTTTAGCTTGAATTACCATCCTGGTAAAGCTAATGTGGTAGCCGATGCGTTGAGTTGGAAGTCTTTGCATATGTCCGCTTTGATGGTTAAAGAGTGGGAACTTTTGGAAGCATTTAAAGATTTGAGTTTGGTGTGTGAATTGACATCTGACAGCGTGAGGCTTGGTATGTTAAAGGTCACTAATGATTTTCTATTGACTGTTAGCGAGAAACAGAAGTTGGATGTGAAATTTGTTGACTTGATGACGGTTGGAGATCAAAGTGTGAATGGTGACTTTAAAGTGGATGATAAGGGTGTTTTGAGATTTCGTGGTAGAATTTGTATTCCTGATGATTCGGACTTGAAAATGATGATTTTAGAGGAAGGGCATCGGAGTAATTTGAGTATACATCCGGGAGCTAATAAGATGTATCAAGATTTGAAGAAGATCTTTTGGTGGTCTGGATTGAAGAGGGATGTGGCTCAGTTTGTTTATGCGTGTTTGACGTGTCAGAAGTCTAAGGTAGAACATCAGAAGCCTAGTGGATTGTTGCAACCGTTGGATATTCCCGAGTGGAAATGGGACAACATTTCTATGGATTTTGTGACAGGGTTGCCGAATACACAGAGGGGACATAATGCCATTTGGGTGATTGTGGATAGGCTAACTAAATCGGCGCATTTCATTCCGATTGACATCAGTTTTTCTTTGGAGAAGTTGGCTGAGATTTATATCAGTGTGATTGTGAAATTGCATGGTGTTCCGTTGAGTATTGTTTCAGATCGAGATCCGAGGTTTACTTCTAGATTTTGGGAAAGTTTGCAAAAGGCGTTAGGTTCCAAGTTGAGATTGAGTTCGGCTTATCATCCGCAGACGGATGGTCAGACCGAGAGAACTATTCAGTCGTTGGAAGATTTGCTGCGAGCTTGTGTTCTTGAGCAAGGTGGTGCTTGGGATAGTTATCTTGCGTTGGTTGAATTCATGTATAACAACAGTTTCCATTCGAGTATTGGAATGACACCTTTTGAAGCGTTGTATGGAAGAAGATGTCGAACCCCGTTGTGTTGGCATGAATCTGGTGAAAGTTCGGTGGTTGGACTGGAGTTAGTGCAACAGACTACGGACAAGGTGAAACTTATTCGTGAGAAAATGAAGGCTTCTCAGGGTAGGCAAAAGAGTTATCATGATCGAAGGAGGAAAGACCTTGAGTTTCAAGAGGGCGATCATGTATTTTTGAGAGTTACACCGGTGACGGGTGTTGGTCGTGCATTGAAGTCGAAGAAGCTTACTTCTCGGTTTATTGGTCCTTACCAGATATCTGCGAGAGTGGGTGTTGTGGCTTATCGGGTGGCGTTGCCGCCGAGTCTTTCAAATTTGCACGATGTGTTCCATGTTTCACAGCTTCGGAAGTATGTTCCGGATCCGTCGCATGTGATTCCGATGGATGAGGTTAAGGTAAGGGAGAACCTTACGGTTGAGGCATTACCAGTGAGAATTTTGGATCGCGAGTTGAAGCGGTTAAGAGGCAAGGATATTGCGCTTGTGAAAGTAGCGTGGGGAGGCGCTGCTGAGGGCAATCTGACTTGGGAGTTGGAGAGTCGGATGCGGGAGTCGTATTCGGAGTTGTTCGTCTCAGGTAATATTTTCGAGGACGGAAATTTATAAGTGGGGGAGAGTTGTAACGCCCCACTTTTGTTAGATTTATTTAATCGAGTCAATTTAATTATTTCGATTACGATATTATTTTATTCTTTACTTTTATTTGATAATATATTATTTTTCATTGTTGTTATGTTTTATCGCATATTGGGAACGCTTGCGAGATATTTGAGTGTAGGGGTAATTTGGTCATTTCACTTTATTTTTCTTAAGTTAGTAAAAATAGAAAGAGAGAAAAATAGAGAGAAAGAAAAAGAGAAGAAGGAAAAGGGAAAGAAAAGAGAAAGAAAGAAGAAAAAGAGAGAAAAACTTGGAAAGGAAGAAATCTAATCAACCGACTTTTCAAACACGATTAAATTGGGTAAGGGTGTGAAACTCGATTATCTTATACTTGTGTATGATTATGTATGTATGTATTTGTTTGTTGTTGAGTTGAAATTGGATATAGAGCAAAAACCATAATATGTTGAAATTGTTAGAATTCGATTAAATTGTGCCAGAAATCATGTTTTCAGGTTCCTTATGGTTGATACATGTTAGATATATGTTGTTGTGCAATCTATTGGTAATTTTCTGGTGTTTAGGTGAGATTTGGGAGTGGAAGTGGTAGAATTTCGCAGCAGAAATTCTGCAAAAAAATTCAAGGTTTCCTCTGCCGTTACGCGTATCAGGCATGTCCATACGCGTATTGGGTTGGGCAATACGCGTATGGCAGGTGCAATGGAGGGCAATACGCGTAATGAAAACCATTTTTCTCGGCCATCTGCTGAAACACGTAATGGTACGCGTATGAGGTTGGGCAATACGCGTATGGCTAGCAAGGGTGCAGAATGTTGTGTTTTCGCGATTCCTTTTCTTTTTACTTCCATAACTTGTGTTCCGATTATCCGTTTTGAACATTCTTGGTATCGTTGGAAAGCTAATAAAATGTTCTTTCTTATTAAAATGGTTTTGAGATTGTTGGCCGATTTAATTATGTCGGGAATTTGGAAATGTGTCGTTTTGTCGACTTTTACCATCATAATTGTGTGTAATTGATGTGTATCATGCAATGTGCTTTTGATATGGATATCGTATGACTTGTGTGATGTTATATGATGTAATTGCATGTGATGAAATGTTGTAAAGGTGATTTGTGGCCTAAGGGCAAGAAAATGCATTGTGTTGGATTTGATTATATATGCATGATTATGGATGTGTATATGTGTGCATTTGAATGTCATGAGTCATTGTATGCCAAGCATCATGATATGTATTCTTGTGATGTTGTGTGCCCTAGTGGGTGTGAGCGACGAAACGATTCCAGAGGGAATCCGCTATAACATCGTGTGCCTTATACAAAGAGGTGTGAGCGATGATTATGGACGATCGTGTGCCTTATACAAAGAGGTGTGAGCGATCGGGTCGTGTGCCTTATACAAAGAGGTGTGAGCGATCCATAAACATCGTGTGCCTTATACAAAGAGGTGTGAGCGACGGGGAACATCGTTTGCCCGACGGGGAGTTACACTAAGTAACAAGTGATGGTTCCAATAGTTCCTGAGTGAACTAATGATGAGATTGACGGATGGCTGGTACCGCATTTGCATAGAGTCGTTGTGTCGGTCTCTTTGCATTTGCATAAATCATGAATGGATTGATTTTGTGTGGAATTGTGAATGGAATTGATGAATTGATATATATATATATATATATATATATATATATATATATATATATATATGCTGGTGATAAATGTATTGTGCATGGTTGATATACCTTGGTGATGGATATATGAGATATGCATCGTGTTGTTTTGTCTTTGAATTCTGGTGAGAATATTTTACATGTGTATTTCTGTGTTATTATATAATTGTATGCAATTATATTATGATTGTGTTTCTCACCCTTCTGCTGTTTTGAATGCTCTATGAGGCATTGCAGATTAGATGCTGGAGGTCTTTTTGTGAAGCTCGGGTCTTCATGCTTTTGTCTGTCGGCTCTGATATGTAGCACCGGGTGGTCGGGGAGATCGTTTGTGATTTATGTGTATATGTATATATATATCTTTTGGATTGTACATGTATGACTCTGTATATAACAGACAAACTTTTTATGTTATATATATATATGAGATTCAGTTGCAGATTTTCCACTTTTATTCTGTATCTGAATTATGGGTATTAGGAACTAAGTTCCTCTATTATTTGCTACCTGATTGTTGCATATCTTTATGAGCAGGTTTCTGTGTTTTATTTCAATTGATGTGACGCCTCAGGAAGTGTGATTCATTGATAGTTGAAGAATTTGATTTGAATTGCCAAAAAAGTCAATAGATGCTCAAAGTCAAAGTTTGAGTCTTGACATTTTTTGGTCAACCATGGACTTCTCAAGTCAATAATCAAAGAAATGTGCAAGATGTTTAAATTTAATCAAATTGAATCAAGAAAATCATAAAAAAGGATCAAAGTTATCAAAATTGAAGAACTTAGCATTTTTCTAAGTATAAAAATCCATGATCGAATGACCAACTTTCCAAGGCCATAGCTTTTGATTCAAGCATCCAATGGAATCGCTTGAGGGCTCTACTTAAAGATGGTATTTGATACTATAAGTTGATGAAAATTACAAGCAAAAAGTTTTCTTGAAGTGGAAGTTATTGATGATTAAAGTTAGGGTTTCAAGTTGTTGCAAAATCTAAACACTTAGAATTTTTTCTAAGTTTTTAACCTTGTCAAGTACATGAATTTGTGGATTCTTTGTGAACAATTCAAGCCATCACTTTTGATGCTTGAGGGCTGAAATTAAAGATCACATTTCATACTTCATCTTAGTGGAAAATTTGGTCCAAAAAGCTTTTACCAATTGAGAGATATTGATAATCAAAGTTGAGGTTTCATTCATGGTGACCAATTACAAATGAACCAAAATTTTTCTAAGTTATGGGTCAGTTTAGTTCACACGAATTTGGAGTTACTTTTGGGCACTTTTCAAGCACCTTTTCAGGTTGTGATCAACATGAAACTTGTTTCTTTCCATGAGATCTTCAGATTGGTACCAAATCCATGGGAGATTGATCTTCATACAAAGGGTAAAAACTTGATCCAATGTGCCACCTTGAAGTACTTTGTGCATAATGTAAAAAGTTAATTTTGATCAAAGAGCCTTCCAGAAGTTAAGGGATTGTTCTAAGCATCAAAGGCAACTTGTGAAATCTGAGAAACATGCCAAGAGAAAGTCAACTAGAAGCCACACTAAAGCAGAAAGCAAGATGTACCTTTCAACACCTTTTTGGACAAGATCAAAGATACATTGAACAATGCTAACAACCATTGATCTTAATCTGAATCATTTCACTATAAAAGGAGGCCTTAATTCATTGTTTCTCATCAACAAAAAGCATCAAAAGCTATCAGAAACAAAGAAAGCATTTTCAAAAACTCCATTGTTGTCCATTAAGCCAAAACTTCGAATCTCACCACTCTTCCATTTTCCATCCATTTTTCCACCATAAACACGTTCCAAACACCATATATAAACTTCTGTATGCATTGAACATGATCTGAAACACCTTAAACTCCATAACCACATTTCACTTTCTTCACTTGCAAGTGGATTTGGGAAGAATAATTTGGAAGGTTTCAAGGCAAAGTAAACGTACTATTACACTCCTAGAGGTGCAAGGAAGCTAAAGGCATCAATATTTTACATCTGGAAGTTCTTTAGAAGGTGCATTGGACACACTTCAATAGGTAAACTTTCTTGATTTCGAACTCTCTTTAAGGCATCATTTTTATCCATTCAAGTTACCATTTTTCTTTCCTTGACATGTTGAGTGAAAGCCCCATGAAAATAGGCATTGGTTGATCATGTATAACATTTAATTTTTGTTTAAAGATTTAGGGTTCATCTGGTTTTGTCCAAAATTTGTGAGTTTGAGATAAAATAAATAAAAACTAATGTTATATTTGGATTCCTCATGAAATTCTAATCAAGATGCTATATCCACATTCCTTTGTTGGTTCAAAAATGGAAAAGTTGCATTTTTTTTGAAAAAAATATAGTTAAAGTAATAGACATGAGGAAGAAGATGAAGTTTTCATTTATTTAAATTTAAATTTTCATATTTATATTATTTGGCGTGTAATCTTTATAGAAGGCGCGCGTTGGCCTAGTGGTTGTTGTGTTGGTCTTGGCGTATGCAATGTGGAGGGCGTGGGTTCAATCCCTAGCTCCCTCATTTTGGTTATTTTCTCTCTCTTTTTCCTTTATTTTCTTCCTTTCCTTCTTTCTCTTTTATTTTTATTTTATTTTGTTCTTCTTTTATTGTTTATTTCTTTTATTTTTCTTTTAATTATTTATTTATTTCATTTTCTATTTAATTATTTATTTCCTTAACTTTATTTTTTATTTTAACTTTTAAATTTAAATAACATTTTTTAATTGCTTATTTTATATTTTTTAACAAAAAAAAACTAAAAATGTTTAATCCTTTCACTTAATTATTTATCTTATTATTTCATATTAAAAAAATCTAAAAAAATACTTATGCTTTTATTTATTTATTCTTAGGATTTTCTATTTATTTATTTAAGCATGAACTTTGATATTTTCTAAATATTTTGATTAATTTGTACATTGTTGTTGATCTTATTTTTGACCTAACCTTGGATAAAAGTCCATGTTTGTTTCAAATGCTTCATGCTTGATTTTTGAATGAATCCATGTCTCCTACTTCTTTTGATTTCATTCATGATAGTTGGTTGTGTAATACTTTGTCTAAAATTCACTTTGCCATGAGTATGTTTGTTTGAAACTTGTGATTGGTGACTTTTCTTGATGAATGTTTTTACCATGATACTTGATGCTTCCTTTGGTTACTCTTTGATGCTTTTTCCTTGATTAATTCTTGATGACCATGATGCTTTGCCATGTGTTGTTGATTTCATTTGTTGTTGATGCTTGATTATTACATGATTTTTTGCCATGTGCTTATTAATTTCATTTAACTTGACTACATGATGTTTTTCCATGTGTCTTTTGATTTCATTTTTGTTGACACTTGTGATCTCAATCCAAGGGAAAAGGAACGTGTATGTTGACTATTTGTCACATGCTTGTTTGGTATGAATCCCACTATCATTTCCATTCCATCTTACAATCCCACTTACAACTAATTAAACATTTTCTCTCGCCCCCGTGCGATCGAGACCTTTTTCCTACTCGTAGTTCTCCGAACTACGATTGTTCTGACTTCTTATTAAGGATATGTAGGCATAGGATTGCGAGATCTTGGCGAGCTACCTTTTTTTTCTTCTTTTTTTTCCTTTTCAATAAGACAAATAAAACATTTCCCATATTTTCCCAATCAATAGCAAACAACTTTAGCCAAAAACACATATATTTCAAGAGGTTCCTATAGAGTACTACAGATACTTAGAGTGCTAGTACTTTCCCTTAGTATAATCAACCCCGTACCTTTAATCTCTTATTTGCTTGGCCTTTAGTCTTACCTTTAGCCTTGCATATTACTTTAGGGTTTATTTGATCTTTTCCCCTTCCCTTGGATAAATTAAAGTTCGGTGGTGACATCTTTGTTTTGCGAGTCAAGTTAACTAATAGCCTGGTCTCCGATTCTCACCGCGACTGAAATGGCAACTCCACTGGGGAACGCTGTTGAGGGTTAAGCCTAACTTGTTATATTTGTGTTTCTATTATTGTTTGCTTGTATTGTTTGGGCATCTTCTGTTTTTTAGGGCGATGATCTATGTGAGTAAGATAAGTCCTAATCCGGACTTGAGTGTACAATAAGATAGGAGGGCAGTATAGTTAAGTTGGCTTAGGTGGAGTAATCTTAAATAAGCTGACTTGATAATCCCCAACTCAGTGGAGGCCCCTTTGAAGTAGTTTTTGTTAAACGAGTAATCGTGAAAGCATTGTTATCTTCAACTTGAGAGCCTGAGAATCTGAGGACCTTAGTATCCCATTTACCCCACTTGGCCTTTTAGGATGTAGAGCGGTGGCTATGAAGGTGTAAACTTGAATTGTTCGATACACGATACTACACTCAGACGAGGTTCTCTTGACAATATTACTGATTCTCGAGTAATCGGTGTGCTAGTAATATCCAAAGGAGGATCGATGACTCTGGGAACCTTGTTAAAACCCGTTGTGCAGGTACTTCACCCCTAGTACACACCCTATGGTTAATTCTTCACCCAAACTCCATGGTTGTGATCCTGAATCTTTGATCGTGTTACCTGCGATCTGCATCCCGTTTCATGACATTGCATATCATTTTCATCCTTTGCATGATTCATTGCATACATCCAGTTTGTCCAGCAACTCATTCCCGCTGTCTCTATCTTCCAGCGTCATCTATCAGTTGTCAAGCTGATTCCTCATCACTAATACAGGACTAGAGCTAATTTTAGACGCAGAATGCCAGAGCAAGAACAACACAACGTAGAGATCAGAATGTAGATTGATGATCTGAAGTCAGGCATGACTAAGCTTACTGAGATGCTCCAAGTCTTGATTACCAGAGGGGAACAACCTCAAAGAGCTGTCATCCAGGAGGTTTTAGGTGTTGTTACTGATCCTCAACCTGTTTAGATGCCACCTTTTACTTGGCCAGAGTGTAGTTTACCCCATAACTACTCTCCACCTACTGCTACTACTGCTATGATTGGACAAGTATTTCAAGCTCTTGTTTTCTCTGAGCCCAGACCTGTGGTTCATACTATTGCCCAGATTTCCCGAGCTCCCTTTGAGATCCTCTCTATGAGTACAATGCTGCTAGTGCTCAAGGTGAAGATCGTGAGGATTTTGTTGAACCCGAAGAGGTCTATGAACAGTTTCAGACTATAGACAAGAGACTCAGAGTCGTGGAAGGTAATGATTTCTTCAGTGTTATGCAGACAACATGTGCCTTGTTTCTGACCTTGTCATGCCTGCCAAATTTAAAATTCTTGAGTTTGTGAAATACAAAGGTAATTCCTGTCCAAGAGCTCATCTGGTTATGTACTTCAGAAAAATGGCTGCTTATCCCAACAATAAAAAGTTGCTTATCCACTGCTTTCAAGATAGCTTGAGTGGAACTTCACTTAAGTGGTACATGAACCTTGAAAAGAACGGTATCCAATGCTTCTAGGATCTTGCTAATGCCTTCATGAAGCAGTACAAGTACAATCTTGACATGGCTCTCGGCCTTCGTCAACTTCAGAATATTTCTCAGAATGAGAGAGAATCTTTCAAGGAGTATGCTCAACGCTGGAGATAACTAGCTTCCCAAGTTGAACCCCCTCTGGCAGAGAAGGAACTCTCAAGGATGTTCATGGACACCTTGTCTCCCTTTTATTGGGAAAAGATGATTGGTAGTGTTTCCTCCAACTTCACAGATTTGGTGACCATTGGCTAAAGACTCGAAGGTGTCAAGAATGGTAAAGTGTCTAAAGCGGCTGAATCTTCTAATTGTGCGAAGAAATCCTATGGGTACTTCCAGAAGAAAAAAGAAGACACAACCAATGATGTCTATACTGATGAGAGAATACCTCGTCATAGGCATCCGTATGCTAATCATGTTGTTGTCACTGCTGCTACTACCCTGGTTGCTGCTCAACCAGTTCGAGCTCCTCAACGTCCGGTAGTTGGGCAAAACCAGAACCGCAATAGGACTCACTTTTATCCTATTGCCATGACTTACACTGAACTGTACCCTGCTATGGTCCAAAAAGGCTGGATTACCACTAGGACCCTACGTCCTCCTCCAGATCCTCTTCCAGCTGGTTTCAGGTCTGACCTCCATTGTGCATTCCATCAAGGTGCCGTAGGCCATGATTTGGAAAATTGCTATGCACTGAAGGCTAGAGTGTGTGATTTGATCAAAGACAGGATCCTCACTTTCCATGATGTTGCTCTTAATATCGAAGACAATCCTCTGCCAGGGCATAAGAAGTGAAGCTTCAGTCAACTTCAGCCAAGCTACCCTCTTAAAGCCAGTGTTTTAGACGGGCCAGCTCACTCCTGCTGCTGATTAATCACTAGGCCATGTTTCTTTCTGCTTGCATTTTCCTTTATCTGTATTAGCTGTTTATTTTCAAATTATGTTTGTACTTTCATGCTAATGAAATACGTATTGAAATATTTTGTTCAGTTCATTTTTGTCTGTTATTTACATCATTATGCTTTCTCTTTCAAAAAATATATACCTCTTGTCCACTTTCTTTTGATTATGCAAAGATTGGAGGGAGGATGATGAAAACGTAATACCCATAACTGCTGTTGATATGCTTTCAAATAAAAACTTTGCTGACGATGTAAGACATTGTTTCAATTTCCTAAACACTGGAGAAATAAGGAAGTTATCCCCTTGTCAACCCCTTCGAGCCTAGAAGTTGGAGTTTCCTTATGTACAAACAACCATAATCTTAACCTTGGGATGCGTAGTTCTTAGTTAACTTGGTTGTGCATTCATGCAAGACACCTTTCAATAAAGCTTGCATTCGCAAACTTTTCTTCGCACACAGCAAGCGAGTGTCGAAGATGTCTTTCAAGCCACTGTTGGTTCACTGTAAACATTGAGCCAGGCATTCACTTTCTTTCTCAAAAATAAAAATCAAAATAAAAGGCCCACTAAGTCAAAACCTATGAAGGAAACTTAGGAAAAAAACTGGGGCATCCCGCTGACTGTAAGCTTAAAAAAACAGTTTAGGCAAAAGGTAGGGATAACAAAAGGAAAAGATCTTTTAAATCCTCACCATGAAAGTCCTCAATGAAAAAAAAAACTAAATATTGTAAGGAAGCAGTGACTACCCTCACAAGGGTCCCTTGACTTCTGAACCATCATCATTACTATCATTAGTGCAACTTCCCAACCTCTGGGAACCTGAGCACATAGTCTGAGTTAACTGAGCGTAAGACTGAAGATCATCATGAAGATTGGGTGGGTATAAATAAACTTTGAGCCTTTATCCTTTGTTTCATAAACCGTGAACCAGGCCACGTTACAATCCTCAAAAGACCTAACTGTAGCAAGGTTATTTTGAAAGCATACTACAACAAGGTTGCGTAAACTGACTCCAGAAAGGATTTTTGATAATCATTTGTTTTGTTACCATACCTTTGCTTTACCTTTCACTTTAAATGTCTTAAATCACTGTGTTTTGACCAGTGATTCATATGTTTTATATCATTCCAACAATGATTTTGATTTCAAAAGTTGCATGAGCTTTGAGTTAATATTACCATGTTTGAATGAATACTTTTGTTTGTAAACTAGCTTTCCTCTCAAGGAATTTTCAAACAATTAAGAAACTTGGTCACTGATCCTATCAAGGGAAAGTTCCTTCTAGATCCTGTTTGAGAATCAGTTCAAGATTTGTTGTTCAGTGCAAATTCTTCTCAAAATTGATTTATCCAGAAGATCTTTCAAGACTCATACTGGGGCAAGCCTTCCAAGCGCTTAGTAAAACATTCATTTCCCGAATCAGTCAAGCTGAAGCAATGATTAGTTCATCTACAACAGTCAGCTAATCTGGGGCAACTTACTTAGAGAATCCCCAAGCAGCTCTTCATCCTTCCTCCAAGGATCATCAACTTGATACAATTTACCAGTGTGGCAGAGATGTGTCCAGTAGCAGCATCTTTAGTCCCCAAGCAGAATGCAAGTGATCTCCGTGTTGAGGAATCAGTCTTTCAATCTTGTTTTCTCCCCAAAAGAGTCGAGCCATGTTGTCAGCATCTGCATTAATCTGCATTTGATCATACATCATAGCAAATTTATATACATATGCATAACAAGAGTGTTTCATCCTCATTTTTATTCTCCAGAGGTCGTGTTGCTATCCACGTCTTACCTTGTGGTCAAAGTCCAACTTATTTGGCACCTACCAGATGAATACTTTCATGTCTTATTTGACGTTCCACCAGGTTTGACTTTCCCTATCTAATTGCTCTTCCGTACATGTCTTATATGTTCTGATGAATTTCCAGAACACTCTTTTGTGTTATCTAATGTATTTCCTGAATTCTTTTACTTTCTATCCGAGGTGTTACCGGGTGTGTTTGTCTCTCTAATGTATTTCCCAGATTGAATCTTTGGTTATGACGTGCTCCCAAAACTCTCTTTTTGTGTTATTTGATGTATTTCTAGATATTCCTTTGTGATTCTGATGCCTTTCCAGAATTCGTTTTCACTCTCTGATTTGTTTCTAGAATGAGTCTTTTTATCTAACGTATTTCCATAAATCTCTTTTGTGTTATCTGATGTGTTTCCAGATATTCCCTTTTGTGATTCTGATGCACTTCCATAATTCGTTTTTCATTCTCTGGTGAATTTCTGAATCATTCCTTTATTTATCTGATGTTTTCCTAGATATTCCTTGGTAATTTTTTCTAGATATTCCTTTGTGATTCTGATGCGCTTCCAGAATTTGTTTTTCACCCTCCGATGAAATTCTAGAGTACTTATTTCGTCTCTCTCTAACGTATTTCCAGAT
The DNA here is from genome assembly GCA_022829125.1 of Lathyrus tuberosus. NCBI lineage: Eukaryota > Viridiplantae > Streptophyta > Magnoliopsida > Fabales > Fabaceae > Lathyrus > Lathyrus tuberosus. Next base: position 4,560,071 of record JALAZF010000406.1, read on the forward strand.
TGAGTATGCTCTTCTGATGTTTTTTCCAGAACCCCTTTTGCTTATCTGATGTTCTTCTGGATATGAATTTTGCTTATTTGATGTTCTTCCAGATATGTCTTTAAATCCTTTTCCCGTACATTTAAAGTTTTTCTGAATGTTTCGGACGTGGCTTCATGATCTTTGTTTTCATCTAATTATATTCTGGATGTTTTCAATTTATCTCTAATTATGGTTAGCAGCTGCTAAATGTCTTCAAGTCTGTTTCCTTTCTTCATCCAAAGCTTTTTCTGGATGTGTTCCAGGATTCATTCAATGTTTTTCTGAATTTCTCTGATGTTTGTTCCAATATCTCTAATGTTTGATTACGTTCCAGAGTTTATTCAATGTTTTCCTGAATATCTCTGATGATTGCTTGAATGCCTCTGATATATCTTCAGATTGATTTCTCGTTCATCCAACGCTTTTCTAGATGTACCCGATATGTTTTCCAGATTTCATTCAATGCTCTTCTGGATGTCTCTGATGATTATCTATGTTGTCTTCCAAAGTTTCATTCAACGCTCTCCTAAATGTCCCTGTTGTATCCTCAGATTTGGTCTCATTCCACATCTAATGTTTTTTTAGATGTTTCTGATGTGTTTTCAGAGTGTGGTACTTTTTGCATCTGATGCCTTCCTAGATGTTTATATCTCTGTCCCAGAGTTTACCCCTCTCTTTCCAAGTATTACTGGATACTCTTTGTCACTTTGATGAATTTCCACAGTATCTTGTATTCCTTAGCTGTGTCTCTTCGAGATCTATTACACATTCTTCAGTAGTGATGATATCTTCCCTAGTTGGTTAGCTTTGTTGTTATTCCCCTATGGTGTTCCCTTTGTTCACTACTTGGTTTCTCTAGCAGTAGTTTGCCTCTTGGGTATCATTTCCCCGCAGAACTCAGAGTCCTGCATTCATATCATATCATATCATATAATTTTTTGTGGAATCTTAGGGGCCAAAATTGTGCATTTTTGTATTTAAATCTCTCCAATTTTATCGAGACAAAGATTTCAATCTTCATATCTCCAGATAGAAGAAACTTAAATAGGGGCATCTGTCACACACTAATTTTTACCCCTAAGATCCCACCTCATTTGTACCATTTGCATAACATCAAGCATCTTATGTGTGTGTCTTTTATGCATTACTAATCCCATTGAAAATACAAAAATTTGTGCCTTGCTTGGTTTGTCTACAAGTTACGGTTTTTTCATCAAGCAATTCAAGTAGATGATCAAACAAGGATTGGTGTGATCCTCAACTTCCCAAGCTCCTAATTAATCTAACATGATCAAGAGTTTCCCTTCATCAACAATCAAGTTTGAGTTCACATCAATTCAAGTTCATCAAGCCCAAGTTCATCTGGTACTCCAAATTAGGGTTTTTGACCAACGACAGTTTGGTGTTGACTTTTTCATCAAAACATGATCTCTTGCCTCAAAACATGATTTAAGGGTTTCAAATACATCTTGGTGGTCCATTTACGTGATCCAATTAGCTCAAGAAGTGTGATTCATTGATAGTTGAAGAATTTGATTCAAATTGCCAAAAAGGTCAATAGATGCTCAAAGTCAAAGTTTGACTTTTGACATTTTTTGGTCAACCATGGACTCCTCAAGTCAATAATCAAAGAAATGTGCAAGACGTTTGATTTTAATCAAGTTGAATCATGAAAATCACAAAAAAAGGACCGAAGTTGTCAAAATTGAAGAACTTAGAATTTTTCTAAGTATAAAAATCCATGATCAAATGACCAACTTTCCAAGGCCATAGCTTTTGATTCAAGCATCCAATGGAAACACCTTAGGTCTTCACTTAAATATGGTATTTTATACTATAAATTGATGAAAATTACAAGCCAAAAGCTTTCTTGAAGTGGAAGTTATTGATGATCAAAGTTAGGGTTTCAAGTTGTTGCAAAATCCAAACACTTAGAATTTTTTCTAAGTTTTTAATCTTGTTAAGTACATGACTTTGTGAATAATTCAAGCCATCAGTTTTGATGCTTGAGGGCTGCAATTAAAGATCACATTTAATACATCATCTTAGTGGAAAATTTGGTCCAAAAAGCTTTTACCAATTGAGAGATATTGATAATCAAAGTTGAGGTTTCATATATGGTGACCAATTACAAATGAACCATAATTTTTCTAAGTTATGGGTCAGTTTGGTTCACACGAATTTGGAGTTACTTTTGGGAACTTTTCAAGCACCTTTTCAGGTTGGGATCAACATGAAACTTGCTCTTTTCCATGAGATCTTCAGATTGGTACCAAATCCACGGGAGATTGATCTCCATACAAAGGGTAAAAACTTGATCCAATGTGCCACCTTAAAGTACTTTTTGCATAATGTAAAAAGTTGCTTTTGATTAGGGGTGTGCAAAAAAATTGGTTTACAATATCCAAATTTAAAAATATGGTGCACCTATTTTAAATGTCCATATTATTTTGATTAAAAATGATCCGGATCCATTTCATTAAAACCACCAAAAACCAATAACCACTTTTTAAAACCAATACATAAATGGTTAACCAATGTACTCTTCACCTGGTTTCTAATTTATGATTATAAATTAATAACATATGTAGATATCAAGACAACACTTAAGTACACATTAGTGTATTACCATCAATTTTACTTATGGTCTTCATTAATCCTCTCTCAAGTTGAAATCTCCTTTTTTTTAATCATGGCTCTTAATTACAATTTTTGAATATATTTATTTCATAGTTGTTAGTTATGAATTCAATTTAATATTCTGTTGATTTTCAAGTAAAAAAATTCTCTAGTAAAATCATTTAGATTTTTAAGTCACAGTGCATTTTTGTTTTGTTATGATTTTTTTCCCTTTCTTATTATTTCTATTGATTCTATATTCTTGCAAAAATCAAACTATTGTTGATCGAATTTCCTAAATATTATAATTGACATTTAAAATCTACCACTGTCGAGAGGTTATTGATTTCAAAAAATGGATTTAAAACGATTGGATGGCGTTAGAAAAAGGTTGTTTGAATTGAAAACTGAGTTTTAATCAAAAACAAGTTTGAGAAAATTTGGTTTTAAAAATAGTCCAACCAAAAACCGGTTTTTGGTATAAACCAGTTTTGAACCAAACCAATCCAAATATAAACCAGTTTTAAAAAAATAAACTGGTTTTATTAAAGTGGTTTTAAGAACCAAACTGAACCATATATTTGGTTCAATTTGGTTTGGTTTATGAACCATGCACACCCCTACTTTTGATCAAAGAGTCTTCCACAAGTTAAAGGATTATTCTAAGCATCAGAGGCAACTTGTGAAATCTGAGAAGCATGCCAAGAGAAAGTCAACTAGAAAGAACACTAAAGCAAAAAGCAAGATATACCTTTCACCACCTTTTTGGACAAGATCAAAGATCCATTGAACAATGCTAACAACCATTGATCTTAATCTGAAGCAATTCACTATAAAAAGGATGTCTTAATTCATTGGTTCTCATCAACAAAAACCAACAAGAGCTATCAGAACCAAAGAGAGCATTTTCAAAAACTCCATTGTTGTCCATTAAGCCAAAACTTCGAATCTCACCACTCTTCCATTTTCCTTCCATTTTTCCACAATAAACACGTTCCATGCACCATACATAAACTTCTGTATGCATTGAACATGACCTGAAACACCTCAAACTCCATAACCACATTTCACTTTCTTCACTTGCAAGTGGATTCGGGCAAAACAATTTGGAAGGTTTCAAGGCAAAGTAAAAGTGCCATTACACTCCTAGAGGTGCAAGGAAGCTAAAGGCATCAATATTTCACATCTGGAAGTGCTTTAGAAGGTGCATTGGACACACTTCAATAGGTAAACTTTCTTGAGATCGAACTCTCTCTTTAAGGCATCATTTTTATCGATTCAAGTTACCATTTTGCTTTCCTTGACATGTTGAGTGAAAGCCCTATGAAAATGGGCATTGGTTGATCATGTATAACATTTAATTTTTGTTTAAAGATATAGGGTTCATCTGGTTTTGTCCAAAATTCGTGATTTTGAGATAAAATAAATAAAAACTAATGTTATATTTGGATTCCTCATGAAATTCTGATCAAGATGCTTTATCCACATTCATTGTATAGTTCAAAAATGGAAAAGTTGCATTTTTTTGAAAAAAAATATAGTTATAGTAATAGACACAAGGAAAAAGATGAAGTTTTCATTTTTTTAAATTTCAGTTTTCATATTTATTTTATTTGGCGTGTAATCTTTACTGGAGGTGCGTGTTGGTCTAGTGGTTGTTATGTTGGTCTTGGTGTATGCAATGTGGAGAGCGTGGGTTCAATCCCCAGCTCCCTCATTTTAGTTATTTTCTCTCTCTCTCTCTCTCTCTCTCTCTCTCTCTCTCTCTCTCTCTCTCTCTCTCTCTCTCTCTCTCTTTCCTTTATTTCCTTCCTTTCCTTCTTTCTCTTTTATTTTTATTTTATTTATTTTATTTTTTTCTTCTTTTATTGTTTATTTCTTTTATTTTTCTTTAAATTATTTATTTATTTCATTTTCTTTTTACTTATTTATTTCTTTAACTTCATTTTTATTTTAAATTTTAAATTTAAATAATCATTTATTTATTGTTTATCTTATATTTTTTAACTAAAAAAAACTAAAAATGTTTAATCCTTTCAGTTAATTATTTATCTTATTATTTCATATTTAAAAAAATCTAAAAAAATACTATGCTTTTATTTATTTATTCTTAAGGGTTTCTATTTATTTTTTTAAGCACATACTTTGATATTTTCTAAATATTTTGATTAATTTGTACATTGTTGTTGATTTTATTTTTGACCTAACCTTGGATAAAAGTCCATGTTTGTTTCAAATACTTCATGCTTGATTTTTGAATGAATCCATGCCTCCTACTTCTTTTGATTTCATTCATGATAGTTGGTTGTGTAATACTTTGTCTAAAATTCACTTTTCCATGAGTATGTTTGTTTGAAACCTGTGCTTAATGACTTCTCTTGATGAATTTTTTTACCATGATACTTGATGCTTCCTTTGGTTACTCTTTGATTCTTTTCCCTTGATTAATTCTTTATGACCATGATGCTTTGCCATGTGTTGTTGATTTCATTTGTTGTTGATGCTTGATTATTACATGATATTTTGCCATGTGCTTATTGATTTTATTCAACTTGACTACATGATGTTTTGCCATGTGTCTTTTGATTTCATTTTTGTTGACACTTGTGATCTCAATCCAAGGGAAATGGAACTTGTATGTTGACTCTTTGTCACATGCTTGTTTGGTATGAATCCCACTATCCTTTCCATTCCATCTTACAATCCCACTTACAACTAATCAAACCTTTTCTCTCGCCCCCGTGCGATCGAGACATTTTTCCTACTCGTAGTTCTCTGAACTACGATTGCTCTGAATTCCTATTAAGGATACGCATGCACAGGATTGCGAGATCCTGGCGAGCTACCTTTTTTCTTTTTATCCCTTTCAATAAGACAAATAAAACATTTCCCATATTTTCCCAATTAATAGCAAACAACTTTAGCCAAAAACACTGATATTTCAAGAGGTTCCTGTAGAGTACTACATATACTTAGGGTGCTAGTACCTTCCCTTAGTATAATCAACCCCGTACCTTTGATCTCTTATTTGCTTAGCCTTTAGTCTTACCTTTAGCTTTGCATATTACTTTAGGGTTTATTTGATCTTTTCCCCTTCCCTTGGATAAATTAAAGTTCGGTGGTGACATCTTTGTTTTGCGAGTCAAGTTAACTAATAGTTTGGTCTCTGATTATCACCGCGACAGAATGGCTAAATCAATGATGAATTAAGCAAGGGATCTTGAAGATTCAAAGTCATAAAAGAGAGGAAGTGTGAAAGCTCGCTTGGTCATGTGTCTGAGCGATCAGTTGAATGTAAAGGTATAAGAGTAATTCTCAAATTACTAAGGCAACTCTCTCTCTCTCTCTCTCTCTCTCTCTCTCTTTCTCTCTCTCTTACATACACACACACACACACTCACACACACACAAACATGAAAATGTTTTTAAACCTCTTTTTTTCTTCTTCTATAAACACCTTAAAACCTCTAGAAAAACTATTAAGGTTCATATGGAATTGACCAAGAATGTTCCTAATCATTTGGGAAGCATTTGTACACTGCCTAATTAATTAAAGAGTCAGTCCAATTGATTATAAATAATGTTAATAAATTAAGACACATAACCATTGTAGGTTTTCCATTTTTGGATTAGGGTTGTCATCTTTTTAATTTCTCTTAATCAATTAGAACTTAGGATTAATCATTTAAGTCATTAAAAAATCCATGAATCTTTTTCCTTTTTGAGAAATTTTTTCTCCTACAAATTGAGGGATTCTCCTCATTTTCTTTTCACACTAGAAATTGAATCTATAACTATTTTTTCTCATTTATAATCTTTTATACTTCTTCTTTTTCTATTTCTTCATAAAGTTGCCTTAGTGCTTTAAGAGTAAAAAACATCTGTGAGTGCTCAGGTGCTATGGAATTATTGTAATTTACTAAAGATGGGATTATATATTTTGTAATATCTTTAAAAGGAATTTTTTGTTTGGATTTTAAGATTAACCCGTCAAAGCTTCGTTTGATTTGGAGATTAGCCTGTCAAAATGTCTCGTTTCGTTTGGAGATTAGCTTGCAACAATCTCTTATTTTTTGTTCATGGGATTAGCTTGTTAAAATATTTATTTGATTGTAAGAAGGTTCGTGGGCATAACCTATGAAAAACTCACATCTTTAGTGGAACTTTCAAGAGGAAACTCTTGGGGGACAAAAGTAGACCAAGTGGTTAGGCCAAAACATTATAAATTACTGGTGCATGCTCTCCTACTCTTATATCTTTAATTTCCATTGCCTTAGTTTATTTACGCTCTATTTCTTTCTCTTCAGATCATCTTCTTTAGTTCTTTATTTTATTCAGCTGCTCAAACTCTTTTTTAATAATAAAATTAATCTAAAGAATTTTGACAAAACAAATTTTGATAATTGGAGAATGTTTTTCAACCAACATAATTCACCCCCTCTTGTGTTTGGAGTCACTTGGTCAACACTCAATTTGCATTAAGCATTCGAGAATTTTCTACATACCCGTTAACGACATTCCAGACAGACTTTGAGGCAAAGGCACTCACGTCGGAAACTTCATGATGGGAATCCGCTCAGTTTTTTTAAATCCAATGCAGTCACATTCACACTTTCAATAACCCCTCACCATTTTTTTAGTAAAGTAAATGTCCACCTTGGATGTGCTTGTCCTAAAAGGAGACACATGAACACTTGCCGAATTCATTGAACAATGAAAAGGTATAGTTATGCCAACATAACACAAGTTCATTTCCACCTATTTCTACTCACCAGAATACACAACATCAGCAAAATGACTAAAAGAAGAAACAACAACATTTCTCTTCCCCTTCCTATCAAAGGGAGTTAGTGAAAGAGACGACACCTAAGGCTTCAGGAACATGGGAGTTGTTTCCTTAACCCAATCCCTAAGGCCGTTGGGAACCTTCCCATACACATTTATTGTTCACCAGCAAAATCAATCTTTTTCTACACATTTTGGAAGTCATCATTTTTGCATAACAACAACTTCACATAGCTTATATTATAAGTCAAAACATAGAGAAAAAACAACTAAAGACCACTTATTAAAGCACTTCTTCAGATTATAAGGGTCAAACTAGAAACCCGTAATTTTACTAGAGCCAGTTAAACACATGGACATTAGGTAATCAACAATGTGATGGGTGAGAGCAGACAACATGTGTCGTACCCCAATTTTTTCTGGGCTTTTAGAATTTTTAGGTAGATATTTGGGTAATTTTATTGCATTTTTATTTTTATTTTAAAAATTTTCTAAAAAAATGGTTGTTATAAGATATTTCATTTAATATTTATTTAATTTAATTTCCTCCATTTCTTTAAAATATAAAAACTAAAAATATGTGTTAAATTTATTTGATTTATCTTTAATTTTTATTGTTATCTTAATGATTAAGAAAAGATCATGAAAGATATTTGTGTGATTTTTTAAAACATGTAATTTTATGATTTTTCTTTTAATTGGATATCAATAATTGAATTTTTTTCTTTTTAAAATTTTAACATAATATTGTAATATAAATAGGGGAAATTTTACACACATTAGACACACAAGAAAAACTCAGAAAAAAAGCCACTCCCCATATACAAAAATTCCAAATCTCTCACCTGTTATTTGATACAAACTCAGTGAAAAAAATACACATATTGGTTCATCACCATCACCCTACCTCCATTCACTCATCATTGAACCACCTCACTACCACTCTCAAACCATCACCATAATCACCTTCATCAACACTTCCATCTTCAACATAGTCAACAAATCGAATCCTCCATCAACAAAACATAACAAACCGAATTCTTCATAACATTTTCATCACCCTCCATTCGCAAAATTCCATAAATAATCACACAAACCCAGCAACACAAACCATAAACCAACACAAAAATAAAACCATATTGTCGCACCTGCGAAAATCAACCGACGGAAAAGACAGAAGAGTCGCCGTCGAACGTTATTTATCCCGACACAGGGGAAATGAAACAATCGAAGAAAATCTCGAAAGGGAAAGACATGGTCATCGCAACCATAGTCTGGGTTCAGGAGTCGGTTACACGAGAGGAAGGTATTAGCACCCCCCCTCACGTCCATTGTACTTGATGGGATCCACGCTTGTTGTATAATCAAAGGGTGAGTTATCTAAAGCCTACTGCTACACAGAAACCGAAAACAAAAGGTGACTCAATAGGACATCGCCGTAGTTCGGAGGACTACGGGATTGTGGGGGAAGGTTGCTCGCCAAGACATCGCTGTCTTATGCATACGTATCCTCAATCTAACGAGAAAGAATAAATCAGAGCAATCGTAGTTTGACCTACAAGGTCACCGTGTTTTTTTATGAGCAACGTTAAGTTTGAGTCCGGCAGTTAGGGTCATGTCTGTTTGAGACAAAACGGAAATAACATGCTCTTTTCTGAAAATAATTTGAAACCCTGTTAATCCCGAAGGATAAAATGATTTGAACTTTGTTTGTGTTTTTTAGACAGAAGTGGCTTAAATTAGTTTGAAACTTGTATTGCACTAAAGTCTATGACATAGGAGCGAATGCGTCGCAAATCGACCCAAGACATGACACGTGCTAAACACTCTAGAAAAGTGAAGGGAAGCCCCTCACCCTCCATTTCCCATGTACTTAAGGCTCATGGCGTACAATACTCGTTGTATTTATTAGGTGTTTTGAACTTGTTTAGAGATGAGAAGAGAAAAGACTCAAAGGTTGCAAAGAAAACAACTAAAAGAAACTAGATCCTAATGTTGTTATACACAATGGTCCTAAGGTCGAGGTAGAAGGGATTGTCCTACTTGTTATCATGCATGGATTGCAAACCTAATGTCTCTCCTACCTCCAACTTAATCGGAAATTAAGTGGAGCTAGGAATCCTAAGGGATCATGTGAACAAACACAAGTGAACATTAGACTAATCAATCACCAAAGAGAATTAAAGGAGAAATGAGATGAAAGAAATAATGTAAGTGTAAACATCAATGTAAAGCACCACAAATACTTACCACATCCAAGCCAGGCTCAACTATTGAATAGTTGAAAGCAAAATGCAAAACTATGCAATTATGACTATGCTAGAGTCCTAAGACTACACTAGGATGAATACCAAACAACAAACAAGGTGAGAGGTGTCCTAAAGGTATGGGAACCTAATAGGGGAAGTAGCTAAACCTAACAAATCATATCCATGTCAATATCCTAAGAAATCATACAAGAATGTAAATTATATCCTACACCAACACACAAGCAATTGTCATCCACAAACTACGTCAAGTTAACCTTTACAAGTCCCACAAATGGAAGCTAAGCCATGTGTTCAAGCAATATATGTGAGGTAAACATGTCAAATGTAAACTAGAAGTAGTGAGAAGTGATCATGAAAGTATCTTAAGTCTTGTTCAAAGTGTTTGCAAGTTTTGCACAAAGATGTCATCTTAAGCATGTTTCAATCACTGATGATTACATAATGAGTAAACAAGCATGACATGGACTCATAAATGATCTAGGTCAGAAGTGAAACCACATGATTGAATGTGTAAACATCTCAAATTAACACTAACATTCTCATGGCAAACCAATCTCCAAAGATATTACAAGTATGCACCAAAACTAGCACCTAAACAATTCCATAAGTCATGTTTAATTGTGATGCAAGTAAAGGATAATTCAAACCAAATCAAATGTGCACATAAGTACATGAGGCAGTATCATATTACATGTGAATGAGGTTTAAAATGTCAAGGAATGCTCATGAAATTCACACCAATTTGCATTCAAAGGATTAGGCAATTCTATACAAAGATATTACCTAAATCATGCTCCAAACACTTGTGAACAAACAATGATTAAGCACATACAAAGTTGACACGTGAAAGACCTAAGTCAGAAGTTAAACCATGTGTTTAATGCTTAAAATCCATCTCAAAATGTCACAAAATTTTGCATCAAACACCTTCTACAAAGTCAATGCAAGTCAAGAACATGACTACACTTAAACCTCTCCTAAAAGTATGTAACTTGTCACTCAAGTAAGATAGATGAAAGAACATGGCAAGGCATGGTCAAAGAATAAACATCATATGTAAATGACCTATAAAACCTCCTATTTTAATCCCAAAAGAGATGAGTAAATATGGCTCACAAATGATGTTAAAGAAATGGTCAAAGTTGATGCACAAATCAAGCTTACATTCCTACAAAAGTATCATCATTCAAATCCTACCAAATGACCTATAACAAGAGATAACAAGGTTCTAACTCATGCTAATTTCAATGCACACATGTTATCCACATTCAAAATGATCATTTAGGTTCCACAAAGTCATCATGACAACATGTTTCCAAAAGATGTTACAAGTAATGACCAAAGCCAAACTTAATCTTCCACTAGCAACAAGAGACATTCAAGCATGTAAAAGGGATGATAAGTTCAAACCACCAAGTGTTCATACCTATATGGCAGTGTTAAATGACATGTGAAATTAAACATTTGAATACCAAAAGCATTGGACGAATAAGGCACACCCAAGTTCAAGTGCAAAGCAACAAAGGTGGATGCTCAATCATGTTCAATTTTATGAAAGCATAACATCAATTAGAGGCCTATAACATGACCTATAAACCAATGTGGGCAGGCTCTACCTCATGCTAAAACATGCATGAAAAGTTGTACAAAATATCCCTAATGAGGGTTGCATAAAAGTATCACCAAACCAAACACTTAAACAAGCATCGAGCAACATTGGGTGTCTAATTAGGGTTCACATGAAGCATGTAAGCTATGATCAAAAATAAAAATCCAAGTCTCACAATTACACATCAAAATGTTCTCATGAATATGCTCAAACATGTCCTCAAAGTTGGCCTAAAGTGGCCACAAGCAAGCCTTAAACTTAACCTAGCTCTAGACATACATCCACATAACAAGCACACATTGAAATATCCACGAAAAATGATTAAAGGCTTTGGAAAATTATGAGAAATTAGCCATGTAATTCTAAGGTCAAGATTAGGAGGGAAGTCTACCTAATGTTGTCATGCTTGGATTGAGAGCCTAATGTTTCTCCTACCTCCAACTTAATCAGAAATTAAGTGGAGCTAGGAATCCTAAGGGATCATGTAAACAAACACAAGTAAACATTATACTAATCAATCACAAAATGAATGATGTCGTGGTCTCAGCCAAGAAACAAAACTGAGTGACTCCTCGCCCTTAGCTAACAAAAAATGCAAGAGAGACAGGCGATGTCGTGATCTCGACTATGAGGAAGTCGAGTGACTCTTCGTCAACCACAAGATGAAAACGATGTCGTGATCTCAACTGTAAGGAAGTTGAGTGACTCTTCGTCCATCACAAAGTAAGACAAACAGGGGAGCAAACAACAACAGAGTATCAATGAATTGGCACCCAAGCCAAGTGTACAGCTAGGAGTGAAAACTCCTCACTCAACAACAAGTCGTAAGTAAAAATGCTAAAGCCTAAGCATGCTTCACGAGTGCGCAAGTGGTACCTAACGGAGAAGGTCCGTTGCCACTTCAAAGCGCGCAAAAAGCTCCAGACTAGGTTCCAAGGTGGGAGAGAATCAAGCTATCAAGTAATTCAAGCAAGTGAGAGGTCCAACAGTCAAGTATCTAACATCAAGTTCAAAACATGTCAGAATTTAACAAGAATTAAATATCAGCAACTATCATCAAAAGCCATCAGCAAGGAGAACCAGAATCAACATTAGGAATCGGTCCAAATGATATCAGGGACTAAGCATAATCTGCATCACGAAATCTCATCAGTCCAAACAAGGTTATGAAAATTACTCCACATAGAATCTCCACAAGATTAATCGACATTTCAAAGAGATTAAAACTTGGATTAAATCTACTCCTAATTAGTCAAAATCCTAACCAAAACAATCTACAATTAATCAACTACTAATCTACTAAGATCAAGGTTGATTTCTAATTCACAATATCAAATTCTAAAGATAATATCTAATAACAAAAACAAAACCTAATTAATCCAAAATTAATTTCTAATATCTAATCAATTTCAAGATTAAATTCTCCCTTCTAATTCTAATAAAAATAGAACTAAAAATTCAACCCACGTTAGAACAACAATTTAATCAAAGTTTAATCCACAATTAGGAACAAAATTGATCCGCTTATTTAGTGTGCCTAAATAAATCTAACTGCAAGTATACAGTCGTATCACATAGTTTTAAAAGATTATCGATCCCACAGAGACTAGAAATCGAACGCACCGTTATCTATCGTTACTATGTTTATCTAGGGCTAATCAGAATTGGTTTTTAAGTTCAAACGGGAAATTAAAGAGAAATTAAAATTCGGGAATACTAGTTATGAATAAGATATCGGTATATAATTCAGTAAACCTATGTGGAATTAATTAAACCTAAGCGTATAAAGATTTATCACCCTATGCATCTGTAGGAAAAACCAGTTTAAAAGCCCTCACCTCACACTCCCGTGGTTATTGCTTCGGACTATACTCTTAAGTCAACATGTCTGCTCTCGCTAGCCCATATGAGGTTAAAAATACTTTTTGAAAACTAATAAGACCTAATTAACTTTAAAGCGCTTCCGCTGTTTTTAAAACTAATGCCCGATTTCAGCTATCCGGGTAAAGCCTCGCACTCCCGTGGTCTTGACCTTAACCTTTGTTACCTTTTTACTCTCGTAATAAAAGTTGGGTTTAAAATTAAGAAATCGAAGCCAGAAGAAGATTTAATTATTGATTTTAGCTTAGAGTTATTTAATCCATTTGGTTACTTCATTACATACCGATAAGATCGGTTTAGCTTGACATAATTACGAACTCAAACATAAAAATGAAAAAACAATTAATCGAAGACATAATTAAAAGAAAACAAACGATACTATAAATTGAATAATGGAAACCTGGTAAATGCAGTAGCAGCAATCCCTCCACAGACTGGTAGGTTCTTGCTTGGATAAAATTAAAGTAGCAAATGATGAAGGCAATGAAATAATCTAAATCTAAAGTGTAATAGTTCCTCAATGTGAGAAACTATTACTTTTTTCAGTAATGGGTGACAAGGAAAGGTAAACGTAAACAAAACAAAACAATTCTCGAAATAATTTGGCAGCAAGACGGTACTTCAGAATGCAGAAAATAGGTCACCCTTTGTTCTTCGAAATCTCTCATATTTATAGACTGAGCTGAGGTAGTGGTTGGAGAAAATGTAGGCACTTCTCTTGACAGTTATGTGACTTTGGAACCTCGATTTCTTCGGAGGAAATGTGAACGTGTAAAGAAAACTGATTCTCTGAAACTTCGTAATCATGTTTCTGCTCAACGTGTTAAATTGAACGCATGACGATCGTGAGGCATTGTGGCGGTCGTGATGAATTTTGTATCTGCCACGGACGTGGTGGACCTGTGACGATCGTCACATCAGCAAAATTTGGATTCTGCTATTTTTCTTCTCTTTTCTGCTCTTTTCTTGCATGTTTTGCTTCTTTCTACACTTTGCATACTTTTGACTTGGAAATGGAATTACCTGCAAAAACACTTAAATACTCTCGAGAAAATCGGATATTAGACGAAAATGGAATAAGAAAATAACATAAATCAAAGTAAAAATATGATATATTTTTGTGTTATCAAACTCTCCCACACTTGAATCTTTGCTTGTCCTCAAGCAATCAATATGTTAAATCGGACAAACTTCATCAAATGCACATACCTGGTATACCAATGGATTTGAAAAAGAGTTTCTTGTTAGTAAGACAGGTACTAGTACAAAACACTAAGGATACATTAATGACACAAAGCAACAAGCTTGTCATAGACCTCTCTTTTGTACAATCCAGTTCTAATAATTCTATTATAGTTCAACCAAAAGTTTTCGTGTCTATTTCACCCGGCTTCATTCCAACGCAATCACATTAAGCCCTTTGCCTTATTCACGCACGTAGTGGAGTAACCGGTTAGTGACTTTGATCCCTTTTTCTCACGGGGCCTGATACACAAGTGTGGTAACCCTTTATACACCCCATTCGTAGATTGCAGGGGATCGAACCGTAGTTCGCCCTACCAAGTCCAGAATCAAGTACCTCTGAACCAATCGACAACGGATTTTCTTTCTTTTCTTGTAAATTTTCACAACTATGAGAGTTGTTACATATTCTATTTTTCTCGGCATATAGATAAGAAAGATGTTTTTTTTGTTTTCTTGATTGGGCATCAAACACTTATATTCATCGGCTCCCCACGTGGTTTGTGATTTAGACGGTGCTGACTGATGATATAAACTACTAGGGGTTACTTTAGGACTGAACTCGAGGTATCGTATAATAAGTATCGAAACTGATATCGCATACACAAGAGGTCTAAGGTGTCAAGACGGTATCGATCTTGTTAGCACTTTCCCAACCTCCTAACATAATTTAAAGCTTGGTATGTCACGATGTGCATTAATCGTAAATTTTTTTTTTCGTTATGGCAGAATAAAATGGGGAAATCGGAATACTGAACGAAAATACTCATATATTAACTTTGATAAGGACAAAGAAAGTACTAGAAAGGGAAATAAAACGGAAATAAACTGACTCTCCCACACTATATCGGACATTGTCCTCAATGTTGCAATATAAAGGGGACAACAAGAAAAACGAAAAAAAGAAAAACAAAATAAAATCAAGGTGGACCACGTCCTCTGCCTCTGGAGCGTCCTCTTCCATGTTGCGCTACGTGATCAGGAATGCCCACGTGATGGATGTACTCATGTAGGTTCAGCACTCGCAGTGTCTATGCACCCATCTCATCGATGACATCGTCAAGCCTCTGACCTTGGTCAACTTGCCCTTGCTGGATTTGACGCATGAGAGTCATCATTTCATTATATTGTGTCTGTTGCTGTGCTTCTCTCTGTGCATCCAGCTGGTTTTGTTGCCATATAGCCCTCAAGATTTCTTCATTAGTAACGGGGTCTTGGTCGGGGCGGCGACGACGTCTGGAGGTTGAAGGAGCATCATTGGCAGGCGGTGGTTGGTTTTCTGGGGCGTTATCCATCTCTTGCTCTATCTCATCAACAGGGTCCTGATTTTGACAATCATGGGCAGGCGCATTTTGCTTAGGAGCATTCAGATCAAAAAGCCAATTGGCCATATTTTGAGGGTCAATGCGGCTCCTGCAAGGCATAATGATACTTCTAACAGTTTTGGCGCGGACCATAGGATGGTATTTCCCATCTCGTTGTAACTTGATGAGGTGTGAGCTGCGGCAGTAGTCTGTGTCGAGTAGCACTGGAGGCATGGAGGGTAATCTGTTAAGTGCGTCCCCAAGTCCAAACTTGGAGCAATAGAAGTGATAATCCCTCCAAAATAGAAGGGTTTGGAACCTCTAGCACAGTTAGCCTGGATGTGTGCTAACATAAAGGGCGCGACGTTGATAGGCTTGGGGTGAAACATACAATGGAGGAAGAAAAGTTCCTTTGAGTTCACCTTGTGGTTGCTGTCCCTTGCAAAAATGGTGCTTCCTAATGTGCGGTGAACATATCTGATGGCTGGGTTGTGGATGTAAGTTGCGTTGAGGCTATCCCAGCTATCGATTGTTGTTCCTGTCAACTGATTCCATAATTGAAATGCTGCTTGAAAGAAAGTTTCCTGTGGTACTCGGCGGTGCACACTCTCACCATGGTGGAAACCAAGCATTCCGGCAAGTTGCTCTTGGCCGATTTTATACTCAGTACCGAACATGCGGAACGTGGCTACGCCGGTGAGTTGATTCGTCTCGCTAGAAGGTGTTACGTATGTGAATGAACTGAGAAATTAAAGCGTTAGGGCTTCGTAAGTAGGCCGGCTCTGAGTGCAGAGCTTCCATAGACCAGCATTTTGTAGCACCCATTTAACTCCCTCAAGCATTCCGAGTTCTTCTAGACATGCAACGTCTACGTAACGGGTTGGTTGTACGGAACGTTGGTAGTAATCGATGTACCTAGCCCTTTGACGCTCTCCTGCTTCTCCGTCTCTGAAGTTCAATGTTGATAGGTCCGGAATTTGTCGTGCCATTTGTGGGTCACAGAGGAATTAGGAAAGAAAATGGGTTGTGGAGAATGAGGGTTTGTGAAAAGAATGGTATATGGTATGAATATATAGTGAACGGGGAAAACGAGTGGTAAAGGAAAATGTTGAATTGGGTTAAATGCGTAGTAGTGGGACGGTTATGGAATGGGAAAAGATAGTGGGACGTCTGTGTTTTGAGTTTAGGGAAAGAAGAGGAAGACGAAGGATACAGTTCTATTTTAACACAGAACGTGTCCCAAACCCGCGTGACGGTCGTCACGGGGCCTGTCACGATCGTGACAGTCACAAATTCTGGAGAATTAAATAGTTTTTATCAGCATGCATTCCATACATAAAATTTTCATAAGAGGCAATGGTTAGCACAGAGAAACAACATTATACTGCATATTGAGAGATAAATAAATTGACAATATGAATTAAAAATAGAATAAAAAGTATGACAGGAATAAAATTGAAACCATAAAGATCAATAGTTAGCAGTAAATTAAATTATCCATTAAAACCAAAGAGGTGCTAGCAGATGCTAGCATTGTATCAATACTGAATGTAAATCAATTTATTCCCGACATAAAAAAAATGAAAAAAAAAACTGAAATAAAGTAAAATGTTTCTGAATTAAATGCATTAAAACTTGAAAAAGAGGTGCTTCATAAATCTAGTCAAGGCGTTTCTTCAAAGATGCGATGGCTTGTTTTAAATGATCAAATTGTTCAACGGTCAAATCCATGAGTCCAACAATGTTTTGTCGCATTGTGTTTAGCTCATCCTTTACTGAAGTGATTTCTTTATGATACTCATCCATAGTCTTTAGAATAGAATTCAGATTAGCAGCATAGTTAGTGGCATCAACTTTAGGAATGTCAATGTCTTCTTGGAATTCCATGTAATCAAGGTCATGATAATGAGGGGGTGTTTTTGGGTCAATCTCAGGTTCAAGAAAGGTTTCTTCCGGTTCAGACACGGGTTCATCAAGGTCATATAGCCAATTATGTTGATTGTGCACACTTGTGCGTTCATGATTTGGAAGTGTAAAGTGTGGTACGACAACATTGTTAATCAGAAGCCGAAAATGGTTCAGACCTTGGTTCCTAATCATAGCCCTATTGAAACAAAAAGTGATATTCACGGGTCTATATTCTCCAAAGGGGTTAATCTTAGAAAGTCGGGTTCTGAATCCCATAGCATAAGCTATTTTTGTAACTAGGCTACCTATCAGAATTGGAATGTTATCATTATTAATGAGTTTGCAAAAGTTGTTCAGCATAAAAGTGAGTCCATTGACCTCCCTAGACTGAGAAGCACAAAACATGATGAAAAGCTCATCCCTCGAAACAGTGTTATCATTCTCAGGTTTACCAAATAAAGTATAGGCCAGGATCATATGAAAGTAACAGAAAGCGGGGTTATGTATTTCTGTTGAAAGCATAGTGTCCATGTCAAAATCAGGTTTCCCTGAAATTCTACCCCAAAAATCACTCAGCTCTCCAACCAACATTAAGTCCTCTTGAACCATAGAGAAAACATTAGGTCCTTCAGGAAATCCTAAAAGATCCGACAGTTCCTTTATGGTGAACTGGCAGCTGTATCCAAATAGTCTAAAGGTAATTCTTCCCCTGGTAAGACCTTTTCCATAGTAAGGGTTATAGCTTAAAGAGCTCAGGAATTCTAAAGTCAACCTACGGTAGCATTTATGTTTCTTGTTGGCAAAACCCTCCCAACCTAATTGGTTAAACAGAAAGTTTATGCTCTCACCTACACCTAAGGCGGTCATGGTGGGTCTGTGGGAAAATTTTGTCAAGGCAAATGGTCTAAGAGACAAAGCCTCATAGCGATGCCATTGTGCTCCATCTCTGAATTCTACTAACAAGTTATCCTCATTTGCCATTAATTAGTACTTTTTTGCAAAAATGTAAGCAGAAGAGGAGAACAGAAAGAGTAGAGAGACTTTATAATCCTGTAGTTTTTCAATTTTAAGATCAGCACAACATTTTCAAATTAAATTTAAAATGATATAAATGAAACTAAAAATTTGCAAAATAAAAATAAAACATAGGAAACGTAAAGAAATGGAAAATATAAAGCAAGAAAAACAAAAATCATGGGTTGCCTCCCATTAAGCGCTGTTTTTAACGTCAAAAGCCTGACGAATTCAATTAGATGCTTAGTTAGGGGGTTCGGTGTGCAACTCTAAAAGTCTTAGGCAGTTCAAATAATCTTTATTTTCAATGTTGTGATAGTGTTTTAGACGTTGTCCATTAACTAAAAATGGATTAATATTCCTCCCCTTTATTTCTATCGCTCCACTTTGTAGAATTTTTGTAATCTCAAAAGGACCGGACCATCTAGACCTTAACTTCCCAGGAAAGAGTTTTAATCTTGAGTTAAATAGGAGTACAACATCTCCCACACTAAATTCTTTTCTAGATAAGCGCTTATCGTGCCATTTTTTAGTTCGTTCTTTATATATTTTAGCATTTTCATAAGCGTCTAATCTTAACTCTTCTAGTTCATGCAGATCAAGGAAATGTTTTTCACCTGCGGAATCATACCTTAAGTTCAATGTTTTAATAGCCCAATAGGCTTTATGTTCTAATTCCACTGGTAGATGGCAAGATTTACCATAGACCAGCTTGAAAGGTGTAGTTCCGATTGGTGTTTTGTAGGCCGTCCTATATGCCCATAAAGGTTCGTTGAGTTTAGATGACCAGTCTTTCCTAGAGGTGGCTACGGTCTTTTCTAGAATTTGTTTTATTTCTCGATTCGAGACCTCAACCTGTCCACTTGTTTGTGGATGATATGGTGTTGCTAAAGCGGTGTCTTACTCCATACTTCGATAGTAATTTGTCAAATACTTTTGATATGAAATGAGAGCCACCGTCACTTATGACAAGTCTCGGCACACCAAATCTGGGAAAGATTGTGTTTTTGAAAAGCTTTATGACTACTCGTGCGTCATTTGTAGGAGAAGCTATTGCCTCAATCCATTTTGAAACATAATCGACAACTACGAGTATATATTTATTTCCAAAGGATGATGGGAAAGGTCCCATAAAATCAATCCCCCATACATCAAAGACTTCTACTTCTAATATACCTTTTTGAGGCATCTCATCGCGTTTTGATATGTTACCGGTGCGTTGGCACCGGTCGCAGTTTAGTATTGCAATGTGGACATCCTTCCAAAGGTTGGGCCAGAATAGGCAGGATTGCAAGATCTTAGCACATGTCTTTGAGGTACTAGCATGTCCTCCATAAGGAGCAGAATGACATTGAGAGATGATGTTTTCTATTTCTTCTTCTGGGACGCAACGACGGAAGATACCGTCGGCTCCTCTCTTAAACAGCAAAGGTTCATCCCAATAATAACGTTTTAGATCATGAAAGAATTTTTTCTTTTGTTGATAAGATAATTCTGGTGGAAGTACTCCAGCTGCTAAGTAGTTGACTATGTCAGCATACCATGGCAGGGTTGTGTGTATGTTAATTTCTTCCACGACTTCTTCCATTTTTGGGTCATTCAACTGTAGAGTAGACATATCACTTTCTAGTTGGGCTATGAGTCGTTCATATGGGAAATCCTCATTAATGGGTACTGGCTCTGGTTTAATGCCCTCTAATCGGGATAAGTGGTTTGCTACTACATTTTTAGTCCCTTTCTTATCTTTTATCTCTAAATCAAATTCTTGTAAAAGTAGGATCCACCTTAGCAGTCTAGGTTTTTCATCCTTTTTGTTAAGTAAATATCTAATAGCCGCGTGGTCTGTATAAATGATGATCTTAGCTCCCACTAGGTAGGAACGGAATTTGTCAAGGGCGAAGATCATGGCTAAAAGTTCTTTTTCTGTGGTAGTGTAGTTCATTTGAGCAGAATCTAAGGTTCTACTTGCATAGTAAATGGCATGAAGTTTTCTATCCCTCCTCTGTCCTAAGACTGCACCTACAGCATAATCACTTGCATCACACATGATTTCGAAAGATAATCTCCAATCCGGTGGTTGCATGATAGGTGCGGTAATATGAGCTGTTTTCAGCTGTTCAAACGCTTTTAGACATTTCTCGTCAAAGATAAATTCAGCGTCTTTCATTAATAGACCGGTAAGAGGTTTAGTAATTTTCGAGAAATCCTTTATGAATCGTTGGTAGAAACCGGCGTGTCCTAAGAAACTTCGTATTTCTCGTACGGTTTTCGGAGGTTGAAGATTTTTTATAATTTCTATCTTAGCTTTATCAACTTCAATTCCTCTATCGGACACAACGTGTCCAAGTACGATTCCTTGATTCACCATAAAATGGCATTTCTCCCAGTTTAATACGAGATTAACTTTTACACATCTTTCCAGTACCATTTCTAGGTTCGATAGACATCCTTCAAAGCTCTGCCCTCAAACAGAAAAGTCATCCATAAATACTTCCATAATGTCATCAATAAAATCAGCAAAGATTGACATCATGCATCTTTGGAATGTGGCAGGTGCGTTACATAATCCAAACGGCATTCGTCGATAGGCGAATGTTCCATAGGGACATGTGAAGGTTATCTTTTCTTGGTCGTCAGGATGAATAGGAATTTGAAAGAATCCTGAATAACCGTCTAAATAGCAGAAGTATGAGTGTTTAGCCAATCGTTCCAACATTTGGTCAATAAAAGGCAATGGGAAATGGTCTTTACGAGTGGCTTTATTTAACTTTCTATAATCGATGCACATTCTACTTCCAGTTACAACCCTTTTTGTTATAGATTCACCTTTTTTGTTCTTAACAACTGTAACACCTCCCTTCTTTGGAACGACATGTACTGGGCTAACCCATTTACTATCTGATATCGGGTATATAATTCCTGCTTCTAAAAGTTTTTTCACTTCGTCTTTGACTACAGTACTCAAGATCGGGTTAATCCTTCTCTGATGTTCCCTAGAGGATTTACAATCTTCCTCCAGCATAATGCGATCCATACAAATAGAAGGACTTATTCCTTTAAGGTCAGCGATGTTATAGCCTAACGCAGTTGGGTATTTTCTTAAGACATCTAATAGTTTCTTGGTTTCGGTCTGTCCTAAGTCTGCATTGACTATTATAGGTCGTTCGAGAGCTTCGTCTAGGAATTCATACCTTAAATTCTTGGGTAATGTTTTCAGTTCTAGGGCTGGTTTCTTCGAGCAAGATAGATGATCTGGTGTAAGTGCTAAGCAGTCGCTTAGGCTATCGTCTTGATAAGGTTCACGCCAGTTATCATCTTCGAAAATCGGAGGTATTGGAATTTTTAGAATATCTGAGTATGTGTTCGGCTCCATCTTTATTTCTCTTACGCACTCATCTATGACATCTAGTAGATAACATGTGTCGTCTATAGCTGGAGCTTGTAAGAATTGTGTCAAAATGAATTCAACCTTCTCTTCACCAACTTCAAAAGTTAGTCTGCCTCTCTTTACATCTATAATTGCTCCAGCAGTAGCTAGGAACGGTCTTCCTAATATGATAGGAGTAGTAGAGTCTTCTTTAATATCCATGATTATGAAATCGGTAGGGATATAGAATTGTCCTATACGAACTGGAACATTTTCTAGTATACCAACTGGGTATTAAACAGAGCGGTCAGCTAATTGAACCGACATCTTAGTTAGTCTTAATTCTCCCATATCAAGCTTCTTGCATATGGATAAAGGCATAACACTAATACTGGCTCCTAAGTCGCATAGAGCTTTCTCTATGACGAACTTCCCAATTACACAAGGTATGGAGAAACTACCTGGGTCTTTCAGCTTAGGAGGCATATTATTTTGAATTATTGCGCTACACTCAACAGTAAGTGTAACTGTTTCGTTTTCCTTAATCTTTTTCTTATTGGATAAGATTTCTTTTAGGAACTTAGCATACGAGGACATCTGAGTGATAGCTTCTGTAAAAGGTATAGTGATGTTCAATTGTTTCAGAAGTTCAACAAATTTCTTAAATTGCCCTGCAGTTTTGGAATTTGTCAATCTTTGAGGATACGGAATAGGTGGTTTATAAGGTGGTGGAGGCACATAAGGTTTTTCTTTGTTTACGGCCTCTTGGTCATTATCTTCCTTTTCCTTGGGTTCATTCTTCTTCTCAGTTGTTGTGTTGTTAGCGGACCTTTGGTACATGGCTGGATTTTGAAGTCTTGGATCAATGGGTTTATCTAATTCTTTTCCACTTCTCAGTATAACAGAATTTGCATGTCCTTTAGGATTAGGTTGTGGCTGTTCAGGAAATGTTCCAGCAGGAGCAACAGTAGGTGCTTGTTGTTGAGCCACTTGGGAAATTTGCATTTCAAGCATTTTGTTGTGAGTGGCCAAAGCGTCTACTTTGTTTGCTAACTGCTTAATCTGTTCACTAGTGTGTATGTTTTGATTCAGGAACTCTTTGTTTGTTTGAGTCTGGGTGGTTATAAAGTTTTCTATCATCAGTTCAAGGTTAGACTTCCTAGGAACATTTGGAGCAGCTGTTGCAGCCTTTTGGTAACCTGGTGGTGCATCAGGTGCTTGACCAAGTGCATACAGTGCATTGTTGTTTTTGTAAGAGAAGTTTGGGTGATTCTTCCAACCAGGATTGTAGGTATTTGCATAAGGGTTTGCTTGAGCATAGTTCACTTGATCTGTAAAGGCTCCTACTAAAACTTGGCATTCAGGGGCAGCGTGTCCAGCTGTTCCACATAATTCGCAGTTTGGCGCTCCAGCAGCCACGGTGGCTGTGGGTGTTATGGTCAAGTTATCTATCTTTTGAGCTATTGAATCTACCTTAGCATGTACATGATCTAGGCTAGAAACTTCGTACATTCCTCCTTTTGGCTGGGATTTCTCCACTTGAGTTCTTTCACCTCCCCATTGGTAGTAATGAGCCATGCTCTCGATGAGTTGTTGGGCTTCATCATAGGGTTTATCCATCAGTGTACCACCAGCGGCGACATCTATTGTCAATCTTGTATTGTACAAGAGACCATTGTAAAACGTGTGGATAATTAACCAATCCTCGAGACCATGATGCGGGCATATCCTCCTCATATCTTTGTATCTTTCCCAAGCATCATATAAAGACTCGTTGTCTTTTTGTCTGAAGCTGTTGATTTGGGCTCTCAGCATAGCTGTTTTGCTAGGTGGAAAATATCGTGCCAGAAATACCTTCTTTAAATCCTCCCAAGAAGTAATAGAGTTTGATGGCAAGGATTGCAACCAAGCCTAAGCTCTATTTAATGAGAAAGGAAAAGACGTAGTCTTATGGCGTCTGCGGTTACACCATTTGCTTTCACTGTGTCTGTGTACTACACAAACTTGGTCAGATGTTCGTTCGGATCTTCTGTTGGGTTTCCAGAAAATTGATTTTGTTGCACAACAGATAACAGTGAGGGTTTCAACTCGAAATCGTTTCGGTTGATAGCTGGAGCGACAATGCTGTTGTGAGGTTCTTATTGAGAGGCGGCAGCATAATACTTACGAGGTCAGTTTTGTGGTAAGTCAGCCATGTATGTTTCTGATTCGGAATCTGATTCAGATTCAAGTTCAGGGTCTGATTGAGATTCAGGTTCTGATAAAGGAAAAGGGATTTCGTGAGCTAAGCAGTATTCTTGGATACGTCTTTTTACGGTAAGAAGACGTTCGGGTTCGTCTGTCGGTCGTATGAGGTCTTCTCCAGAAGAGCGAGTACTTGGCATACAATCGATAGAACGGGAATTTTGGTTTTTGCCTTAGTCTATACGACGTAACAAAGGAATTACGATGCCGACTTAATTAGTCCCCGGCAACGGCACCAAAAACTTGATCCGCTTATTTATTGTGCCTAAATAAATCTAACTGCAAGTATACAGTCGTATCGCGTAGTTTTAAAAGATTATCGATTCCACAGAGACTAGAAATCGAACGCACCGTTATCTATCGTTACTATGTTTATCTAAGGCTAATCAGAATTGGTTTTTAAGTTCAAACGGGAAATTAAAGAGAAATTAAAATTCGGGAATACTAGTTATGAATAAGATATCGGTATATAATTCAGTAAACCTACGTGGAATTAATTAAACCTAAGCGTATAAAGATTTATCACCCTATGCATCTGTAGGAAAAACCAGTTTAAAAGCCCTCACCTCACACTCCCGTGGTTATTGCTTCAGACTATACTCTTAAGTCAATATGTCTGCTCTCGCTAGCCCATATGAGGTTAAAAATACTTTTTAAAAACTAATAATACCTAATTAACTTTAAAGCGCTTTCGCTGTTTTTAAAACTAATGCCTGATTTCAGCTATCCGGGTAAAGCCTCACACTCCCGTGGTCTTGACCTTAACCTTTGTTACCTTTTTACTCTCGTAATAAAAGTTGGGTTTAAAATTAAGAAATCGAAGCCAGGAGAAGAGTTAATTATTGATTTTAGCTTAGAGTTATTTAATCCATTTGGTTACTTCATTACATATCGATAAGATCGGTTTAGCTTGACATAATTACGAACTCAAACATAAAAACGGAAAAACAATTAATCGAAGACATAATTAAAAGAAAACAAACGTACTATAAATTGAATAATGGGAACCTGGTAAATGCAGTAGCAGCAATCCCTCCACAGACTGGTAGGTTCTTGCTTGGATAAAATTAAAGTAGCAAATGATGAAGGCAATGAAACAATCTAAATCTAAAGTGTAATAGTTCCTCAATGTGAGAAACTATTACTTTGTTCGGTAATGGGTGACAAGGAAAGGTAAACGTAAACAAAACAAAACAATTCTCGAAATAATTTGGCAGCAAGACGGTACTTCAGAATGCAAAAAATAGGTCACCCTTTGTTCTTCAAAATCTCTCATATTTATAGACTGAGCTGAGGTAGTGGTTGGAGAAAATGTAGGCACTTCTCTTGACAGTTATGTGACTTTGGAACCTCGATTTCTTCGGAGGAAATGTGAACGTGTAAAGAAAACTGATTCTCTGAAACTTCGTAATCACGTTTCTGCTCAACGTGTTAAATTGAACGCATGACGATCGTGAGGCATTGTGGCGGTCGTGATGAATTTTGTATCTGCCACGGTCGTGGTGGACCTGTGACGATCGTCACATCAGCAGAATTTGGATTCTGCTATTTTTCTTCTCTTTTCTGCTCTTTTCTTGCATGTTTTGCTTCTTTTCTACACTTTGCATACTTTTGACTTGGAAATGGAATTACCTGCAAAAACACTTAAATACTCTCGAGAAAATCGGATATTAGACGAAAACGGAATAAGAAAATAACATAAATCAAAGTAAAAACATGATATATTTTCGTGTTATAAAAAATCAAAGTTTAAAAATCAAAAATCAAAATTAAAACCTAAATCAAAATTAAATCCTAATTCCAAAATCAAAATCTAATTCTAAGAAACTAGAATCAAAATTATACTTAAACTAAAATTCAATTAAAACAAAAACAAAACAATTACAACAAGAAGGGTGCTAAAAAGGTAACATGGGTGCAAAACACAATCCGCAAGATCCTTCTACTAGTCCCATTTGCTTTCAGTATGGACTAGGGGTGCAGAAAAGAATGTTGTGGCATGTGAATAGCATTTCCATGGCTTAGAGCTTGAAGCCCGACCCGGTTCGGTCCACTTCAACAAACCCTAACTTACTAAATACTCTCAGCTGCACTTCCCCGTTTCATGCTCTTTTCTTCTTCTTTCATCCGCCACCGCTTCTCAACATTTCTCAGTCACTCTCTACATCGTATCACCATCGCCATATCTATTCACAAAGCTTTCTCCTCTCGTCGCGCCACTATTCTATGATTTCTCCAGTGACGCACTCAACCACATCAGCCTCCTTCCCATCTCTCACCTTCTCACTACTCTCCTTCTTCTTCTACGTCTCAAAACTCTCCTCTTACCTCTCACGAAATTCGTCGTTGTGACAACATCAACGACGATCTCCACTCCGTCGTCCTCTCTCTTTCTCCCTTAACGCTTCTCCTTCCTCTGCTCCACAAAATTTCGTCAAAATCAAAATCTCTGTCGTGCCGTGGCTTTATGTCGGCGGCGGAGATACTCTTATCATCTACATCACACTCTCCATCACAGACTCACCGTGACAACTCCTCAAACTGTGGCAGAACCACACCCAACCTCCACCTCAATTTTCTTCGCACAACTCGCCATGGAAAACGTTCGAGCCAAGGATCTCAGGTTGTAAGAAATCAACCACCACAATCACATCGATAAATTGAGGTTTTGTTCGAAATTGACGTACCTATCAGAGTCGCTCCGATGGCGCTTCGAAGACGATGATGATGGCGTGAGAAAAACGAATTCGATTCAGGTATGAAATTCGTCTTCATCGATCTTTCTCTTCTACTTCTTCGCTTCTTGATTCTGCAGCGAACTCGAATTTGCCACGACTTATTGCTCGAACTACGCGTATGAATTGTGCGACTCTTGTTCTGCACCTGATGAATTTGGCTTATTCTATTGTGAATTTATTGTGCTGACCTTCTTGAATTCTGCAGGTTTTGGATTTGATGGAGAATTGATGGTGACTAAGATTGTCGCAGTTTCTGCAGATTTTGGATTTTGTAGAATCTTGTTGATGTTTGCAGGTTCTTGCGCCTGTCTTGATGATGAAGATTATTGAAGTTGATTATGGTGTTGTCTTTGCAGTGAATTATGAAGAATTGATGCAGAGTGATTGATGAAATCGTTATGGCTGAGATTTTGTGAAGATGTTACCGAGTATTGAGAAGAAAGACGGAGGAAAAAATGGTGAGAGTCACTGAAGAACAAAGATGATGATCCAGTTTTTTTGGGAAGGGAAGTCTTTTGAAATAAGTTAAAAATCTGTTAGAAAATTTGTTAGGATCCTGTTATCACCTCTTATCAATTTCTGTTATTGAATTCGATTCTGTTAGAAAAGTCTGTTATGGATTTTGTGAATAAATTATGTTATGATACCCTGCTGTTATATTTTCTGCAATGTGCTGTTATGAATATTTCTTTTCCTGCTACGTATTTTCCTTTTGAATTTTTCTGGTATGAAATTCTTATGTAATTTCAAGTGAATTTAATTTTCTGCTGCCATGTACTTTTTTCTGCTGTTATGAGTTTTTGTTCTGGCCGTTTTTTGCTGTTATATGCTTAGTTTGATTCCATGTACTCCTTTGACAAATGAGGCCTTAACTTCACATGGAAATCCGGACCACAAATTTGCTTCAATATGTATGTTTGCAAGACATTAAGAGGTGTGATATATGAGTCTCTAAGTCTTAACCTTTTCTTTAAGTAAGGGTCTCCTTCAAGAATATCTTTGTGCCCAACAACCTTGAGGAGAAATCTCTTGGTTTCTTCATACTTTGATCTTAACCGCTCGCCAAATGGACATAGCTCTTGTGAAACTAAGAGTTTGTCGTATAAAGCGGCAATCCCGGAGTCTCATTTGGCGAAAACCATCTCAACCAATTTAATGGTAACTCAGAAGAAAGGCCATTGATTGTACATATCTGGAAGCATTTAGAGATTCTTTGGATCTTTCTCAATTGCGTGCTTGAATGCTTCTCCAAAGCCAAGCCATACTGGTAAATGGAATCTTGTTTGTGTCCAAGAAAAAATCCAAGGCATAGCACGGAGTGATTCACTTCCTCCAGTGTTCCAGTGTTGCCGCAGTGAAATGCTGAAGTGTTCTAAAGCACAAGTGCTCCACTCCAAATGACCTGTTACACGAAATGAGCCGTGAATAGTATTTTATGGCTGAGATAATATAGCAAGATGAGTAGGGCTTGATAGAGTTTTATTTTCTTCAAACCACCAATTGGTTTATGACTTATGTGTTGTTGAACTTCTGGAAAAGGACATTGTTTTTTTGAAGTCTCAAAATAACCAAGTTACTAATTACATGAAACTTGTCACAAACACTAAACATAAAATTTCCACTCAAAATAATGTTGGCAAATTTCAAATTATCACGAAACACAGGCGGATACCATGCTAAGTGCAAATAGTCCACAACATGAGCAACATCTAGAGCAGACGAACCTGACTTTGAAATTAAACTTCTCATGAATTATTGCCTGATAACTTGATGAAGTCCACAACTCACCGTTGGCTACACACTGCCTAAGAAGTCAACCACTGAAGCGGATAGCTTTCGATTGAAGCAATCTCTTGATACTTTGACCAAGATTAGGTCAAAACATCCATCTGAATTGGATCATGAACGGACACTCACACCTGAACTAAAACCAAAGTTCTTGAAAAGTTGAGAAAGAAAAAAACCCTAATTCACAGCCTTCTCAGTCTGGCCCTTGATGATATTGAGAAACCTCTGAACAAGGAAAACCCTGGGGTTTAACGAGCCTTTAAATAGGAAGATATTCATGATAATGCAAATTCAAACCTGAATGAAGATGGGAGTCTCACAACAAGAGAGAATCCCAAGCTGCACATAACACCTTGATCCCACGTCTTAGGAGCCCAATGCCAATGGATGATTATGAAGTTATGACCTAATGAAGATGCAAATGAAATGTGGAACACAAGCTAGAAAAAATTAGAAAAAGGTAGGGAAAATTTTGGGGTGTTACAGCTGCCCCTATTCAATCGACTTAAACCTGAAGGGATGATAGCAGCGACTCTCAGACATTCGAGGTGCAAGGTGATTGAATACAAAAAGAACCATGAAATTTTCAAACTGTGGGGATATATACAATAAAGTGTCTTCCCACCGAAGGCAGACTCAAAGTAAAGATGCCACTCAAAAGCAGATTTGAAAGGGATGCCGACTCGCAGGCAGACTCGCAATGAAATGGTTCAAAAACACAAAGGTAGGCCAACACACAGGCGGTCTCACAACCAAAGGTTACCATCACAAGATGGATTTTCAAAAGGAAGGCCGACACTTAGGCGGTTTCATATCCAAACACAAAGGTAGGATGACACACGAGCGGTCTTATAACCAAAGGTTACCATCATAAGATGGATTTTCAAAAAGAAAGCCGACACATGGGCGGTTTCATATCCAAACACAGAGGTAGGCCGACACACAGGCAGTCTCATAACCAAAGGTTACCATCACAAGATGGATTTTCAAAAGGAAGGCCGACACTCAGGCGATCTCATATCCAAACACAAAGGTATGCTGACACACAGGCGGTCTCATAACCAAAGGTTACCCTCACAAGATGGATTTTCAAAAGGAAGGCCGACACTTAGGCGGTCTCATATCCAAACACAAAGGTAGGCTGACACACGAGCGGTCTCATAACCAAAGGTTACTATCATAAGATGTATTTTCAAAAGGAAAGCCGACACTCAGGCGGTCTTATATCCAAACACAAAGGTAGGCCGACACACGAGCGGTCTCACAACCAAAAGTTACCATCACAAGATGGATTTTCAAAAGGAAGGCCGACACACGGGCGGACTCATATCCAAACACAAAGGTAAGCCGACACACGGGCGGTCTCATAACCAAAGGTTACCATCACAAGATGGATTTTCAAAAGGAAGGCCGACACTCAGGCGGTCTCATATCCAAACACAAAGGTAGGCCGACACACAGGCGGTCTCATAACCAAAGGTTACCATCACAATATGGATTTTCAAAAGAAAGGCCGATACACGGGCAGACTCATATCCTAACACAAAGGTAGGCCGACACACAGGCGGTCTCAAAACCAAAGGTTAGTAGAATTAATAGATCTACAAAGATGACTCCGCTGGGGAAAAGAGAAATATAAACAGACAACTCTACAAAGGAGTACAAGCATGATGAACGAATTCATCGTCAACTTCACCGAGGATAACGTAAGACTGAATCTCTTGGACTACACCATTTCGGCTGGGGAAAGCCCTGAAAAGAAGGTATCAAGCCTGGCTTATACTTCGAATGCATATGTTTGAATTTTTCTATGGCATACACGAAATGGAAATGCTACGTATTTGGAGGATGCAATGCAGAAATGCTTATGCTATGCAAAAGAGGCACCTCAGCAAAATAAATGCTGAAGATATGAAGGCAACTCCACTAGGGGTGACAAACCGAATTGTCCTTAGGGTCACAACCCGTGCTAAGGAAGACAAACTGAACGGACTTCCTGATCAAAACCTCTGCTGACGATGAAACCCGAAGAGAACTCCCACTCCGTTAGGGATTACAAATAAACCTTGAAGATAGAATCCAAACTGAAATTCCCCTACGCTGGGAATCAAGAACGACAACTGCTGAAGATGGAACCCAAACTGAACTTCCCCTGCGCTAGGAAAAATGACAATTGCTGGAGATGGAACCCAAAGATCTGATACGGAAAAGGTGCCAATAACCATTGGACTTGGAAACTGCCGAGGATGTCAACCACTGCTGACTAACCCGTTGAGATGACTAACACCAAACTCTGCTTGGGGAATAAAGTCAATAACATCGAACCTGTCAGAGAATATCATTGAACTTAACAGGCTACCATGGGAACGACTTTAACCTGCTGCTAAGGAAACGACTTTAACCTGCCCTGCTGGGGGTAACAACACACCGTTGCTGGTGAGATTGCACTTCCTGACCTAATAAGGAAAGTAGACAACACAAAACTGTGGGGAATATAAGATCTCTGCCGAGGAGAGACATCCAACAAATCTCATGTTGGCGATGCAACATTATCCTGTCTAAGATGGTTGACTTCTGACTACTCGGCACTCGCTAGGGAGTAATAAACCATTCTGACCGGGGGGAAGCAACCCTCTGCACTCATGCTGGGGAGAGAGAAATTATCAATGCTCTGCTGAGGATGTTATATCTTCTATGCTGGAGAGAGACTCTACTGGGGAGAAGAAATCATGTCACCCCGCAAACACACGACAAACTGAACTGTCTCTATGGTCATAGACTCTACTCGAGAATCCAACCAAACCCCCATTCTATCATAAACATCTGCTGAAAATGTCCCGGGGCTCTGGTGAAGAGAAATACCAATGGCAATTGGCCTTTGACCTGTCGGAACAAACTAAACACCACCAACAAATCTGCTTGGGGAATGACGGTTGACGATATCAGCTCTACTAGGAGACAACATTCTACCCTTACTCCATTGGGGAGACGGAAACCACTTTACCACAAACTCAAGAAACACCGACCCAACACTCTTGACTTGTACGGGGAATATGAATTCGCGCTGAAAAGCAATAAACTTCACCAACCTGGCTAGGGGAGAGCAAACCTCTGAACTCCTGCTGGGGAGGATAATCAGAATCTTCATAATGCTCTGCCATGAATAATAAAACTTCAACTATCTTTGTTGAGGACGAATGTCGATTCAAACACCTCCCTGGGAAAAGATACCTTTTGGCGCCTTGCTGAGGAAGAGAAACCCCATACTGGGAACTACTTTGGCGCTTCACGCTTCTGCTGATCAACTGCGTGTTGATTATCATAAGCTAACAATGGCTCTTTTAACTCTCCACTTGTCTCAGACCAATGGTCTACTGGGAGAAATCATCTCGAGAGGATTTTACAGGAAACATGGCATTCAAAATGCCACAGGGTCTTCGAACTCTTTGAGAGATTTATCAGATCTCGATGTAACTACCTCAGTCTGCATGATCTATGAAGTAATTTGCCTCGAGAGGATTCGTAATGACCTGAAATACTCTGCCTCAGTATTTTGACCCTTGAAGAGGTGCTTTCGATTAACCGTCTTCTAGAGAGGATAACTTCTCGTGCTCTTGAGGTGGCCTACCTCGATACGAGCCTTGAAGTGAACTCTGCCCCTGACCGACTGATTTTCGAGAGATTTGCCAAATCTCGACGTGATTGCCTCTGTTTGGCTGAACTTTGGAGAGATTTCTCAATGCGACTGTCCCATATTGGCTACATCTTATCACGACTTAACGGGAAAGCCCAGGCTACACAAAGTCTCTTGGAAACATGCCCCTTGACATGACTGTCCTTCGGAGTTTTCAAGCATCTCAACTCGACAGGATCTAGCTTCTCAACTGACGTTCATTGTGTAAGCTTCCTTGATGCTTAGGCACATGGATGCAGGCAGAAAATATTTGTCCTAAGAATGATATTTCTAATGCAACACATATATTAACCTTTAAGTTTTTATTGAAAAGACGTCGCCAAAACTTGTGAACGAGTCAACAGTTATAATGCGACACTGATTTTTGAATAAAATAAATTATGCACATGCAATGCCAACAAAAATCTTATTAGCACAACTCACGGGAGTCAGGAACGCTATCTTGCTGAAGTACGCTTTCGGAATAACCCTGCTTCAATTAGGACTTTTGAGGGTTGTAACGTGGCCTGGTTTGCGGTTTTTAGAAAAAGTGTTTATGGCCCAAAATTTTGTCTGTACCCACCCATTTTCCTTGATGTCCTTCAGTCCTACGTTCAGTTCATTTGGCCCAAGCATTCACCGTCTGAAAGGTTATTGCACATCATCAGCGATGGTTAGGGAGCCCATAATGTTTTTGGAGTGGCAGTCACTTCTTTCGTCTTTGGTGCCTATAGTCACACACTAACTTTTGGCCGAGGATTTTTCTTTTGTAAACCTTTTTCATTTTTTCTATTTGTTCTTTTTCCTTTATCTCCCTGATTTTTCCTGGACTGAATTCTTTTTTTTCTTCCGATTTTTAGGTCCAGCGGGATGCCCTAACTTTTGCCTAAGTCATTTGCTTCCCAGCTTTTGACTTAGCAGGATTTATTTCTCCTTTTTCTTTTTCTACCCCTTTTTTTGGCAAATCGTGTGACACTGACTGTCTTGATTTTCATGAAAGGATTGTGACTGCTTCACTTCTTGTGGTGAGGGATAACCATTGTCGTTTCACGCCCCTTGACCTCCTGATAGGTGAGGAAAGAAAGGTAATGGATCCTCAGATGCACACTTCTTTTGAAATTTGGACGATTGGTCAAATCAACTGACAACTACCCTGCCCCTGGGTTAAATGCGAGGGTTTTTTCAAATGAAAAGAAACTCCTATTTCGAGGCTCTAGGGGGTTGACAAGGGTCTATCTCCCTTATATCTCCGGTGTTTGGGGATTTGTAGCAATGCATGTACATCATCAACAGGGTTTTATCCAAAAGCATACAACCAAAGACTTTGCGTTTTTATTTCATCATCCTCCCTCCAAGAGTTTAAACAAGAAAGTTAGTATCGCAGTGCATACAAACATTTATGAATGAATAAGAATAGAACACTTCAAGAAAAACATATTCATTGCATTAAAATCATCATTAAAAAACAAACAAGTTTTTACATGCAAACACAGTATTAACAAACAATGAAAAATTACAAATGAAAATGCAGTAAAGAAGCTGAAGATTGCCATTGTTGAGGAGGCTTGACTTCATCTGGACTTATTGCTTTTGATGACATACTTGCGATCTGGTGCTCATTTTGACAAGGAGGCTTCAACTCATGGGTGTACCATCTTGGGTGATGACCTTTGAGTCAATTAAGTCTTGCACCTATTGTTTGAACACATTACAGTTATCAATTGTATGCCCAAACGTTCCTAAGTGGAACTCGCACCTAGCATTCATGTCATAGTTCAAAGGAATAGGGTATGGCACTGTCGTGGTATTCCTCAGCTGAATCAGAGAGCTTTTGAGCAGGCGAGCAAACAACTGACTGTAAGGAATAGGAATAGGATCAAATATCCTCTTGGGGCTTCTTGGTCTGAGTTGCCCCTGCTGCTGATAGTTCTGCTGCCGATGCTAATTCAGGTGCCCAATCTGCCCCTGTACTTTCCTTTCCACATTCAGCTGAGGAACAAACAAAGGTCTCTAACGTAGAGCTTCTGAAGCATAAGGTTGTGGAAGAGATCCATGACTTGAGGTGGATCCTACAGAAAGGGAGGGAGTCTCCATTTCCTTTGCAACAGTTGGAGTAAAATCACCTTGTTTACTAGTGCCGACTGACGTGAACTCAATTTCCCCTGAATCAATGAGCTATTGGGCCTTATACTTGAACCTTATAAAATTTTCAACATTGTGACCAGGTGCACCAGACTGGAAGTCACACCTAGCATTGATATTGAAGCCCAAAGGAAGCCTTATTGTAGATGGTCCTAAAGTGACAAGCTCGACTAGTTTGAGCTCGAGCAAATGAGGAAGATACGACATTGGAATGGGATCAAACTTCTTCTCAAGCCTCTCTGGACTGGGATCCTCTTGGGGAGCAGGAAGTGATTGTTGATGGGAAAACTCTGAAACCTCAGGTAGTGGAGGGGATTCACGAGGCAATCCATGATCTAGAGAAGATCCCAAAAAGATGGGAGGAGTAAGGACTTCTGTTGCAGAAACGAGCACACGATTGTTTTCCTTGCTTAACACCGTATTCAAAATTTCCATAACCAGGCTCATCTGAGTCTTCATCCGGTTGACTTCCTCTCTTAGCAGTTTCTAACCTTGGGACATGGCCTGCATATTCATCATAAAATGCCCCATCTGGATCTTCATTTCCATCACTTCTGCACGGAGTTGTTCCATGGCTATCCTCTGATTATCACAAGTTGAGTAGTGGTGAAAAGTCAAGCTGGCAGTTCTGAAGATAATACCAAGTCAGAAATAAGAAATCCGCTCCTGATCACCTGTTATGCATATGAGTATGAGAATGCAAATGTCATGCGATGCAAATGCAAAGACACGGGATCAAGGTATCTATAAATTCTGAATAGCTGTTGTACTGATGAAGGAATAAGTTCAAAACTCTGCTTTGATGAGAAATCCAGAATACCCAGAATACTAGAATAATCAGAATACCAGAATACCGGAATAATCAGAATACCAGAATACCAGGCTGATAAGTCCACACTGATAAGAAAACTAGAAAACTAGGTAGGTTGAAGGTCAAGGTTACCTGCAAACCTGTAAACACCCGTCCATTCTCACATGTGGGTACTAGAACCACGGATCCTCAGTGTCACGGACTCTCAGGTCGAGAAATGATGATAAGTTCACCATTTCTGGTTTGGCATCATCATCAATCGAGGAGGCCTCAACTGATTCCCCTCGAAAAGGTCATCCTATGGCAAGTTCCCATCTTCGGGTCCTCGGGTCAAGAAGCGTAATGTGTTTTCCATTTCTGGTCTGACATTATCGCCCCTTGGGAGGAGTGCCTCAACTGAGTCCTCGAGAATGGTCACCAGAGTCGACAACTTTCTAGGTTAACACCCCGAAATGCACAAGACGCGCAAATCAGGATATCTCCCAAGAGAACCTCATCTGGGTGTGGGTTTCGTGAAAACCAAACGTACCAAGACGCTACGTAGGCCACACTACTTTCCACTCTACTCCTATGTGTACACTCAAGCCTGGGTATTGGGCTTATCTCTCAGATCACCCATCCAGCCAAAGAAAACAATAGTCTAACACAATCCAGTATATATGCCAATAATGAAATGTAAAGCAAGTAAAAGCAATAATAGCGATAAACATGCAATAAAGCCATAAATAAAGCAGAAAAAGCAAACAGATAAACACCCAATAACCGAAAGCACGCAAGCGCTAGGATTGACTCACTTAGGGAACCAGAATCCCCAGCAGAGTCGCCAGTTGTCGCACCTGCGAAAATCAACCGGCGAAAAATACAGAAGAGTCGCCACCGAACATTATTTATCCCGACGCAGGGGAAAGGAAACGATCGAAGAAAACCTCGAAAGGGAAAGACATGGTCATCACAACCATAGTCTGGGTTCGGGAGTCAGTTACGCGGGAGGAAGGTATTAGCACCCCTCGCGTCCATCATACTCGATGGGATCCACGCTTGTTGTCTAATCAAAGGGTGAGTAATCTAAAGCCTACTGCTAAACGGAAACCGAAAACAAAAGGTGACTCGATAGGACATCACAGTCCTAGGCCTACGTATTCCCTCGGGAATGGGAAAGTCAGAGTCAACGTAGTTCGGAGGACTGCAGGATTGTGGGGGAAGGTTACTCGCCAAGACATCGCCGTCTTGTGCCTAAGTATCCTCAATCTAACGAGAAAGAGGAAATCAGAGCAGTCGTAGTTCGACCTACAAGGTCACCGTGTTTTTTATGAGCGACGTTAAGTTCGCGTCCGGCAGTTAGGGTCGATGCCTGTTTGCGATAAAACAGAAGTAACGTGCTATTTTCTGAAAATGATTTGAAACCCTGTTAATCCTGAAGGATAAAATGATTTGAACTTTGTTTGTGTTTTTTAGACAGAAGTGGCTTATATTAGTTTGAAACTTGTATTGCACTAAAGTCTATGACATAGGAGCGAATGCGTCGCAAATCGACCCAAGCTGGGACGCATGCTAAACACTCTAGAAAAGTGAAGGGAAGCCCCTCACCCTCCATTTCCCATGTACTTAAGGCTCATGGCGTACAATACTCGTTGTATTTATTAGGTGTTTTGAACTTGTTTAGAGATGAGAAGAGAAAGGACTCAAATGTTGCAAAGAAAACAACTAAAGGAAACTAGATCCTAATGTTGTCATACACAATGGTCCTAAGGTCGAGGTAGAAGGGACAATCCTACTTGTTATCATTCATGGATTGCAAACCTAATTTCTCTCCTACCTCCAACTTAATCGAAAATTAAGTGGAGCTAGGAATCCTAAGGGATCATGTGAACAAACACAAGTGAACATTAGACTAATCAATCACCAAAGAGAATTAAAGGAGAAATGAGATGAAAGAAATCATGTAAGTGTAAACATCAATGTAAAGCACCACAAATACTTACCACATCCAATCCAAGCTCAACTATTGAACAGTTGAAAGCAAAATGCAAAACTATGCAATTATGACTATGCTAGAGTCCTAAGACTACACTAGGATGAATACCAAACAAAAAACACGGTGAGAGGTGTCCTAAAGGTATGGGAACCTAATAGGGGCAGTAGCTAAACCTACCAAATCATATCCATGTCAATATCCTATGAAAGCATACAAGAATGCAAATTATATCCTACACCAACACACAAGCAATTGTCATCCACAAACTATGTCAAGTTAACCTTTACAAGTCCCACAAATGGAAGCTAAGCCATGTGTTCAAGCAATATATGTGAGGTAAACATGTCAAATGTAAACTAGAAGTAGTGAGAAGTGATCATGAAAGTATCTTAAGTCTTGTTCAAAGTGTTTGCAAGTTATGCACAAATATGTCATCTTAAGCATCTTTCAATCACTCATGATTACATAATGAGTAAACAAGCATGACATGAACTCATAAATGATCTAGGTCAGAAGTGAAACCACATGATTGAATGTGTAAACATCTCAAATTAACACCAACATTCTCATGGTAAACCAATCTCCAAAGATATTACAAGTATGCACCAAAACTAGCAACTAAACAATTCCATAAGTCATGTTTAATTGTGATGCAAATAAAGGATAATTCAAACCAATTCAAATGTGCCCCTAAGTACATGAGGAAGTAGCATATGACATGTGAATGATTTTTAAAATGTCAAGGAATGCACATGAAATTCACACCAATTTGCATTCAAAGGATTAGGCAATTCTATACAAAGATATTACCTAAATCATGCGCCAAACACTTGTGAACAAACAATGATTAAGCACATACAAAGTTGACATGTGAAAGACCTAAGTCAGAAGTGAAACCATGTGTTTAATGCTTAAAATCAATCTCAAATTTCACAAAAGTTTACATCAAACACCTTCTCCAAAGTTAATGCAAGTCAAGAACATGACTACACTTAAACCTCTCCTAAAAGCATGTAACTTGTCACTCAAGTAAGATAGATGAAAGAACATGGCAAGGCATGGGTAAAGCATACACATCAGAGGTAAATGACCTATAAAACCTCCTATTTTAATCCCAAAAGATATGAGCAAAGTTGGCTCACAAATGATGTTAAAGAAATGGTCAAAGTTGATGCACAAATCAAGCTTACATTCCTACAAAAGTATCATCATTCAAATCATACCAAATGACCTATAACAAGAGATGACAAGGTTCTAATTCATGATAATGTCAATGGATACATGTTATCCACATTCAAAATGATCATTTAGGTTCCACAAAGTCATCATGGCAACATGTTTCCAAAAGATGTTACAAGTAATGACCAAAGCCAAACTTAATCTTCCACTAGCAACAAGAGACATTCAAGCATGTAAAAGGGATGATAAGTTCAGACCAACCAAGTGTTCATACCTATAGGGCAGTGTTAAATGACATGTAAAATTGCACATTTGAATACCAAAAGCATTGGACAAATAAGGCACACCCAAGTTCAAGTGCAAAGCAACAAAGGTGGATGCTCAATCATGTTCAATCTTATGAAAGCATAACATCAATTTGAGGCCTATAGCATGACCTATAAACCAATTTGGGTAGGCTCTACCTCATGCTAAAACCTATGTGAAAAGTTGTACAAAAGATCCCTAATGAGGGTTGCATAAAAGTATCACTAAACCAAACACTTAAACAAGCATCGAGCAACATCGGGTGTCTAATTAGGGTTCACATGAAGCATGTAAGCTATAATCAAAAAGCAACTTCCAAGTCTCACAATTACACATCAAAATGTTCTCATGAATATGATTAAACATGTCCTCAAAGTTGGCCTAAAGTGGCCACAAGCAAGCCTCAAACTTAACCTAGCTCTAGACATATATCCACATAACAAACACACATTGAAATATCCACGAAAAATGATTAAAGGCTTTAGAAAATTATGAGAAATTAGCCATGTAATTCTAAGGTTAGGATTAAGAGGGAAGTCTACCTAATGTAGTTATGCTTGGATTGAGAGCCTAATGTCTCTCCTACCTCCAACTTAATCAGAAATTAAGCGGAGCTAGGAATCCTAAGGGATCATGTGAACAAACACAAGTAAACATTATACTAATCAATCATAAAATGAACGATGTCGTGATCTCAGCCAAGAAACAAAACTAAGTGACTCTTCGTCCTCAGCTAACAGAAAATGCAAGAGAGACGGACGATGTCATAGTCTCGACTATGAGGAAGTTGAGTGACTCTTCGTCAACCGCAAAATAAAAACGATGTTGTGATCTCAACTATAAGGAAGTTGAGTGACTCTTCGTCCATCACAAAGTAAGACAAACAGGGGAGCAAACAACAACAGAGTATCAATGAATTGGCACCCAAGCCAAGTGTACATCTAGGAGTGAAAACCCCTCACTCAATAAGTCATAAGTAAAAATGCTAAAGCCTAAGCATGCTTCACGAGTGCGCAAGTGGTACCTATTGGAGAAGGTCTGTTGCCTCTTCAAAGCGCGTAAAAAGCTCCAGACTAGGTTCCAAGGTGGGAGAGAATCAAGCTATCAAATACTTCAAGCAAGTGAGAGGTCCAACAGTCAAGTATCTAACACCAAGTTCAAAACATGTCAGAATTTAACAAGAATCAAATATAAACAACTATCATCAAAAGCAATCAGCAAGGAGAACTAGAATCAACATCAGGAATCGGTCCAAACGATATCAGGGACTAAGCATAATCTGCATCACGAAATCTCATCAGTCCAAACAAGGTTATGAAAATTACTCCACACAGAATCTCCACAAGATTAATAGACATTTCAAAGAGATTAAAACTTGGATTAAATCTACTCCTAATTAGTCAAAATCCTAACCAAAATCAATCTACAATTAATCAACTACTAATCAACTAAGATCAAGTCTGATTTCTAATTCACAATATCAAATTCTAAAGTTAATATCTAATAACAAAAACAAAACCTAATTAATCCAAAATTAATTTCTAATATCTAATCAATTTCAAGATTAAATTCTACCATCTAATTTTAATAAAAATAGAACTAAAAATTCAACCCACGTTAGAACAACAATTTAATCAAAGTTTAATCAACAATTAGGAACAAAATCAAAGTTTAAAAATCAAAAATCAAAATTAAAACCTAAATCAAAATTAAATCCTAATTCCAAAATCAAAATCTAATTCTAAGAAACTAGAATCACAATTATACTTAAACTAAAATTCAATTAAAACAAAAACAAAACAATTACAACAAGAAGGGTGCAAAAGTGGTAACATGGGTGCAAAACCCAATTCGCAGGATCCTTCTACTAGGCCCATTTGCTTTCAGTATGGACTAGGGGGTGCGGAAAAGAATGTTGTGGCATGTGAATAGAATTTCCATGGCTTAGAGCTTGAGGCCCGACCCGGCTCGGTCCATTTCAACAAACCTTAACTTACTAAATACTCTCAGCTGCATTTCCCCGTTTCATGCTCTTTTCTTCTTCTTTCATCCGCCACCGCTTCTCAACATTTCTCAGTCACTCTCCGCGCCATATCACCATCGCCATATCTATTCACAAACCTTTCTCCTCCCGTCGCACCACTATTCTCCGATTTCTCCGGCGACGCACTCAACCACATCAGCTTCCTTCCCATCTCCCACCTTTTCACTGCTCTCCTTCTTCTTCTGTCTCAAAACTCTCCTCTTACCTCTCACAAAATTCGCCATTGCGACGAGATCAACGACGATCTCCACTCCGTCGTCTTCTCTCTTTCTCCCTTAACGCTTCTACTTCCTCTGCTCCACAAAATGTCGCTGAAATCAAAATCTCTTCCGCGCGTGGCTTTATGTCGGCGGCGGCGGAGATACTCTTATCATCTACATCACACTCTCCCTCACAGCCTCACTGTGACAACTCCTCAAACTGTGGCAGAACCACACCCAACCTTCACCTTAATTTTCTTCGCACAACTCGCCATGTAAAACGTTAGAGCCAAGGATCTCGGGTTGCAAGAAATGAACCACCACAATCACATCGCTAAATTGAGGTTTGGTTCAAAATTGACGTACCTATCGGAGTCGCTCCGATGGCGCTTCGAAGACGATGATGATGGCATGAGAACAACGAATCCGATTCAGGTATGAAATTCATCTTCTTCGATCTTTCTCTTCTGCTGCGAACTCGAATTTGCCACGACTTATTGCTCAAACTTCGCGTATGAAATGCGCGACTCTTGTTCTGCACCAGATGAATTTGGCTTATTCTATTGTGAATTTGATGTGCTGATCTTCTTGAATTCTTCAGGTTTTGGATTTGATGGAGAATTGATGATGACTAAGATTGTCGCAGTTTCTGCAGATTTTGGATTTTGTCGAATCTTGTTGATGTTTCCAGGTTCTTGCGCCTATGTTGATGATGAAGATTATTGAAGTTGATTATAGTGTTGTATTTGTAGTGAATTGTGAAGAATTGATGCAGATTGATTTGATGAAATCGTTATGGTTGAGATTTTGTGAAGATGTTACCGAGTATTGAGAAGAAAAACGGAGGAAAAAATGGTGAGAGTCACTGAAGAACGAAGATGATGATCCAGTTTTTTTGGGAAGGGTAGTCTTTTGAAATAAGTTAAAAATCTGTTAGAAAAATTGTTAGGATCCTGTTATCACCCCTTCTCAATTTCTGTTATTGATTTCGATTCTGTTAGAAAAGTCTGTTATGGATTTTGTGAATAAATTCGGTTATGATACCCTGCTGTTATATTTTCTGCAATCAAGTGACTTTAATTTTCTGCCGCCATGTACTTTTTTTGCTGTTATGAGTTTTTATTGCGGTCGTTTTTTGTTGTTATATGCTTAGTTTGATTCCATGTACTCCTTTGACAAATGAGGCCTTAACTTCACATGGCAATCTGGATCACGAATTAGCTTCAATGTGTATGCTTGCAAGACATTAAGAGTTGTGATATATGAGTCTTTAAGTCTTAATCTTTGCTTTAAGTAAGGGTCTCCTTCAAGAATATCTTTGTGCCCAACAACCTTGAGGAGAAATCTCTTGGTTTCTTCATACTTTGATCTTAACCGCTCGTTAAATGGACATAGCTCTTGTGAAACTAAGTTTTTCGTATAAAGCGGCAATCCCGGGGTCTCCTTTGGCGAAAACCATCTCAACCAAGTCAATGGTAACTCAGAAGAAAGGCCATTGATTGTACATATCTGGAAGCATTTGGAGTTTATTTGGATCTTTCTGAATTGCATGCTTGAATGCTTCTCCAAAGCTAAGCCATACTGGTAAATGGAATCTTGTATGTGTCCAAGAAAAAATCCAAGCCATAGCATGGAGTGATTCACTTCCTCCATTGTTCTAGTGTTGCCGCTGTGAAACGGTGAAGTGTTCTAAAGCACAAGTGCTTCTCTCCAAATGAACGGTTACACGAAATGAAATGAGCCGTGAATAGTATCTGATGGCTGAGATAATATAGCAAGATGAGTAGGGCTTGATAGACTTTTATTTTCTTCAAACC
Organism: Lathyrus tuberosus; assembly: GCA_022829125.1. Classification (NCBI taxonomy): domain Eukaryota; kingdom Viridiplantae; phylum Streptophyta; class Magnoliopsida; order Fabales; family Fabaceae; genus Lathyrus; species Lathyrus tuberosus. Next base: position 4,603,008 of record JALAZF010000406.1, read on the forward strand.
ACTAATTGGCTTATGACTTAGGTGTTGTTGAACTTTTGGAAAAGGACATTGTTTTTTTGAAGTCTCAAAATAACCAAGTTACTAATTACATGAAACTTGTCACAAACACTAAACATAAAATTTCCACTCAAAATAATGTTGGAAAATTTCAAATTATCACGAATTACAAGCGGATGACACGCTAAGTGCAAATAGTCCACAGCGTGAGCAACATCTAAAGCAGACAAACCTGACTTTGAAATTAAACTTCTCATGAATTATTGCCTGATAACTTGATGAAGTCCACAACTCACCCTTGGCTACACACTGCCTAAGAAGTCAATCACTGAAGCAGATAGCTTGTGATTGAAGCAATCTCTTGATACTTTGACCAAGATTAGGTAAAAACATCCATCTGAACTGGATCATGAACAGACACTCACACCTGAACTAAAACTAAAGTTCTTGAGAAGTTGAGAAAGAAACAAACCCTAATTCACAGTTTGGCCCTTGATGACATTGAGAAACCTCTGAACAAGGAAAACGCTGGGGCTTAACGAGCCTCTGAATAGGAAGATATTCATGATAATGCAAATTCAAACCTGAATGAAGATGAGAATCTCACAACAAGAGAGAATCCCAAGCCTGCACATAACACCTTGATCCCACGTCTTAGGAGCCCAATGCCAATGGATGATTATGAAGTTATGACCTAATGAAGATGCAAATGAAATGTGGAACACAAGCCAGAAAAAGTTAGAAAAAGGTAGGGAAAATTTTGGGGTGTTACACATACACCAAACCTTTCAACATTACATAACTTACAAATATAATCAACAAAAAAGGGAATACATAAAAAAATAGAGAAGATAAAGCAAGTCGAAACTGTGAAAGAGTGGAACACTATCACCGGAAACAACCATCGTGTGCTACCCCTCTATGTTTCATCTACCACACACGTCATCGAGGTCCTTCACCATCGAAACCTATAGAAGCTGACACAACCACCCTTTCGCATGTGCGCACCTCTGCAATCGCGCCACCCCCATCTCAACGACAACCAACCGACATCGTCACACTGTGTCCTGCCTCAAACACACCGGCGCCTGCACGCATTCACGCCACCACCTCATTTTCACTTACGATAATTAGTTTTTCCCCTTATGATTTTCCAATTAATGTTGAATTTGTGTGTTTTGTTTGTGGATTTGTAAGAGTTCGAGTGGGGAGGGAGAAAAATTTGTTTTGATATTGAAAGAGAAAGGAGGAGAAAGAAACCGAACGAGAACGATGAAAGAGAGAGATCTGGGATTTTTTTTTGTTTTTTATGTTTCTCTTTTATTCATATTCTATTTATATTGTTTTATTGAAATTTAAGTTAAAATGTCTGTGTGTCATGTTTCTATTCGTTGGATTTTAAATAATAGAGGGGGTTCTGTATATGATCCCCATTGTATTTACTGTGGGCGTGCGTCTAAGTGACCACATGATGATGATTAAGTGGCCCAGATGTTTGTATCTCGTGGCCCAGATCATGACCGTCTGATAATCATCAAATCATCCAGAGTCCTAGGAGTATTTTTTTTCCTTTTCTTTTAGTTTTTTTTTTTTTTTGCATTTTTAAATTATTTATGTGGGTTGGGCCTTGAAGCCATTTGAGTTATTACTCTGTTTTCAATTCTCACATATTTTCTTTATTTTATAATTTTTGTTTGTATTATTTGGTTTAATTAAATATTAATTAATAGATTTATTAATTTTCATTTCTTTTTAACATGAATATTAAAACAACCAAAAACTAAATTTCTTCATAACAAATCTTTTTCACAATTTAATCGGATGAAAAAGGATTAGTTGGACGTAATATCCATCTTAGTCCTAGACTATTTGGATACAAGCCGTAATAACTTTCCTTTCGGATACTTGTCATCCATTCAAAAATACAACAATTAACCGAATTCAGTTCATTCTATCGTGGGAGAAACAAGATTAGTTGGACGTAATATCCCTCCTAGTCCCCAAGTATTTGGAAACAAGCCGTAGTATCTTGCCTTTTGAATGCTCGTCATCCACCTAAAAACAAAGTTAACAAATCAAACCTACATTTTCCAAGTGCGATGGAATTTTTTTCATAAACGAACAGTGTTTTATCCATTCTGACACGAAAAACAAGCCAACACTTCATTTCACCCATGCGCGACAAGCAAGCGACACTTAAATGCTAGAATGCAACATAAATATCGTTCAGTAAAATCAATCAACCAACAAAAATTTGCTACCTTGAACTACTTAGCTTTGAATTCTCCATCGCATCGGGAGATACATATGAGCATGATTTAACATGTTGTTAAGCACCCTAATAATAAAACCCTTTTTAGTCTTTCTCTCATTTCTTATAAATATTTATAAAAAAAAAGAAGAAACTCAAACATTATTAAGCTAACACTAATTCTCAAAACTAATTAAATAGTTTTTTAGTACAACAGATGTGCAGGGTGCTAATACCTTTCCCGCACATAATCTACTTCTGAACCTGAATTTGCTTGCGATGACCATATTTTCATTCTTCAAGGGTTTTATCGATGTTTTACCTTTTAAAAATAAGCTTCGGTGGAGACTTAATTGTCATTCGAGCGTTTGTTTGCTCGGGTATTTTTTGCACTGCGACAGGTGGCGACTTCACTTGGGACTCTGGAGAAATCACTACTGAGAGCCAAACCTAGTTTAGTTAGCTTAGTGACGAGTGTTAGCATTGTTTACTTGTTTTTCTTCTATTGTATTTTAATCTTTTATCTCCTATTTGTTATTTTTGTTGTTTATTCATCTACTATATGATTTCTTATAAGTTGTGGTTGGGATTTTCTGGTTGCTTACACTTCAAGTGACACTTTATACCCGAGTCTAAGAAAAAACCTAATTTTAAGTTGGTGTTTGTGTAGTGTTGGTCTTCGAGATGTATGTCTCGCTTGGGTGACACGAAGACCCCACCTAAAGTAGATTCTCTTAAGGGTATTATTATCTAATGAGTAATTCGTTATGCTGATAATACTTTCAAAACGAATTCGTGACTCTAGGGACCATTATTTAGAATCCTAAACTTGTTATTAGGACCAATGGTTGTGTAGTGTTGGCCTTCAAGATGTATGTGTTGCATAATTGACGTGAAAACCTCACCTAGGGTAGATCCTCTTGAGGGAATTGTTGTCTAATGAGTAATTCATTATTTATGGAAATATTCTCAAATAGGATCCATGACTCTAGGAATTTTCTAAAAACCCTAGAGCATTCCCTTGTGACAATTGATGGTTAGATATCGCCTAAAACCCTCATACCATCAGAATCATACATGGACCACTTGAAACCACATCGTACATACCCTTCTTCATTCAAACATGACATGACATTGCATTTTAACAAAAATCTTTTAGCATATTAAAAACAAAACATTCATGCATCCGGATTTATCAGCATGCATTCACATTTTTCCATAAAAGCCAAAAACAACTCATCCCACCTTTTGTTCATAATCGCAAGCTGATTTTCTGGCACCCATACCAAACCTAAAGAAGTTCTCGCAAAATTATGGACAAGTTAGAGTAAGGCCAAGAAGTTCTAAGAGGAGAGGTTGATCAATTAAAAGATAAAGTGGGTGAGATTTTGATAGCCTTGCAATATCAAGTGTAAAAATGAGAAAATAAAGAACGTGTGGTTGCAAGTGTTGGGCATCATAGAGTCATTCCTCAACTTCAAAATCTTAATCATCCTTCTCTTCGTCATCCTCAAGGGGCAATGAGTCTAAGTAAGGTTTGACCAACTAAAGCAAATGTTATGAAAAAGGCCTTCTCTGGTGGATCTTTGATTCCTATAACGATGAATAGAGATGAGTTTCTACTCCCCGTGAACTCCGATGCAGTCAAAAAAGTATTGAACCTAAAAAAAAGAGTAAGAAAGCCCGTTAAGTCGAAAAACCGGAAATGGTGGCTTAGGAAAAAAATGGGCATCCCGGTGTGCTGAAAACTCGAAAGAGCGGTCCATGGAAAAATTAGGGATAAATAAAAAAGGAGTCAAAGAAACACTCGCTAAGTCGAAAACTCGAAAGGGCGTCTTAGGAAAAAATTAGGGCATCCCGGTAGATTGAAAACTCGAAAGAGAGGTATGTAACATCCCAAATTTCGTAAGAATATTTATTTAATTTATTTAAATATTATATTCGTGGTTTTCTGTGAATTTTTTGTGGTTGGTGTCGATGTCGGTATTTTTGGTGAAGTTTGGTTATTTAAATTAAATAATAGTATATAATATGAATATATTAGTATTATTATTAATTTAAAATAATATTAGAGGAATGGAGGGTAAAGTGGGCATTTTAGGAGTATTAGTGAGGGTATAATGGAGAAAGCCCATATTTGAGGCCCAAGAGTTAAATTAACCAAAAAGGGGAATTGAGGAGAATTAGGATTCATTTGTGAAGATCGTGAAAATAAGGCGAAAGTGCAGAGCTCTGAGGAAAACGGGAAAAAGGCAAGGATTTTCGTGAAGGTTTCCAAAGGCTCAAGAGAGAACTCATCGGATCGACAATCTAAGGTATGGGGAGTAATTGCCATTCATTGTTTTCATTATAGGATTCGATTGAATGAAGTGGATTTGATGATTTTGAGGTTTATGAGGGTTTATGGGTTTTGAGGTAAACTGATGATTTTGAGGGTATTTTGTGAATCGATTAGTAAGAGTTGAATTTAATCGGTAAAATAGACCTTTGGGGTAGATTTCCTCGTTGTTGTAGTTTTAACCTTGTGGCGAAGGATCTATAGAGTTTATATGAAGCTTGAGTGTTTTGAAGGTTTAGGGAAATTAAGGTTTCCCGTAGTGTCCTGAATCGACCTAACAGACGTAGATTTTAGGCCTTTAAATTCTGTGATATGTTAGGATTGATGTAGGGATGATTTTGGGTCAATTGAGACTGTAATCGTAGGTGCTTTGAATGTTTGGGAGCTACTGATGCGTAGCAGAGATTTGCTGTAATCGCAGGTTCGCTAGGCGAACCATTGCTTCGCTAGGCGAATGTTCGCCATCGTTCGCTAAGCGAACAGTGCAGCAAATGTGCGATAGCAGGAGTGTAAATGCAGAGGTGTTTCTGAAGGGGCTTTAGGGATTCACTAGAAGTCTCGCCCAGCGAACTCCCCAGAGAGTGGCTTCGCTAGGCGAATGTGGGGGCGAGCATGACAGATGTTTGGGTTTCTAGTGTTGAGTGTGAGATTTGTGAGGTTCGCTGGCCGCTTCGCTAGGCGAAGCCCACAGCGAACAGGTTCGCTAGGCGAACCCTGGAGCGAACGTATGCTGTTCGCAAATTTTGCTTTATGCTGCTGTGCTATTTTTGATGTCTTGATGTTGTGATTTCTATGATGATTTTCTATGATGTTACTGATGATTATATGATGATGTTTTGGTGCTTATTTGACGAATATGTGATGACATGACGTGTATGAGAATTGAGGAATGATGATGCATATGATGATGGTTACTTGATGATGATGAATTATTGACGTTTGTGTATCATACATTCATATGCATACTTTGTGACGACGCTTCATTCCCATTGTACGGATATGAGGTAATTATGACGTGCTCCGGTTCCAAATGCGGGATCGTTCCTAGTGACGGGGATCTTTGGAGGGTTGATGGCCTAGTGTCCATCCTTTGTGACGATTGGTACCACATGCATGAGTCTTGTTTTGCATTGCATCTTATGTGACATTGATGAATTGTGATATAGTGTTTCCTGATGTTTCCCTTGATAATGACCTTGATGATGTTTTATATGAAGATAATGCCATTTTATGTATATCTTGTTTTATAATGATTATTATGAATTGTGATTACTCACCCTGCCTGTTTGAATGTTGCCTCCACGTGGGTAACGTGCAGGTGATCAAGTTTAGCTGTGGATGCTTTCAAGGACCTTTTAGTTTATTTGCTTTTGGTCGATTTAGAGGGTCTTGCTCTGATAGTGTAACATCGGGTTGGGGTCCTTTGAGTCGAACTATGTTGTTTCCTTATTTTTGTTGTCATTTGATGATATGGTTTTATTTTGATTATTATGACGGTTGTTGAGGAACCTTTTATTTGAGAATTTTGAGTTCCACTGCCATGTGAAGGCTTTCTGATTTATTTTGAGAAAAACCCTTTGTTTACAGGGTAATTGTGTTATTTTGATTTAATGAGAAATGTGCACCCTTTGAGGGAATTTTTATGCCTTACTCTGATATTTGAGTTGTTTCTGCTGCAGCATTATTGAGGGTAGAAAATGGTGTTACATTAGTGGTATCAGAGCAGCTCGGTCCGTCCGGCCAGGTTTTTACTTGATGTCTGTTCCTGTCAGTCGACGAGTGTGTGTACACTGTCGATGTTGTAGTTCTTCTAACCTTGTTGGTGGTGTGCAGGATGGCTGGAAGAAATGATCGTGCGATTGCTGATGCGTTGGAATCGGTTGCTAATGTGGTGGCGCGGCTGAATCCAAATGGTGGAGCTCCTGATGAGTTTCGTGCATTGGGAAAGTTTCAAAGGAACAATTCATCGACTTTTGTGGGTACGCATGATCCAGCAAGTGCACACAAGTAAGTGGCTGAAGGCGATCAAGAAGATTTTCTGAGTGATGGGGTGTTCTGATGAGCAACAGGTTCTGTTCGGAACGCATATGCTGGAAGAGGAAGCTGAGGACTGGTGGGATAACACCCGTCAGAGACTTACGGATGTTGGCACTGTGATAACTTGGGTTGTGTTTAAGCAGGAGTTTCTGGGCAAGTATTTTCCAGAGGATGCTCGTGGCAAGAGAGAAGTGGAATTCCTTGAGCTGAAGTAAGGAGATATGACGATGGCAGCGTATGCCGCGAAGTTTGAGAAGCTAGTAAAGTTCTGTCCGCACTACAATCGTGCTGATGCTAAGATGTCTAAGTGTCTCAAATTCGAGAATGGGCTGAGACCAGAGATTAAGCAGGGTATTAGGTATCAGCAGATCCGCAGGTATGCTGAGTTGGTTGACAAGAGTAGGATCTACGATGAGGACAGCCGAGCTCGATCTGCTCACTACAAGCAGTTGAGTGAGAAGAAAGGACAGTATAGGGGTAAGCCTTATACAACTTCAGCTGACAAAGGGAAGCAGAAGGCTTCAGATGGGAAAAAGGCAAGTGGGTGAGCAGCTCTCGCTTCTGGAAAGTGTCATAAGTGTGGCGAGCAAGGTCACTGTGCTGATGTGTGTACCAATAATGTGCTGAGGTGCTATAGATGCGGTAAGAAAGGTCATCGAGCTACTGATTGCAAAGATGAGGGTCCGACCTATTTCAATTATGGTGAGAAAGGTCATATCAGTACTCAATGTCAGAAGCCGAAGAAGACTGCTACTGCTGCCCAGACCAGTGGCAGAGTGTTTGCTTTGAGTGGTGCAGAGGCGCCAGAGAAGGAGAACCTGATTCGAGGTACTTGTTTTATTAATAATATTGAGTTGGTTGCTATTATTGATACTGGTGCTACTCATTCTTTTGTCTCGCTTGAATGTGCTAATAGATTGGGTTTGAAGTTATCTGATATGAATGGGAATATGGTAATAGAAACTCCAGCTAATGGTTCTGTTACTACTACCCTTGTGTGTTTGAGATGTCCTGTGACGATTTTTGAGAAGAGCTTTGTGATGGATTTGGTGCGCTTACCCTTGCACCAAATTGACGTGATCTTTGGAATGAACTGGTTGGAGTTCAACCGTGTTCATATCAATTGTTATAACAAGACTGTAGAGTTTCCTGAGATTGATGATAGTGGGGAGTTAATGTTCTTGTCTGCTAAGCAAGTAGACGAACTTGTGGAAGACGAAGCTTTGGTGTTTGCAATGTTTGCATCGTTGCAAATTGATCGTGAAGCTGCGAGTGTGGAGATGCCGGTTGTTTATGAATTTCCAGATGACATCAGTGATTTGCCTCCAGAGCGTGAAGTGGAGTTGCAGTGGACTTAATACCAGGTACGAGTCTAGTGTCGATAGCTCCTTATCGGATGTTAGCTTCTGAGTTAAGTGAATTGAAGAAACAGTTGGAAGAATTGCTTGAGAAGGGGTTTGTTCAACCAAGTGTTTCTCCTTGGGGTGCTCTGGTGATGCTAGTCAAGAAGAAAGATGGAAGTATGAGGTTGTGTGTTGATTATCGGCAGCTGAATAAAGTGACGATAAAGAATAAGTATCTGCTACCAAAAATCGACGATTTGATGGATCAGCTAGTAGGTACTTGTGCGTTCAGCAAGATTGATTTGAGGTCGGGTTATCATCAGATTCGAGTTAAGCCTGATGATATTCCGAAGACGGCTTTCAGAACGAGATATGGACACTATGAATACACTGTGATGTCGTTTGGTGTATCTAATGCACCTGGTGTGTTCATGGAGTATATGAATCGTATTTTCCACAAGTATTTGGATAAGTTTGTGGTGGTGTTTATCGATGCTATCTTGATATATTCTAGATCTGAAGAAGAACATGCCGAGCATCTGAGGACTGTGTTGCAAGTGTTGAAAGATAAGAAGTTGTATGCAAAGCTGTCGAAGTGTGAGTTTTGGTTGAAGGAAGTGAGTTTCCTTGGCCATGTGATTTCAAGTAGTGGTGTTGCTGTTGATCCTTCTAAGATTGATGTCGTGTTACAGTGGGAGACTCTGAAGTCTGCGACTGAGATACGAAGTTTTCTGGGATTAGCGGGTTACTACCGCAAGTTTATTGAAGGCTTTTCTAAGTTGGCATTACCTTTGACTCAGTTGACTCGAAAGGGTCAGACTTTTGTGTGGGATGTAGCTTGTGAAGAGAGTTTTGTGGAATTGAAGAAGAGATTGACTACTGCTCCAGTGTTGATTTTGCCTAATCCGAGTGAATCTTTTGTGGTGTATTGTGATGCGTCGAAGATGGGTCTTGGCGGTGTAACGCCCCAGTTTTGTGTGCGTTTTATTTAATCGAGTCGTTTGATTATTTTATTATTATTTTATTTTATTTTCGACTTTTATCTGAAAATATGTTATTTTTCAATGTTGTGATGTTTTATCGCGTTTTGGGAACGTTTGCGAGAAATTTGAGTGTAGGGGTATTTTCGTCCTTTTGGGTGGTTAGATATTTTGATTTTTATAAAAATAGAAAAGTAGTAAGAAAATAGAGAGAAAAGAGAAGAAGAAAAAGAAAAAGAGAAGAGAAGAGGAAAAAAGAAGAAAAAAGAGGAAAAACTTGTGGATTTAGGAACCGATTCAACCGACTTTTCAAACGCGAATTAATCGGGTAAGGGTGCGAAACTCGATTATACTATATTTGTGTATGATTATGTATGTTTGTGTGGAAATCTTGTTGGTTGTCCAAATATAGGTCGAAATGAGATAAACGAGTAGAAATCGATGTTTTCGCGGACGAAAGTCAGATTAAGTCGCGTAGTGGAGTCGAGTGATGTTAAGCCGTGATTTAGTATGATTGTTTGATTGAATTTGGTTGATTTTGTAACTTTTGCATTTTTGATATATATTGAGGAATTTGGTGTGAATTGAGGAGTGATTGATTGAATGGTGTTTGGATAGGTCTGTTACAATTGTCATTGGCTGGTATTTAATCGGGTGGAATTGTTGGAATGAGTCTACGGGATTTAATCGGGTTTTGGTTGGTTTTTCTATCATTAAAACAAAGTTTTTGGTGGTTCTGCAGCAGTGTTAATCGATTAACCAAATATGTTAATTGATTAACATGTGAAAAATTTGAGTGTGTTTACGTGAGTTTCATTCTGTTAACCGGTTAACCAAATGGGTTAACCGATTAACCAAGGCAAAAATTTGAAAAATTCAAAACTTTGAAAATTCATATCTTTCGAACCGTAAGTCCGTTTTGGCTGCCGTTCGAAGCGATAGGAAGCTAATGAGATGTCCTTCCTTATAAAAAATGGTTTTTTTAGGATTAGTAGCCGGTTTAATTATGTCGGAAAATCGGGCATAGTGTCGGTTGTCGACTTTTGTCGTTGTAATTGTGCGTAATTGATGTGTATTATGCAAGGTGCTGTTGTATGATGTAAATGTATGTGTTTAGACGGTGTGGTGATGATTCGTGGCCGTATGGAAATTAAATGCATTGTTTTGGGCATAAGTGCAAAGTGTGATTTTGTTGATTGAGGTGAATGCATATATGTGTGCATACTAAATGTCATGAGTCATTGTATGCCAAGCATCATGATATGCATTGTTGAGACGTCCTGAATGACGGTTTGGATTCTAGAGGGAATTTTCTATAACGTCGTGTGCCCATGTGTGGTGTGATCGATGATTATAGACGATCGTGTGCCCATGTGGGGTGTGACCGATCGGGTCGTGTGCCCGTGTGGGTGTGAGCGATCCATAAACGTCGTGTGCCGTGTGGGGTGTGAGCGACGGGGGACATCGTATGCCCGACGGGGAGTTACAGTGATGTAACGAGTGATGATTCTAGCAGAGTTCCTGAGTGAACTAGTGATGAGAAACAATGGAAGTCGGTACCGCATGTGCATATGCATAGAGTCGTTGTGTCGGTCTCTTGCATTTGTATAAGTCATTAATGAGTTGTCTATGTGTGGAATTGTGGATAAATTGACAATTGATATGTGGATATGTGTATGGTCGGTATACCTTGGTGCTGGAAATATGAATTATACCTTGTGTTGTATTGTGTTTGAATTGTGGTGCGAGTTGTGGTGAGAACCGTATATATGTGTATTTTTTAGTTATATATAATTGTATGCAATTATATTATGGTTGTTTTTCTCACCCTTCTGCTGTTTTATAATGGTCTACGAGGCATTGCAGATTAGAGTTACTGGAGGTATTTTTGTGAAGCTTTACGTCTTCATTCTTTTGTCGGTCGGCTCTGATATGTGACACCGGGTAGTTGGGGAGGCCGTTTGTGATATTTGTGTATTATGTATATATATCTTTTGGCTTGTGCATGTATAACTTGATGTATGACAACTCTTCACGTGATATATATATATGTTATTCAGTTTTAGATTTTCCGCTTTTATTCTAAAATCTGAAATGTGGGTGTAAGGAACTGAGTTCCTTTGTTGATTGCTACCCCACTGTTGCATATCTTTATGAGCAGGTGTTGTATGTATTGTTTCAAATTGATGTGACCCTTCGGTCTATGCTGTGAATTTCAATTATACTCTGACGAAATTTTGAATTTTCTTTTACCGCTTTACTTATTTGGGGGTATAGATTGGGGGTGTTACATTAAGTGGTATCAGAGCCAGTCCGTGTCAGTTTGTGTCTGTCCTTGTCGGTTTTGGCGTTGGGGTGAGTTGTTTGTTTAACCATAGTTTCTGTTATTGGAAATGAACAGAATATGGCTGGTAGGAACGGTGCTGCTTTGGCTGCTGCTATGCAGGCTATGGCTCGGGCTGTGCAGGGTGCACCTAATGCTGCAGGTAACGATGAGTTCAGGAAGAACAAACCGCCTGTCTTCAAAGGAAGATATGATCCTGATGGTGCTCAAATTTGGTTGAAAGAGATTGAAAGGATTTTCCGAGTGGTGGATTATGCGAAAGATCAGAAGGTGAGACTGGGTACTCACATGTTATTGAAAGAAGCTGATGATTGGTGGGTTAGTACTCGTCGTGTGTTGGAAGCTGCAGAGGAGGAGATTACTTGGGTTGTGTTTAGTATGGAGTTTCTGAGGAGGTATTTTCCTGAGGATGTAAGAGGAAAGAAGGAAATCGAGTTTTTGGAACTAAAACAAGGTAATATGTCTGTTGTTGATTATACTGCTAAGTTTGTGGAACTTGTGCAGTTTTATCCTCATTATGTCGAAGCAACTGCTGAATTTTCTAAGTGTGTAAAGTTTGAAAATGGCTTGCGTCCTGAGATAAAGCAGGCGATTGGATATCAGAGGATTCGGAGGTTTTCTGATTTGGTGGATTGTTGTAGGATTTATGAAAAGGACATTAAGGCTCATTCTACTCACTATAAGAGTGTGAGCGAGAGGAAAGGGAAGCAACAGTTCCGTGGTGGTCCGTATGTGACACCAGCTGATAAAGGTAAACAAAGGGGGAATTTTGAGAAAAGGTCAAGTGGAGGAGGAATGTATGGTCCTATGAGGTGTTATAAATGTGGTGAGTTGGGGCATCGTCAGTTTGAGTGCAGGAAAGAGTTGAGGAAGTGTACTAATTGTGGAGGTGTAGGACATGTTGCAGTTGATTGTGCCAGGAAGAATGTGGTGAAATGTTACAACTGTGGTGAACCTGGTCATATTAGTACGAAGTGTACGAAATCGAAGCAAGCTCTAGCTGGTGGGAAAGTATTTGCATTAGCGGGAACTCAGACTTCAAGTGCAGATTATCTGATTCGAGGTACTTATTTTATTAATAGTACTCCTTTGATTGCTATTATTAATACTGGGGCGACTCATTCGTTTATTTCGTCTGAGTGCGCGAAGCGTTTGAGTCTTGTGTTGTCTTTGATGGGTGGTGAGATGGTTATTGGTACTCCAGCAATGGGGTCGGTAACTACTTCTTTGGTTTGTCTAAGATGTCCTTTGACCATTTATGGTAAAGATTTTGAGATGGATTTGGTGTGTTTGCCATTGGAGGGTTTAGATGTGGTTCTGGGAATGAATTGGTTGCAATTCAATCGAGATCATATTGATTGTTATCATAAGCTGGTAAGGTTTCCTTCTCTGGAGGAAGACAAAGACTCGAGTTTCTTATCTACCAAAGAGTTGAAGAGACTTTTGGCGGACGAAGCTCAGTTGTTTAGGTTGTTTGCATCTTTAACTGTGGATAGTCAAGTTTCACTTGATGTGTTTCCTGTTGTGTGTGAATTTCCGGAAGTGTTTCCTGAGGATATTTCTGATTTGCCGCCAGAGAGAGAGGTGGAGTTTTCTATAGATCTAGTTCCTGGTACTAGACCTGTTTCTATGGCACCTTATCGTATGTCGGCATTTGAGTTGGTTGAGTTAAAGAAACAGTTGAATGAGTTGTTGGAAAAGAGGTTTGTAAGACCTAGTGTTTCTCCTTGGGGTGCTCCAGTTTTATTGGTGAAAAAGAAAGATGGAAGCATGCGGTTGTGTATCGATTATCGTCAGTTGAACAAGGTGATGATTAAGAATAAGTATCCTTTTCCAAGGATTGATGATCGGATGGATCAGTTGGTTGGTGCTTGTGTGTTCAGTAAGATTGATTTGTGATCAGGGTATCATCAAATTAGGGTGAAGGAAGAAGATATTCAGAAGACGGCCTTTAGGACATGTTACGGTCATTATGAATATTCTGTGATGCCGTTCGGGGTTTCTAACGCGCCATGTGTGTTTATGGAGTACATGAATCGTATTTTCCACGAGCAGTTGGATCGTTTTGTAGTGGTGTTTATTGATGATATCTTAATTTATTCTAATTCTTGGGAGAAGCATGCAGAACATTTACGTATTGTTTTGCAGGTTTTGAAGGAAAGGAAGCTTTTTGCCAAACTGTCCAAGTGTGAATTCTAGTTGTCGGAGGTGAGTTTTCTTGGGCACGTAATTTCAGGTAATGGTATTTCTGTGGATCCATCTACAGTAGAAGCAGTGCTACAATGGGAGGCTCCGAGATCTGTTACTGAAATTCGAAGCTTTTTGGGTTTGGCCGGTTATTATCGACGGTTCATTGAAGGGTTTTCTAAGCTAGCATTACCTTTGACCCAGTTGACTTGCAAAGGTCAAGCGTTCATTTGGGATATTCGGTGTGAGGAGAGTTTTAACGAGCTGAAGAGAAGATTGACGACAACTCCGATTTTGATTTTGCCGAATCCTAATGAGCCATTTGTGGTTTATTGTGATGCTTCTTTGATTGGTCTAGGTGGTGTTCTGATGCAAGAAGGTAAGGTTGTGGCGTTTGCTTCGAGGCAGTTAAGAGTTCATGAGAAGAATTATCCTACTCATGATCTTGAGTTAGCGGCTGTGGTTTTTGTGTTGAAGATTTGGAGGCATTATCTTTTTGGTGCGAGGTTTGAAGTCTTTAGTGATCACAAGAGTTTGAAATATTTGTTTGATCAGAAAGAGCTAAATATGAGGCAACGTAGATGGTTAGAATTTTTGAAGGACTACGACTTTGGCTTGAATTACCATCCTGGTAAAGCTAATGTGGTAGCTGATGCATTGAGTCGGAAATCGTTGCATATGTCCGCTTTAATGGTTAAAGAGTGGGAGCTTTTGGAATCTTTTAGAGATTTGAGTTTGGTGTGTGAAGTGACGTCGGATAATGTGAGGCTTGGAATGCTAACGATTACTAATGATTTTCTGATGACTGTTAGTGAGAAACAAAAGTTGGATGTGAAATTTGTGGATTTGATGTTGGTGGGAGAAAAAGATGCGAACAGTGATTTTAAAGTGGATGTGAATGGTGTTTTGAGATTCCGAGGTAGAATTTGTATTCCGGATGATGCGGAGTTGAAAAAGATGATTTTGGAGGAAGGACACCAGAGTAATTTGAGTATACATCCGGGAGCGAATAAGATGTACCAAGATTTGAAAAAGATTTTCTGGTGGTCTGGATTTAAAAGAGATGTGGCTCAGTTTGTTTATGCATGTTTAACTTGTCAGAAATCGAAAGTAGAATATCTGAGGCCTAGCGGTTTGTTGCAACCGTTGGATATTCCTGAGTGGAAGTGGGATAACACTTGTGAAAGTGGCGTGGGGAGGCGCTGCTGAGGGCAATTTGACTTGGGAGTTGGAGAGTCGGATGCGGGAGTCGTATCCTGAGTTGTTCGTCTCAGGTATATTTTCGAGGACGAAAATTTATAAGTGGGGGAGAGTTGTAACGCCCCAATTTTGTGTGCGTTTTATTTAATCGAGTCGTTTGATTATTTTATTATTATTTTATTTTATTTTCTACTTTTATCTGAAAATATGTTATTTTTCAATGTTGTGATGTTTTATCGCGTTTTGGGAACGTTTGCGAGAAATTTGAGTGTAGGGGTATTTTGGTCTTTTTGGGTGGTTAGATATTTTGATTTTTATAAAAATAGAAAAGTAGTAAGAAAATAGAGAGAAAAGAGAAGAAGAAAAAGAAAAATAGAAGAGAAGAGGAAAAAAGAAGAAAAAAGAGGAAAACCTTGTGGATTTAGGAACCGATTCAACCGACTTTTCAAACGCGAATTAATCGGGTAAGGGTGCGAAACTCGATTATACTATATTTGTGTATGATTATGTATGTTTGTGTGGAAATCTTGTTGGTTGTCCAAATATAGGTCGAAATGAGATAAACAAGTAGAAATCGATGTTTTCGCGGACGAAAGTCGGATTAAGTCGCGTAGTGGAGTCGAGTGATGTTAGGCCGTGATTTAGTATGATTGTTTGATTGAATTTGGTTGATTTTGTAACTTTTCCATTTTTATATATATTGAGGAATTTGGTGTGAATTGAGGAGTGATTGATTGAATGGTGTTTGGATAGGTCTGTTATAATTATCATTGGCTGGTATTTAATCGGGTGGAATTGTTGGAATGAGTCTACGGGATTTAATCGGGTTTTGGTTGGTTTTTCTGTCATTAAAACAGAGTTTTTGGTGGTTCTGCAGCAGTGTTAATCGATTAACCAAATATGTTAATCGATTAACACGTGAAAAATTTGAGTGTGTTTACGTGAGTTTCATTCTGTTAACCGGTTAACCAAATGGGTTAACCGATTAACCAAGGCAAAAATTTGAAAAATCCAAAACTTTGAAAATTCATATCTTTCGAACCGTAAGTCCGTTTTGGCCGCCGTTCGAAGCGATAGGAAGCTAATGAGATGTCCTTCCTTATAAAAAATGGTTTTTTAGGATTAGTAGACGGTTTAATTATGTCGGAAAATCGAGCATAGTGTCGGTTGTCGACTTTTGTCGTTGTAATTGTGCGTAATTGATGTGTATTATGCAAGGTGCTGTTGTATGATGTAAATGTATGTGTTTAGACGGTGTGGTGATGATTCGTGGCCGTATGGAAATTAAATGCATTGTTTTGGGCATAAGTGCAAAGTGTGATTTTGTTGATTGAGGTGAATGCATATATGTGTGCATACTAAATGTCATGAGTCATTGTATGCCAAGCATCATGATATGCATTGTTGAGACGTCCTGAGTGACGGTTTGGATTCCAGAGGGAATTCGCTATAATGTCGTGTGCCCATGTGGGGTGTGAGCGATGATTATAGACGATCGTGTGCCCATGTGGGGTGTGAGCGATCGGGTCGTGTGTTCGTGTGGGGTGTGAGCGATCCATAAACGTCGTGTGCCCGTGTGGGGTGTGAGCGACGAGGGACATTGTATGCCCGACGGGGAGTTACAGTGATGTAACGAGCGATGATTCCAGCAGAGTTCCTGAGTGAACTAGTGATGAGAAACAATGGAAGTCGGTACCGCATGTGCATATGCATAGAGTCGTTGTGTCGGTCTCTTGCATTTGCATAAGTCATTAATGAGTTGTCTATGTGTGGAATTGTGGATAAATTGACAATTGATATGTGGATATGTGTATGGTCGGTATACCTTGGTGCTGGAAATATGAATTATACCTTGTGTTGTATTGTGTTTGAATTGTGGTGCGAGTTGTGGTGAGAACCGTATATATGTGTATTTTTTAGTTATATATAATTGTATGCAATTATATTATGGTTGTTTTTCTCACCCTTCTGCTGTTTTATAATGCTCTACGAGGCATTGCAGATTAGAGTTGCTGGAGATATTTTTGTGAAGCTTTGCGTCTTCATTCTTTTGTCGGTCGGCTCTGATATGTGACACCGGGTAGTTGGGGAGGTCGTTTGTGTTATTTGTGTATTATGTATATATATCTTTTGGCTTGTGCATGTATAACTTGATGTATGACAACTCTTCACGGTATATATATATATGTTATTCAGTTTTAGATTTTCCTCTTTTATTCTAAAATCTGAAATGTGGGTGTAAAGAACTGAGTTCCTCTGTTGATTGCTACCCCACTGTTGCATATCTTTATGAGCAGGTGTTGTATGTATTATTTCAAATTGATGTGACCCTTCGGTCTATGCTGTGAATTTCAATTATACTCTGACGAAATTTTGAATTTTCTTTTACCGCTTTACTTATTTGGGGGTATAGATTGGGGGTGTTACAGGTGGAGTATTGATGCAAAATGGACAAGTTGTTGCTTATGCTTCGAGACAATTGCGAGTCCATGAGAGGAATTATCCTACGCATGACTTGGAATTGGCCGCGGTGGTGTTTGTGTTGAAAATTTAGAGACACTATCTGTTTGGCTCTAAATTTGAAGTGTTTAGTGATCATAAAAGTCTGAAGTACTTATTTAATCAGAAGGAATTGAATATGAGGCAGAGAAGGTGGTTAGAGTTGTTGAAGGATTTCGATTTTGATTTGAGTTATCATCCGGGCAAAGCAAATGTAGTGGCTGATGCGTTGAGCAGGAAGTCATTGCATATGTCGATGCTTATGGTGAAAGAGTTGGAACTAATTGAGCAATTCAGAGATTTGAGTTTGGTGTGTGAAGCGACTCCTGACAGTGTGAAGTTGGGAATGTTGAAGTTGACTAGTAGTATTCTGGAAGAAATCAGAGTGGGACAGCAATCTGATTTAAAGTTGGTTGACCAATTGACTTTGATTAACCAAGGTAATGGAGGTAACTTCCGAATTGACGAGAATGGTGTGATGATGTTCAGAGATAGGGTGTGTGTTCCAGATGTCCCAGATATTAAGAAGAGAATTCTTGAAGAAGGACATCGAAGTAGGTTGAGTATTCATCCCGGTGCTACGAAGATGTACCAAGATTTGAAAAAGTTGTTTTGGTGGCCAGGTAGGAAGAAGGATGTTGCAGAGTTTATTTATGCGTGTTTGACTTGTCAGAAATCGAAAGTTGAGCATCAGAAGCCTTTAGGTATGATGTAGCCACTGAGGATTCCAGAATGGAAATGGGATAGTATTTCCATTGATTTTGTGGTGGGGTTGCCGAAGACTGCGAAGGGAAATGATTCAATTTGGGTGATCGTGGATAGATTAACTAAGTCGGCTCATTTCTTACTGATGAAGATTAATCATTCCATGCAGAAGCTAGCCGAGATGTATATTGAGGAGATTGTGAAGTTACATGGGGTACCTTCGTGTATTGTGTCAGATAAAGATCTGAGATTTACATCGAGGTTCTGGAAGAGTTTGCAAGATGCGTTGGGTACCAAGTTGAGGATGAGTTCTGCATATCATCCGCAGACGGACGGTCAGACAGAAAGGACTATCCAATCTTTAGAAGATTTGCTGATGGCTTGTGTGTTGGATCATGGAGGATCGTGGGATAGCCATTTACCGTTGATTGAGTTCACGTACAATAATAGTTTTCATGCTAGTATTGGAATGGCGCATTATGAAGCTTTGTATGGGAGAAGGTGTAGGACTCTGTTGTGTTGGTATGAGTCGGACGAGAGTGCTGTACTCGGACCTGAAATTGTGCAAGAGACGACTGAGAAGATTAGGAAGATACAAGAAAGGATGAAAGCTTTGCAGAGTCGTCAGAAGAGCTACCATGATAAGAGGAGGAAAGCACTTGAATTCCAAGAGGGAGATCACGTGCTTTTGAGAGTGACGCCAGTGACTGGTGTGGGTCGAGCTTTGAAGTCTAGGAAGCTCACTCCATGTTTTTTTGGTCCATACCAGATATCGCAGAGGATAGGAGAGGTAGCCTATTGAATTGCTTTACCGCCATCACTTGCGAATTTGCATGACGTGTTCCATGTGTCTCAATTGAGGAAGTACATTCTGGATTCGTCGCATGTGATTCAGATGGATGATGTACAAGTGAGGGATAATTTGACTGTGGAAGCATTACCTGTGTGTGTCGACGATCGAGAGATGAAGCAATTGCGGGGTAAAGACATAACTTTGGTGAAGGTGTTGTGGGGTGGACCAGCTGGCGAAAGTTGGACTTGGGAACATGAAGATCAGATGAGGGAGTCGTATCCGACTCTATTTCCTTGAGGTAATTTTCGGGGGAGAAAATTCTTTAAGTGGGGGAGAGTTGTAACATCCCAAATTTCGTAAGAATATTTATTTAATTTATATAAATATTATATTTGTGGTTTTCTGTGAATTTTTGGTGGTTGGTGTCGATGTCGGTATTTTTGGTGAAGTTTGGTTATTTTAATTAAATAATAGTATATAATATGAATATATTAGTATTATTATTAATTTAAAATAATATTAGAGGAATGGAGGGTAAAGTGGGCATTTTAGGAGTATTAGTGAGGGTATTATGGATAAAGCCCATATTTGAGGCCCAAGAGTTAAATTAACCAAAAAGGGGAATTGAGGAGAATTAGGATTCATTTGTGAAGATCGTGAAAATAAGGCGAAAGTGCAGAGCTCTGAGGAAAACGGGAAAAAGGCGAGGATTTTCGTGAAGGTTTCCAAAGGCTCAAGAGAGAACTCATCGGATCGACAATCTAAGGTATGGGGAGTAATTTTCGTGAAGTGGATTTGGTGATTTTGAGGTTTATAAGGGTTTATGGGTTTTGAGGTAAATTAATGATTTTGAGGGTATTTTGTGAATCGATTAGTAAGAGTTGAATTTAATCGGTAAAATAGACCTTTGGGGCAGATTTCCTCATTGTTGTAGTTTTAATCTTATGGCGAAGGATCTATAGAGTTTATATGAAGCTTGAGAGTTTTGAAGGTTTAGGGAAATTAAGGTTTCCCGTAGTGTCCTGAATCGACCTAACAGACGTAGATTTTAGGCCTTTAAATTCTGTGATATGTTAGGAGTGATGTAGGGATGATTTTGGGTCAATTGAGACTGCAATCGCAGGTGCTTTGAAGGTTTGGGAGCTACTGATGCGTAGCAGCGATTTGCTGTAATCGTAGGTTCGCTAGGCGAATGTTCGGCATCATTCGCTAAGCGAACATCGCAGCGAATGCGCGATAGCAGGAGTGTAAATACAGAGGTGTTTCTGAAAAGGCTTTAGGGATTAGCTAGAAGTCTCGCCCAGCGAACTCCCCAGCGAGTGGCTTCGCTAGGCGAATGTGGGGGCGAGCATGACAAATGTTTGGGTTTCTGGTGTTGAGTGTGAGATCTGTGAGGTTCACTGGCCGCTTCGCTAGGCGAAGGCCACAGCGAACAGGTTCACTAGGCGAACCCTGGAGCGAACGTATGTTGTTCGCAAATTCTGGTTTATGCTGCTGTGCTGTTTTTGATGTCTTGATGTTGTGATTTCTATGATGATTTTCTATGATGTTACTAATGATTATATGATGTTTTGGTGATTATTTGACGAATATGTGATGACATGACGTGGATGAGAATTGATGAATGATGATGCACATGATGATGGTTACTTGATGATGATGAATTATTGACGTTTGTGTATCATACATTCATATGCATACTCTGTGACGATGCTTCATTCCCATTGTGCAGGTATGAGGTAATTATGACGTGCTCCGGTTCCAAATGCGGGATTGATCCTAGTGACAGGGATCTTTGGAGGGTTGATGGCCTGGTGTCCATCCTTTGTGACGATTGGTACCACATGCATAAGTCTTGTTATGCATTGCATCTTATGTGACATTGATGAATTGTGATATAGTGTTTCCTGATGTTTCCCTTGATAATGACCTTGATGATGTTGTATATGAAGATAATGCCATTTTATGTATATCTTGTTTTATAATGATTATTATGAATTGTGATTGCTCACCCTTCCTGTTTGAATGTTGCCTCCACGTGGGTAACGTGCAGGTGATCAGGTTTAGCTGTGGATGCTTTCGAGGACCTTGAAGTTTATTTACTTTTGGTCTATTTAGAGGGTCTTGCTCTGATAGTGTAACATCGGGTTGGGGTCCTTTGAGTCGAACTATGTTGTTTCCTTATTTTTGTTGTCATTTGATGATATGGTTTTATTTTGATTATTATGACGGTTGTTGAGGAACCTTTTATTTGAGAATTTTGAGTTCCGCTGCCATGTGAAGGCTTTCTGATTTATTTTGAGAAAAACCCTTTGTTTACAGGGTAATTGTATTATTTTGATTTAATGAGAAATGTGCACCCTTTGAGGGAATTTTTATGCCTTACTTTGATATTTGAGTTGTTTCTGCTGCAACATTATTGGGGGTAGAAAAGGGTGTTACAAGGTCCAGGAAAAAATTAAGGATTTCAAAAAAGGCAAAAAGAGTGCAGCATGTAACGCCCCAGTTTTGATCATTTTATTTAATCGAGTCGATTTAATTATCTTGAGTATTATATTATTTTTATTTATGACTTTGGTGTGATAATATGTTATTTTACATTGTTGTTATATTTTATCACGTTTTGGGAACGTTTGCGGGATAATTGAGAGTAAGGGTATTTTAGTCTTTTCCTAATTATTTACTAAGTTAGAAAAGAAAGAAAATAGAAATATAAGGGGAAGAGAGAAAATAGAGAAAAAGAAATAGAAAGAAGGAAAAAAGAGAGAAGGGAAGAAGAGAGAAAAGAAGAAAAAGCTTGGAAATCAAAGAAAACAACTTCTAGGAATCGATTTAATCGGGTAAGGGTGCGAAACTCGATTATTGTATGATTGTGTATGATTATGTATGTGTTTGCTTGGATGTTTCTTGTCTTTCCATGGCTTTTGAGTTTTAGGTCGAAAATGATAAAATGATTAGGAATCGATGTTTTTACGGTCGGAAATCGATATAATTTGTGTTGTATGATCTCTATATGTTTATGAACCATTGCTATTAATTGTTTTACTGATGGAAGTGATTTGGGGGAAGAAAATGGAAATTTTGGGGTAGTGAACAGTGTAAACGCAAGTAGAAAATTCTGCTTCTGGTGTGAAGCGTCGGGCGATGTGCGTGTTTCGCCGGGCGGTTTTGAGAGGTGCCAAGTTTCTGACTCTTTGAGTCATTTTGGTGGAATTGGCTTCGCCTGTGTTTCGCCGGGCGAAGTAGAGGCGAAGCGTGTTTCGCCGGGCGGTAGGCGTGCTTCGCCGGGCGGTTGGGAGTTTTTTTAAAATAATACTTTTCTTTAAAAATTCATAACTCTCGAACCGTATTTCCGATTTAAGCGTTATTTATATCGTTGGAAAGTTTATAAAATGTACTTTATGATTATGATAATTTTGAGATTGTTAGCCGATTAAAATATGTCAGGAATTTGGAATGGTGTTATTTTGTCGATTTTTGTTGTTATAATTGTGTGTGATTGGTGTGTAGTATGTAATGTGCTTTGAATATGGATATCGTATGACTTGTATGATGTTATATGATGTGAATGCATGTGATGACATGTTGTGGTGATGAATTGTGGCTGAAAGGAAAATAAATGCAACGTGTTGTATTTGATTATATATGCATGTTTATGGTTGCATATATGTGTGAAAATGCATTGGTTGTCATGAGCATCATGATATGCATTGTTGTGGCGTCCTGTGGGACGGCAGCTCCGTTGGGGAATCTGCTATAACATCGTGAGCCTCGAAAATATGAGGTATGAATTGCCCGAGGACCTAAAGCGATGGTTATAGCCGTTTGCGTCACTGAGTGACGGCGGTTCCGGAGGGAATCCACTATAATGTCGTGTGCCCGCCTGTGGGGTGTGAGCGATGGTTATAGACGACCGTGTGCCCGCCTGTGGGGTGTGAGCGATCGGTTCGTGAGCCCCTCTTGTGGGGTGTGAGCGATTCATAAACATCGTGAGCCCCTCGTGTGGGGTGTGAGCGGTGGGTGAACATCGTAGGCCCGACGGGGAGTTACAGTGATGTAACGAGCGATGGTTCCAGCAGAGTTCCTGAGTGAACTAGTGATGAGATATGAAATCTTGGAGTCGGTACCACATATGCATTTGCATAGAGAGTCGTTGTGTCGGTCTCTTTGCATCTGCATGAATTATGATTACATTGGTTATATGTGGAAAATCATGATTTAGTTGATTGTGTGTGGGACATGGTGATATGCATTTGTGGTAAATGTATTGGGCATGATTAATATGCAATTGAGAATGGAGTAATTGTGTGATTGAGCTTGTGATAGCATTTGTGAACTAATGTGCATTTGTAGTAAATGCCTTGAATTATGAATGATATGTTTTGTGTATAAACATATGCATGATGTGTGAATATGTGATTATGTGAATGTAATCTTTATATGCTTTAGGTGTTCGCGTGTAATAATAGGAAATGAGATTGATGAGTTGGAACATGTATAATTGTGTTGAGGATGAGTGTGTTGTATATTATTGAGAGGTATGGGTGACGTATATATGAAATATGTGTTGAAACGATAGTGGTGCATTTGTGGTGAGAATACTTGATATGTGTATTTTTATGTTGATATATATAATTATATGCATTTATATTATGGTTGTGTTTCTCACCCTTCTGCTGTTTTATAATGCTCTATGAGGCATTGCAGATTAGTGCTGGATGTCTTTTTGTGAAGCTTAGGACTTCATTCTTTTGTCGGTCGGCTCTGATATGTGACATCGGGTAGTTAGGGAGGCCGTTTGCGATTATTGTGTATTATGTATATATATATATATATATATATATATATATATAGGGGGCATATCAAGTGAGAGTGATTTTAAAATGAGAGATGAGAGGAATAAACAACAGCCATTAGATCAGATTATCAAGAGAGAGAGAAATTAATAGTCACATTAATGAATAAGTTTAATCATTATTATTTGATTGATCTAATGGTTGTTATTTATTTCTCTCATCTCTCATTTTAAAATCACTCTCACTTGATATGCTCACTATATATATATATATATCTTTTGGCTTGTGCATGTATGACTTGATGTATGACCAACATTTCATGTGATATATTTATGATAATCAGTTTTAGATTTTCCGCTTTTATTCTAAAATCTGATGGAAATGTGGGTGTAAGGAACTGAGTTCCTCTGTTGATTGCTACCCCACTGTTGCATATCCTTATGAGCAGGTGTTGTATGTTATGTTTCAATATAATGTGATTCTCCCTGTCTATGCCATGATAATTGAAATATACTCTGATGAAATTTTGAATTTTTATTTACTGCTTTAATAGCTTGGGGGTATAGATTGGGGGTGTTACACAGCACATGAGCCTGCTCCAAAATAAAAACTAAACACATGAAGAATCAACGAGAGTCTTCAAGATGCAACAGAAGTCGAGAACCCAATATTAGAAGAGTCTGAAGAAGAAGAAGAGGATTCAATGTCATATCATGATGAAACCTGAAGCACCTTCTCTTCCTTGGAATGCATACTAACCTTAATCTTTGAGTGGGTAAAAGGACAACCAAACATGAATCAAGCATGAGAGTTTATCCTCAATGCTAATGAAAATTTGGATATTTTATTCTATTTTATTTGTAATTTCCTTGTTGGTTAAGCACTTATTTGTCTTTTAAAATTTGTTGTTCTTCTAAATGGTAAGATTAATAAATTGATCATGCATCTTTTGATTTAATCCTTTCGCGTTCACTGTTTTTATATTTCCTTCTTTCCTTTTTTGGAAAAAAACAAATAATATCAATATTTCCGCACCTCACTTTTCTTAATCAAACATTTGTTTTAGCAAATATTGGATGGAGGATGATGTAAACAAAATACCCAACATTGCTAAAGTATGCTTTTTAATAAAACCTAGTTGATGATGTAAGGTATTGTTTCACTTCTCAAACACTAAGGAGTTAAGGAGATTTAATCCCTAGTCAACCTCTTTGATCCTCGAAGTTGGTGTTTATGTCTCTATTAAAAACCCTTAAGCTTAGCCAGGGGCAAGGTAGTTTTTCAGTTAGTTTGACTACGCATTCAAATTTCAAGAGAATCATCCCATATGTACACCTTCTCATCAGAGGTCCGACCACATCCTCTTCCTCCCACACATCGTACAATGTCGAAGAAGTAATGACAATCCAAAAGCTTATAGCGGTTGTGTCTCTCGAACCATTAACATGACAGTCACGACCCTTTCAACAGAAGAAAAACAAATCAAAAGAACAAATTTCATAGAAATTGTTCTCGAGAAAAAAAGAGCAAAAGCAGAAAGAAAAAAAATCAAAAAAAGAGGTCATTAAAATCCTTAAAAAAGAAAAATAAAAAACAAGATTATGGCCATCATATCAAAAAGAGAAAACAAAAAAGGTGATTGTCATCACAATAAATATCATTAGTTCTTGATCCATCATATCTTCATCTTTACAACCTCAAAATTATCTTGAAAACCGAATACATCCGCTAAGTTAATTGAATTTAGGAAAGGAGATAACCAGAAGTAGACTTAGGGAGGGTTTAAATTGAGTTTTGAGCCTTATAATCCTTTTGTTCATAAACCATGAAGCAATCCAAGTTACAACCTTCAAAATACCTAATTGAACCAAGGTTTACTTTGAAATCATACCGCAACAAAATTGTGTTAAGCTGAATCCAAAAATATTTGTTAATCATTTCCAATCATATTCTTTTCTTGCATTTTCATGCATTGAATGTTCAGGACAACATTATTTTCTGACCATTGATTCATTCACTGTACATCACAATATCATCTCAATAATAACTTTGATTTCAAAACTTGCATGAGCATTGCATTAGAATTACCATTTTGGAGGAATAATTTTATCTACAAGTCAGCACTTAGTATCAAGAAAGTTCTAGTAGTGTGTAATCAGTTGCAGAACTTGATCGTTCGTAAATGGTCACACCATAGGAAAATCATTACAAGAGTCGGTCAATCTAGGGAGGATCGCTTCAAGACTCGATCCATCAGAGGTAAGACGCTACAAGTATCGATTAATCAAGGGCAAACAGCTTCAAGATTCAAAATCCTGGGGGCAAGCCAGCTCAAGGTTATATCATGGCAAGTTGCTTCAAAACTCATTTTGAGGCAAATTTCTTCAAACACCCAGCCGCTATGATAAGTTATATAATCAATAAAGGGTAAGCTCTCTCCATATTTCTAGGTGTTTAGGCAAAGCCTATAGTATATCAAGAATGATCAAGTTCAAAATGAGCGTCGGGAGATCATGCTAGAACCATATCCTATCAAATAACTTTTTCCCTAGTTAAGAAACTTTGCTGCAAAAGAACCCTTATGTCCAATTTTAACCATCCATTGCTCGCCATTGGGAACTTTTGAAAACCTTTAATTCACCACATAAACAGATCATTCAAATCATCATCATGCATTATCTTCACTTTAATCATGTTTGCATATATCATGCATTAATCATGTTTACATTTTCCCAACATCAAACCAAGCATCTCATCTCATACATCATGGCATAGTCCAAAACATCTGGCATCACACATATGTCGAAGACCTGAAAGCCTTGTAATATAATTAAAAAAAGTTAAAGAGCAAAAAGCTTAACCTCGCTTGGCATCCCCCAATGAAAGTCAAAACACTACTTGGCATACATACCCTGAAGACCAAATCCATTAACATGCATCTATTCATCACATTGCATGCACTTGTCAACTCATATCACATGTTCGTATTTAGTGTGTTACGCCAAGTATGTGTTACGCCAAGTATCCATAACACTTCATGCATCTATCAAAACATATACCACAAAGCATATTCAATCATAACGCATGACATTAACCAAGTTCATTTTCACATATATCCCTAGAATCCCGAATTGTCATTGACATCAAGAATCAAAGTTGTAGATTTCCCCAATGAGTCTCCCTTGAAAATGTTCCATAGTAAGCATTCTCCCTAATGTGTTCCTCCTGAAAAACTTCCTCAATGAACATTTGTCATAAAACTATCCTAACAAATCCCCAGCGAAGCCATTCATAAATCCCCAAGTGAGTTTTATCTCTGTAGGACTCCTCGATAGGTGTCCCCAATAAGTGTTCTCCCTAGTGAGTTTACCTTGATAATCTTCCCAGTGGACATTCTTCATGAATTTTTCCCAATCAACCATGGCAGTAAGATTCCCAAATAAATCTCGGTAGTAAATTTCCCCAATAAATATCGGCAATAGATTTCTCTAGCAAACCTCGGCAGTAGGTGTAACACCCTAAACCCCCGCGATAATTAATAATTAAATATCAGAGTAAATTAAAACATATAATCAGTTAGGATGCTACATTCAACAAACACCTGCTCATGCATACGATATGTAACACGTAGATATTATCAATAAAAACATACTTAATTAATCTCCTCATAAAGCAGCGAAAATTCAACTGAAACATAGCATGTTTACTACCACTTCATCATCAACAAGTAAATAAAATGACGACAATTAATAAAATAAACCACGACAAGCGTTCCAAAGACCCAGTGTTACAATTATAGCAGACGCCGACTCAACGAAATAAAAGAGAAGACCCCATTTTCACTAACTTCAACTCTGCACTAATCCTGCTTATCTGCACGTTACCCACGTGAAGGTAACATTCAAATAGAAGGGGTGAGATTCTCAAATCAACATTAGAAATGCATAATATAAATATGAAAGCATAAAAGCATTACACAATCTCCCCTATCATCACAACTTCAGCACAAATAGCATTTCCCACACAAGCAAATAATCAACATAACATAATGCAATGCAATGAGACCCACGACTTGACTCAATGCATGTGGTACCAATTCGATCCCTGTTTCACGATCATAATTCCCGTCGAAATTTCCATAACAGTCACTCATACACCACACGAGTACACAACATCCGTGATCGCGCACACCCCACATGGGCACACGATCACCTCCACAACAACAACAACAACCAGGTTCTATATTAAGGAATCCTGATCAGACGCTCACACCCCACATGGGCACACGGCTTATCGCACAACTTATGCAACATGGCATGCATACTACGACGACATACAATGACAATTAATGCATATGACTATCAATGTGTCAATACATTATACTACAATTATCCAATACGCAGCATATACCTACCAACACATACAACCACAACAATCCACAACCACAACACGCATACAACCAAATTCCTCGTTTCGACTCACAACACATAACGACATACACAAAAACCTAATTAACCCGTCAAAGGGTTGGAATTCTGGTATTTAAATTGTTTTTTATAAAAAGTATGTGAAACCAGCTTTCCAACACTTTGAACGGCAACTGAAATGGATCTATGGATCAAAAGATACTAATTTTCAAAGTTTTAGAAAGTTTGGTTCGTCTCAGCTCTGTTCGCTTAACGCTCGCCCAGCGAGGCACCAACGTAACCCCGTTCGCCCGGCGAACTCCTATTTCGCCCGGCGAATTCCCTTTTCGCCTCATGCTTTTTCGGCGGAGCAGAAGCGAATTTCTTTCCCCATATAAATTCCAACAACCCTTGTTTTCACCCTCTCACTCGCCCCTCAGTTTGCCTGGCGACCTACAAGCGAATCCACATTCGCCCGGCGAAATTGTGCGAATCAGCAATTCTGCGATTGCGATTCTTCACGACTCAAACTCCATTCCTTCTCCGAATTCACTCACAATCAGTCTAAAAACACACATATAATCACAGATTATCACATAAACAAGCATGGATACATATACTTCGATTCAACCGGTCAATTTGTGCATTTTTCCTCTTATCCAAAACTTCCGACACGCAAAAACCCCAATCCCAAATCAACACAAACAACATACAGGAGTGGTCCTAATGGTTTATCTACCCTCATACAAACATTATACAACCCTTAAGAGATTAAAGAACCCCACCCTTACCTTATTGACTATAATCCGAAGGTTCTCTAAGATGTAGCTCTGCTCCTCTCTTCCGTTCCTCTTTTCTCCAGAAACACGATCGTTCACAATGACTCTCCTCCTTCCCCAATTTTCCTCTTTTCCTACTATAACCCTTGGACCCCTAATATGTTTTTCCCTCTTTACCCTTACTAATCCTCATGAATGGACGACCTTGCCCTTATCATCTCTCCACTCATATTATCCAATTTTCAAATAAATAAAATAATTAAACTAATTAATTTAAATCTAAATAATTCCAAATAATTTATTTAAATTAATAATTATTTACTAACCACACCACATATCTCTATACCATTAGCTATACACCCTCCGATGCCTTATTCTCTATAATTCTAAGGTCACTACCTCTTACCAAGGGCAACCCAAGCTCAACCAAAACACACATAATCGTACACAAATACACAACATCATTCAATTTTAATTACGAAAAATAATTAAAATAAATCGGGGTGTTACAACTCTCCCCCACTTAGTATATTTTCGTCCTCGAAAATTTACCTCATACGAATAACTCCGGATACGAATCTCGCATCCTGCCCTCTAACTCCCAAGTCATATTCCCACTGGCAGCACCTCCCCACACTACCTTCACAAGGGTGATCTCTTTACCCCTCAGTTGCTTTACCTCACGGTCTTCAATCCGTATTGGTAAGGCCTCAACCGTAAGGTTATCCCTAGGCATGGCAACGGGGCGGGTCAGGTCGGTTTTTACCTCCCCCAAACCCAAACCCGAATCCCCACAAAATCCCCATTCCCCGCCCCAAACCCAAACGGGGATGGAGAATTAAAACCCAAACCCGTCCCAAACGGGTTCGGGTATCCCCGCCCCGTCACCATCCATTTAGTAAAATCAATTTTTTTAATAAAAAATATTTTTTTTTCGAAAATCAAATTACATTTCAAATAATAAAAACAAAATCTCAAAAAAAATTCTTACATACATTTCAAATATTTTAAATAATTAATACAAATCAAAATATCAAAACATTGATCACATATTTAATATTCAAAATTAACAAAATTAAATAATAATGTACATAAAAAAATAAACGGGGCGGGTTCGGGGACGGTTTTGGGGTGGGTAGTAATGTTCCCATTACCCGACCCGTCCCCAAATTTTTTAATCGGGGAAAACCCAAACCCGAACCCAAACCCAGTCAAAGCGGGTTTTCCCCGTCAACTTCGGGGCGGGTTCGGGTGAGTACCCGCGGGTATGGGTTTTGTTGCCATGCCTAGTTATCCCTTACTTCCACATTATCCATCGGAATCACATGCGACGGATCCGGAACATACTTCTGAAGTTGTGACACATGGAACACATCATGCAAATTCGACAAATTGGGTGGCAACACCACTTTGTAGGCAGCAGGTCCAACTCATGCGGAAATCTGATATGGACCAATAAACCGAGGAGTAAGCTTCCTCGACTTCAACGCACTCCCAACACCGGTCACAGGAGTGACTCTAAAAAACACATGGTCTCCTTCTTGAAACTCAAGATCCTTCCTCCTCTTATCATGGTAGCTCTTCTGCCTACTCTACGAAGCTTTCATCTTTTCCCGAATCAACTTCACCTTTTCAGTAGTCTGCTGAACAATCTCAGGTCCAAGTACTACACTCTCACCAGATTCATGCCAACACAGAGGCGTCCTACACCTCCGACCATATAAGGCTTCAAAACGCGCCATTCCGATACTGGAATAATAGATGTTATTATAAGTTAACTCAATCAACGGCAGATGGCTATCCCAAGCACCTCCTTGTTCAAGCACACAAGCCCTCGACAAATCCTCCAAAGATTGTATAGTTCTTTCTGTCTACCCATCCGTCTGCGGATGATAGGCCGAACTCAATCTCAGTTTCGATCCCAAAGCTTCTTGCAAACTCTCCCAAAATCTGGAAGCGACCCTTGGATCTCGGTCTGACACAATACTCAACGAAACTCCATGCAACTTCACAATCACCTGAATATAGATCTCTGCCAGCTTCTGCAAAGGAAAACTGATATTAATCGGAATAAAATGTGTCGATTTCATCAGTCTATCGACCACTACCCAAATGGAATCATGTCTTCTCGGCGTATTAGGCAACCCGGTCACAAAATCCATAGAGATGTTGTCCCACTTCCACTCTAGAATATCTAACGGTTACATCAAACCAGCAGGCTTCTGATGTTCCACCTTCGACTTCTGACAAGTCAAGCAAGCATATACAAACTTATCCACATCACGTTTTAATCCAGGCCACCAAAATATCTTCGTCAAGTCTTGATACATCTTTGTAGCTCCTGGATGGATACTCAAGCTACTCCTATGACTTTCTTCTATAATCATTCTCTTCAACTCCGGGTCATCAGGAATACAAATCCTATCATGGAACCTCAACACACCTTGTTCATCCTCTTTGAATTCGTTATTTTCTTCTTGTTCATTTCCAATCATCAAATCCACCAGTTTCACATTCACTTCTGACCCTCCCTGATACTATTAAGAAATTCATTGTTGATCTTCAGCATGCCCAACATCACACTATGCGGTGTCTGTTCACAAACCAAACTCATATCTCTGAACTGTTCAAGCAAATCCAACTCTTTAACCATCATAGCCGACATATGCAAGGACTTCCGACTCAGAGCATCTGCCACGACATTAGCTTTACCGGGATGATAGTTCAAGCCAAAATCATAATCCTTTAAGAATTCTAACCACCTTCTTTGCCTCATATTCAACTTCTTCTGATCAAACAGATACCTTAAGCTCTTATGATCACTATACACTTCAAATCTGGAACCATAAAGATAATGCCTCCAAATTTTTAACACAAATACCACTGCAGCTAATTCTAAATCATGAGTTGGATAATTCCTCTCATGGACCCTTAGCTGTCGTGAAGCATAAGCCACAACCTTACCATCCTGCATTAACACACCTCCTAAACCCATCAAAGAAGTGTCGCAATACACCACAAATGGTTCACTTGGTTCGAGTAGAATCAAAACTGGAGCCATAGTCAATCTCTTCTTCAGCTCGATGAAGCTCTTCTCGCAGTGAACGTCCCACACAAACACTTTACCCTTGTATGCCAACTGAGTCAACGGGAGTGCCAACTTTGAAAAGCCTTCGATAAACCTTCAGTAATAACCCGCCAACCCCAAAAAGCTTCTAATCTCAGTCACCGACTTCGGAGCCTCCCATTGTAGAACTGCATCTACTTTGGACGGATCCACAGCAATACCATCACATGAAATAACATGTCCAAGAAAACTTTCCTCTCTCAACCATAATTCACACTTAGACAACTTAGCATAGAGCTTCTTCTCTTTCAACACTTGTAGCACAATCCGCAAATGCTCAGCATGTTCCTCTTCTGACTTAGAATAGATTAGAATATCGTCAATAAAAACAACCACAAACTGATCAAAGTAAGCATGAAAAATACGATTCATATACTCCATGAATACACCAGGTGCATTAGTAACTCCGAACGGCATCACCACATACTCATAATGCTCATATCGAGTTCTGAAGGCCGTCTTCTGAATATCTTCGTTCTTTACCCGAATCTGATGATAACCCGACCTCAAGTCAATCTTACTAAACACACGTGCACCAACTAACTGATCCATTAAGTCATCTATCCTTGGAAGTGGATACTTGTTCTTAATCGTTACTTTATTCAGCTGTCTGTAATCGATACACAACCTCATACTGCCATCCTTTTTCTTCACCAACAACACTGGAGCTCCCCAAGGTGATACACTTGGTCTCACAAATTTCTTTTCTAACAACTCTTCTAGTTGCTTCTTCAGCTCTGTCAATTCTGATGCTGACATCCTGTATGGTGCCATAGAAATAGGTTTGGTACCAGGGACAAGATCAATAGCAAACTCCACTTCTCTCTCTGGCGGTACATCAGCAATGTCATCCGAAAATACTCAGGGAATTCACGCACTACTCGCAATTCATTAATCACCTACTCACTCTCCACTGACAAGGATGCAAACAATGCAAGCACCTGAGCTTCTCCCTCTAAGAGCTCTCTCAACTCTCTAGCAGATAGAAAACTATCTCATTCCTCTTCTTCATGAGTAAGAAATCGCACCGACTTGTTAAAACAGTTAATATGAACATGATTGAACTCCAACCAGTTCATACCTAAGATCACATCGAGACCTCCCAACGGTAAGTAAATCAGATCCACACCGAAGTCCTTATCAAAGATCGATAGTGGACAATTCAAACAGACTAAAGAAGTAGTCGCCGATCCCTTTGCAGGAGTTTCGACAACCATCTCTCCCTTCATAGGAGAAACGACAAGGCCTAGCTTTCTCACATAGTCAGCAGCAATAAAAGAGTGAGTAGCACCAGTATCAATAATAGCAATCAAAGGCGTACTATTAATATAACATGTACCTCTGATTAGTCCGTCATCACTGGAAGTCTGAGTTCCCGTCAAAGCGAACACTTTTCCTCCAGTCGCAGCTTGCCTTGGTTTCTGGCAACGAGTACTAATATGTCCCTGTTCTCCACAGTTGTAACAAGTCACCTCATTAACTTTGCAGTCATCAATCAAATGTCTAGCCTGTCCACATTTGAAGCATTTCTTCACATCGCTCGTGCACTCACTGACACGATGACCTAGTTCCCCACACCTGTAACACTTAAAAGGGGCAGGGGCACCTCCCCCACCTGTCTTCTTTCCATCAGCGTGTTTCTGTTTACCTTTCTCAGCTGGAGCTGCATAAGGCTTCCCATGGTTCATCGGTTGTTTTCCCCTCCTCTTGACCAGTCCTTTGTAGTGAGCCAATCGAGCCTTGCTATCTTCTTCAAAGATCCTACAACAGTCCACCAAATCAGGAAACCTTCTGATTCGCTGATAACCGATTTCCTGTTTAATCTCAGGCCTCAATCCGTTCTCAAACTTGACGCACTTTGAGAATTCAGCAGTTGTCGCACTGTAGTGAGGGTAAAACTTAGCCAGATCTAAGAATTTTGCACCATACTCCGTAACCGTCATATTACCCTGTTTCAGTACCAGAAACTCGATCTCTTTCTTTCCTCTAACATCTTCAGGAAAGTATTTCCTCAAGAACTCCCTACTGAACACATCCCAAGTGACAGCCTCTCCTGCTGCTCCCAACAGTTGACGAGTGCTAACCCACCAATCATCAGCCTCCTCAGCCAGCATGTGAGTACCTAACCGCACCTTCTGTGCTTCAGGACATTGCATAACCCGGAAGATTCTCTTGATCTCTTTGAGACAAGCCTGTGCTCCATGTAACGCCCCGATTTGTTTAACTCTATTTATTTATTTCATTTATTTGAATTTTGTGAAATGTTTGAATTTATGGTATTTTACCTGCTAATTGGTTAATTTCTCTGATAGGTGAAATATTTTCAATAAATTATAATTTCTTTTCAACTTTTATTTCACGAAAATATATTTCATCGCTGTTTATGTTTTATTGCATTTTGAGAGCGTTTGGGAGATATTTGAGCGTAAGGGCAAAATGGTCATTTTGGGTAGTTAGATATTTTGTTATAAAAAGAAAGTGGAAAGAAAAAGAGAGAAAAGGAAATAGAGAGAAAGAAAAGAGAAGATAGAAAGGAAGAGGAAAGAAAAGAGGAGAAAGAGGAAAAATCGGGAAAACTCCATTTCGAGCGCGATTAATCGGGTAAGGGTGAGAAGTTTCAATTATATCTTGCTTGTGTATGTATATGTGTTGTTTGTTGTAATTGTTTTGGTTATTTCGTGACTTTTCTAATCGATTCAAATTAGGAGCAATTGATAGAAATCGATGTTTTTGCGGTTGAAAATCGATGTAAATGGCGTAGGGTAATCGTATTATGCATATGATCATTGATTATGCTTGGTTATGCTGTTTGGAAGTGTTTTGGGTGAAGAATTGGGTTTTTGGACCCAAATGTTTCTAGGTCCGCACAGCTGCGAATTTCAAAATTCTGCTTCGTTCGCCTAGCGAACCTGGCGAATGCGAAAGCGAAGGTTTGGTCGAGGGTTCGCCTAGCGAACCCCGGGGCGAGCGGAAGGCGAATGTTCGCTCGGAGGCTCGCTTAGCGAACTTTTTACATGGTTTCTACTGCCTTGGTTCGCTAGGGTTCGCCTAGCGAATACTGGAGCGAACGTGATATTTTTCTATTTTGTTTTCTTCATAACTTTTGAACCGTAAGTCCGTTTTGGTCGCCGTTCGAAGCGTTAGAAAGCTTATGAAATGTTCTTTCTTTTAAAAATGGGTTGGAGGTCATTAGATGATTTATTTAAGTCTTGATTTTGAAAAAGTGTTGGTTTTTTGGATTTTTACCGTCGTATTGGTGTGCGAATAACGTGTTATCATGCTATATGCTTTTGATATGTAACGTATAGCTTGTGTGCTGTTATATGATGTGAATACATGCAATGAGATGTTGTGATAAGGTGTTGTGATGTGATGTTGTGATAATTTGTTGTAGTTGCTTGAGGCATAATGGCAAAATACTTTGGTGATTTGAATTACAAATGTATGTTATTATGAGTGTGGTTGTGGTTTGCGGATTGTGATGAAATGCATTGTTTGAATTGATTTGCAATGCATGAATGTGATGATGTTGAAACATGTGACAAGTTGTTGTATTTGTTGTGGTTGTTGATTTGTGGCCTAAGGGCAAGAATATGAAATGTGTTATGTTTTGATGTTATATGCATGATTGTGGTTGCATATATGTGAGCAATGTGAATGTCATGAGTCATTGTATGCCAAGCATCATGATATGCATTGTTGAAACGTCCTGAGTGACGGTTTGGTTCCAGAGGGAATCCGCTATAACATCGTGTGCCTATGTGAGGACCTAAAGCGATGGTTATAGACGATCGTGTGCCCATGTGGGGACCTAAAGTGATCGGATTGTGTGCTCATGTGGAGACCTAAAGCAATCCATAACGTCGTGTGCCTCGAAAATATGAGGCGATGCCTGAGGACCTAAAGCGACGGGTGAACATCGTAGGCCCGACGGGGAGTTACTTGAGATCCTCAGTAACGAGCGATGGTTCCAATAGTTCCTGAGTGAACTGATGATGAGACATGTGACATTGGAAGTCGGTACCGTATGGCATGTGCATAGAGTCGTTGTGTCGGTCTCTGTGCATTTGCATAAATCATGGATGCATTATGTGTGGAAAATCATGATTTGAGTGATTAAGTGTGGAAATTGTGCATTGATTGGTTATGTGTTGAGATTGTGATAGCTTTGGTGAATTATTATGCATAGGTGATAAATGCATTGGTTGTGAGTGATATGTTTTGTGTATAAACATAAGATATGTGAATTGGTGGCATGCTATATGTGTTAGAAAATGTGAGTATATTGGTATAATCGTTATATGCTATGTGGTTGTATTGTTAGGAATATGTTACGTATTGGTGGCATGCTATATGTGTTAGTATGTGATGTATGTGGTGAGAAATATTATATATGTGAATTTATTTGTGTTGTGGCATATTATTATGCAATCTTGTTATAGTTGTTATTTCTCACCCTTCTGCTGGAATATGCTTTTTATGGCATAGTGCAGATTGCCAGCTTTAGAGGCGTGGAGGCAAGTGGAAGAGTTAGATCTTCGTCTTTGCTTAGGTCTTGGTGTCTGCTCTGATACGTAGCACGGGAGTCGGGGAACAATTATGTTATATACGTATATATTTGTAGGATATATTTTGTATGAATATTTTGATGTATAAAACAGTTTATTTTGTAAAACAAGTCGATTATGGATCTTTCCGCTTTATTCCATAATTGACATTTCCTTTATTATGAAAAAAGTTTCCCCTTTGACGTTACTCTATTTTATGCTATGTATCAAATTTATGAGCAGGGATGATGTTTTATTTATTTAAATGTGACATCCTTGTTTCTGTCGGAAAAATAAATTTTTTAGTTACTCTAATTTTATTTATGTATTATTTATTCGCGATGGGAATTGGGGTGTTACATTAGTGGTATCAGAGCAGGTCGGTCTGTCCGGCCAAGTTGTTGAGTCTGTTGGTGGGACAGTTGAATACTGTCGATGTTGTTTGTTCCTTAGTACGTGATATGTGTGTGAAACACTGTCAGTGCTTTCTGGTTTTTGGTAATCCTTTGTCTTCAGGTGTGAGATTGAGATAAGTGGGGGAGAAGCTGGAACTTCTCCAAGTTGCTTCTGTTATGGAGCGTGGGCTCAGTGTGCCGTTGACTGCAAGATTGTAAGTGTGGTTTGGACAGCGTTGTTCCCGGTTCTGGAAGGAAGGCAGAGGTAAGGTTTATGTCAACTAAGGATTTGTGCCTTAGGTAGTTTTGCGCACAGGATGCAAGAAATGCTATTATAGTTTGGTAAAGACGGTTTATGCCCCATCATGATTGTCGGCTGTCTATTGACAAATTGAGGAACTGATCACCCTTAATCTCTTGTTGATAGCAGACGGAAATTATGTTGGATGGAATAGGCGTGTCTTTCCGGCTTTGATAGTGGGTGAAATGAATTGTTTGGAATTAAGGAAATGGTTACGGATTGTTTTGTTGAGTCGATGAGGACTCTTATACTAGAAGATGAGACGGATTAGAGGTTTTTGGTATGTTGGTCAAGTTGGGAAGTCATTGGGAGAGAAGGATTGGGTATTGTTAAAGGTTGTTCTCAGAGAGTAGAGTGTGAACTCAAATTGGACGAAGGTAAGGATTTGAGGTTTGGATCTGCTAAGTAAGTAGAAGAACTTTTAGGACGTGAAACTAAGATGTTTGTTTGGTCTGTGATGATAGTGTTCTGGAAATTGGCAGGAAGTCACAGTGTTGGGCCGTCAGTTGTGCATGGTTTTCGGATGTGTTTTTGAATGGAACATTAAGGCGTTGTGTTAGAGAGCTCCAGCTTTGTTAGTAACAAAAAGGGAATGATGATTGAATGGAATAACAAGCATTATGATGGTATTGGTATTGAGACTATGGAAAGCGGAACTTAGAGTTCTGGTGAGGTTTAGAGTCTTTGGAAATATTAGATCATTAATGGAAATTTTGAGAAAAACCTTAAGTGTGGATGTGCTATTTGAGAGTTCTTTTGGGATGGTTGTGCTACCCGTGGGGATTTATGGAATTTGGATTGTTAAGAGGATAAATTGTGTATGGATTACTAACAGTTGATTAAGGTAACGATTGAGAATAAGTGTCCACTTTCATGAATAGATGACTGGAATTGGTTTGGTTGAGTTTGAGTGAAATCACAATGGGTTGGAATGTTGGATAAGAGTGGTGAATGGTGTGAGTTGAGGCTTTGATCGATTTAATGTGACTGGTTATGTTTATGATCGTCGGGATAGGCTGTTATTTACTCGGTTAAGCTTGTGTGTGAGTAACCAGTTACCCAGTGAAAAGTTTTGCAAAAGCTTTAAGGATTTATATAGTTTGGAATTTGGTTGGGCATTACAACGGGCAGTGATGTTACGCGGTGTTAGTAACGCGTCTGTAATGTTTGTGGAGTAGAGGAATCGTATCTTCCATATCTATTTGGATAAGTTCGTGATGGCTTTGATTGAGGGTATTCGAAATCTGTTATAAACTCGGAGGAAGAACAGGTAGTTGTAGTTCTACAATGAGAGGTTTCGAAGTTGGTTAAGGAGATTAGAGATTTTTGGGCTCAGTTGGTTGTTACTGCAGGCTATGGAAGACTTTGCTAAGTTCGTACTTCGGTTATCTCAGATGACTTGCAAAGGGTGAGTCG
Organism: Lathyrus tuberosus; assembly: GCA_022829125.1. NCBI lineage: Eukaryota > Viridiplantae > Streptophyta > Magnoliopsida > Fabales > Fabaceae > Lathyrus > Lathyrus tuberosus. Next base: position 4,641,449 of record JALAZF010000406.1, read on the forward strand.
TTCGTTTTGGATGTTCGTTGTGAGTGGGTATTGGTGAGCTGAAGTAGAAGTTGTGTACGGCTTCAGTTTTGATTCTGGATGATCCTAATAAACCGTTTGTGAGGTGTTGGGATGTATCTTTGAGGAGTTTAGTCAGTGTGTTAATGCAAGGGGGTAAAGTCGTGTCTTATGCTTTACGACAATTGAGGATTCATAGAAGGATCGATACTATTCAGGATTTGGAATTGGACGCAATTGTATTATGTTGGAGAATCTGGAGGTATTATTTTAAGGGTTTTAGGTTCAAGGTGTTTGGATGGAGAAAATGATGGTTTTGGGATGAGTAACGAGTCTGCTGGAATTCTGAGTTTTCGCAGGTTCGCCTAGCGAACCAGTTAGCGAAGGTCAGCGAAGGTTCGCTGAGTTGTTCGCCTAGCGAAGTTTGGGTGTTTTTGATGTTGGTGGTTGCTGCCTTGGTTCGCCAAGGGATTCGCGGAGCGAACGACAAGGTGAGGGTTCGCCAAGGAGTTCGCCTGGCGAACTTTGTATCTGTTTTTCAGCTGATAGTGGGTTCGCTGGACGTTCGCCTAGCGAAGGTGGTAGCGAATGCTCGCTAGAAGGTTCGCCTAGCGAACATGACAGTTTGTGCAGTTTTGTTTCCTTCATAACTTTTGATTTGTAACTCGGATTGAGGCACGGCCGGATGGTTGGAATTTCTGATTAGTTAGACTTTGGACGTGAGATTGGTAGTTTTGATGGTTACGAGTAATCAGAGTGCGCAGCGGATGCATGGTGTGGCACAATTGGTATTTGCGTGTGGGACTTGTAAGAGTTCACAGGTTGAACATTGGGAACATGTAGGAGTGAAGAGACCATTGGATGTTTCAGAATGGAAGTGTTAGGTGAAAGGTTAAAATGTTATCCATGGGCTACTATGTAGATGGATGTTTGGTTGCGTGTTCGATTGGTGAATCGTAGCATTGTTGTTGGTGTTCTGGTTTTGTTGTTGTTGTTGTTGTTGAGACCTTATTGTGTTTTGGTTCTAGAGTGAACCTGTGTGTTGGTATCTTGGCTTTTCTTTGAGTCGTGAGTTTGTCGTCAAGTGCATTGTATGGGCTTTGCATCTTGTCGTTGTAGTTGTCGTCGTTGTCGTGTCATTGTGGTAGTTAGCAAGGTGGTTTGTCAGTTGTGTTATTCGTGGTGTGTCTTTTGTTGGCCTGTTGGTTTGTTACTCGGATGCGAGAGTCGTATCCGGAGTTGTTCGTATCGGTTAGATTTTCGAGGAAGAAAATGTCTAAGTGGGGGAGAATTGTAACGCCCCGATTTGTTTAACTCTATTTATTTATTTCATTTATTTGAATTTTGTGAAATGTTTGAATTTATGGTATTTTACCTGCTAATTGGTTAATTTCTCTGATAGGTGAAATATTTTCAATAAATTATAACTTCTTTTCAACTTTTATTTCACGAAAATATATTTCATCGTTGTTTATGTTTTATTGCATTTTGAGAGCGTTTGGGAGATATTTGAGCGTAAGGGCAAAATGGTCATTTTGGGTAGTTAGATATTTTGTTATAAAAAGAAAGTGGAAAGAAAAAGAGAGAAAAGGAAATAGAGAGAAAGAAAAGAGAAGATAGAAAGGAAGAGGAAAGAAAAGAGGAGAAAGAGGAAAAATCGGGAAAACTCCGTTTCGAGCGCGATTAATCGGGTAAGGGTGAGAAGTTTCAATTATATCTTGCTTGTGTATGTATATGTGTTGTTTGTTGTAATTGTTTTGGTTATTTCGCGACTTTTCTAATCGATTCAAATTAGGAGCAATTGATAGAAATCGATGTTTTTGCGGTTGAAAATCGATGTAAATGGCGTAGGGTAATCGTATTATGCATATGATCATTGATTATGCTTGGTTGTGCTGTTTGGAAGTGTTTTGGGTGAAGAATTGGGTTTTTGGACCCAAATGTTTCTAGGTTCGCACAACTGCGAATTTCAAAATTCTGCTTCGTTCGCCTAGCGAACCTGGCGAATGCGAAAGCGAAGGTTTGGTCGAGGGTTCGCCTAGCGAACCCCGGGGCGAGCGGAAGGCGAATGTTCGCTCGGAGGCTCGCTTAGCGAACTTTTTACATGGTTTCTACTGCCTTGGTTCGCCTAGCGAATACTGGAGCGAACGTGATATTTTTCTATTTTGTTTTCTTCATAACTTTTGAACCGTAAGTCCGTTTTGGTCGTCGTTCGAAGCGTTAGAAAGCTTATGAAATGTTCTTTCTTTTAAAAATGGGTTGGAGGTCATTAGATGATTTATTTAAGTCTTGATTTTGAAAAAGTGTTGGTTTGTCAGATTTTTACCGTCGTATTGGTGTGCGAATAACGTGTTATCATGCTATATGCTTTTGATATGTAACGTATAACTTGTGTGCTGTTATATGATGTGAATACATGCAATGAGATGTTGTGATAAGGTGTTGTGATGTGATGTTGTGATAATTTTTTGTAGTTGCTTGTGGCATAATGGCAAAATACTTTGGTGATTTGAATTACAAATGTATGTTATTATGAGTGTGGTTGTGGTTTGCGGATTGTGATGAAATGCATTGTTTGAATTGATTTGCAATGCATGAATGTGATGATGTTGAAACATGTGACAAGTTGTTGTATTTGTTGTGGTTTTTGATTTGTGGCCTAAGGGCAAGAATATGAAATGTGTTATGTTTTGATGTTATATGCATGATTGTGGTTGCATATATGTGAGCAATGTGAATGTCATGAGTCATTGTATGCCAAGCATCATGATATGCATTGTTGAAACGTCCTGAGTGACGGTTTGGTTCCAGAGGGAATCCGCTATAACATCGTGTGCCTATGTGAGGACCTAAAGCGATGGTTATAGACGATCGTGTGCCCATGTGGGGACCTAAAGCGATCAGATTGTGTGCTCATGTGGAGACCTAAAGCAATCCATAACGTCGTGTGCCTCGAAAATATGAGGCGATGCCTGAGGACCTAAAGCGACGGGTGAACATCGTAGGCCCGATGGGGAGTTACTTGAGATCCTCAGTAACGAGCGATGGTTCCAATAGTTCCTGAGTGAACTGATGATGAGACATGTGACATTGGAAGTCGGTACCGTATGGCATGTACATAGAGTCGTTGTGTCGGTCTCTGTGCATTTGCATAAATCATGGATGCATTATGTGTGGAAAATCATGATTTGAGTGATTAAGTGTGGAAATTGTGCATTGATTGGTTATGTGTTGAGATTGTGATAGCTTTGGTGAATTATTATGCATATGTGATAAATGCATTGGTTGTGAGTGATATGTTTTGTGTATAAACATAAGATATGTGAATTGGTGGCATGCTATATGTGTTAGAAAATGTGAGTATATTGGTATAATCATTATATGCTATGTGGTTGTATTGTTAGGAATATGTTACGTATTGGTGGCATGCTATATGTGTTAGTATGTGATGTATGTGGTGAGAAATATTATATATGTGAATTTATTTGTGTTGTGGCATATTATTATGCAATCTTGTTATAGTTTTTATTTCTCACCCTTCTGCTGGAATATGCTTTTTATGGCATAGTGCAGATTGCCAGCTTTAGAGGCGTGGAGGCAAGTGGAAGAGTTAGATCTTCGTCTTTGCTTAGGTCTTGGTGTCTGCTCTGATACGTAGCACGGGAGTCGGGGAACGATTATGTTATATACGTATATATTTGTAGGATATATTTTGTATGAATATTTTGATGTATAAAACAGTTTATTTTGTAAAACAAGTCGATTATGGATCTTTCCGCTTTATTCCATAATTGACATTTCCTTTATTATGAAAAAAGTTTCCCCTTTCAGGGTACTCTATTTTATGCTATGTATCAAATTTATGAGCAGGGATGATGTTTTATTTATTTAAATGTGACATCCTTGTTTCTGTCGGAAAAATAAATTTTTTAGTTACTCTGATTTTATTTATGTATTATTTATTCGCGATGGGAATTAGGGTGTTACACTCCATCCGGATCATGTCTTCCCTTGAAGGTAGGCGGTCTGTTCTTTCGAAACTCGTCATTCTCACTAGTATGAGGCGGGTTCTGTACCGCCTGAGCAACAGCTTGCAAAGCAGCATCAATCGCAACATCGTTTCTCCCAACCATTCTAAATCTACTACGCATCAACAACAGAACACAATGGTTAAGGAAACGACATCGACAAAAATGAACTGTCACACGACAACGACTCGACAACTTGGCCTGACGGACCGATCTGCTCTGATGCCACTATGTAACACCCTAAACCCCCGCGACAATTAATAATTAAATATCAGAGTAAATTAAAACATACAATCAGTTAGGATGCTACATTCAACAAGCAACTGCTCATGCATACGATATGTAACACGTAGATATTATCAATAAAAACATACTTAATTAATCTCCTCATAAAGCAGCGGAAATTCAACTGAAACATAACATGTTTACTACCACTTCATCATCAACAAGTAAATAAAACGACGACAATTAATAAAATAAACCACGACAAGCATTCCAAAGACCCAGTGTTACAATCATAGAAGACGCCGACTCAACGAAATAAAAGAGAAGACCCCGTCTTTACTAACTTCAACTCCGCACTAATCCTGCTTATCTACACGTTACCCACACGGAGGTAACATTCAAACAAAAGGGGTGAGATTCTCAAATCAACATAAGAAATGCATAATATAAATATGAAAGCATAAAAACATTACAAATCTCCCTTATCATCACAACTTCAGCACAAATAGTATTTCCCACACAAGCAAACAATCAACATAACATAATGAAATGCAATGAGACCCACGACTTGACTCAATGCATGTGGTACCAATTCGATCCCTATTTCATGATCATAATTCCCGTCAGAATTTCCATAACAGTGGCTCACACCGCACACAGGCACACGACATCCGTGATCGCTCACACCCCACATGAGCACACGATCACCTCCACAACAACAACAACAACCAGATTCTATATTAAGGAATCCCGATCAGACGCTCACACCCCACATGGGCACACGACTTATCGCACAACTTATGCAACATGGCATGCATACACGACGACATACAACGACAATTAATGCATATGACTATCAATCCGTCAATACATCATACTACAATTATCCAACACGTAGCATATACCTACCAACACATACAACCATGACAATCTACAACCACAACACGCATACAACCAAATTCCTCGTTTCGTCTCACAACACATAACGACATACAAAAAACCCAATTAACGCATCAAAGGGTTGGAATTCTGGTATTTAAATTGATTTTTATAAAAAGTATGTGAAACCAGCTTTCCAACTCTTCGAACGACGACTGAAACAGACATACAGATCAAAAGATACGAATTTTCAAAGTTTTAGAAAGTTCGGTTCATCTCAGCTCTATTCGCTTGACGTCCGCCCAGCGAGGCACCAGTGAAACCCCGTTCACCCGGCGAACTCCTCTTTCGCCCGATGAATTCCCTTTTCGCCTCATGCTCGCCCGGTGGAGCAGAAGCGAATTTCTTTCCCCATACAAATTCCAGCAACCCTTGTTTTCACCCTCTCGCTCGTCCCTCAGTTTTCCTGGCGACCTACCAGCGAATCCACATTCGCCCGGCGAAACTGTGCAAATCAGAAATCCTGCGATTGGAATTCTGCACGACTCAGACTCCATTCCTTCTCCAAATTCACTCATAATCAGTCCAAAAACACACATGTAATCACAGATTATCACATAAACAAGCATGGATACATACACTACGATTGAACTGGTCAATTTGTGCATTTTTCCTCTTATCCAAAACTTCCGACATGCAAAAACCCCAATCCTAAATCAACACAAACAACACATAGGAGTGGTCCTAATGGTTTATCTACCCTCATACAAACATTATACAACCCTTAAGAGATTAAAGAACCCCACCCTTACCTTAGTGACGATAATCCGAAGGTTCTCTAAGCTCTAGCTTTGCTCCTCTCTTCCGTTCGTCTTTTCTCTAGAAACACGATCATTCACAATGACTCTCCTCCTTCTCCAATTTTCCTCTTTTCCTACTATAACCCTTGGACCCCTAATATGCTTTTCCCTCTTTACCCTTACTAATCCTCATGAATGGACCACCTTGCCCTTATCATCTCTCCACTCATATTATCCAATTTTCAAATAAAAATAATAATTAAACTAATTAATTTAAATCTAAATAATTCCAACTAATTTATTTAAATTAATAATTATTTACTAACCACACCACATATCTCTATACCATTGGTCATACACTCTCCGATGCCTTATTCTCTATAATTCTAAGGTCGCTACTTCCTACCAAGGGCAACCCAAGCTCAACCAAAACACACATAATCGTACACAAATACACAGCATCATTTAATTTTAATTACGAAAAATAATTAAAATAAATCGGGGTGTTACAGTAGGACTCCCCTGTAAATCTCGAGATTAGATTTCCCCAGTAAACCTTAGCAGTAGGACTCCCTAATAAATCTTGTCAGTAGATTTCCCTAACAAACCTCGGCAGTAGGGCTCCCTAGTAAATCTCGAAAGTATATTTCCCAAGTAAATCTCAGAAGAATGATTCCGCAGTAAATCTTAGTAGTAGATTTCCCCGGAAAATCACTGCATCAGATTTCCATAGAAAATCCTAGCAGTTGGAATACCTGGTAAATCTCGGCAGTAGATTTCCCTGGAAAATCTTTGTAGTAGATTTCCTTTGTAAACCTCATCAGTAGGACTCCCCGATAAATCCCGGCAGTAGATTTCCCTAACAAACCTCGGCAGTAGGACTCCCTAGTAAATCTCGCCAGTAAATTTCCCTAGCAAATCCTGGCAGTAGGATTCCCTAGTAAATCTCAGTAGTAGATTTCCCTGGCAAATCTCGGCAGTAGATTTCCCTAGCAAATCCTGGCAGTAGGATTCTCCGGTAAATCTCGACAGTAGATTTCCCTGGAAAATCTCGACGGTAGGTTTCCCTAGCAAACCTCGACAATAGAACTCTTTGGTAAATCTTGACAGTAGATTTCCCCAGTAAATCTTGTAGTAGATTTCCCTAGCAAAATCGGCAGTAGGATTCCCCGGTATATTTCAAAATTAAATTTCCCTAGTGAGTCTGCTATCCTTGATATATGCATCAACTCATGAGTTGACGAAGATCTCCTTACCTTGATCTACTTATCAACTCTCAAGTTTAAGACGATCTTATTACCTTGATCTACCCATCAACTCTCGAGTTGATGATGATCTACTTACCTTGATCTATGCATGAACTTTCGAGTTGACGCTGATATACTTACCTTGATCTACGCACCAACTCTCGAGTTGATGGTTATCTCCTTACCTATCTACACATTAAATCTCGAGTTTATGATGGTAGTTTTGGCTTGATCTACAAATTAAGTCTCGAGTTGACGATGATATCCTTGCCTTGATCTACGCATCAACTCTCGAGTTGATGTCAATCTCCTTACCTTGATATACGCATTATGTATTGAGTATACGAAAATCTCCTTACCTTGATCTACGCATCAAATCTCGAGTTGACGATGATATACTTACCTAAATCTATGCACCAACTCTCGAGTTAACGATGATCTCCTTACCTTGATCTATGCATCAACTCTAGAGTTGACGATGATCATGTTGCCTTGATCTATGCATTAACTCTCGAGTTGACGAGGATATCCTTGCTTTGATATGCGAATCAACTCTTGAGTTAACAATTGTCGTACCTCAGGAAAACGAACACGACCTCGCAAAACGCAATCGCACGCTCGCAGGATGGACTTAACAGAGTCACCATCGAACTTTATTTATTCCCAAAGGGGAAATGGAAAATATTGATAAAATCCCTAACTGAAAGGATAAAATATGGTCATCTCAACCAAATTAGGGTTCCAGAGTCGATTATGCAAAGGGAAGATATTATCACCCCTCACGTCCATTGTACTCAATGGAAACCGTTTGGTTAGTTGTGCACGTTAGTTTTAGCTTAGAAATGTTTGGCTTTTCAAGTTTTAAAAGGAAAAAGGACAAGACAAAAAGGTTTATTTTTTATTAGGGTTCCTGCCGAGACTTTGAATCTCGCTCCTACGTATCTCTGGGTGCAATAGAGAATTTAAGGCTACGTAGTTCTGGGTAGAAAATGTTTGTTTATTGGTCAATTTTAGCGAAAGCTTTTTTGTTGCATTTGATAGAAAACATTGTCTTACACAAAACAGATGAGGAGCAGACGTTTGCATCACATTGAACGGATTTCTACATATCAACATTCACAGGAAAAACTCCACTTATCTCAACTCAAATGATTATGGGAGAAGCAATGTTTTGCGTCGTCTCGAGACAAAATATCTTACGTTTGTGAAAAGGGTTTAAGGATCGCACGGCGGCGAGAAAAGAGTTTGATGTGTTTAATGTATTTTTGGTGATGGAGAGAACTTGGATGGTGTAGCGGATGGAAGTAATTTGAGATTAAGTTATTGGTTAACTTAACTCACAAAACAAGAGTCGTCGCCGCTCTTTATTGTTTCCAAAGGAATGGGAAAAGAAAGAATAAAACCCACAGAAGTTTTAAAACAAAACTAATAAAACAAAGAGATAAAGGTACGTGGGTTGGTTATGCAAAGGGAAGGTGTTAGCACCCAAAACATCTATAGTACTCTATAGGAACCTCTTGAAAATTTGTGTTTGACTTAAAACCGGGTTGTTTGCAAAAAGATTGTGGAGACGAGAGAAAGAAGTGTTTTTTTTAAGATTTTGTTTGACAAGACTTCCTGAGCCTCGTGCCTACATACTAACAAAGTGCAATGGAGGATCAAAACCTCGTAGTTCATGGCAAAAATAACAAAAGTGTTTGTTTTTATTGATTTTAAATGAATAGACACTTTGTCATATTCGAGTGGAAACTCAACTTACTACCCACAATTAAAGAGGAATGAGCATTTGCATCATCTTAAGATGGAGGATTTTTTCTTGGATTGAAATCAACAAGTCTATCACTCAACATCTAAGTGGAAAATGTCATAATTCTCTATATTATTGTGGAAGTATAGGATTTACATCACTACAACAACACAACTAATTACTATCCTTAAGAAAAGGTTTAAAAGGAAAAGGTGCACAAAGGCACAAAAGATTTGAATGAGTTTTATGTTTTTAATTCTTTTGAAATTTTTTTGATATGCTTAAGATGTCTTAGCATTTATTTAAGAAAAAGGTTTTGAAAATCACTTGACAAAGTCAAGGTTTATTGAGAAAGTAGTTCAAGTTTGAAAACAAGAAGGTTTTGAAAAAGGAAGAAGATTTTGAAAATTTAAGAATGAGAGGAGATGAAGAGACTATCCTAATGCATAAAATAAATAGCAAGAAATAAATGGTCTCATTGTAAGGTAGCCCAAGAGGAAGCCTTTGTGTGTGCTTGTGAACTAACCAGGATCTAGCCAGCACTTGACAAGAGTAAAAACCAACATTTCATTCCTTTGGAGTAAGCCTTAAGCAGCAAGTAAGCAAAGGATAAGACAAGCATTCGTTGAAAGAAGAACTCAAGCTATAAGGTCAAAGCTATGTATCAGAGGCAAGTCTTCAAAGGTCAACCAATAGACTCAAATATCAGATGAATCCAATAGCATAGGGAAAAGTAACCAAAGTCCATAGGTCCAAAAATTAAACTCCAAGTAAAGCTAAGGATAGTAACCATTAGTCCAAAGATTAGAGAACAAATTTTATAGGGTTTTTCCTTTTTAATGTCTTTATGAGAAAAAGAAATGCCCAAGGGGAAAAAGGAAAAAGAAGCATAAACATAAACAATTTTAGCTACGCGAAAAATCACAAAGTCGCCATCGAACTTTATTTATCCCAAAGGGAAGGGAAACCATCGAGAAAACCCCAAAAGGAAGGATAAGAGGGTCTCGCAACCCAAAGATGGGTTCGGAAGCCGGTTGTTGCGGTGAGAATCGAATATCAAGCTATTAATTAACTTGAATCACATATCTTTGAAATTCACCACCGAACTTTTATTTATCCAAAGGAAAGGGTAAAGATCGAAAAGCCCTAAGGGCGCTATGTAGGAACACAGCTAGAGATCTAAGGTTTGGGGGTTGGTTATACCTAGGGAAGGTGTTAGCATCCTAAGTATCTGTAGTACTCTACATGTACCTCTTGTTTATGTTTGTGTTATGTTATGTTTGCTTACTAAAGTGATATGCTAAGGGTAAAGGTAAAGGTAAAAACCTAAGGGTATATACACTAAGTTTGCTCGCCAAGACGTCGCATCTTGTGCCTACGTATCTGACTAAAGAATCAGAGCAACCGTAGTTCACCTCAATGGGGGTGAGGAACTCTTGACTGTGGTCAAGGTTCTAAGGGAAAGCAGGGTGAAAAGCTTGAAAGCAAAGCTTGTGAAGATTGATTGTTTAGGAGAAGAGATTGTGAAGGGTTAGACCGTCGTGAAGGAGAATAGATTAATGGCTATCTCTTTGTGAAGGTTAAAGAAAGGTTTAAGGGTTATAAGAGAATAATAGCTATCTCTTGGGAAGGCTAGGTTAAAAGGGAATGAAGTGTTCACAGGAAAGTAGGGTCTGACAGCAAGACGCCTACGTGGAGTGTGGCGACTCCAAACCTAAGGCTAGGTTAAAAGGGTAATGAGCTATCTATGACCTTGCGGTCAATAGTGAGACTTTCCTTTGGAAGGAAGGGAAAATAACAATTTCTTATAAGCAAGAATGCTACAAATAACTTGAGATTCAAATGAATATTAGAATTCAAGAATGTACAACCATTAAGCATATATTTTTAACAAAAGTATGATTCACATAATCAATGTGACAAGAGATAGTAATATGACTCACAACGGTTCAGTACATGAGCACACATATTATCTTTATCAAGCTTGAAGTCGAGGGAAAGGCATTCAAAGTAAGAAACTCGTTAACAAAGTCACACAAAAATGAAATCAACAAAAGCTAATGATCCTTCAAAAACATATCTCTCATATACCTAAAAAAATGTCACAAGAATTCTCAAAGAAAGATGATTTAAATAGAGTGTGAAATTCAAGTGGAAAAGTTTTATATATGTTTTTGTGAATTTTTGAGTTAATGTAAAAAAAAATAAAAATAAAAATTTAAATTAAGAAAAATTATGTTAAAATCAAAAGATATTTATAAAGTGTTTTTTTGGAGTTTTTTAGTTAAAGAAAAATGTTTTTTTTTTTTATAATTGAAATGAAAATAAAATAAAATGAGATTAATTAGAACTAAATAAAAGAGGGGTGCATTTAGCAGGTCTGGATTAAGTGATAATCAAAGAAAAACGCTCAGTGGGCCTGGCAGGGGGTGTTGGTAGCATTTTGGCCCATGTCCCCAAAAAGGAAGAAAATAAAAAAGAACCAAAAGGGGACTGGGGCGAGGGGGATTCGAACCCCAGTCCCTTTGGCTACAGCACGCACGTCTCGCCACTGGGGTGGCCATACATCCAGTGTATGTGCCAACCCCATAAATATTTAAACTCTCGCGCGTCCTAAAACATGGAACCAAAATGAGCATGGTGGAAATCTGCAGCAAGTGTGCAATGCCCATGAGCAGGTCTTCATCATTCCTCTTTCACACTCGAAACTTAAACAAACAGTAAGAATTAAAAGAATTCCTTTTCCACTGCTTGGAGCAAGGGTTACTAATGAGTTCTACAAGACACAAAACAAAATAAAAGTCAAAGTGAAAAAAGATTGGCAAGGGTGCAAAACAGAAATGAGCTAAAACAATACAACCATGTCAGTCATACTTAAGCAATGCTCCTATTTGTCAATTTCTGGACTGATAACAAACAGTTTGGTAGTAGATTCACACTTCCAAGTTTAAAAATGAAGACAAAAATTATATACAAGTCAAGACATGGTCTATATGCATAACCGGATATGAATTTGAAGCAAACATGTGAACAGATATTAAGATAGCACAAGAACAAAGGTGGTCAGAAAAATCTTTATCAGGCTTAGAACAAGGCTGTTATTGAGCTCTTCATGGCTCAAAAACAAAGCAACATTAAAGTAAGACTTGGATTAGCACATGTGCATTTAGGAAGGAGTTAAAACATACAATCAGGTCCTTCATGCTCAAGCAATGCTCTTAATTTACTAAATCCAACTGATAACAAATATTTGGAGAGTAAACTCAATCTTCAAAATATAGATAACAATCTATACAAGTCATGTCATACTCACAGAAAAAAACAACATTTTAACATGCCTCAATATGCTGGTGCAGACAAATTAATCCAAATGTTAGCAGGAATGACAAAGAAAACTTGGATTCCCAACTGCCAATTAATGCAACAAGAAGTGATACCAAATTCACATACCAAAACCAAGTGATAGCAGCAGCATGAACATAACAATATCATGGTACTCCAGACATGGCATTAAGAGCTAGCAAAGACAAAGTGAAAACAACATTTATCATGACAGTAACAAAACAAGATTTTGGCTATATTACCATTGACAATATGCACATAAGGTTGTGTGTCAACAATGTGAGAGAACAAGTATAGAACAGAACTCTGTCACTTACATGATCCTAAGCATACCTTCAAAATATTCCAAACAAATTAAACTAGCATGGACAGTCTACATTAGCACAAAATACAAAATGCATCATGAAGACATGGACACAATGATACCCAACTAGTAATTTCATCAATCATCCTATAGATCCAATGAACTTATGGCAGCGGCTGGTTCAACATCATACCAGATATGCATATGTCTTTAAACATGGAAAACAAAAATGTCATACATTCATCTTGGATCCAAACCTTCTATGTTGTTTGGAGATAGTAGCTTTATTCATTTGAAACTTGATGCCAAGATATGAACACATACATATCAACAGTTGGTGGAACATAAAATCTTTCATGGACACACAAAACTTGAATACAAAATAGCTAGCATGATGGAAGCATTAACACACTCATACATTTAGTGAAAATAACTATATCTCCTTGCCAACAAAACTCCACACAGTCATTACATACTTCTGACTCATATTAACATAAAAGGGACAAATAGTTCAAAACAGTTTCACAATCACAAAAATACAAACACCTCAAGTTAACAGCAGTGAACTAAGTTCTGACAAAGATCTCACCTGTTCTTATTCAAGCAATAACATCCAAGCATCAACAAAGTAATTATATGATTGTTAGCATCATAGCACCTAAGTGTGGCAGTGCTAAACAACAAAGGGAGTTACATGAACTTAACAGCAAGTTACACCATTCCCTCCACAACTGGCATTTTTATGTAACAATACTAAAGGTTCAAACTTACTTTAAAAGGTCACCAAAAGATGAGGCTTTCACAACAAGACATCAAAGTGCTCACTGAGCACAGTTATGGTCATGGCATCTCAAACATGACATTGTGAAATAAAAGACAGTGAGAACAAAAGATATCTATTATGACAGCCCAACAAACTGCATTTGCTCAAATAAAACTGCTTAAAGGGACAATCACAATATGGAAATGCTAGTACATGGATGTTACAAAACCAACAATTATCAGTACACAATATGGATGAACACACTAATAGCACAATGTCAAGTATGAGATGATCATGGCAGTCATTTTAAATAACATGAGTATGGTTGATGAATATGGAAGAAAAATACCTAGCGGAATATGTCCACTACACCCTCAAATATATGCTGGCTTCTTTTCCTTACTGAACTAGCAGAAACCTCCAAAGTGCTCCTCTTTCCCCTCCACACTTGCTAAGCTTGCAACTTCAGAGCTTTAGAGTGTATATGTGAAAAGTATTGGTGTCAAATGAATGGAAACAACCCCTATTTATAGGAAAGAGCTGAGGACTCAAGGCATGGTGAAAATGGCACAATGTGCCAAGTCTGCCCTTTCCATCGTGTGAGCTACATTTGCTGAGCCAAAAATCTTCCAAAATCTATGATTATTGGCACGGTTAGGTATGAGCAACTGGTGTGAAGTGATTGGACCAAGGCTCCATGAATAAACAATGCATTGTTTCTTGAAAAGTTTCTCTCTCTTTGCATCAACTTGACATAAGTCATTATTTTAATGTAACCAACTTGCAAATTCGTGGCAAGGCTCAAATTATCACTAAATCCACCCTTAGAACTCAGAAAAGTGAAGCCTTGGTGATTAGAGATGGTTTTGTGCCATTATACACAAGTTGGTTTCTTGAATCTTAAGAAATGAAACACCTAACTTTGAAGCTTCGTATCTCTGAGCTCACTCAATGGTTTGAGGAGTTCTAGTACTTTTTGGAAAGCCCTCAATGCCCTCTACAACTTTTATGTTCAAAGTTTTTTATTTGAGGCTTGGAACTATATGAAAAATTGAGTTGAAGTTGTGTGAAAACTAAAGTGAAAAGCTGAAATTTCACTAAGTCCCCAAGGGTGATTTATCTTCCAAGTCTTGTAACTTAAAACCCATGCATTTTTTGGAAGATGGTCCTCTAATATATTTTGAAGATCATGGAAAGAGCTTCCATTTGAGCTTTGAGTTATTCAAATTGGATGTGTCGTTTGAAAGTTATGACTGTTTCAATTCTTGCACAAGTAGTGAAATTTCCACATTTGAAAAGTTTCATGAACCAAACCTTGCTTCCTTTGCAAGAAACTTCTTAAAACTTGATCTATCATATCTTAACTCATCAATGAGACATGTCATGATGGATTGAGGACTTGGATGTTTCAATTTGGATCAAAATCTCAAAGGTTGGAGCCTCAGTCAAAACCCTAATTTCACTGGTGAATGCACTTGAATGATCTCTGATGATCTTGCTTCTTCAATCACATATAAGGATCATAGGTAGTCTCTGAGGATGTCTACTACCACATTGAGTCATGTCCCAGGGTTTGAGAACAAATCTTGATCAAAATCAAAGGCCATGATTGTCTTGTCATAACAAAACCCTCATTGGAGGCAGGGTGAACTTGTGGCTCAAGTTACTTGTGATGAGAGCCAGTCACACTTGAATTCATGTTGAGTAAGCCCTCTAGGATGTAGGTGAGCTCACATGGTTTCATTTGGAGCCTTAATTGTCTTTTCCTCCTTGAATCAGATGAGAGCTTAGCTCAGGAGACTTTGCCCTCCTCTTTGTGTAAGTCCTGGCTTTCACAAAAGAAACAAACTAGCAAAATAAAATGGTTAGTTAACAATGTATAGATGATTGAATCTAAATGTCAATGCAAGATGTTATGACATCTAAGGGTAAAATTTGGAGTACAACTGTTGCCCCTATTTAAATAGCTTACCGGATGGCACGAGGAATGGAAATTCTCGGGGCATCAAGGTGAAAGGTGTTTAAATATAGCAAACAAAAAAATTTGCCCTTAGATGGAATGTAGATGCTAAGGACAAGCAACAGACATGCAAATGCTGACATGCCATGAACTTCAAGTATGATAGTATGATGTCATGATAGATGCAAAGGTGCAGGCAAGCAAAAACACCAAAGATAAAGAGCAAACCACCACAGAGAGCTTACTGGGAAAGGATGAAGGTTAGTATCCATGAGGAAAACTCACTGGGGATACAGACTAACCAACATAAGAGGCTCAATGGGGAGACTCTGAGGAAACACTGGGGAAAATAAGAGCACGCTTTTTACTGGGCATGAAACCAGAAAGAAGACATAATCTCTACCAGTTTGAAATAAAAGGATAGACATCAACAAAAGATTTTCTGGGATTTTCTTATACTGAAGAGTTCAAACGGGATCTTCAAGAAAAGCCAGAAAAGACAGAGAAAGGCACATCCGAAAAAACATCAGATGGCAAAAGAAACCAGATATCCGATGATGGCTTTGAATGAAAGGTACAAATCATAATATCTAATAATGGCTTTAGGTAAAAGTGAACAAACAGGGATCCAAGAAAGCATTGGATGCAAAGAAACCAGTCATCCAATAATGGCTTTGAATGAAGGGTACAAATCATAATATCTGAGAAAGCATCAGATAAGAATGAGATAAAATGTTAAATCTGAGAAGGCATCAAATGAAAGTGAGCAAACAAGGGTAATCCAAGAAGGCATTGGATGCAAAGAAAACAATCATCCAATAATGGCTTTGAATGAAAGGTATAAATCACAATATCTGAGAAGACATCAGATGAAAATGAGATAAAAGGGTAATCCAAGAAGGCATTGGACACAAAGACACCAGACATCCAATAATGGCTTTGAATGAAAGGTACGAATCATAATATCTAATAATGGCTTTAGATAAAGTGAACAAAAGAGGGATCCAAGAAAGCATTGGATACAAAGAAACCAGACATCTAATAATGGCTTTGAATGAAAGATACAAATCACAAAATCTGAGAAAGCATCAGATGAACGTGAGAAAGGTAGAGATCCAAGAAAGCATTGGATAAAAGGACACCAGACATTCAATAATCACAATATCTAATAATGGCTTTAGATAAAAGTGAATAAACCGGGATCCAAGACAGCATTGGATGCAAATAAACCGATCATCCAATGATGGCTTTGAATGAAAGGTACACTCATAATATCCGAGAAGGCATCAGATGCAAATGAGATAAAGGTGAAATCCAAGAAGGCATTGGATAAAAAGAAACCACAACATCCAAGAAAGCATTGAACGAATATGAACAAGGAGATACCCAAGAAAGCATTGGCTAAAAGGAATCATAGTATCCAAGACAGCATTGAATGACTGTGAACTTTCAGGAATAGTACTGAAAGTAAAGGCAAATCACTATATTCAGGAATGGTATCGAATGATATTGAGAAAGACATCCAGGAATGGCACTGAATGCAAAGGAGAAAACTCATCCAGGAATGACACTGAATGAACAGATAAGACTTTCAGAAATGACACTGAAAGATATCCAAGAAAATTTGATGAGGATTACAGAAGAAAGGCAAAACTTCCAGGAATAGCACTGGGAGAAACAAGAGGAACAAGATATCCAGGAATGGCACTGGAGATCACAAGAGACGGGCATCCAGGAATGGCACTAGAGTGAGAGAATATAAAGATCCAGGAATAGCACTGGAATGAGAGAAGACAAACATCTATCAACAGGATTATATGCGCAAGAGAATGACAACATTTAGGAATGACACTGAATGAAAAGGACAAGTAACGTTTTGGTAAGGTAAGACGTGGATAACGACACGACCTCGGGAGAAATGCAAATGAGGATGAAACACTCATGATATGCATATGTATATGAATTATGCAGATGATATATGATCAAATGCAAATGCAGATGATGACGACGCCGCTCGACTCTTTTGGGGAGAAGACAAGATTAGAAGACTGATTCCTCAACACGGGGATCACGGTCATTCTGCTTGGGGATTAGAGATGTTATTGCTGGACACATCTCTGCCACACTGGTAAACTGTATCAAGTGATGCTCTTTGTAGGAAGGATGGAAAGTTGCATGGGGATTTTTCAAATCAATTTCCCTAGACTAACCGGTTGTTTGTAGATAAACTGATCATTGCTTCAGCTTGATTGATTCTGAAATGACTGTTTCATGGTGCTTTTGGAAGGCTTGCCCCAGTATGAGTCTTGAAAAAAAAATCTTCTGTATAAACCAATTTTGAGAAGTCGCCATTAAACCACAAATCTTGAACTGATTCTCAACAGGATATGGAATGAACTTGCCCCTGATTGGAACACCGACCAAGTTTCGCAAATGTTTGAAAATTCCTTAAGAAGAAAGCTAGTTTTCAAACAAAAGTATTTATACAAACATGGTAAATTCAAAGTTCATGCAACTTTTGAAATCAAAATCATTTTTGGAAAGATGCAAAGCATATGGGTCACTGGTCTGAACATGGCGATTCAAGACATCAAAAAGAAAGGTAAATCACAAGTGTAGTGACTAGCAAAGATCTTTGGGAGTCAGTTTACGCAACCTTGATGTAGTATGCTTTCAAAATAACCTTGCTCCAGTTAGGTCTTTTGAGGGTTGTAACGTGGTCTGGTTCATGGTTTAAGAAACAAAGGATAAAGGCTCAAAGTTTATTTGTGACCCACCCAATCTACGTGATGAACTTCATCATATGCTCAGTTAACTCAAACTATGCACTCAGGTTCCCACAGGTTAGGAGTTGCACCGATGATGATGGTTCAGAAGTCAAGGGACTTGAGATGGCAGTCACTGCTTCCTTACCAATGTTTGCCATTAAGGACTTTCAGGATGAAAATTTAAAGGTTTCCTCTTTTTGGGTTGTCATACAAACTTTGAGCTTTTTTTTTATAAGGCAAGGTCATGAGCTTCCCATCTTAGCTTTTGCCTTGAAAGGGACTTGGCTCATTCCTTGGGTAAGGAAAGTGACTAAACAACTTAATGATTTCGGTGAACCATCATTGGTATTTGACTTGAGGGACATCTTCGACACTTGCTTGCTGTGTGCGAAGGAAAATTTGTGAATGCAACCATTATATGAAAGGTATTTTGTATGGACGCACAACCAAGTTAACTGAGAACTACCCTACCCCAGGTTAAGATTGCGGGTTTTTTTGTAAAGAAAGAAAACTCCTACTTCTAGGCTCGAAGGGGTTAACGAGGGATTATCTTCCTTATTTCTCCAGTGTTTAGGGATTGAAACAATGCCTTACATTGGCAGCAAAGTTTTGATTTGAAAGCATACCATCAGCAGTTATGAGTATAAAGTTTTCATCATCCTCCCTCCAATTTTTTGCATAATAAAAAAGAAAGTGGAAAAAGAGATAAAATATTTTGCAAAAGAAAGCATAGAGATGTAAATAACAGACAAAATGAATTGAATCAAAAGTTGCAATGCTCATTTCATTAATTTTGAAAGTACAAACATCATCTGAAGGCAAACAGCTAGTACAAAATAAGGAAGATGCAAACAACAAGAAACAAGGCCCAGTGACTAGTTAAACACAAGGATGAGCTGTCCTGTCTTTAAGAATTAGCTGAGCTGAAGTCAACTGAAGCTTCACTTGGCGTGCCCTGGTAGAGGATTGCTCTGAACATTGGGATTGTCCTTAAAGGAGAGAATTTTGTTTCTCATCAATTCTTGTACTTTAGCCTTCAATGCAAAGCAACCTTCCAAGTTATGGCCTGTGCCACCTTGATGGTATTCACAATGAAGATCAGCCCTATAGCCGGCTGGAAGAGGATTTGGAGGAGGAGGCAAAGGCCTTGTGGTAATCAAACCTTGTTGAACCATACCAGGATAAAGCTCGGTGTATGTCATGGGAATAGGATCAAATTGATTCCTATTACGGTACTGGTTTTGTCCTGCAGTTGGACATTGGGAAGCTTGAGCTAGTCATAGAGCAGTAACCACGGGAGTGACAACAGCAACAGTAGGGTGAATAGAATACTGAGGTTGGGGACAAGGCCTTCTCACTTCAACCATTACAACGTTAGTCTTATTTTCCCTTTTCCTCTAAAAGTTCCCATAGGATTTCTTCACAGCATTGGAAGATTCAGCAGCTTTTGACACTTTTCCTTTCTTAAGACCATCCTCGAGTCTTTGGCCGATAGTAACCAAATCAATGAAGTTGGAGGAAACACTTCCAATCATCCTCTCTCAATAGAACGGGGACAGGGTATCCATGAACATTCCAGTTAACTCTTTCTCAGCCAAAGGAGGTTCAACTTGGGAAGCTAACTCTCTCCAGCACTGAGCATACTCCTTAAAAGATTCCTTCTCATGTTGAGTCATATTTTGCAGTTGGCGGCGATCAAGAGCCATGTCAAGGTTATACTTATACTCCTTCATGAAGGCATTTACAAGATCTTGGAAGCAGTGAATGAAGTTTGCTCGATACCCATATACCATTGGAGTGATGCTCCACTCAAACTATCTTGAAAACAGTGGATAAGCAGCTTCTGGTTTTTGGTATAAGCATCCATATTGCGACAATACATGACCAAATGAGCCCTTGGACAAGAATGGCCCTTGTACTTCACAAATTCTAGAGTTTTGAACTTAGCAGGCATAACAAGGTCAGACACTAAACACATGTTGTCCGCATCCACATTAAAGAAGTCATTACCCTCAACGGCTTTAAGTCTTTTGTCCATGATCTGAAATTGCTCACGGACAATCTCAGGTTTAACAAAGTCTTCAGGCTCTTCACCCTGAACACTGGCAGCATTGTACTCAAAGAGGGGATTCTCAAAAGAAGCTCGAACAGTCTGTGGAACAGCATGGACCGCAGGTCTGGGCTCGGTGAAAACAGGAGCTTGAAATACAGGCATAGCAGTCTGACCAGCCATAGCAGTAGATATAATCAGTGGAGAATAGTTGTGTGGCAAACCAAACTCGGGCCAAGTTGACGGTGGCATTTGAACCGGTGGAAGTTCAACACTTGAACCTTCCTGGATGATAGTTCTTTGGGGAGGCTCTCCTCTAGCAATCAAAACTTGAAGCATCTTAGTGAGTTTAGTCATGCTCGACTTAAGGTCATCGATCTCCATTCGGACCTCAGCATTGTGTGCCTCTTGCTCTGACATATTGCGTCTGTAGTTAGCTCTAGTCCGGTATCGGTGTCGAGGAATCAGCTTGACGACTCACAGGTGACACTAGAAGATAGAGACAGCTGGAAATGAGCAGCTGGACAAACAGACATATGCAATGAAACATGCAAAGATGCAAATGATATGCAATGCAATGCAAATAGGATGCAAAACACATGCAACATAATCAAGGGTTCGAGATCACAACATGGAGAATGGGTAAATGACTAACCACATGGTGTGTACTAGGGTTCTTGTATCTGTAAAACAGGGTTCTAAGAAGTTCCCAGAGTCAACAACCCATCTTTCGGATATTATCGATTTCCCAATTACTTGGTAGTCATTAATATTCTCAAGAGAGTCTCGTCTGAGTGTAGTATCGCGTATCAACCATTTTGGGATTACTCCCTCATAGTCATCACACTACGTCCTAAGAGGCCAAGTGGGGGTAATAGGGTAACTAAAGGTCATTAGTGTCACGGGCAACCAGGTCAAAAGTGGCAATGCATTCAGGATTGCTCGTTCAACATAAGCCACCCTCAAGAGGGCCTCAACTGAGTGTGGAATCTCAAGTTAACTCCTTTGGGATTACTCCCTCGAAGTCTCCTTGACTATATCCACTATCCTATCATAAGTGTACGCTCAAGTCCGGGTTAGGACTTATCCTCACCACTTAAAGTAACACCCTGCACACAGAAAAACCCAAGCACAACAGGTATATATACAAATGTACAAGCAAGCAAACATATAAATAACACAAATACAAAACAAGGTGGGCTTAACCCTCTTAGGGGATCTTTAGTCCCTAGTGAAGTCGCCATTTTCTGTTGCGGTGAGAATCGGATATCAAGCTATTAATTAACTTGAATCACATATCTTTGAAATTCACCACCGAACATTGATTTATCCAAAGGAAAGGGAAAAGATCGAAAAACCCTAAGGGCGCTATGTAGGAACACAGCTAGAGATCTAAGGTTAGGGGGTTGGTTATACCTAGGGAAGGTGTTAGCATCCTAAGTATCTGTAGTACTCTACAGGTACCTCTTGTTTATGTTTGTGTTATGTTATGTTTGCTTACTAAAGTGATATGCTAAGGGTAAAGGTAAAGGTAAAAACCTAAGGGTATATACACTAAGTTTGCTCGCCAAGACGTCGCATCTTGTGCCTACGTGTCTGACTAAAGAATCAGAGCAACCGTAGTTCACCTCAATGGGGGTGAGGAACTCTTGACTGTGGTCAAGGTTCCAAGGGAAAGCAGGGTGAAAAGCTTGAAAGCAAAGCTTGTGAAGATTAATTGTTTAGGAGAAGAGATTGTGAAGGGTTAGACCGTCGTGAAGGAGAAGAGATTAATGGCTATCTCTTTGTGAAGGTTAAAGAAAGGTTTAAGGGTTATAAGAGAATAATAGCTATCTCTTGGGAAGGCTAAGTTAAAAGGGAATGAAGTGTTCACAGGAAATTAGGGTCTGACAGCAAGACGCCTACGTGGAGTGCGGCGACTCCAAACCTAAGGCTAGGTTAAAATGGTAATGAGCTATCTATGACCTTGCGGTCAATAGTGAGACTTTCCTTTGGAAGGAAGGGAAAATAACAATTTCTTATAAGCAAGAATGCTACAAATAACTTGAGATTCAAATGAATATTAGAATTCAAGAATGTACAACCATTAAGCATATATTTTTAACAAAAGTATGATTCACATAATCAATATGACAAGAGATAGTAATATGATTCACAACGGTTCAGTACATGAGCACACATATTATCTTTATCAAGCTTGAAGTCGAGGGCAAGGCATTCAAAGTAAGAAACTCGTTAACAAAGTCACACAAAAATGAAATCAACAAAAGCTAATGATCCTTCAAAAACATATCTCTCATATACCTAAAAAAATGTCACAAGAATTCTCAAAGAAAGATGAATTAAATGGAGTGCGAAATTCAAGTGGAAAAGTTTTATATATGTTTTTGTGAATTTTTGAGTTAATGTAAAAATAAAATAAAAATTTAAATTTAAATTAAGAAAAATTATGTTAAAATCAAATGATATTTATAAAGTTTTTTTTTGGAGTTTTTTAGTTAAAGAAAAATGTTTTTTTTTATATTGAAATGAAAATAAAATAAAATGAGATTGATTAGAACTAAATAAAAAGCGGGTGCATTTAGCAGGTATGGATTAAGTGATAATCAAAGAAAAATGCTCTGTGGGCCTGGCAGGGGGTGTTGGTAGCATTTTGGCCCATGTCCCCAAAAAGGAAGAAAATAAAAAAGAACCAAAAGGGGATTGAGGCGAGGGGGATTCGAGCCCCAGTCCCTTTGGTTACAACATGCACGTCTCGCCACTGGGGTGGCCATACATCCAGTGTATGTGCCAACCCCATAAATATTTAAACTCTCGCACATCCTAAAACATGGAACCAAAATGAGCATGGTGGAAATCTGCAGCACGTGTGCAATGCCCATGAGCAGGTCTTCATCATTCCTCTTTCACACTCAAAACTTAAACAAACAGTAAGAATTAAAAGAATTCCTTTTCAACTACTTGGAGCAAGGGTTACTAATGAGTTCTACAAGACACAAAACAAAATCAAAGTCAAAGTGAAAAAATATTAGCAAGGGTGCAAAACAGAAATGAGCTAAAAAAATACAACCATGTCAGTCATACTTAAGCAATGCTCCTACTTTGTCAATTTCTGGACTGATAACAAACAGTTTGGTAGTAGATTCACACTTCCAAGTTTAAAAATGAAGACAAAAATTATATACAAGTAAAGACATGGTCTATATGCATAACAGGATGTGAATTTGAAGCAAACATGTGAACAGACATTAAGATAGCACAAGAACAAAGGTGGTCAGAAAAATATTTATCAGGCTTGGAACAAGGCTGTTATAGAGCTCTTCATGGCTAAAAAATAAAGCAACATTAAAGTGAGACTTGGATTAGCACATGTGCATTCAGGAAGGAGTTAAAACATACAATCAGGTCCTTCATGCTCAAGCAATGCTCTTAATTTGCTAAATCCAACTGACAACAAATATTTGGAGAGTAAACTCAAACTTCAAAATGAAGACAACAATCTATACTAGTCATGGCATACTCACAGAAAAAAACAACATTTTAACATGCCTCAATATGCTGGTGCAGACAAATTAATCCAAATTTTAGCAGAAATGACAAAGAAAACTTGGATTCCAAACTGTCAATTAATGCAACAAGAAGTGATACCAAATTCACATACCAAAACCAAGTGATAGCAGCAACATGAACATAACAATATCATGGTATTCCAGACATGGCATTAAGAGCTAGCAAAGACAAAGTGAAAATAACATTTATCATGACAGTAACAAAACAAGATTTTGGCTATATTACCATTGACAATATGCACATAAGGTTGTGTGTCAACAATGTGAGAGAACAAGTATAGAACAGAACTCTGTCACTAACATGATCCTAAGCATACCTTCAAGATATTCCAAACAAACTAAACTAGCATGGACAGTCTACATTAGCACAAAATACAAAATGCATCATGAAGACATGGACACAATGATATCCAACTAGTAATTTCACTAATCATCCTATAGATCCAATGAACTCATGGCAGTGGCAGGTTCAACATCATACCAGATATGCATATGTCTTTAAACATGGAAAACAAAATTGTCATACATTCATCTTGGATCCAAACCTTCTATGTTGTTTGGAGATAGTAGCTTTATTCATTTGAAACTTGATGCCAAGACATGAACACATACATATCAACGGTTGGTGGCACATACAATCTTTCATGGACACACAAAACTTGAATACAAAACAGGTAGCATGATGGCAGCATTAACACACTCATATATTTAGTGAAAATAACTATATCTCCTTGCCAACAAAACTCCACACAGTCATTACATACTTCTGACTCATATTAACATAAAAGGGACAAATAGTTCAAAACAGTTTCACAATCACAAAAATACAAACACCTCAAGTTAACAGTAGTGAACTAAGTTCTGACAAAGATCTCACTTGTTCTTATTCAAGCAATAACATCCAAGCATTAACAAAGTAATTATATGATTGTTAGCATCATAACACTTAAGTGTGGGCAGTGCTAAACAACAAAGGGAGTTACATGAACTTAACAGCAAGTTACACCATTCCCTCCACCAACTGGAAAATTCGTGGCAAGGCTCAAATTATCACTAAATCCACCCTTAGAACTCAGAAAAGTGAAGCCTTGGTGATTAGAGATGGTTTTGTGCCACTATACACAAGTTGGTTTCTTGAATCTTAAGAAATGAAATGAAACCCCTAACTTTGAAGCTTCGTATCTCTCAGCTCACTCAATGGTTTGTGGAGTTCAAGTACTTTTTGGAAAGCCCTCAATGCCCTCTACAACTTTAATGTTCAAAGATTTTTTATTTGAGGCTTGGAACTATATGAAAAATTGAGTTGAAGTTGTATGAAAACTAAGGTGAAAAAGCTGAAATTTCATTAAGTCCCCAAGGGTAATTTATCTTCCAAGTCTTGTAACTTAAAAACCATGCATTTTTTTGGAAGATGGTCCTCTAATATGTTTTGAAGATCATGGAAAGAGCTTCCATTTGAGCTTTGAGTCACCCAAATTTGGATGTGTCGTTTAAAAGTTATGACTGTTTCAATTCTTGCACAAGTAGTGAAATTTCCACATTTGAAAAGTTTCATGAACCAAACCTTGCTTCCTTTGCAAGAAACTTCTTAAAACTTTATCTCTCATGTCTTAACTCATCAATGAGACATGTCATGATGGATTGAGGACTTGGATGTTTCAATTTGGATCAAAATCTCAAAGGTTGGAGCCTCAGTCAAAACCCTAATTTCACTGGTGAATGCACTTGAATGATCTCTGATGATCTTGCTTCTTCAATCACATATAAGGCTCATAGGTAGTCTCTGAGGATGTCTACTACCACATGGAGTCATGTCCCAGGGTTTGAGAACAAATCTTGATCAAAATCAAAGGCCAGGATTGTCTTGTCATAACAAAACCCTAATTGGAGGCAGGGTGAACTTGTGGCTCAAGTTACTTGTGATGAGAGCCAGTCACACTTGAATTCTTGTTGAGTAAGCCCTCTAGGATGTAGGTGAGCTCACATGGTTGAATTTGGAGCCTTAATTGTCTTTTCCTCCTTGAATCAGATGAGAGCTTAGCTTAGGAGACTTTGCCCTCCTCATTGTGTAAGTCCTGGCTTTCACAAAAGAAACAAACTAGAAAAATAAAATGGTTAGTTAACAATGCATAGATGATTGAATCTAAATGTCAATGCAAGATGTTATGACATCTAAGGGTAAAATTTGGGGTACAACACCGGTTATGCAAGGGGAAGGTATTAGTACCCCTCACATCCATCGTACTCGATGGGAATCATTCGTTTGTCTTATGTGTAAGGATGTTGCTAAGGGGATTATGCTTTCTAAGAATGCTCTATTAAAAGGAAAACAAAAGGTTTTAGAAACAAAGTGCTCGCGGAGGATTAGGGCCCTCGTGCCTAAGTACCCTCATGGTGCAATGAGGAAGTAAGAGCCCCGTATTTTGCAGAACTAATGGCTAAAAGAAAAGAAGATTATGGAAGAAGGTTGCTCGCCAAGATCTCGCAATCTTGTGCCTACATATCTTCATTGACCAATGAAGAATCAGAGCGTCCGTAGTTCGTGGAACCACGAGTTGGTTACTTTTAATGGACGATGTTAACATTCACATCCTAGCAATAGGGTTTGCCGCTCGCACGCAAGTAGACTTATGCTTTAGTCTGTTATGCAGTAGGATAGAAATAACGTGCCGTTTTTGAAAAGGCTTAGGTTTTCGCCATCGAGGCAAGATATCATATTTTATTTGTGAAGATTGATTTTAGGGGTGAAATAAGTCCTCGGATAGGAACCCTTGCGGGTAGTATCCAATTCTTTATCTCAAAAGATTTGCTTTGAAAATGGTGCGGCGAATATACTCACGTCTTTGTATTGAAAGACGAGTATTGAGACCACACGCTTTAAAGTGAGCATCCTAATACTCGGAGAGGAAGAAGTCTTCACTCAATCCTCTCTTTTTAGTTCAATACAAGGAGGACATTATTCGTTTTATTTAAGAAATGTTTTGCTTTGGATGGTAAGTGTTTTTAGACAGTGAACCCTAAAGGTAGTGTCAAACACTCGAGATAGGACAATGCCTTCGCCTAACCACTCCACAACCATCCAAGTTTATTTAAAAGGGTTTTGAAAATGCACTTGGTACAAGACCAAGGTTTTGCTTAAGAAGGGAAGATGATGAAAATGAATGAAATGAAAGGGTTGTGATTAGATTGGGGTAGGTTGATGGCGATGCGCAAGGAAATCAACTTATGATGGAAGCATACAAGGCTTGCTTGGGGGTTTATGGAAGGATTTGGATAAGGTTGAATGAGAAGAGATGGAGGAACCCTAAATTGAGGTATGAGAAACAATCCAAGTTAATAAGTTTAAAAAATGACTTGACGTTGGATCAAGCCTTATTTGTCTTTTTGTTTTGAAATTGTTTTCTAAACGCTTTCAATTTTATCTTTCTTAATAATAAAGCAAGCAAGCATAAAAAACATATAAAACCCTACACTATTACATTGTGAATGGGGAGAGGGAAGTATGACAAACCCACAAAGGGGGGAAACCTAAGCTAAGGCATGAAAGGAAAAGAATAGAATGAACCATAAAAGTACAATAACATGCTCAAGGTTCTAGATGCTCAAATGAAAGGAAATGAATGGAATGAACCATAAAAGTACAATACTAATGTGGATCAAAACGAGACACAAGATTCAATCAAGTAATGACACAAAAATTCAACAAGATCTAGCCATAAACTCAATGAAACATATCACAAACTTCACAAAAAAGTTAAAATCATAATAGCAAGTCTTATACAAGAGAATGATACAAAAATTCAAAAAGAGAATGGTCAAAGAATTCACCAAGAATAATAGCATGAAGTTCTACGAAATATATCATGAAATTCTTACAAGCTATATCATGAAAAAATTCTACAAGACATTATCAAAAACTTCCTAAACAAATATTAGATCACAAAAGTTCCTAAATATTATTAAGAAATTTTACCAAGTAACATGGAAATTCAACACAAGATTATTCAACAAAATATTCATGTAAATCAATTAACAAAATTATAATAAAAACTTAATGGAATCCTAATAAACAATTAACAAGAATCTAACAAAATTCTAAAGTTAATTATCAATTGACAATATAATCAACAATTAATGGTAATTTCTAATAAAAGATTCATCAAAATCTAAAAAAAGACACTAAGAACTAAGTAGTGAGAGGTGCAGATGTGGACTAGAGGTAGCAATTAGCAGGACTATGGCCTTAGTCCAAATCTGAGCCCAATAACACCAAAGCCATGAGCACGTGTGTGTGTGTGTGGGGGGGGGGGGGGGGGGGGAGGTGGGGTGGGGTGGTGTAAGGTCAGAAACACAATGGTGTTCTTAGCATGGTGCTTGGGCCCGTTAGCCCGATTCACCCGAGAAGAAATATGGCCTATGAAAAAATGGAACTCATCACAGCCAACTTCACAAATTTCACATTCATCTTTCAAAGCAAATTGCTCTCTTCTCCCTAAACTTGTGCCGCCCTCACAGTTCAACGCTCCGCTGCACCGGAGCCTGCCGGCGGCGGTAGTAGAGCACCCACACCACTATAAATCACATGCCTAACGTTGTTTCACTCCTTTCAACGGATCCGTCAACAATTTGTTCGAACTCTCATTCACGAACACAGATCAAAGCAAGATTTAATGAACCCTAGAACTAATCAACTCCCCAATCGAATCATGAAAGAGATAAAGCTTAAGTATAACTGACATGTGAAGATATTCTGTCTGGTTATGCTCGCAACGGAAACGAAAAGACGGAAGCTCCGCGATGCGTAGGTACGTCTTCACATTGAGTTATGTTTCCCCTTTTTTCCTACGTTCTTCTTGAGATCTTCTCTATGCGCGAAATTATTGTGGGGAGTTGTGGTTGTTTACGAATCCGCTGCGTGAATCTTGAGAGTGATGTGAGGCAGAGTTGCAATGCGAGTGAATATTGCGTGAGTTCTTGATTCGTGTGGTTGAATTGCTGTAATGCAAAATGTTTGAATTTGATACTTTCTACTTGTGACTTCGCAGAATTTTGTTTGGATTGATGAGGATGACGATGTAGTTGCAAGAGATTGATTGATGAAGATGTGCAGAAGATAGTGTGAAGGGGAGTGGAGATGAATGAAAGATGAAGAGTGAATGTGTGAAAATCCTGCAGATTTTCTGGAACTGTGGTTTGTGATTCACTGATAATTGGTGAAGAATGTGAATGAATTGAAAATTTTGAATAAGAATGAATTTATAGGAGATGGAGTGAGGGATAGATCGGGACTTTCTTCATGATTTAGTTAGAAAATTTTGTTACGATTCCGTTTTATTAATTGTGAATTCTTCTTTTTCTCTTATGATTTTTCCCGTGTAACCGCTATGCACCTGCTATGTATCTTTTCTTTTCATGGGACAACTTCTCTACCCATCACTAAAAGATGGGTAATGTACCTTCAACCAATCACATGATACCATCTAATTTTAACACATTTAATTATTTATTAAATACTACAATTGTTTGTTGTTTTCAAAGCATTTTACATTGAAGGTAACCTTACCCAACTTTTTGAGTTGGGTAGATAAGAATTCACCTTCTTTTTATAATTTTTGCCACTTGCATATGGTGATACTTGAACATAGGCTTGATTGTTTGAATTAAAATGGATCTACGAATTCAACTTGAATATGAAAATTGGTTTGAAGTAAAAGTGGGTTTAGTTATTGGAAAAATGGTTAATTGCTACCAACAATAAAATTGAGTTGGATGTGAAAAGTTGGTTTATGGTTTAAAAAACAAATGAATAATTGAATTGAAAATGTGGATATGGACATGGTTTTGTTTGAAACTCATTTGGACAAAGATGGTTTTAGGACTTTTGGATATGGATTGGACACTTGGATTTTTAATGGATATGGTGTTTAATTTTGGAATGGTTAAAAAATAGTTTTGAACCAAGAATGGATCTAAATGTGGATTTAACAATGGTTATAAAAATGACTCAAGAAAAGTTTCATGGAATAGAAAATGGTAATAGGTATGGATTCAAAAATGAATTGGATCATTTAATTGGATAATTGGACATTTGAACTTGAATGATGAAGGATTTGAAAATGGTACAATTGAACCATAATGAATGACTTAAGCCTTGAATGATATTGTGATTGTATTTAACATGATTTTCAACCTTTGCACTTGTGTCTTAACTTCCAAGAAATCTATGTACATGAACTCTCTAACCTTAGCATATTTAAATAAATTATTGACAAATCAAAAGATTAAGAACTTTGAACTAATACTTTTGAACATCTTGAATTCAAATCAACCTTCAAATCCAAATCAAACTTGCGTTCTTAATGAATCCCCGACTTCAAGCAATAAGCAACTGAGAGAACAACAATGCCTTGACCACAATATGAGTCCACAACTTGATCTCCTGCACCATGACCCAATGCTTTACAATTCAATCCACAAAATATCTTGCTTTCATGACCAATGATCTCAACACAAGGACAATTCCCTAAGGAACCTTTGAAGATGAAGATAAGGCATGAAGTGTAGAAAGAAACATAACCACCAAGATGTCCTTGACATGAAAACCTCTAATCTCATGATCTTCAATTGATGAATGTCCACAAGCTCAATCATGAATAAGAAACCCTAATCCATCTTGAGATGTACAGTGATAATGATGAAATGACTTGAGTTGTCAGTTGAATCAATGATGAAATCCTAAGCATTTGATGACATTGAGAAATCTTGAAGAAGATACCAATGTATCTTGTTAAGTCTTGAGTGAAGATGCTCATGATGATAAGAGTTCAACCTTTGTCTCAACTTGAGTGAAATAACCAAATGAATCACCTCTGAATAGGGAAAACCCAAATCACAAGAACTCTTGATCCCATGTCTTAGGAGCTCAAGGAAATGCATGATTTTGAATTTATGACCTAATGAAAAATGCATACGAATGTGAAATACAATCCAGTTAAGATTAGAAATAAGAGGGCAAATTTTGGGGTACAACAACTGTAACACCCCAAAATTTGTAAGAATATTTTATTTAATTTATTTAAATATTATATTCGAGGATTTCTGTGAATTTTGGTGTTTCGTGTCGATGTCGTTGTTTTGTGAAGTTTTGGATATTTAATTAAATAATAGTATATATTACCGAATATATTGTATTATTATTTATTTAAAATAATATTAGAGGAATTAAGGGTAAGACGGACATTTGAGGAGAATTAGTGAGGGCATTATGGAGAAAGCCCAATTTTGAGGCCCAAGGGTTAGGTTGAATATTTAAGGAGGATTTTGAGAATGGGGTTCATTTTTAGTTGTCGCTCCCGAAAGATTCGCATCCAACGGTAAAAACGCGAGAGTGGCGCAGAAGAACACAGAGTCGCCAGCAAAGTGTATTTATCCCAAGAGAGGGAAAGGAAACACTGCGTAAACCTGAAAGAAAGGGAAAGAGCATGGTCTCACGACCAAGAGAACGGGTACGGGAGTCGGTTACGCGAAGGGAAGGTGTTAGCACCCAACACGTCCATCGTACTCGATGGGATCCACGCTTGTTGTCTGCATCAAAGGGCGTCGTCATCTGGAACTCCACTGCTACTGGACCGAAGAAGGAACGAGAACGGGAAAGAACGGAGAAACGAAGAAGAAAAGAAAAGGAAGTGACTCGATAGGACGGTATCGTTGTCCTAGGCCTACGTACTCCCTCAGTGCAATGGGAAAGTCAGAGTCAACGTAGTTCGGACGGGAACTGTGGGGGAAGGTTGCTCGCCAAGACAATCGCTGTCTTGTGCCTACGTATCCTCAATCGGACGAAAGAGAGGAATCAGAGCTAACGTAGTTCGCGGGTACGACCACGGATGGGTAAGTGTTTTTTACGTGAGCGACGAGCTCTTTCACGAAAAAAAGAAGTTTGAAACCCAACAATCCCGGAGGATAAAAAGATTTGAATTGGTTTGGTGTTTTTTAGACAGAAGTGTTTTGAGTTAGTTCGTAACTTACATTGCACCAAAGTCTACCATGCGGGAACGAGTGAGTCGCATGATCGCCCCTGAATGAGACGTATGCTAAACACCCTAGAAGAGGAGAGGAGACCCCTCGTTCTTCACTTCCTACACTTAAGGCTCGAGCGCAATATACGTTATATTTTATTAAGTGTGTTCAAGAAGTTTGAGATGAGAAGAGAAGCGACACAAAAGGAAACTCTACAGGGAAACTAAGAGTGCTAATGTTATCATGCATGGATGTCCTATGGTTAGTGAGGTTTAGGAGAGACGACTGCCTAACCTAATGCTAATCCTACTCCAAGCTTAATCAAAAATTAAGTTGGACTAGGTAGCTCTAAAGGGAGAGAATCCAAGACTTAAACAAGTCTTGTGACTCGAGGGATGAAAAAAAAGTGGAAGAGAAGGAGGAGAAAGAGAAGTGAAACACAAGTGGCCTAAGCTCACTTCAAACACAAGTATGAAAGTTAAAAGGTAAAGGAAGAAAGTAAAATGTGGAAGCATATCCACATTCAAACAACTTACCATTTGCCCCTGAAAATGTTAGAAGTATTCACATATGACAAGATGAAACTCAAACAAGCATAAGGCCATAAAGAAACAAGTTCTAAAGTAAATCAAACATCAAGTTCAGAACCTAATGGTCCTACTGACCTCTACTATTAACCATGCACAATTAGTCAAAAAGAAAAGGGAGAAGTCACTCAAGTACCATTCAAGTCATTAAAGAAGGAATGAGATGAAAAGAAGTGATCATGTAAAGCAACCAAGTCAAAATTTCACAA
This sequence comes from Lathyrus tuberosus, assembly GCA_022829125.1. Lineage (NCBI taxonomy): Eukaryota > Viridiplantae > Streptophyta > Magnoliopsida > Fabales > Fabaceae > Lathyrus > Lathyrus tuberosus. Next base: position 4,673,940 of record JALAZF010000406.1, read on the forward strand.
AGTAAACCAAGTCCAGAAGTGACACAATCCTAAATATGTGCCTAAACATAATCTTCAAACAACATTCAAGTCACACAAACACTTTCACAATCAATTAGGAAGCAAAGAAGAAGTGAAGTGAAGTGAAGTGAAACATGATTCATACTTGTGAAACAAATGACTTAAAGTGAAAGGCAAACATCAAACATGCAAAGATGAGATTCAAATATCACAACCAGAAGTCCATTAACATGCTATCAATCCTCAAACAAGACCTAAAATTGTGGCACAAGTGCCTTCATGGTCAAGCAAACCAAACATGAAGCATATATTCACAAATTGGACAAGTTAAAGCTCATGCTTCAAAGAAATAACAAACATGCCTCAAAAATTATGTCATTCAGTATTCAAGCACCTCAAACATGTATAATTGACATATCAAATCCACAAGCAATGAATCAGAACCAAAGTCAATCAACAATTAGGTCAAAGCATCAATAAGATTTCATACATTCATGCTCAAAGCAACACATCAAAAGTCATCCAAAAAGGACCTAAAAATCATACCAAAAATCTCAAACATACTTCAACATGTTATGAACACAACCCAAAAAGAATCAGGATCAAATCACTTTCCAAGTGAGAGAAATAAAAAATGCAACATGAAGTATGCAATATGAAGTGCAAATGAGAAAAAATACTTTGGAAAATTAATATTTAATGCAATTTTAATGCAAAAATAACAAAATAAAATGTGAAAAATTAGTTTTAATAATGAGAAGGGATGATGAATTTTTTTGGAATTTTTTAGCACATGTAAGTATTTTTAACAATTAATTATGAAATGGTATGAAAATAGAAAATGAAAAAGGAAATGAAATGAAGCCAGGGGTGCAAAAAGGAACCCAAACGCGTTCAAATGACCATGGGCTCAGAAACGGGGGTGCAAAGAGCAAAAAAGCCCAAGCGCTTTCAAGCCTTCAGAAACAACGAACGGCTGAGATTAAGTCAAGCATAAGAATGTCTCCAAATCCACGGGCTCTCATTCAAAGTCAAACGAAGCAAAGTCAACTATCTGATGGTCCATATTCAAACTTGCTAATTAAATGAGATCCAACAGTCATGAATTAATCAGATCCACTAAACCCTAATTAACTTAATTAACAACATATAACCAAGATCCAACGCACGTGAATTAAACTGGAAAATTAATCACGATCCAACGCATGAGATTCAAACTGGAAAACCACAAACCCTAATTAAATCCTCACCGGCCGGAGAAGCGCCGGTCATCTTCTCCGGCCACTCTCCGGTCACCAAACTTCAAACCATAACCAAAAACAACAAATCATACATCAAAATGATCAGCAACTCACGTAGATCACAAATATATCACTCAAAATCATTTAGCATGCATATATTTCACGAATCGAACAAAACAAGTTTGGATCTGAAAACTTCAGATCTAAATTCCAGCCATGATTCACGTTGAAAATCAATTCCAAACACATATATGAACTCAACACATCAAGATGAACATTAAACACACAACAAAAATCAATTCTAGAGCTATGAATTTCAAGTTCACCTGAGATTTGCAGAACTGGAAAATCACCAAGAAACTCCAAGATAAGCTGCAGATCAACTCCTTAAACCGTCTAATTGCAAAATAAATGCACTTAGACCTTCAAATTGGCCTGAATCCTTGAATCCGAGAGTTGAAAATCTGAACTCAACTGATAAATTCTTTGCTTAAACTTCAAAATAATGGTGGATTTCTCTTCCTTATGCTCCACTGATCACAAACCAACCAAAAAAAATGGAAGACACTTGAAGAATTGGGAGAATCGAAGGAGAGAAACTTGAGAGCAAAACTTTGAAAAGTGGTGAAAATGAATGGTAGCTGCTGAGAAATTCGTGTGAGTTAGCTTATATAGTGTGCCAATGCTACTGTTTAGGGTTTTAATCTTCAAGGACTTGAGAGCAATGAGTTTTGGGTTGTTTTGCAAATTTGCAAGTTTGTGCACATGAGGTATTCTACTCGTGCATTCTTCATGAAAAGTGCATGACTGCTTTCCTTTTGATGCCATGAGAACCTTTGGATTGATCTTGGGGCTGGAAAGTAACTGAATTGTGATTTCCAAATGAACTTGCAAAATTGCATAATGATGAATTATGGACATGTAACCCATGGGTTCACTCAATTCTTGGCTCAAAATGATGCTAAATGAGGTACATTGGAGTGTGGTGAGGTGAACTGAACAATTAGAAGCCATATTGGTGAGTTAAAATGCAACTTGCAAGTTATGTCAAAATGGTATGCATGGTAGAACACCAAATGCCCTCTAACTTCAAATGCCCATAACTCTTGATCCAAAAATGATATGATCATGATCCACCACTCTTTGGAAAGAGGAGAAAGAGATCTACAACTTTGGTGTTGGGCAAAAATTCGTTTGAAGCATTTTTGATCATGAAAAGTTTGGTTAAAGTTGGTTGAAAATATGCCAAAAATAGTAACTTGAAATTACAAGTCACTTTCCCAAATTAGCAACTTTTTACCAAAGCTTGATTTTTGCAAATTGTGATCATGAAAGCCTTCCATAGACCAAACAAAGGTCTCTTGACTTGATTACCATGATGAGGATCTCTCAAAACCCTAGTTTGACTTTTCAGTTGACCAGTTTGACTGATTACTTCATCTGTAAGCTACTGAATCATCTGAGGTCTTCCATGGTGAATTTTTGGCTCAAAATCCATCCTTAGACTTGTTTTGACATATGGAGAACCTTGGTGAAAGGTTTGAATCAACTCCTTAAGCTTAGGACCCTTAACCATGAAACCCTAGTTTTGGTCATCAGTGTAAGGACACCAACCCTTGATATAACCACTTGGAGAGTCCCTCATTGAAATAATCTTGGGCCACCATATAAGGATGTGAGGAGCTTATGGAGCTCATAAGAAGCTTTTGCCCTTGAGTTGAACCAAATACCTTGATCCCATGCTAAGAACCAAATGCTATGCACAATGCAAATGCAAGAAATGAAAAGAAACCTAAGCCAGTTATCTAAAAACAACAACGCAAATTTTGAGGTGTTACAGCTGCCCCTATTCAATCAACTTGATCCTGAAGGTATGATAGTGACGACTATCATGCGTTCCAAGGATTCACGGAGATTGAATACCATAAGAAACCTGAAATTTGCAATCCTCAAAGGAGTGACGACTCCACTGGGGAACAAACATTAAATGCTGCACTGTCACAACACATACGAGTGTTGGAAACTAAAACTGTATTGAAAAGTCCTGAAATAAACACAAACGAAGGTTAGCTATACTGGGGATAAACACGGACGGGTGTTAAGGAATCCAGGATATCAAATACGGACGGGTATTGAGAAGATACACAGACAGGTGTAAAGAGGTTCAATACGGACGGGTACTGAAAAAGGAGTACACGGACGGGTGCCAAATGTCAATGCGAACGGGCATTGAAACAACAGTTCAAACACGGACGGGCGCCGAAAGAACACGTACGGGTGCCAAAGGGATTCAATACAGACGAGTATTAAAAAAGATACACGGACGGGTGTAAAAGATTTCAATACGGACGGGTATTGAAAAAGATACACGGACGGGTGTAAAAGATTTCAATACGGACGGGTATTGAAAAAGATACACGGACGGGTGTAAAAGATTTCAATACGGACGGGTATTGAAAAAGATACACGGACGGGTGTAAAAGATTTCAATACGGACGGGTATTGAAAAAGGGTACACGGACGGGTGTAAAAGATTTCAATACGGACGGGTATTGAAAAAGATACACGGACGGGTGTAAAAGATTTCAATACGGACGGGTATTGAAAAAGGGTACACAGACGGGTGTCAAGAAGGTTCAAGATGACCTCTCTGGGGATTGAAAAAGGTACACGGACGGGCGTAAAAGGATCCAATACGGACGGGTATCGAAAAGGATACACGGACGGGTGTAAAAGGTTTCAATACAGACGGGTATTGAAAAGGATACACGGACGGGTGTAAAAGGTTTCAATACGGACGGGTATTGAAAAGGGTACACGGACGGGTGTAAAAGGTTTCAATACGGACGGGTATTGAAATCAAATGTTCAAACACGGACGGGTGCTGAAAGAAACACGGACGAGTGTCTGTCATTAAAAACTTCGAGGGGGGAAAAACCGAAGGACCACCTGGACGAAGGGGTACAAATAAGATTAAGGATAAACAATCCTGGCAATACACTCTGCCGGGGAACTGTCAAATATTGCCTAACCCAACACCTGTGGAGTAAAGATATCTTCCTGAAATTCTGCTTTCCTGACGAAGGAAAACTCAAACCTGGCTTACGCTTCGGATGCATATGTTTGAATTTTGCCGTAATGCTCCACATGAAGTGGGAATGCTACGCATTTGGGAGGATGCCATGCAAAACAAATGCTTATGCAATGCAAGAGAAAAGTCTCAGCAAAATAAATGCTGAAGACCAGAAGCAACTCCGCTGGAGATGGCAAACTAAATTGCCACCAAACCAAAGAAATCCTGTTGAGAAAAACTTCTCCCTGCTAGGGAAGATCATAATCACCCATTCTGCCGGAGATGGACGAATCTCCGAGAGAATACCTGCTCTGTTGAGGAATATCAAGATCAACAACTCTGCTGGAGATGGACGAAGCTCCGAGAGGATACCCACTCAGCTGGGGAGGGAGATGAATACTGAAGATGGAAATTCCACCGCTGGGGACGACCTACTATTTCAGAACTTGGCTTCGGCGCTTGCCAAAAACGATTGGCCTTAAGACCTGCTGGGGATACCACTCACCACCAGACTCTGATTGGGGAAATGAGCTTAATCTGCTGCTAGGGAAGTAACTTTACCCTCACCCTGCTGGGTACTAGATCAAACCATTGTCGTCGAGACTATACTTTCTGACCAACCGAGGGAAGTAGACACCAGGACCCTGTGGGGATAATAACATCTTCGTCCACAAACTTCCTGCCGGAGGCACGGCAACATTCACCTTAAAGCAATCAACTTCTGAGTACTTGCTAGGGAATAATAATCCAAACACAACTTTGGCTGGGTATATAATCCTCTGTACTTTGCTGAGGAAGACGATCCTCAACGACTCCGCTTGGGAGAGAAAGTAATTGTCAACATTCATCTGCTAGGGATAACACATGCTTCCTGACTAGCTGGGGGACAAATAAATGCCCCATGCTCCGTGGGGATACTTCACTTGCTAAAGAAAGATGTGCCAAGTCACAACTCTGGCCTGGGAGAAAACCTCTTATATCCTGCTAAGGAAAACGATCCTTAACGACTCCGCTTAGGGAATTACTTCTTTATACTCTGGTTGAGGAAGACGACCCTCGATACTCTGATGGGGAAGAGTAATAACCTGCTGAGGACGATCAGACTTCAAAGTAGGGGAGAGCTCTACTCTACTGGGGGAGTACATCTGTCACCCTGCAAAACCAACAGAAAGGTCTATGCGCAGAAATGATTACATTGATTATCAACATAATGACTGTCGCCTAAGCAATTGCCACTGTTTTCCAACTTGTGTCATAAAGCTCAACGTTTTAGCATGTAATGTTTTTATCAAAAATATCGGACATTTTCACAAACAACACAGGTAAAATAGAAAACAAAAGCTCTTTAACTGAAATGCAAACTTTATTGAATGAATTGGCCTGTAAATAGGCATTTACATCTGGAAGCAATTCCTGGAAAGAGGTAATTGCGCAAAAAGCAAAAGAAAATACAAATGTCGGCAATGTGGGGAACAGACATCCACCATGACTCGACTCAGCTATAACCCATATGACTTGTTCATCCGCATATACTTTGGCCTTCGACGACGACCAACTGGACTGATTCCTTTCCTCAGAATTTTCCAAGTGTGAACGGTGATCACAGATCGGACGCGGATCGTAGTCTTTGCTCTAAAATCCCTAACTTTTGCCTGGATCGCCCTTTTCGGGTTTTCAATCCACCGGGATACCCATTTTTTGCCAAGGTTGCCATTGCAGGTTTTCAACCTTGCGGGTTTATTCTTTTTCTTTTTATCCCTAATTTTTGCCTGAACCTTTTCTTTTTATGGTTCGCCAGGATGCCCCATTTTTGCCTGAACCTTCTTTTTATGCTCAGCGGGTCTCTTTTATGCAAAGTATTTTTTGACTACATCCGCGTTCACAGGGGACGTAAAATCTTCGCCATCCATAGTTGAGAGTAATAAGGCTCCACCAGAGAAAACCTGTCTTACTACATATGGCCCTTCGTAATTCGGAGTCCACTTGCCCCTGTGATCTGTTTGGGGAAGAGTGATCCTTTTCAGAACTAATTCACCAGCTTGAAAACACCGAGGACGCACCTTCTGATCAAAGGCTTTCTTCATCCTGCTCTGATACAACCGGCCATGCGCAATGGCTTTCAATCTCTTCTCTTCAATGAGGTTCAATTCATTCAGCCGGGAACGCACCCATTCAGCTTCGTCCAGCTTCACATCTGTCAGAATTCTCAAAGAAGGAATCTCAACTTCTAATGGCAGGACTGCTTCCATGCCATACACCAGTGAGAAAGGAGTTGCCCCAGTCGAGGTGCGTACCGAAGTACGATACCCATGCAAAGCGTAAGGCAACATCTCATGCCAGTCTTTGTATGTCACTACCATCTTCTGCACAATCTTCTTTATGTTCTTATTAGCCGCTTCAACAGCCCCATTCATCTTCGGACGATAGGGAGAAGAATTGTGATGTTCGATTTTAAAGCTCTGGCATAGCTCTTTCATCATCTTGTTATTCAGATTTGAACCATTATCAGTAATGATTCTCTCCGGGACTCCATACCGGCAGATGATGTCCTTCTTAATGAACCGGGCTACCACTTGTTTGGTGACGTTGGCATACGATGCTGCTTCCACCCACTTCGTGAAATAATCGATAGCAACCAGGATAAAACGATGTCCATTTGAAGCAGTCGGCTCAATCTTCCCAATCATGTCAATACCCCACATAGCAAAAGGCCAAGGTGACGACAAAACATTTAGAGGAGTAGGCGGTACGTGCACCTTGTCAGCATAAATCTGGCATTTATGACATTTCCGAGCGTATTTAAAACAGTCAGACTCCATAGTCATCCAATAATACCCCGCTCTCAACAATTTTCTGGCCATAGCATGCCCATTGGCATGAGTACCGAAGGAACCTTCGTGAACCTCTTCCATTAACAAGCCTGCCTCGTGTTCATCAACACAACGTAGCAAGACCATGTCAAAGTTTCTCTTGTATAACACATCATCCTTGTTCAAAAAGAAGTTTCCTGATAACCTCCTCAATGTCTTTTTTATCTTTGGAAGATGCCCCAGCTGGGTATTCCTGACTCTTCAAGAAGACTTTAATGTCATGATACCAAGGCTGGCCATCTGATACCCCTTCAACTGCAAATACAAAAGCAGGTCTATCCAAGCGCATGATTCTGATTGAGGGAGCTTCATTCCAAAGATTCACTTTATACATTGATGACAATGTTGCCAACGCATCAGCCATCTGATTCTCTATCCGAGGAATGTGATGGAAGTCTACTCTGTCAAAGAAAGGTAACAATCTTCTGGCATAATTGTTATATGGAACGAGATTTACTTGACGAGTCTCCCATTCTCCTGTAATCTGATTCACCACCAACGCAGAATCACCATAAACATCGAGGTTCTTGATTCTCAAATCAATTGCTTCTTCTAACCCCATGATGCATGCTTCATACTCCGCCTCATTGTTGGTGCATATGAACGCTAATCGGGCAGTAAAGGGTATATGAGAGCCCTGTGGAGTCGTAATGATTGCCCCGATTCCGTTGCCATATGAATTAACAGCCCCATCAAAAACCATCTTCCATTGAGATCCAATCTCAGGTCCTTCATCAGGCAAAGGCTCTTCGCAATCCTTCATCTTCAGATACATGATGTGCTCATCCGGAAACTCAAACTTCATTGGTTGGTAATCCATAATTGGCTATTCGGCAAGATACTCTGACAACACACTTCCCTTAATGGCCTTTTGGGAAACATACTGAATATCATATTCTGTCAGAACCATTTGCCAACGGGCTATTCTACCAGAAAGTGCTTGCTTCTCAAACACATACTTGATTGGATCCATCTTCGAAATCAAAAGGGTTGTATGGTTTAACATATACTGCCTCAAACGCTTAGCGGCCCAAGCGAGTGCACAACATGTTTTCTCCAGCATCGAGTATCTTGACTCGCAATCAGTAAACTTCTTACTCAGGTAATAGATGGCGTGCTCTTTTTTACCTGACTCGTCTTGTTGACCGAGCACACAACCCATTGAATTCTCAAGAACCGTGAGATACATAATCAAGGGCCTTCCTGGTACTGGCGGCATAAGGACCGGAGGTTCCTGCAAGTATTCTTTAATCTTTTCAAATGCCTTTTGACAATTTTCATTCCACCTGACCGCTTGATCTTTTCTAAGCAGCTTGAAGATTGGTTCACACGTGGCTGTGAGATGCGAGATGAACCTAGCAATGTAATTCAATCTCCCCAAGAAACCACGAACCTCTTTTTCTGTTTTCGGCACAGGCATTTCTTGTATGGCTTTTACCTTTGCAGGATCAACCTCAATACCTTTTTCACTAACAATAAACCCCAGCAATTTTCCTGATCTCACCCCGAAGGTGCATTTGTTTGGATTCAACCTCAGTCTGAATTTCCTTAACCTTTCAAATAACTTCTGAAGATTCACCAGATGTTCTTCTTCCGTCTGTGACTTCGCAATCATGTCATCAACATAGACTTCAATCTCTTTGTGAATCATATCATGAAAGAGAGTCACCATCGCCCGCTGGTAAGTTGCCCCTGCATTTTTCAATCCAAAGGGCATCACTTTGTAGCAGAAAGTTCCCCACGGTGTTATGAATGTTGTTTTCTCCATGTCCTCTGGGGCCATCTTGATTTGGTTATACCCAGAGAAGCCATCCATGAAGGAAAACACAGAATACTGAGCAGTATTGTCAACTAACACGTCAATGTGAGGGAGCGGGAAATCATCCTTTGGGCTGGCTCTATTCAAATCCCTGTAATCAACACACATCCTGACCTTCCCATCCTTCTTAGGTACGGGCACGATGTTAGCAACCCATGGAGGATAATTTGTTACGGCAAGAAATCCGGCGTCTAGCTGTTTCTGAACCTCTTCCTTGATTTTGACAGACATCTCCGGTTTAGTTCTTCTCAACTTTTGCTTGACCGGAGCACAACCTTCTTTGAGTGGTAGCCGGTGTACAACAATATCAGTATCCAGCCCGGGCATGTCTTGGTAAGACCAGGCGAAGATGTCCACATACTCACGGAGCATTTCAATCAATCTTCCCTTGACACTGTCCTCCAACGCAGCCCCTACTCTTACTTCCTTTCTAGCGTCCTCGATTCCCAGATTCACAATCTCAATTTCTTCCTGATGAGGTTGGATGACTCTCTCCTCTTGCTTCAACAATCTGGCCAACTCTTCGGACAGTTCACACTCTTCGTCAGCCTCTTCTTCAGCCTGATAAATTAGATTGTCAAAGTCATACCGAGCTATAGCTGAGTCATGATCGGTGTCATCTGAACAAAAGGACCTGCAATGATTGATGAGGTATGTTTTATTATGATGCAACAAAATAAACACATTGCCATGTTGATGTGGGTTTTTAAATGCATAAAAATAAAAACAGAAAGACAGAGATCAAAATATTTGAGTGTGAAAAGCCCTTTATTGATGATAAAGCAAAACATGCGACAGTTAAAAGCCCTACAAACAGAATCACTACGTCTTGGGCAGAACGTAGGATTAACAAAATAGGAAAACAAAGCAATTACTCGAAGCCTGTCACTTGAATGACTTTCTCGGAAGACCAGTTGTGCAGACTTTCCCCTGGGACACAAGGACGGATCCAGCTATCCATATCGCAATCACTGTCTCCTTCTTCATCAATAGCATTAACTCTGTCGAAGAAAACTCCAGCGCTAGTGAACCAGACAGGGCCATAGAATCTTGGGGGATCCTCATCTCTTTTGGGTGGCTTATATCCCAATCCATAAGTATCCTTCTTTTTCTGGACTTCAACCACCTGGCCCCACCTCTGTGAGCTACCCGCTTCAACCACAGCTTTGGCGTCTTTTAACGAAGACATGGAACCCTCAGGTTGATTTGCCACTACGGGCTGCACTACAGCTCCAGACTGAACAACTTCTTCCGAAACTTTCACCTTCTCAAATCCCTGGCACAACGTCTCGTGGATTTCCCCATCCACTTCCACGTATTTGAAGGTTGACAATTGACTGATCATTATGTCTTCTTCTCCGCATACTGTCACTACGTGACCATCAACCATATACTTCAGCTTTTGATGTAAAGTGGAAGTTACAGCACCTGCCCCATGGATCCAAGGACGACCCAATAAACAGCTGTACGCTGGCTGAATATCCATAATGTAAAACGTTGCATTAAAGATTTCCGGTCCAACCTTGATCGGAAGCACAATCTCGCCAAAAACAGACCTCTTCGAGCCATCAAAAGCTCGCACCACCAAGTCACTTGGTGTACAAATCAAACCGCGAGTATCTAACTTCATTAACGCTTTCTTGGGCAATACATTCAACGATGAACCAGTATCAACCAAGACATGTGACATCAACGAGCCACGGCATTCGATCGAAATATGCAGGGCATTGTTATGATTCCTGCCAGCAGAAGTCAAGTCAAGATCTGTAAAACCCAGGCCATTACCCGCATTCACGTGCGCTACAACCCCTTCCAGCTGATTAACAGAAATCTCTTGAGGAACGTATGCTGCATTCAAAACCTTCAAAAGAGCATTCATGTGAGCCTCAGAACACAAGAGCAGAGACAGAATAGAGATCTTGGACGGGGTCTGATGTAACTGGTCCACGATCTTATAATCACTTTTTCGGATGAGCCTCATGAACTCCTCTACATTTTCCGAAAAAGCATCATCAACCGGTTTCACTGTAGATTCCACAATCACTGGGGTCTGAACAGAACCATCCATCGCCTGTTTTCCTCTATCCTGCCTAGAGGTACTGGGTTGATCGTTAACCGGAGGGAGCACTCTACCACTTCTGGTTATGGCATCAGTCTCAACTTTAACCCCTGAACTAGAACCCACTGGTGAAGTGTTCATTAGCTCTTGCTTTTGCCCATTGACAAACACCTCTGCACCATAATTCCATGGAATAGCCTTAGAACTTTCGTACGGAATGGGTCCAGCCCTCGTGATAATGACTGGAGGTGGCCTTGCTGGACCAGAAATAGTAATTGTTTTGAAAGGGATAGTGATAGTGGCAACCTTCTCACTAACAACCTCCTCTAGCTGATTACCTCTGTCAAACTATAAACAGCCCTCATCAATCAGATTCTGAATACCCCTCTTCAACGAATCACAACCATTAGCCTTTATCAAACAATCTGAGCAATTCTCACCACAGCCCGGATAGACATCACCTTTCAATAACCTATTCTTAACCACCACCAATGGAGTCTTCAGTTCCTCCACATCCATGATCAAATTCAAAGTTTCACAGTCCTCAATTATAGCATTCACCCTTGGCCCATTGTGATTAAGCATTGGGTTTTGAATAACATTGGGTCCGTCATTCGAGAAATTGATGGCTTTAGAGTCCACAAGGTCCTGCACCTTGTGCTGAAATGCCCTGCACTTCTCCACTGTGTGCCCAGGAGCCCCAGAATGAAAATCACAGTGTGCGTTAGCATCGTAGCCTCGTGGGAGTTCCCCTGTTGGTGGAGCCAGGGTACGAAGCTCAACTAGACGCAACTGTAGTAAATGTTGCAACAACTGTGCAAATGACATTGGGGGTTGATCAAAATGCCTCTCTGCATTCCTCTGTCTGTTCTGATACTGACCCTGCTGCCTATTCTGATTAGCATTACCCCTTTGCTGCTGTGGCGGTGGTAACGTTGCTGGAATGGTTACTGATGCTACCTGTTGATTGTTAAACTGGCGCTGTTTCCCTTTTCCCCTGTGGGATGATACAGCGTTGGTCTCTCCTTTCTTCTTATAATTATCAAACGGCTTTTTTCCCTGTCCGGAAGACGATCCATCACCGCTAGAAACCTTCCCAGCCTTAATTCCGACCTCTATCTTCTGCCCAATAGCAATCACATCTGCAAACTTGCCTAGAGAACAAGGCAAAAGCTTCTCATAGTAGTGCTTAGGCAGTGTGTCCATGAACATATCTAGCATCTCTTTCTCTAGCATTGGTGGCTGCACCCTAGCTGCCAATTCACGCCACCTTTGCGCGTATTCTTTGAAACTCTCATCATTCTTCTGGGACATGCTCAACAGCTGAGTTCTGTTGGGAGCCATGTCCGTGTTGTACTGATAATGCTTGATGAAGGCTGCAGCTAGCTCTCTCCAGGTACGAACATCTCTGCTTTCTAGCCCCATGTACCATTCCAAAGACGCGCCAGACAGGCTGTCTTGGAAGAAGTGCATCATTAACTTTTCATCCTTAGCGTGAGCAGCCATCTTCCGGGTATAGGCCTTCACATGAGTCCTTAGGCAGGTAGAGCCATTGTACTTTTCTAGCGTAGGAATCTGAATCTTGTGTGGAATAACAACATCAGGGACCAACCCTAGGTCGTCCAAATCAATCCCCAAATCATCCTGTTTCACCACTCCTTTCAATTGAGCTTCGATTAAACGGATTCTTTCATCACTGACTACAGGAAGGGCAGCATCTAAACTCCTGACCGAGAACACATCGTCCTGTTGATCATCAAAATGATGGCCATGAATAGCCCGAACAGTACTTCCCTCTCCAACCACTGTAGGGATTCTGCCCTGTCCACCAGCACCAACTCCGCCCGGAGGGATATTACGGTTAATAAGACCACCGTGTAGGATACCATTTTCGTCGACCTGCGCCACTAACGGCTGAACCAGAGTTCTAAACTCGTTCTGACTTTGCACCACACCCTGCATCATTTCCATGAACTGGTCGATGCGAGCTTGCATAGCGGCCATATCTGCCTGAACTTTGTCCATCACTCTGTTTTGATTGAGCCGAGTAGAATAACGATGAGTTGGTTGATCAATCCTGACTGAAAGAAAGAGAGAGCATAAGAAAACCAGAGAAACCAAGATAACCTGCAATGCAAAAATGATTATGATTATGCAAATGCAAATGCAAATGCAAACATGTTTGTATATTTGCAGGGTGATCCACCCCTTGATTCCAGTTTAAAGGTGAAATAGGATGAAACTGCTGCTCATATAAATCAGAGTGAATCACTGTCAGAAATTACAACCCAAGGTACCAAAAATAGCCTGAAACAAAATAAGCAGAGGTCCCAGCCAACAATTCTGGTGGTGACCCAAAATACAAAGAAAGAACAAAATACAAACTACTGAGTAAAGTTCCCTTCAAGGGTCTTGCACCGTATGAGGGCCACTGCCCGAGCTAGAGCACTCCCACTTAGACCTTTTCACTCCTGCTTGTATTTTCAGCTCTTCCATGGTTGCTATGGCTTCTTTGAGCCGTTCCTCAACTGCGTGTCTTCGGAACGTCCCTGACAAGATCTCCTCGTCCTTCTTCCTGAGCTTCACCTTCAGACTCTCAATCTGCTCCAAATGCTTATCCTCTTTCTGCTTGTTGGCCGTGATTGCAGTATCTCGGTAAGCATTGAACCTGCGAATCTTCGCCCAAGCCTTGGCTAAGTCATCCTTCTTGGATTTGAGAGTCTTGCAAACGCCTTTTAGAGCTTGTCCTACCCTTTTCCTAGCTGCTATCTCTTCAACCAACTCCTTTTCTTTCTCAGCGAGTCGTTCTGTCTTCAGCTTGGCGATATGAACAGCCTCACCTCGCTCATGTTTCAACTGGTAGATTTCCTTTTGCAACTCACGGTTCTCCTCTCGAATCTTCTCCTTTTCAGCCCATAATTGATTGTACTTCTCCATCTCAATCATGGTTGGGGGTTCAATCAGCAAAGGGTAAGAAGGAGGTTCCCTGCAGAATGGCAAAAGTACACTTTCTACTCTGCTCTGAACCCAGTCTTCATACGCACGAAAAGCTTTGTTGTTACACTTTCCAAAAGAAGTCTTTCCTTTCATATGGCGATCTCTCCAAGCATTTGCAGCTTCTTTCAACACCTCCAGATTGGCTTCCTCACCCAAAAATAGAGACTCTTGCACATCTTGGCCTTTTGGCGGCTCCTTTAAAGCATACCCAAATTGCCTAATAGCAAGAATGGGGTTGTAGTTAATTCCCCCCTTCCTTCCTATTAAAGGTACGTTTGGGTAACCTCCACAACTAACCAGGATCTCTCGGCCCAACAAATCACGATTGATCCAAACTAAGTTGTCGGCCCTTAACCCCATTAATCTCTTTGCCCAATCTAAAGTTCCTTTAGTGTCTTCGAATGCCCCAGATTTGGGAAGACGATCAGCAAACCACTTATAGAAAATTGAAGCACAACAATAAAGAGGTCCGCCTCTCCTTTTCTCATTCTTATAGTGCATCGAATAATACAGATCCCCAAGCAATGTAGGTACCGGATTCTTCGTGGTGAATATCCGGACAGCATGTGCATCTACAAAATCTTTCACATTAGGGAATAACACCGTTCCATAAACACACATAGCTAGAATTGCATTGAACACTGACCAACACTTAGCCTTAGCACAAGTAGCAGCCTGTTCGATCAAAAACTTCGTGTGAAAACCTTGATAACCCCCTTTACTAGCAATATTTTTCTTCAACAGTGACTGATCCAAACGTAAAGTAGCAGCAACCCTTTCCAAATCAAGAAACTCCTTAGAAGGATAGAAGGGAGCTCCCTCTTTGACCGAAACATCCAAAATAAGAGCAAATTCTTCCAACGTTGGAGCCAAAAGATAATCAGCAAATAGAAAACATCGGAGTTGAGTGTCATAAAACCGTGCCAGAGTGTGCAGGGCCCTGAACTCATAATTGGTAACATTCCGGGCAAAACTCAGAATCCTCCCATATTCTCCTCTGAAATCTGCCAATACCTCAGGTTTTGCCATAGCCGAGATCTTGTGCACAACATCTAGATGAAGCTCTGGGAACTTGTACGGGATGATGTTCTTTCTTTTTTCAGCGCTAATACTCATCATGGACAGTCTTCAGACAACCGGAATCAAAGTTAGGATGCAACCCTACAAATGAACAAACATGTCAGAATGCAAAAAGATGATGCAAAATGCAAGCATGGGATCAAGGTATCCAAAATGCTCAAACTGCTGCTGTTCTGCTGACTGAATAAGACCCAGAAAACCAGAAACCCAAAAATCTAGAATAACAGCCCAATCAAACTGCCAGAATGCCAGGATAATAATAGTGCACTGGTGAGAAACCCAGAAACCAGGTAGGTTGAAGGTCTCGGTTACCTGCAAACCTGCAAACACCCCTCCCCTCTCACATGTGGGTACTAGGATGTTCAGTATCCCGGGCTCTCAGGTCTAGAAAGGATGATACATTCACCATTTCTGGTTTGGCATCATCATCAAAAGAGGAGGCCTCAACCGATTCTCCAAAACAAAAGATCCTCAGTTTCAGAGGTTTGAGAAGCAATAGCACATTCAGCCCGAAGGATACAATGCTATCGCCAATCAAAGAGGTCGTCCGCTGATTCACTACAAAAGGGAAATCCTATAGCAAGTTCCCAGCATTGGGTCCTCGGATCGAGAATATGCAATGGGTTTGCCACAGAAAGTGGGCTGCCACTGTCACATCTCGGGAGGAGTGCCGCAACTGAGTCCTCGGGAATGGTCGCCAGAGTCGACAGTTTTCCAGATCATATTCCATCATCTGCCCCAAATGGACAGGACAGAATATTATCAAGAAAACCTCGTCTGGATGTGGAGTTTTCATGTATACTTCGTCTGGCCAAATGCCAAACAAGTCACACTACTTTCCACGCTAATCATAGGTGTATGCTCAAGCCTTGGTATTGGGCTTTTCTCTCATGAATCCAACCCACCCTACAAACAGAAAAACCAACAGCAGAACAGCACAGCAATATCCAGTATGACAATAATAAATGAAATGTAATAAAAGCTATAAAAACAGTAAAGCATTAAAGTAAAAGTACAGTAAATAGCAATACAGTAATATACAACAAAGCAAAGCACCATAGAAACACCCAACAAAAACAAACAGACAAGCGCTAGGATCGACTCGCTAAAGGGGAAGGACCAGCGTAGGTCAACCAGAGTCCCCAGCAGAGTCGCCAGCTGTCGCTCCCGAAAGATTCGCATCCAACGGTACAAACGCGAGAGTGGCGCAGAAGAACACAGAGTCGCCAGCAAAGTGTATTTATCCCAAGAGAGGGAAAGGAAACACTGCGTAAACCTGAAAGAAAGGGAAAGAGCATGGTCTCACGACCAAGAGAACGGGTACGGGAGTCGGTTACGCGAAGGGAAGGTGTTAGCACCCAACACGTCCATCGTACTCGATGGGATCCACGCTTGTTGTCTGCATCAAAGGGCGTCGTCATCTGGAACTCCACTGCTACTGGACCGAAGAAGGAACGAGAACGGGAAAGAAAGGAGAAACGAAGAAGAAAAGAAAAGGAAGTGACTCGATAGGACGGTATCGTTGTCCTAGGCCTACGTACTCCCTCAGTGCAATGGGAAAGTCAGAGTCAACGTAGTTCGGACGGGAACTGTGGGGGAAGGTTGCTCGCCAAGACAATCGCTGTCTTGTGCCTACGTATCCTCAATCGG
The DNA here is from genome assembly GCA_022829125.1 of Lathyrus tuberosus. Taxonomy (NCBI): domain Eukaryota; kingdom Viridiplantae; phylum Streptophyta; class Magnoliopsida; order Fabales; family Fabaceae; genus Lathyrus; species Lathyrus tuberosus. The sequence continues at coordinate 4,690,729 of JALAZF010000406.1, forward strand.
ACGAAAGAGAGGAATCAGAGCTAACGTAGTTCGCGGGTACGACCACGGATGGGTAAGTGTTTTTTTACGTGAGCGACGAGCTCTTTCACGAAAAAAAGAAGTTTGAAACCCAACAATCCTGGAGGATAAAAAGATTTGAATTGGTTTGGTGTTTTTTAGACAGAAGTGTTTTGAGTTAGTTCGTAACTTACATTGCACCAAAGTCTACCATGCGGGAACGAGTGAGTCGCATGATCGCCCCCGAATGAGACGTATGCTAAACACCCTAGAAGAGGAGAGGAGACCCCTCGTTCTTCACTTCCTACACTTAAGGCTCGAGCGCAATATACGTTATATTTTATTAAGTGTGTTCAAGAAGTTTGAGATGAGAAGAGAAGCGACACAAAAGGAAACTCTACAGGGAAACTAAGAGTCCTAATGTTATCATGCATGGATGTCCTATGGTTAGTGAGGTTTAGGAGAGACGACTGCCTAACCTAATGCTAATCCTACTCCAAGCTTAATCAAAAATTAAGTTGGACTAGGTAGCTCTAAAGGGAGAGAATCCAAGACTTAAACAAGTCTTGTGACTCGAGGGATGAAAAAAAAGTGGAAGAGAAGGAGGAGAAAGAGAAGTGAAACACAAGTGGCCTAAGCTCACTTCAAACACAAGTATGAAAGTTAAAAGGTAAAGGAAGAAAGTAAAATGTGGAAGCATATCCACATTCAAACAACTTACCATTTGCCCCTGAAAATGTTAGAAGTATTCACATATGACAAGATGAAACTCAAACAAGCATAAGGCCATAAAGAAACAAGTTCTAAAGTAAATCAAACATCAAGTTCAGAACCTAATGGTCCTACTGACCTCTACTATTAACCATGCACAATTAGTCAAAAAGAAAAGGGAGAAGTCACTCAAGTACCATTCAAGTCATTAAAGAAGGAATGAGATGAAAAGAAGTGATCATGTAAAGCAACCAAGTCAAAATTTCACAAAGTAAACCAAGTCCAGAAGTGACACAATCCTAAATATGTGCCTAAACATAATCTTCAAACAACATTCAAGTCACACAAACACTTTCACAATCAATTAGGAAGCAAAGAAGAAGTGAAGTGAAGTGAAGTGAAACATGATTCATACTTGTGAAACAAATGACTTAAAGTGAAAGGCAAACATCAAACATGCAAAGATGAGATTCAAATATCACAACCAGAAGTCCATTAACATGCTATCAATCCTCAAACAAGACCTAAAATTGTGGCACAAGTGCCTTCATGGTCAAGCAAACCAAACATGAAGCATATATTCACAAATTGGACAAGTTAAAGCTCATGCTTCAAAGAAATAACAAACATGCCTAAAAAATTATGTCATTCAGTATTCAAGCACCTCAAACATGTATAATTGACATATCAAATCCACAAGCAATGAATCAGAACCAAAGTCAATCAACAATTAGGTCAAAGCATCAATAAGATTTCATACATTCATGCTCAAAGCAACACATCAAAAGTCATCCAAAAAGGACCTAAAAATCATACCAAAAATCTCAAACATACTTCAACATGTTATGAACACAACCCAAAAAGAATCAGGATCAAATCACTTTCCAAGTGAGAGAAATAAAAAATGCAACATGAAGTATGCAATATGAAGTGCAAATGAGAAAAAATACTTTGGAAAATTAATATTTAATGCAATTTTAATGCAAAAATAACAAAATAAAATGTGAAAAATTAGTTTTAATAATGAGAAGGGATGATGAATTTTTTTGGAATTTTTTAGCACATGCAAGTATTTTTAACAATTAATTATGAAATGGTATGAAAATAGAAAATGAAAAAGGAAATGAAATGAAGCCAGGGGTGCAAAAAGGAACCCAAACGCGTTCAAATGACCATGGGCTCAGAAACGGGGGTGCAAAGAGCAAAAAAGCCCAAGCGCTTTCAAGCCTTCAGAAACAACGAACGGCTGAGATTAAGTCAAGCATAAGAAAGTCTCCAAATCCACGGGCTCTCATTCAAAGTCAAACGAAGCAAAGTCAACTATCTGATGGTCCATATTCAAACTTGCTAATTAAATGAGATCCAACAGTCATGAATTAATCAGATCCACTAAACCCTAATTAACTTAATTAACAACACATAACCAAGATCCAACGCACGTGAATTAAACTGGAAAATTAATCACGATCCAACGCATGAGATTCAAACTGGAAAACCACAAACCCTAATTAAATCCTCACCGGCCGGAGAAGCGCCGGTCATCTTCTCCGGCCACTCTCCGGTCACCAAACTTCAAACCATAACCAAAAACAACAAATCATACATCAAAATGATCAGCAACTCACGTAGATCACAAATATATCACTCAAAATCATTTAGCATGCATATATTTCACGAATCGAACAAAACAAGTTTGGATCTGAAAACTTCAGATCTAAATTCCAGCCATGATTCACGTTGAAAATCAATTCCAAACACATATATGAACTCAACACATCAAGATGAACATTAAACACACAACAAAAATCAATTCTAGAGCTATGAATTTCAAGTTCACCTGAGATTTGCAGAACTGGAAAATCACCAAGAAACTCCAAGATAAGCTGCAGATCAACTCCTTAAACCGTCTAATTGCAAAATAAATGCACTTAGACCTTCAAATTGGCCTGAATCCTTGAATCCGAGAGTTGAAAATCTGAACTCAACTGATAAATTCTTTGCTTAAACTTCAAAATAATGGTGGATTTCTCTTCCTTATGCTCCAGTGATCACAAACCAACCAAAAAAAATGGAAGACACTTGAAGAATTGGGAGAATCGAAGGAGAGAAACTTGAGAGCAAAACTTTGAAAAGTGGTGAAAATGAATGGTAGCTGCTGAGAAATTCGTGTGAGTTAGCTTATATAGTGTGCCAATGCTACTGTTTAGGGTTTTAATCTTCAAGGACTTGAGAGCAATGAGTTTTGGGTTGTTTTGCAAATTTGCAAGTTTGTGCACATGAGGTATTCTACTCGTGCATTCTTCATGAAAAGTGCATGACTGCTTTCCTTTTGATGCCATGAGAACCTTTGGATTGATCTTGGGGCTGGAAAGTAACTGAATTGTGATTTCCAAATGAACTTGCAAAATTGCATAATGATGAATTATGGACATGTAACCCACGGGTTCACTCAATTCTTGGCTCAAAATGATGCTAAATGAGGTACATTGGAGTGTGGTGAGGTGAACTGAACAATTAGAAGCCATATTGGTGAGTTAAAATGCAACTTGCAAGTTATGTCAAAATGGTATGCATGGTAGAACACCAAATGCCCTCTAACTTCAAATGCCCATAACTCTTGATCCAAAAATGATATGATCATGATCCACCACTCTTTGGAAAGAGGAGAAAGAGATCTACAACTTTGGTGTTGGGAAAAAATTCGTTTGAAGCATTTTTGATCATGAAAAGTTTGGTTAAAGTTGGTTGAAAATATGCCAAAAATAGTAACTTGAAATTACAAGTCACTTTCCCAAATTAGCAACTTTTTACCAAAGCTTGATTTTTGCAAATTGTGATCATGAAAGCCTTCCATAGACCAAACAAAGGTCTCTTGACTTGATTACCATGATGAGGATCTCTCAAAACCCTAGTTTGACTTTTCAGTTGACCAGTTTGACTGATTACTTCATCTGTAAGCTACTGAATCATCTGAGGTCTTCCATGGTGAATTTTTGGCTCAAAATCCATCCTTAGACTTGTTTTGACATATGGAGAACCTTGGTGAAAGGTTTGAATCAACTCCTTAAGCTTAGGACCCTTAACCATGAAACCCTAGTTTTGGTCATCAGTGTAAGGACACCAACCCTTGATATAACCACTTGGAGAGTCCCTCATTGAAATAATCTTGGGCCACCATATAAGGATGTGAGGAGCTTATGGAGCTCATAAGAAGCTTTTGACCTTGAGTTGAACCAAATACCTTGATCCCATGCTAAGAACCAAATGCTATGCACAATGCAAATGCAAGAAATGAAAAGAAACCTAAGCCAGTTATCTAAAAACAACAAGGCAAATTTTGAGGTGTTACATTAGTCAACCGTGAAAAGAAGGAGAGCTCTAAGGAAAAAGGGAAAAGGTGAGGAATTCGTGAAGGTTTCCAAAGGCTCAAGAGAGAACACGTCAGATCGACAATCTAAGGTATGTGGAGTAATTGCCTTTCATTGTTTTCATTATAGGATTCGTTGTAATTGAAGTGGTTGTTTTGTGTTTGAGGGTTTACGAGATTTTTGTGACGAATTGATGATTTGAAGGTGTTTTGTGAATCGATTATTAAGGGTTGAATTTAATCAGATAAAAATAGACCTTTGGGGCAGATTTCCCCGTTGTTGTAGTTTTAATCTTGTGGTGAAGTGATTTATGGAGTTTTTAGGAAGCTTGAGAGTTTTGAAGGTTTAGGGAATTTAAGGTTCCCGTAGGGTCCCGAATCGACCTAATAGACGTTGGTTTTATGTCGTTGATCTCCGTGATGGATTAGAACTGTTATAGGGATGTTTTTGGGTCAGTTGGAGCTGTAATCGCAGGTACCTTTGAGGCTGTGGAACCTCTGGTGCGTAGCAGCGATTTGCTGTAATCGCAGGTTCGCTAAGCGAACCATCGCTTCGCTAGGCAAATGTTCGCCAAGGCTCGCTAAGCGAGCAGCGCAGTGAATGCGCGATATCATGAGTGTAGGTACTGAAATGATTTTGGAGTGGAAGTGGGGGATTCGCTGGAAGTCTCGCTAAGCGAGCGAATCAGCGAGTAGCTTCGCCCAGCGAATAAACCAGCGAGTATGACAGACGGTGGTTTCTGGTGTTTTGGCGTGGTGTCTGTGGGATTCACTGGCCGCTTCGCTAAGCGAAGGTTAGCGAACAGGTTCGCCTAGCGAATCTTGGAGCGAACTGCTGCTGTTCGCGAAATTTTATTTATGCTACTGTGCTGCTGTGATGTCTTGATGCTGTGATTTCTATGATGATTTTCTATGATGTTACTGATGATTATATGATGATGTTTTGGTGATTATTTGACGAATATGTGATGACACGACGTATATGAGAATTGATGAATGATGATGCACATTATGATGTTTACTAGATGATGATGATTAGTGATGTTGTGTATCATACATTCATATGCATACTCTGTGACGACGCTTCATTCCCATTGTGTGGATATGAGGTAATTATGACGTGCTTCGGTTCCAATTGCAGGATCAATCCTATTGAAGGGGATCTTTGAAGGGTTGATGGCCTAGTGTCCATCTATTATGACGATTGGTACCATATGCATGAGTCTTGTTGTGCATTTGTATTTAATTGGCATTGCTGTATTTTATGATGTTGTTCGTGATTTTGATGTTTCCTTGTGATGACCCTGAAGATGTTGTATATGAAGATAATTCCATTTTATGTATATCTTGTTTTATAATGATTATTATGAATTGTGATTACTCACCCTGCCTGTTTGAATGTTGCCTCCACGTGGGTAACGTGCAGGTGATCACGTTTTGTTGTGGATGCTTTCGAGGATCTTGAAGTTTATTTGCTTTTGGTCGATTTAGAGGGTCTTGCTCTGATAGTGTAACATCGGGTTGGGGTCCTTTGAGTCGAACTATGTTTTCTCCTTATTTTGTTGTCATTTGATGATATGGTTTTATATGTTGAAAACCTTTTTGGATTATTACGATGTTTGTTGAAAACCTTTTAATTGAGAATTTTGAGTTTCGCTGCCATGTGAAGGCTTTTGAGTTATTTTGACGAAAACCCTTTTGTTTACAGGGCAAGTGTATTAATTTGATTTAAATGAGAAATGTGCACCCTTGAAGTGATTTTGGTACTTTACTCTGATATTTGAGTTGTTTGTGCTGCAACATTTGTGGGGGTAGAAAAGGGTGTTACATTAGTGGTATCAGAGCCTGGTTGGTCCGTCCGGCCAGGTTTTTACGTGATGTCAGTCCCCTGTCAGTCGACTAGTGTGTGTACATTGTCGATGTTTTAGTTCTTCTAACCTTGTTGGTGGTATGCAGGATGGCTGGAAGAAATGATCGTGCGATTGCTGATGCGTTGGAATCGGTTGCTAATGTGGTGGCGCAGCTGAATCCAAATGGTGGAGCTCCTGATGAGTTTCGTGCTTTGGGGAAGTTTCAAAGGAACAATCCACAGACTTTTGTGGGTATGCATGATCCAGCAAGTGCACACAAGTGGCTGAAGGAGATCGAGAAGATCTTCCGAGTGATGGGATGTTCTGATGAGCAACAGGTTCAGTTTGGAACACATATGTTGGAAGAGGAAGCTGAGGACTGGTGGGATAACACCCGTCAGAGACTCGCGGATGTTGGCACTGTGATAACTTAGGCTGTGTTTAAGCAGGAGTTTCTGGGGAAGTATTTCCCAGAGGATGCTCGTGGCAAGAGGGAAGTGGAATTCCTTGAGCTGAAGCAAGGAGATATGACTGTGGCAGAGTATGCCGCAAAGTTCGAGGCTTAGCTGAAGTTCTGTCCGCACTACAATCTTGTTGATGCCGAGATGTCCAAGTGTCTCAAGTTCGAGAATGGGATGAGACCAGAGATTAAGCAGGGAATTGGGTATCAGCAGATCCATAGGTATGCTGAGTTGGTGGACAAGAGCAGAATCTACGATGAGGATAGTCGAGCTCGATCTGCTCACTACAAGCAATTGAGTGAGAAGAAAGGCAGTATAGGGGTAAGCCTTATACAACTTCAGCCGATAAAGGGAAGCAGAAGGCTTCATATGGGAAGAAGACAAGTGGGGGAGCAGCTCCCGCTTCTGGAAAGTGTCATAAGTGTGGCGAGCAAGGTCACTGTGCTGATGTGTGCACCAATAATGTGCTGAGGTGCTATAGATGCGGTAAAAAGGGTCATCGAGCTACTAATTGCAAAGATGAGGGTCCGACCTGTTTCAATTGTGGTGAGAAAGGTCATATCAGTACTCAATGTCAGAAGCTGAAGAAGACTGCGACTGCTGCTCAGAACAGTGGCAGAGTGTTTGCTATGAGTGATGCAGAAGTGCCAGAGAAGGACAACCTGATTCGAGGTACATGTTTTATTAATAATATCGAATTGGTTGCTATTATTGATACTGGTGCTACTCATTCTTTTATCTCGCTTGAATGTGCTAATAGATTGGGTTTGAAGTTGTATAATATGAATGGAAATATGGTTATAGAAACTCCAGCTAATGGTTCTGTTACTACTACCATTGTGTGTCTAAGATGTCCTGTGATGATTTTGAAGAAGAGCTTTGTGATGGATTTGGTGTGCCTACCCTTGCACCAAATTGACGTGATCTTTGGAATGAACTGGTTGGAGTTCAACCGGGTTCATATCAATTGTTATAACAAGACTGTAGAGTTTCTAGAGATTAATAATAGTGGGGAGTTGATGTTCTTATCTGCTAAGCAAGTAGACGAACTTGTGGAAGACGGAGCTTTGGTGTTTGCAATGTTTTCATCGTTGCAAATTGATCGTGAAGCTGCGAGTGTGGAGTTGCCAGTTGTTTGTGAATTTCTAGAAGTGTTCCCAGATGACATCAGTGATTTGCCTCCAGAGCGTGAAGTAGAGTTTGTAGTGGACTTAGTACCGGGTACGAGTCCAGTGTCAATGGCTCCTTACCGGATGTCAGCTTCGGAGCTAAGTGAATTGAAGAAACAACTAGAAGAATTGCTTGAGAAGAGGTTTGTTCGACCGAGTGTTTCTCCGTGGGGTGCTCCGGTGTTTCTAGTGAAGAAGAAAGATGGAAGCATGAGGTTGTGTGTTGATTATCGGCAGTTGAATAAAGTGACGATCAAGAATAAGTATCCACTTTCGAGAATTGGAGATTTGATGGATCAGCTAGTAGGTGCTTGTGTGTTTAGCAAGATTGATCTGAGGTCTGGTTATCATCAGATTCGAGTTAAGCCTGATGATATTTCGAAGACGGCTTTCAGGACGAGGTATGGACACTATGAATACACTGTGATGCCGTTTGGTGTATCCAATGCACCTGGTGTGTTCATGGAGTATATGAATCAGATCTTTCATGAGTATTTGGATAAGTTTGTGGTGGTGTTTATCGATGATATCTTGATATATTCTCGATCTGAAGAAGAACATGCCGAGCATTTGAGGACTGTGTTGTAAGTGTTGAAAGAGAAGAAGTTGTATGCAAAGCTATCCAAGTGTGAGTTCTGGTTGAAGGAAGTGAGTTTCCTTGGCCACATGATTTCGAGTGGCAGGATTGCTGTTGATCCTTCTAAGATTAATGCCGTGTTATAGTGGAAGACTCCGAAGTCTGCTACTGAGATACGAAGTTTTCTGGGATTAGCGGGTTATTACCACAAGTTTATTGAAGGATTTTCTAAGTTGGCGTTACCTTTGACTCAGTTGACTTGAAAGGGTCAAGCTTTTGTGTGGGATGTAACTTGTGAAGAGAGTTTCTTGGAATTGAAGAAGAGATTGACTACTGCTCCAGTGTTGATTTTGCCTAATCCAAGTGAATCTTTTGTGGTGTATTGTGACGCGTCGAAGATGGGTCTTGGTGGAGTTTTGATACAGAATGGGCAGGTTGTTGCCTATGATTCGAGACAATTGCAAGTGCATGAGAGGAATTATCCTACACATGACTTGGAGTTGGCCGCGGTGGTGTTTGTGTTGAAGATTTGGAGACATTAACTATTTGGCTCTAAATTTGAGGTATTTAGTGATCATAAAAGTCTGAAGTACTTATTTAATCAGAAGGAATTGAATATGAGGTAGAGGAGGTGGTTAGAGCTGTTGAAGGATTTTGATTTTGATTTGAGTTATCATCCGGGCAAAGCAAATGTAGTGACCGATGCATTGAGCAGAAAGTCATTGCATATGTCGATGCTTATGGTGAAAGAATTGGAATTAATTGAACAATTCAGAGATTTGAGTTTAGTATGTGAAGCGACTCCTGACAGTGTGAAGTTGGGAATGTTGAAGTTGACTAGTAGTATTCTGGAAGAAATCAGAGTGGGATAGCAGTCTGATTTAAAGTTGGTTGACCAATTGACTTTGATTAACCTAGGTAACGGAGGTGAATTCCGAATTGACGAGAATGGTGTAATGATGTTCAGAGATAGGGTGTGTGTTCCAGATGTCGCAGATATTAAGAAGAGCATTCTGGAAGAAGGACATCGAAGTAGGTTGAGTATTCATCCCGGTGCTACGAAGATGTACCAAGATTTGAAAAAGTTATTTTGGTGGCCAAGTATGAAGAAGGATGTTGCGAAGTTTGTTTATGCGTGTTTGACTTGTCAGAGGTCGAAGGTTGAGCATCAGAAGCCTTTAGGTATGATGCAGCCGTTGAGGATTCCAGAATGGAAATGGGATAGTATTTCCATGGATTTTGTGGTTGGATTGCCAAAGACTGTTAAGGGAAATGATTCAATTTGGGTGATCGTGGATAGATTAACTAAGTCGGCTCATTTCTTGCCGATGAAGATTAATCATTCCATGCAGAAGCTAGCCGAGATGTATATTGAGGAGATTATGAAGTTACATGGGGTACCTTCGAGTATTGTGTCAGATAGAGATCCGAGGTTTACATCGAGGTTCTGGAAGAGTTTGTAAGATGCGTTGGGTACCAAGTTGAGGATGAGTTCTGCATATTATCCGCAGACGGATGGTAAGACAGAAAGGATTATCCAATCTTTGGAGAATTTTTTGAGGGCTTGTGTGTTGGATCATGGAGGATCGTGGGATAGCCATTTACCATTGATTGAGCTCACGTACAATAATAGTTTTCATGCTAGTATTGGAATGATGCCCTATGAAGCTTTGTATGGGAGAAGGTGTAGGACTCCTTTGTGTTAGTATGAATCGGGCGAGAGTGCTGTACTCGGACCTGAAATTGTGCAAGAGATGACTGGGAAGATTAAGAAGATCCAAGAGAGGATGAAAGCTTCGCAGAGTTGTCAGAAGAGCTATCATGATAAGAGGAGGAAAGCACTTGAATTCTAAGAGGGAGATCACGTGTTTTTGAGGGTGACGCCAGTGACTAGTGTGGGTCGAGCTTTGAAGTCTAGGAAGCTCACTCCACGTTTTGTTGGTCCATATCAGATATCGCAGAGGATAGGAGAGGTAGCCTATCGAATTGCTTTACCGCCGTCACTTGCGAATTTGCATGACGTGTTCCATGTGTCTCAGTTGAGGAAGTACATTCTGGATTCGTCGCATGTGATTCAGATGGATGATGTACAAGTGAGGGATAATCTGACTATGGAAGCATTGCCTGTGCGTGTCGATGGTCGAGAGATGAAGCAACAGCGGGGTAAAGAGATAACTTTGGTGAAGGTGTTGTGGGGTGGACCAGCTGGTGAAAGTTGGACTTGGGAACGTGAAGATCAGATGAGGGAGTCGTATCCGACTCTATTTCCTTGAGGTAATTTTCGAGGGCGAAAATCCTTTAAGTGGGGGAGAGTTGTAACACCCCAAATTTCGTAAGAATATTTTATTTAATTTTTTTAAATATTATTGTTCTGGACTGGACCAATGGATAAAATTGGCCCAATAAGCCTCTGCTACAGAGCGGCCCAAATCGCCTAAGTCCAATCCACAGAAGGGCAAGAGTTACCTTTCTGCCCCTCCCGCCGGGCAAGGAACATAACGTTCCTCCCCGGACATTCTGCCCAACACGCACGGCTTCAGTGCTCCCCGAACAGCCATGGTTAGATGCCCGAAACTAAGCATATGCCCGACATAACGGCTAGTTTTGGACACCCTGCCCGTCGTAACGGCTAGTTTGGGCAGCGACCGATTCTTTAGGGAAAACGGTTATTTCGCCCCGAAAATAGGACCGTTAGCCACGCGCTTAGAGCCCTATATAAACCCTCTCACTTGAGAGGGTCAGGTATCAAATATTTACCCTACGAACTAATACTTTGTACTTGCCCCTTTTCTCTGACCCTTTCTTACTTAAGCGTCGGAGTGCCTTGCAGGTACACCACAACCTCTCCTCAATTACTTACCGGACAGAGAGTACGACCAGCACCCATCCGGGCACCTCCATAACGACCAGCCCGCGTGGATCAGTTCGTGTACATCGGATCAGTGGCGCCGTCTGTGGGAACTTCTTGTTCTCCCCTTCTTTCATTCCTCCTCGGAAACCGAAAGATCAAAACATATTCTCTTTGATCCGCCCACGTATGGCTGCCCAGAATTCCGCGATAGGTGCTGACACCACTGTTCTCGTCCCCGTCAACGAGATGGACGTTGACGGCCATTCTTCGTTACTTTCTGACCCCCGTTTCCGTCGGGACGGGGCTACCGCATCTCCAACTCCTCCTTCCACCGGACAAGGAGACGTGCAGATCCCATCGGAAGACCGGCCAGTTCCCGGTCCGCCCAGCGCCGACTTGGCTGTGGCAGCCCTTCTGGAAGCTGTTAACCGCACCAACCTCCTCATCCTACAACAAGGAGAAAGGATAGGAGCTCTTGAGGAGGCATCTTTCCCAAGATCCTCTCCTCCCCGGAATAAAGCCCGAAGATCCAAAAGCCCGCCACCTAGGCGCGGAGAAGACCGTGCGGTTAGGCATGAGCCTGAGATACGACCCACTTGCAAGCGCGACCATATCTCCCCGCGAGATCGATCCCCGTCGAGACGCAAAAGAACGAGGCAAGATAGGCCCTCCCCGCCGGGCAGACCTCGTGACCGGACCCGTTCACCCTCACCTCGCAGAAACCGTCACCGCGAGCGCAGACGACGGTCACCATCAGAGCCAAGTTCAGATAGCGATGACGAACCTCGCGGCCCGTTGTCTCAGGAGATCCTAGCAACCCGCCTTCCTAAGGGGCTGGAGAAGCCTCCGTCGCTGGGGACGTACGATGGAACCGCCGACCCGGACGAGCATATAGAGAACATCGACGCTCTCTTGGATTACAGAGGGGTACGGGGAGCCATCAAGTGCCGCCTGTTCCCGACCACGCTCCGTAAAGGAGCAATCACGTGGTACAAGCAGCTGCCCGAGGAATCCATCACATCATGGAGACAGCTGGGAAGGATCTTCTCCCGTCACTTCACTGCTTCACGACGCCACCCCAAGACTGAGGCGTCCCTGGGAGCCGTCGTACAAGGCAAAGATGAGCCTCTCCGGGCTTATATCGAGCGCTTCAACAAGGAGGCTGTCCAAGTACCAACGACCGACGCCATGAAGAAATTCTTGCTCGAGCAAGGGTTATGTCCTGGTTCCGATTTTGCGAAAGCCATCGGCCTCGACCCACCGAGGAATCTCAATGCACTTCTCCACCAGGCCCAGTCACATATACAGCACGAGGAGAAAGTCACTGCTCACTCGGTCCGGACATCTCGCAACCAAGAAGGTGCCCGGACGTCCAGAGTTGAAGAGCCCTCGACGTCCCGTCGAGGAGACAAGAGACGCGACGATCGACCTCGCGATACACGCGAGCAGAGAGCACCCTCCGGGCGATTCCACGATTATACCCCCCTCACTGCCTCGAGGGAGAAAATACTGTCCGAGTGCGCCAACTCGGAGTTCAAACAGGCGGGAGTCCATTTCCCCAAGCAGCTGCCGGTCAGACCAGGGATGGACAAGTCTAAGTACTGCCGTTTCCACAAGAGTCACGGCCATACAACGAAAGAATGCATCCACCTCAGAGATGCCATAAAGATCCTCATTCGCGACGGCCATCTGAAGCAGTTCGCAAAAAAGAAGGACGCTCCCCGGCAAGAGGCCCAGGAAAGCAAAAAGGTCGCAGAGGAAATTCCGCCCTCCGACGACGCCAACGTCCAGGTCGCTATGTCCGTGACCCGACCAGAAGACTTTCGCATCCCGGACGATCTGCTCACATCCACATACCTCGCTGCCAGCAGCCCATGGGAGGCATTCCCGTTGGCCATGGTGATCTCCGGGGGTGGATTCAACAAAGTCACAGTTGGCTCGGTCAAAAGGAGATTCGACCAACTGATCAGCAAAAGCTCCAACGAGGTCACCACGCTGGACACCACGCACAAAGGGTCCGCTCCCATTTCCTTCTACAAGGAAGAACTCCTCGGCGGGGCACCGAATTCGAACATCCCACTGCTTATCCGGGCCAGGATGGCGAATTTCGATGTCCGAAGGATACTCGTGGACCAAGGCAGTTCGGTTGACATAATGTACAACCACCTGTTTGAGACATTGCAGCTGAACGACTCTCACCTCACTCCATACGTCGGATCCGACCTGCAAGGGTTCAATGGAGCGGTGACAAAGCCCCGAGGTTACGTAGAGCTCATCGTAACCTTCGGTTCAGGAAAGACAACCCGAGCAATCAAGGCACAGTTTCTGGTAATCGATTGCCCGTCACTATACCAGTGCATCTTCGGAAGGCCAACCCTGGCAGAGTTGATTGCAGTACCTTCCACCGTACATCTCAAAATGAAGTACTACACTTCTGAAGGGATGGTTGCCACCCTCCACGGCGACATCGAGGCTGCCCGCCGCTGCTTTGAAGCAGCGTCAAAGGGACTTAACACCATCTCGGTGAAGCCAAGAGCATCTGGTCGTCCCCCTGCCCAGCAGCTCCGAGCAGCCAAGACCACTTCCCCAGGTCGAATCAATCGATCTAGACATCCGGTTCAGCGAAGAAGATCGCGCCAAGGTTCCAACGCCGTCGGGCAGTAAGTCCGACAACAGCGGCCATCTCCTACGACCTGTCCCAGATGGCAACTTCGAGATCGTTCCGTTCGGAGAAGACCCCCAACGGGGAGTGAAGATCGGAGCAGATCTGCCCGACCTGGCCAGAAGACAACTGAAAGCGTGCCTCCACGAAAACGCAGACCTGTTCACGTGGAGCGCTGCTGAGATGCCCGGATTGGACCCCTCTGTCGCCTTCCATCAACTCACGATCGACCCGACCGTCAAAGCCGTTGCCCAGCGCAGAAGGAAGCAATCCCCGGAGAAGACAGAAGCCGCAGAGAAAGCTGTCAAAGACCTTCTAGAAGCTAGGTTTATTTCTGAGGCCAAATATACTACATGGCTCTCTAATGTTGTACTTGTACGAAAAAATAATGGCAAATGGAGGATGTGCGTTGATTATACTGATGTTAATAAGGCCTGTCCGAAGGACGCCTACCCCCTCCCCAATATAGACAAACTCGTAGATAATTCGGCCGGTTTTAAACTGTTATCGTTCCTCGACGCCTACTCGGGCTACAACCAAATACCAATGGCCGCGAGCGATAAAACTTACAAAGCCTTCATGACCGAATTGGGCAACTATTACTACAACGTAATGCCCTTCGGACTGAAGAACGCCGGCGCTACATACCAATGAATGATGAACAAAGTCTTCCACGAACAGATAGGCGACATGCTCGAGGTATACATGGACGACATGATCGTCAAATCCCACGAGGAACTAGACCATGTCGCCCACCTCCGCAAAATTTTCGAGCAGGCAAGGAAATTCCAAATGCGCTTCAACCCCGAGAAGTGCACGTTCGGGGTACGAGCAGGTAAGTTCCTCGGTTTCTACCTAACAGAACGAGGAATAGAGGATAACCCCGACAAATGTCAGACATTCTCCGAGTTCCCAACGCCCACGTCTAAAAAGAACATCCAATCCCTCAACGGGGTGCTGACCTCGCTATCCCGCTTCGTCGCAAAGTTCGCCCAGCACGCCCTTCCTTTCTTCAAGCTCTTGCGGAAGGAAGCAGCGTTTGAACGGACCGAAGAATGCGAGGCGTCCCTCCTCCACTTGAAGCAAGCTCTATCGGAACCGCTCGTGTTGTCACGACCAGAATCCGGGGAGGTCTTGTTCCTGTACCTCACCGTCTCCGCCGAGGCCGTTAGCGCCGTTCTCATCCGCGAAAATCCTAGCGGGAAAAAGCCGGTATATTTCACGAGCAAGGCACTGCAGGACACAGAATTGAGATATCAACAGATAGAGAAGGTAACATTGGCCCTCGTCAACGCTGCCAGACGACTAAGACACTATTTCTTGGCCCACACGATCGTGGTGAGAACAGATCAGCCCATCAAGCAGCTACTGGGACGGCCAGATATGGCCG
This sequence comes from Lathyrus tuberosus, assembly GCA_022829125.1. Taxonomy (NCBI): domain Eukaryota; kingdom Viridiplantae; phylum Streptophyta; class Magnoliopsida; order Fabales; family Fabaceae; genus Lathyrus; species Lathyrus tuberosus. Next base: position 4,705,764 of record JALAZF010000406.1, read on the forward strand.
GGCGAATGCTCAGATGGTCGCTAGAACTGTCCGAATTCGACATCCAGTACGAAAGCAGGAAAGCTCTCAAAGCTCAGGCCCTGGCCGATTTCGTGGCAGAGGTAACTTTCTCAAATTCCTCGCCCCACCTAGTGAATAGATGGACCATCTATGTGGATGGAGCATCCAGCTCTAGTGGCAGCGGGGCAGGCGTAATTCTGGAAAACGACGAAGGAACCATAGTCGAGGCTTCCCTCACATTGTCTTTTCCCACGTCGAACAACCAGGCCGAGTATGAAGCCTTCCTCGTCGGACTACGCCTAGCCGAAGACCTGGGGGCCGAGGAAGTCATCATCTGCACGGATTCGCAGCTTGTAGCCAACCAGGTATCCGGGGAATATCAAGCCAAAAATGACAGTCTCTCCGAATACCTCACCCTCGTCAGAGAAAAGATGTCGAAATTCAGAACAGTGGAAGTAAGACACGTTCCACGCGAACACAACGTACGAGCAGACGTATTGTCAAAACTGGCAAGCACCAAGAGGAAAGGCGGAAACAGGTCAGTCATCCAAGAGATACTTCCCCGGTCCAGCATCACTAAGGGATCTTCGACCCTACACGTACACGCAATCGGGGATAGCGATTGCTGGATGACGCTCGTTTACAACTACCTCACCAGGGACGAACTTCCAGAGGATCCCAAGGAGGCCAGCACCATCAAACGAAGGGCCTGCTCGTACGTTATCCTCGAAAACAAACTCTACCGGTGAGGCTTCTCCATCCCACTTCTTAAATGCATAGAAGAGGAGGTCGTCCCCCACGTATTGCGGGAAATCCATGAAGGCATCAACGCCCAACACCTCGGAGGAAAGTCCCTTGCCTGTAAGGCCCTCCGAGCAGGGTACTATTGGCCGACCACGCAACAAGACGCCAAGGAGCATGTGAAGAAATGCGACAAATGCCAACGGCACGGGGATATGCACCTAGCTCCGCCAAATGAACTAAAAAGCATGACCTCCCCCTGGCCATTCGCCTGGTGGGGCCTGGACATCCTAGGACCCTTCGTGACGGGGTCCAGCCAAAACAAATACCTGATAGTGGGCGTAGATTACTTCACAAAGTGGATAGAAGCAGAACTTTGGCCAAGATAACAGCGCTCAACATTCTGCGCTTCTACAAGCGGAATATACCTGCCCGGTTTGGGATCCCCCAAGCAATTGTCACGGACAATGGAACACAATTCACAGACAAAAAATTCCAAGACTTTGTCTCACACCTCGGAACGAGGCAACACTTCGCTTCCGTAGAGCATCCCCAAACCAACAGGCAGGCAGAGGCGGCCAATCGTGTCATACTGCGCGGCCTCAAGCGAAGACTGGACGAAACAAAGAAAGCCTGGGTCGAGGAGCTTCACAGTGTCCTGTGGGCATACCGTACCACTCCCCAGTCCACCACCGGGGAGACACCTTTCCGTTTGGCATATGGCACCGAGGCAGTCATACCCATTGAAATCCACGTACCGTCCAGGAGGACGGAATCACCCCTGGACGAGGAAATGAACGACGAAGTGATAAGAGAGGAGCTCGACCTCGTCGAGGAAATCCGAACGGGAGCAGCCCTCCGCGAGGCATCTCTTAAGCAAAAAATAGCGATCAGGCACAACGCCAAAGTCTTCCGACGGGAGTTCGACGTGGGCAGCCTTGTCCTGCGAAGAAACCACAAGGACTCCCGCGAAGGTAAACTGGCGGCCAACTGGGAAGGACCATACCGAGTCCGGGCCAAAACGGGGAACGGTGCATACTTCCTCGAAGACCTCGACGGGGAAACTCTCCCTCGACCATGGAACGCTGAAAAACTTAAGCAATACTACAGCTAAAAGGCACAAGAAGCTTCCTCGCGTCACAAGGCCGTCTAACGGCCATCATGCTCGTTCAGGTACAAACGACGCATACGTACAAAGTGGAATCCCACTCAAATAAATGAGCCGGAGCTCCGCTCGTCGGCGGTCCTCGATCGAGCACCGCCTTCGCCCAAGTACCATGATTGGCAGAACCCCAGCTCGCGATGGGACGTTCAGGCCGCGACCTCAGGCCTCAATCACGACCTGAGATCCGCAACCTCGCCAGGATCTTCCCTGGCTGTTCGACCAGTTCCCCGCACTGGCGAATTCATAACGCAACGAGCAATTTGTCAAAAATAAGCCTTGTTGACAAACACACCCTCCGACGGGCAGTTACACATGCACATCTAAAACAAAGTACAACAGTATAAACAGAAGTTGTATAAATTAACCGGGCATTAAATTAAAAGGCCACAAGGGCCAAAGATTGTGTTTGTTACATTAAAAAGGGGGCCACACCCCCAGAACAAAAATAAGATTACAACGAGTTCAACGGCACGCAGGCCGGACAAGATACAACTAAGCAACAAAAACTCTTCAGTCTTCCACACGCTCGGTTGACGCAGCTTCAGGCCTCGGCTCCTCCACGGGCTGCTCCTCGATATGTTCCTCGGGAGTATCGAGAACAAGACCCTCGGGCAGGACAATGCGGCCACCCTCCACACGAGCTAGGTAGTGAGTACCCCTGGTCGAAATCTTGAGCCCAGGGTTCACCACTCGCAACTGGGCCACCGCACTATCAAAAGACTCCGCGGCCACAGCAATACCATCATCCTCGGCCTGCAGAATGCCAGCGACCAGCTCTGCCCGAGTCTTCAACACTCTTATCTCCTCTGGTTCGTCATCACCCGGGGCATTGGCCGCCATCAACTCCACGTTCAACTCCTCGGACGCCTTCTTCTCCGACCTTAGCTTAGTGACTTCCTCCCTCAGCGTTGTCGCCTCTTCCTTGGCTTTCTTCTTCGCCTCACGGGCACTACGGACCTCCTCTTTCAGCGTCGCTTCGGAGGCCCGAGCAGCAGTAAGCTCAGCCTCGAGCACGTGGTCCCCCTCAGCGTACACAGCTGCCATCTCGAGCATCCTCACGAGGGCAGAAGCATCCCTGGCCACCATCGCCCTTTTGCCTGCGCGATCCATGTTCCCTAGGCTAAGAGATTCAGCCCGAGGAACAACCAAGGTATTACCCTCGAAGAACCTCATATCGTTGATGCACGGAGGAAGTTCGAACTTCCCCTTCTCAAATGCCCCCCTCAGATCCACCGTATCTGTTGTCCGGAGGCGCTTCGGTCACCCGACTAAAGGCAGCGGAGAATCTCGTGGACAGGGAGTGGGAGAACAGGAGGTCCCCAGAGCAGTTTGAACAGGGGGAGGCGCACGAGCACCAGCAGCAGTCCGGGTCTTGGAGGGAGTCACTCCAGCCTTACCCCTCGCCATGGCATTCCTCACTACACGGTCAAAAGCTGATGATTATCGGTCTGAGTAGACATCTTCCTAGCATACATCACAAGATGGACCCGAGGACAAGAATTGCCCTTGTATTTTTCAAAATCAGGAACCTTAAACTTAGTAGGGATTTTCACATTGGGAACAAGGTTTCATACCCTAAATTTTGACCACCAAGATTTCCCATCATTGTGAGAATCATTGCCACAATATGGATATACCTTCATGCCTCAACAATCTCTTCAAGACATGTTGAGCTTTCACTACAATCAAGAATTAGGGTTTCAAGCCCTCTCAGAGCACTTAGACAAAGGGTCAATCAAGAAATGACATGATCTTCAACTTGTCTAACCTCTCAAACACCCATAGAGGATCAAGAGGTCTCCCACATCAATAATTAAGCACAAAATTATAACATTCCAAGTGGATCAAGCCTCAGGATCACCAGTGTCACCAAATTAGGATTTTGGTCGACCAAGGCCTCCAGATGGAAATTTTCCTCTGGGCATGAGCTAATGATTCAAAGAATAACCCAAGATACTCCAAGGAACCTTATATACCCAATCATCAAGTTAATTTAACCTCAGAGGATGCATTCATTAAAAATCAGGAATTAGGGTTTCTTGACCTAATTCACCCCTAAGTTGACTTTTGGAGCAAGACATGAGCCAAAACCTCAAGACATGATTTGAGGGCCTCAAATACCCCAAATTGATCCATTTAAAACAATGGATTGATCCAAGAAGCTTGATTCACAAGTTTCAATTTCATCTGGACCACAATTAGGGTTTTGAAGGAAAAGTCAACTGTATCTTTGACTTTTGACCAAGACATGTTACCAAACCTTGGGACATGATTCAAGACACCCTATAACACCTATGGAATCCATCCATTAGGTTTGAATTAAATTAAGAACTTGATTTCACAAAGGACCGCACAGTTTGGAATTCATCTGACAAAATGTCAACTGTGCACAAAATCAAGTTTGACTTTTTGGAATTTTTCACAAATATGGTTCCCCTAAGTCAAAAACAATGTTAATGTATGATATTGACCATCATTCATCAAGAAAAATCAAGAAAAGTGAGGTTTCTTGCAAAAGGGGCAACCATAAGAAACCAAATTTTTTCTAAGTTATGGAACAAAAGTGATTTTGTACCAACTTTGCAAGGTCATAACTCCTAAAACACAAGGCCTTTTTCTCCCATTCAAAGCTCAAATGGAAGTCCATCTTACATACTTCAAATATGTCAACTACAAGAAATTCCAAATCTTCACAGATTCTGAGTTATGGATTGATCAAAATCACAAAAACATGAAAATGGTCACTTTTCCAACACTTAGAAAAATTTTCAATAAGTCAAAATCTGTCTTACTTTTTCCAAAATATAGAGGCATTTTTCACTATGATCCAAGGGGATTCAAAACCATTTATGAACCTCAAAGTTGAAGTATATCATGCAAGCTTTCCAAATTGTCCAAGAACTCAATCAAATTCCATTTGAGCTAGGAGTAATGGATCTCCCAAGTTGCCTTGCTGCAACTATTTTCAAGACAGATTTTGGTGCAAACTTGCACCCCACGATTCCTTAAACTGATTTTGGGCACCTCAATCATTTAAATTTTGTCCAAATTCAACACAAATGAGTAAGTGATCTGATCCATAACACAAAATGCCAAGAACCTAGCCTTCCATGTGCAAAATCATCATGACATGAACCTTGAATTTCAATTTTGGCATCAAGCATTTAATGGATGCATCAAGGTGGCATGAACTGAGGCAAACCTAACTGAATGAGTCAAGCCTTATCCCTGCAACAGAAGACCATAGGCCTGTGCTCTAATCTCAAGTCAATGATCATGGAAGACTAGAATTCCTTTATGCAACCGTTGACCACAAACCTGTACCAGTTGCCATTCACGATTACTTGCAAAACAAACTTGCTCTACTATAAATAGAGCTCATTTGTGATCAGTTTGAGTACACCAAAGCACCCAAACTGATGCTTTACTCAAAACCTCTCTTTCACCCCAAATTTGCCTTCTAATTCAAGTCACTATCGGGTTTTGAAATTGAGAGTGATTCAAACCAAACTAATCATGCCAACACCTCATAAACATCATATATGAGTGATCCATGGCCCTGAAACACATGTGGAACATCAAATTCACAAAATCACCAGTCAGTTGCTCAAGTTCTTGACAGAGTTGCAGTTGAGGTGCCACATCAAGTTCCAGCTCATTTCAATCCACTCTAAGCATTCAAACACACTCCTTGGCACCTAAGGAAGCTGTCCAGATCATTGGAACAAATCTGTAACATCTCCATCATCAGGCTCGATCACCAGCTTCAAGAGGTAAGCCTGAACCTATCAAACTCATTAATGCATGCATCATAAACATGTTTTCAAGTTACCATTGTGTTTTTGAATGCTCATAGATCATTAACCCTCAATCAATTTCCATGAATAAATCGTGTATAGGATTTCATGATGTTCTTGCATTTTTTAGGGTTCTTGAGGTTATCTTCTGATTTCTCACTCCTTACTTAATATAAATGCAATTAATCTATATGGTTGTGATCCTTGTTCAAAAACGAGTGAGATTGGTGTTTGAATCGTGCAAAACCATTGAGTAATCAGAGAGAAAAGTGAGAAAATGTAAATTGGAGCAAAACAGGGCACGCAGGCAAGAACAAGGTATTCTTGGCGCCCTTTTTCAAACTTTTGAATTTTTGAATTTTGGTTATTTTATTTAATTGATTCAAAAATTAATTTCTCTCTGAATTTTTATGTTTTTGAATTAATTCTTTTTCTCAAAATTCATAAAAAAGTTAAAATATTTTATTTTACAAAAATTTCACAAAAATATTATTTATTTTATATACTTAATATTTTCATAAAGAATTTATTTTATTTGTTTTTAAACAATTAACAATATTTCTTTTTTCTTGGTTTTTCAAACTCAAATAATTTTTAAATCATCCTAGGGATAAAACATGATATTTCAAACATTTATCCTAGATCATAACTTGTTTTTTACACATGTTTGGTAATTTTGATCATTTTACATAATTTTTATTCAAATAAAAATGTATTTTCAATCAAATTAGGGTTTTGATTAATTTCACCCTCACCAATCTTTTTCAAACACTTTTTGGGCCTCTAATAGAGTGTAAGACCCAACCCTTTTGTACATAAACCTTTTTTGGGCCTCAATCATTGTATAAGTCCCAGTGCGTTTAAAAATCTCGGCACGATCGTCGTTTTCAAACAATTTTAACCTGAGCCTCCCCTTTGTGCTGTAAGTCACATTCTCTTTTCTTTTTAAAACTTTTTTCGGCCTCTAATAGAGTGTAAGACCCAACCCCCTTTGTACATAAAATAAATTTGGGCCTCAGTCATTGCATAAGACCCGATACGATTTTCAAAATAACTGTGCGATCGCTGTTTTTCATCCGTGCCTCTCCTTGAGTTGTAAGTCCCATCTCTTGTACAAAAATAAGCATTGGGCCTCTTGAAAGAGTGTAAGACCCATCCCTTTGTAAATAAAACAATTTTTTGGGCCTCAATTATTGTATAAGTCCCGATACATTGAAAATCTCGGTACGATCGCCATTTTTAAAACAGAGTCATTTAGGCCTCTCCTTGAGTATAAGCCCCGATCTTTTTAAAACAACTTTCCATTTTGATTTAGGTTCAAATTCATAGTTGTTATAAAAAATTTCTTTAATTTCTTGAACAACTAACCATACATTTGTAACACTGGAAGCTTGCTCACCTGTAAGTTTTAAACAGCTTTCTTTTACATACTTGGACATATATATATATATGTATTTGTTTGTAATGCTGGAAGCTTGCTCACCTGTAAGTCCTCCTACCCTCTTTTATATAATTGCTCATATATTTCATCTATATATATGCCTGTATATATCTTGCTTAGAGTTTTCCCCGGCAATTAGGCCTAGGATTAGATCAAACCAGTGGTCACTCATTCAATACAGTCAAAACTAGTTCCCCATAGGAAATTCCAGATACAGTCTTGCCTCCTCTTGGGCTTATACAATATGGAACAGAGAAAGACATTATTTCTGGTGAAACTTTTCTCAGATTGTCACTATTAGAAATCTGTCAAAGAAATTCATTTCCCCTAGAGAGGATTAATTCCTGGTGAAACCTCTCTTGAATTTCTTCAAACCCTAGAAGTGTTCTCTAAAGGATTAATTCCCAGTGAAACCTTTTTTGAACTTTTCTTAGGTTTGGACCCACGGGCTTCCTAAAAGCATCCCTAGCCTCCTCTTGGTCTTTGTACAAGGACCCACAGGCTTCTTAGAAGTTCTCATGCCTCCTCTTGGGCTTAATACAAGGACCGAGACCTTTTACAGGTATAGGACAGAACCTAGTCATCCTTTGTTAGAGCAGTCTTTTCAAAGAGTCAAAACATCAAACCAATTTAGGGTTGATTCTCATCCCTTGAAAACACCTGCCTCCTCTTGGGCATCATACAAAGATAAACCCTTTTATACCAATAGACTTGGACAATCTCATCTCCCCTTAGATCTCAAAGAAACCCTCAAGTTCCTTACAAACACATGGGAAATCCTGGTTATTTAATCAAATCTCCAGCAGAGTTGAAACCCCTATAGGTTCTAAAACTCAATCTTTCATCCTAAATTTCCCCAGCTAGGGTCATTTTATCATCAATACAATACTAGCCAAAATCAGAACCTGAAGGTATCTGATATCTCAACTCTTCTGTAACCCTCAGCAAGAGTTGATTCCCCACTTTGGACCTGCCTTTGGATCTCACTAATCCTCGACAGAAGTTAGCCTCCTCTTAGGCTTTGTATAAGAAATTCCCCAATCAGCCTCCTCTTAGTCTTTGTATAATGATTCTTTCTTCTCCTCGGCAAATTAAGCCTCAATCTTGGGCTTTGTACAAGACAGATAAAAACACCCTCTTGTTGAGTCAGTCAATATCTTTTCAGCCTCAATCTTGGGATTTGTACAAGACATATACAAACACTCTCTTGTTGAGTCAGTATTCTTTTCAGCCTCAATCTTGGGCTTTGTACAAGACACCTGAAATATCCTTAGCTTAGTCAATCCTCTTTTTTAGCCTCAATCTTAGGCTTTGTACAAGACACACATAAAATCTCTCCAGCAGAATCAAATCTCTCTTTAGCCTTAATCTTGGGCTTTGTACAAGACACCTATAAATATTCCCCAGTGGAGTCAATAAAACTCCTTTTTAGCCTTAATCTTGAGCTTTGTACAAGACAGATAAAAACCTTCCCCAACGGAGTCAATGTCCAGCCTCCTCTTAGGCTTTGTATAATGATCTCCCAAAAAGAGTCAGTCTCTTCCCAACCTCAATCTTTGGCTTTGTACAAGACATATATAAAACTCCCTAGTAGAGTCAACCTTTTAGCTTCAACCTTGGGCTTTGATCAAGGCACACATAAAACCCAATCCCCTCAGAGGAAATCAAAACCTATCTGTAGGAAAACATTTCTCTGTACATCACACATCAAAACAGAAAATCACAACCTTAATCCCAGATAACTGCTATAAGTGGCACACTTGTTGATTCAAATATCCAAGCTGTAGTCCATCTCTTATCCTGGTAAATCACTTTCTCTCAGCTAATTGCTATAAGTGGCAAGCCTCTATATTATTTACATCCAAGCCACTGTCCCTCTCTTAGCATGAAAGATTCCTAAGAAAAAATGGCATTGCTCAACACTGAGTTAAAGTTTCCTCCTTCAGGACAAATCCCTTATAAAGGAAATTATGGCATTGCTAGGATTCTCACATCCCAGTTAAAGTAATCCTCCTTTATAATCAGTCACCCAACAACTGTGATGGACAGACGAGATATCTCCCTTTAGGGATGACAAATTCTCTCTCAGTCAAACCTTTTAGCTTCAATCTTGGGCTTTGAACAAGACACATATAACCTTTTAGCTTCAATCTTGGGCTTTGAACAAGACACAAAAAACATCTTTCCTCCCATAGAATAGGAGGAACTACGATTGCTCTGATTTCCCTGTTTATCTTTAACGGGAATACGTAGGCATAAGATTGAGAAATCTTAGCGAGCACACCAATCAAAAACTTCAGGTCCAGTACCTTTATACATCAATAAAAAAACCTTAGGTCTCATACCTTACCAAAAACATCGGAACAAACCCGAAATCAACAAAAATACTCTCTCTCAACACTCCCAAAGGAGAAACTTTCCCAATAAACACCAGTAAATAGAAAACAGTAGGATTGCTAATGATCTATGGATAACCATATATAGGATGGGTAATTGACAACTCCCCATTGTATAACCTGACCCCGGACACCCCAATCTCTTAAGCATTTATTAAAGAAAACATTTGCGTGCAAGGTTAGTTTGAGATAGCTTCCTTTTCCTTTCCAGCTTCATAGGATAAATAAGAAATCAGAAAGTAGCACCTAATTCCAACCATGGCAATAAGGTGGTCGCGTCACCGACAAAAATCACACGCTATAGAAGAATGGCGACTCTGCTGGGGAGATCATAATTAGGATTAGAACTCCTAAGAGGTCTAGGTTGTTAGCAATCATACTACATCTTATATATATATATATATACTGCTTTTCCTACTTGATATCCGTGTTTATTTTTATGTCAATGGGAATGCGATTGATACGCATGTGGAAAGTTTGAGAGAAACCTAAGATAAGGGGTGGCATAGACGGGTGGACTTATAGGGAGTGAATCCCGAATAAGCGATCCTGGTAGACCACCAAATCAGGCGAGGGCCCGTGGGATTCTGACTGTTGAACAACCGATTGTGGTGAAAGCAGAGTTTTCTCAGTGCGACACCTGTGACCCTGAGGATTTAGTAGGCATTAACCTTATGACCACTTGGTAGTGCGGTGACTATCAGGAATAGTTGATACGCGATACTACACTCAAATGAGATTACCCTAGGATACTACAGCTCGCTCGGGTAAACCAGCTTGCTGTTGATATCCCTAGGGGGTTAATGATTTTGGGAACCTTAGGATCCGTTCTACAGGTACAAAAATTGACCAGAATACAATCTTTGGGGATGGGTAGAGCCATGACTCCATGCTCGTGACGTTGAACCCTTGAACCCATGTTTTTTCAATGTTTTTGTGTGCTTCATTCATGCATTCATCTAAAAAACTCTTAAACAAAGAAAAAAATCTCTTCTTTTTCTCTCTTCTTTATTCAAAATAAACTAAAACAATAATTAGACATATCAGAGATATTGCATTATGGATTTCGGTAGAAGGAGGACGCACAAGTACACTTTCAAGGCTCCGAAACTAGAGGATTTAAGGAGGTTGGCTAGGATGATTACCAACCCTGATGCTTTCAGAGCTAAGCACGGAGGATTGTTGTCTCTGTTAAGGGTCCACGTAGTTGAAGGAATCCTATCTACGCTAATTCAGTTTTACGATCCGGTTTATCACTGCTTCACATTTCCGGATTACCAACTCGCACCAACGCTAGAAGAGTACTCCCACCTGACTGATCTACCTATCACCGATCGAGCTCCTTTTTTTGGACTGGAAGAAATTCCAAAAGATCAGGTCATTGCAAGAGCCATTTGTTTGGACGAGTCAGAAGCTAGGACTCACATGACCACCAAAGAAGGAATCCAGGGTTTACCAGCCAAGTTCTTGGTAGAGAAAGCTCTGTACTGTGCCAGTATATGAAACATAACTGCTTTCGAAGACATCTTTGTCCTACTCACGTATGGCTTATTCCTTTTTCCCAACATTGACAACTTCATTGATACCAACGCTGTTAAGATATTTCTGATTGGAAACCCAGTACCAACCTTGCTCGCAGATGCTTATCATTCTGTACACTTAAGGAATTTGTACAGTGGAGGAATGATCACATGCTGTGTACCCTTACTTTACAAATGGTTTATTTCCCATTTACCCAAGTCTGCTGCTTTTTGGGATCACAAAGTACTCTAAATTGGTCACAAAGGATTATGTCTCTTACCAACTCCGACATAGATTGGTATGATAGGATTTATAAGGGGATAGAGATCATTGACAGCTGTGGAAATTTCCCTAACGTACCCCTCATTGGAACCAAAGAAGGAATAAACTATCATCCAATTTTAGTTCGCCGTCAACTCGGATACCCGATGAAGAATATCCCGCATAATGTTCATCTGGAAGGTCTTTTCTTCAAAGAAGGGGAAAATGACAGGACACTAAAGAAGGAAATTATGCATGCCTGACAACATATTCACAAGAAAGGAAGATAGTCTCTAGGAAGACCAAACTGTATCTCCATTAAGCCTTATCTCCACTGGGTGCAAACTAGAGCCCTCAATTTGAGAACGCCTTACTCCCGCCAAGAAGTTTTTCTATTAAAGGAATATGTCCTTTATTTCATGTCTGATACGTAAAGACTCTAGATAGCTCTCAACAAAGTTCAACGTGAGAAGAGCTCTTGGAAAAACAAGTACCAAATCCTCAACGTGGAATATACCAAGATTCAGGAACTGTTAAAAGAAAAGGATGCTCTGATTAAGATATTAGAGCAGCATGTTATAGAGAATCAAGAAGACCGAACAAGTTTGCTCGCTCCTTTCACTTGGCAAAGGACTTACAACCCGACAACGGCTGAAGAACCCCGGTCAAAGAAAAGGAAAATACCAGAACCAGCATCTGAGCTCTCTTCAGAGAGGACTCAGGATCCATAAGCTTAGCCGTTTTCCTTATAGCACTTTGTAAAATACTGTATTTTACCTTTCTGCAATATTTCGAATTCAATAAACAGGGTCTCCACCCATTACTGTATGATATTTGCAATCTATTTGTTAAAGTTTTTTTTATTAAAGCTAAAAAATATATAACTTTATATATCATTCATCATTCTTGCATAACGCTGTAACACCCTAAAATTTGTCCTCTTGTTGTTGCCTAGCTTATGTTTCATTGCATGGCATTTACATCTCATCTCATCTCATATTTCATACAAGTTGCAAAGGGCATGTGATCAGTGGATTTCAGAGCATTGATCTTTCAAAGCAAGAGAGCTAAAGCCTAAGGTCTTCAAGTAAGCCTCAAGAGTCTCTTATGTCTCATATGATCTCAATCAACCCCACAAGTCATTGGAAGAAGAGAATTCACCAAGAAGTTGGACAGTTCATCATCTCCTAGCAAAAACAGTCCAAATTAGGGTTTGGGATTCAAGCAGTCTCCTGATGAAATTTTGGTTCAAACTTGATCTCAACGTTTTCTACATGATGTCAAGTATCTAAGGATGGAAGATTGCCTATTGGTTCATTTCAGAAGAGATTCAATTGGTCAGTTGCTTGAGAATCAAGAAATTGGGGAAAACGTCAACTGTGCAAAGGAAAAGTCAACTCCTGACTTTTTAGGTCAAATTCATGAAATTCAAGTCACATATGTTCATTGGACAATATTTGATCAAGAAATGATGGAGTAATCATCAAAAATCAAGAATTGTACAAAGTTGCCAAATTAAGAAACTTAGGGTTTCCAAAAATGGCAAGTTTGAACCATTTTGCACCACACTTCAAGGCATTCTTTCTTCAAGATAAAAGCTTCAAACTTCAGGCCCAAGTTGAGCCAATCGAAGATCACATCTTAAGCTTCAAATCCATATAAAGAAATCTTCCATTGGATCAAAATTGAGAGAGTTATGATCAATCAAAGTTTGACAAAATCAAGGCAAATCTCAAGTCATGGCAAGGAAGATTCAGGCCTCCAGGCCATAATTTCATCAAACACTTGGTGTGCCAAATGACAAGCTAATTTTATCAATGATGAAGGCTTCAAATGAAATATTGTTGAACATCAAAGTTGTTCATTGTCATCTCCTCTTCAACTTTGATGTTGGACATTTTTTGAGATGAGCAATGTATGGAGAGTTATGGTGGTTCCAAGAGATACGTTTCACACTGAAGTTCACAAGGAATGTTGCCATGTATGCCATGCAGGTTGGCTCGCCCATAAACTAGCTATGCCTTCTCTTGTTTCAAGCCATTTTCAAGTGTGTTAGAGGCATGGTTTCATCTTGATTCCAACACCAACCTTGTTCCATTTTGTCTCCTCTTTCCATAGACACAAAGAGCTCTTTATTTCATCCACTAATATGAGAAAATTTCATCCCTAAACATCAAAATTTTCATTGTTTGTTTTGCTGCCAGAATAGAATGTTATGGCATTGTTATTGTTGTTGCAGTCACATTCACACGCATACAAACACCTTTTGGAACATTTCCTCTTTTGAACCAACATACTCTTACACATACATGCCTACATACCTATGCCATGCATCACTATGGAAAGGATTCAAAGAAAACAAACTTGTTTTGCAAGTCTTGCTGCAGCATCATGATACATACCATCACCATCATAATTTCTCATCACCACCATAAACTAACATACTCCCTTATCACCATAGCAAAACTCACCAACTCGTGGCATAACTACCTTGGCTCATTCTGTTAACTCAAAACTCAGTTAACTCAACTCATTTAACCACATTTCCAACTGTTAACTCTTGTAGTTAACATCTTAACCAGCTATATAAGCTTCACTCTAACAGAATTGAAAGAGAGCTTCATCATTTTCTCACATTTCACAAATCACTCTCTGAAAAACTATCTATGAATTCTCTCTCTCTTAGCACGAGTTCATCCATATTTCATCATCATCATCATCAATTGTTCATCAGTGATCAAGGACAAGCAAGAACAAGATCAATTCCTCACGTGTAGAAACTTTTCAAATTCGAATTTCCATCTGTTTTCTTCAATATCTCAAGCATTAGAGCATTTATTTTGCTCCTTGGAAGTTCACGAACAAGCCTACACCTCTGGTTTTCTTGTTGATTCAAGTTCTTCGCAGTTCCAGGTTTGAAATTCCTCAACTGATCTTGCTTCGTTTTCTTGTGTTTTAGCTTGTTAATGTTGATTATAGCTTAATAGAAGCAATATGAGTGATCCGGCAAGTGATAGGCACCTTAAGTGCTTAGATTCAAATTCTAGGGCAAAATGTTTATTGTCGATTCCCTCTGATCATGCACTGTTTGTGAATTTGAAGTGTGGATCCGTGTTCTACATAAGTTCAGCTTTCTATTGATATGCATTTCATAGATGTCTGGAGGATTTGATTAGTTGCTGTGGCCGGAGGTGGCCGGAGATGGCTGGAGAAGATGACCGGAGGTCATTCTCCGGCCGGTGAGGGTTTTGTTAGGGTTTAACCTCAGATTAAAACGCAGCTGTACGATCTGTTTGATCCAACGCTTCCTAGCTTGCCAACGCATTAATGAACCACCCTCCCCTCACGTGACTCTCTCTCTCTAAATTGTTGACCATGACTTGGTTGCATGTGTGTGCGTGCATGCTTATTATTATGTGTTTGCATCATGAACGTTGGATGTGATTACTTTTTCTCATCATCTCATCATGACCTGATCAAGTGGCTGTGAGTGAGTCAACCTGTTGACTAAGTGCACCATAATTCCATGCACACACGCGCCTTTGGACCTGGACTCTAATTGCTATCTGCACACCCATATTTTGAGCCCAATCATTTTTAAACTATCATTTTACTTTCGCCACACCCCTTGACTATTTTCTTTACATTTTATTTCCCTTTTTATACTTGTTTCATTTTTCATTATTAAAAATATCAAAACTCATCCAAAAATTCCTAAATAATTTTCATAGCATCTTTACACATTCTAATAATTTTTTAATATTTTTATTTCTGATTTGATTTTATTTTGCACATTATTTTACAATTTTCTTTTATTTCCTTTTTCAATTTGATTCCTTCTTGATACTTGATTTTATCCATTTATTTTGCATAACTCTAAAACCATTTTGAATTTTGGTGTGAGCTTTTGATACATGTTTAGGTTTTGACTTAGGTGCTTTGTGTCATAATTTCATGTTTTTTTCAAACCTTCTTCTATTTTTTCATTGCTTGATTATTATAGGTCACATTTGTGAATGTTCTCTTAACTTTTCAATCTTAATTGATTAGGAGGCACTTGTGCCATTGCATTAGGACTGGTGTGATCATTTTATAGGTCATTTCTTAGATATTATGGGTCATCCATGTTAGATTATAGGTCATTTGTAATTTTATTTTGGTTCATAAATGCTTGGTGCTTATGTGAACTAGGTTTGACCTAATGGTGTGCATCTTCTTCTATGTGCCTTAACATGTTTTGTGTGCATCTTTGTGACACCTTTATTGCATTCTAATATGATCAAGCATATCATATATTACTGACTTGAATCCATTCTTATTCATGTTCATGTTTCATCCTTCATTCATAACTTGCATTACAAGCATGTCATCTTATGTGAACTTGAACATTGTTTGAACTTCTTTTCATCTTGTCTTCTCTTCTTGAATCATTGCACTCATATCTTGTATGATACTTCTATGACCTGCATATGCATCCTTTAATGACTCTTAATTCTGACCTTGAGCTATGTTCTTGAATTTGTACATGTTTACATTTGCTCTGATTCTTATTTCTCGTCTGATTGAAGATACGTATGCATGAGATGCGATATCTCGACGAGCAGCTTTTCCCCGTAGTCCGTCGAACTACGTTGACTCTGACTTTCCCATTGCACTAAGGGAATACGTAGGCCTAGGACAATGATAATGTCCTATCGAGTCACTTCTTTCTCTTCTCCCTTCTTCTTTCTACCTTTCGTTTCCAGTTCTCCAGATTAGCAGTTGATTTCCAGTTTCCTACACCCTTTGATCGAAACAGCAAGCGTGGATCCCATCGAGTACGATGGACGCGTGGGGGTGCTAATACCTTCCTCTCGCGTAAACGATTCTCGAACCCAGTTCTCTTGGTCGCAAGACCAGGCTCTTTCCTTCCCTCAGGTTTATGCAGTGTTTCCTTTCCCTCGCTTGGGATAAATACACATTGTTGGCGACTCTGTTTCAGCGCCACTTTCGCGTTTGTACTTGGATGAAAATCCCGAGAGCGACAGCTGGCGACTCTGCTGGGGAAAGGAAACCCAGAATCTCTGGTTCCCTAAGCGGGTCAATCCTAGCGCTTGTTTGTTTTTCTTTCATTGGGTGTTTACTTTGATGATATTTTACCGTATTACTGCTTTACTGTACATTTCTGTATTTACCGCATTTACTACATTACATATCATTATTATACTGGACTATGATGTGCTGGTTTTCTGTTTGGTGGGATGGGTATTTTGAGAGATAAGCCCATTACACAGGCTTGAGTACATACATAGGACTAGAGTGGAAAGTAGTATGGCCTAAGTAGCGTCTTGGTACGTATGGTTTACACGAAATCCACAACCAGACAAGGTTTTCTTGGGAGATGTTCTGATTTGCGCGTCCTGTGCATTTCAGAGTGTTAACCTAGAAAGTTGTCGACTCTGGTGACCGATCATTGAGGACCTTAGTGGAAACATCCCTCTTTAGTGGTGATAGTGGCAGACCACATTCTGTGGCAAACCCATTCGCACCCGAGGGCCCACTTTGGAACTTGCATAGGACGACCTTTATTTTTGGGGAATCAGTGGATGTTCTCTTTCTTTGGCGATAGTACTGTACCCCGAGGGATGAATGTACTTTTGCTTCTCAAAATAGAGAATCTGAAACTGAGGAACCACTGCTTTAATACCCACATGTGAGTATGGGCGGGTGTTTACAGGTTTGCAGGTGACCATGCCTCCCACATACCTTGATATTCTGGTATTTTCACAGACAGATGATGTAACCTATTACAGTCAGTTGGTTTTTATCTACAGTATTATTCCCAGATTTGTACAGACACCGTGCACACAGTCCAACACAGACACAGAGCACGCTGATACCATGCCCTTTTTGCATTGCATTATCATGCCATAACATTCATGTTTGTCATTTACAGGTGCTTATTACACTTCTGATTCCAATCAATGGGTTCGACAGAGACAGTTGCCAAAAGAAAGAATAACGTTGCCTACAAATTCCCAAAACCTACTTTGGATTTACTGCATAAGGTGATAGCTATGGCTGACCCGGGTGTTCTTGTCAACTTCCAGAAGAGATATGGGAGATTGGTGGAGATGGTCCGCAGAATCACACAGTATGAACATGATGCTCTTTACACTTTGCTACAGTTTTGCGAGCCTTCGTTGAGATGCTTTCTCTTTCCTGATTATATTTTGATGCCTACGTTGGAAAAATTCTCATTTATTTTGGGAATTCCGGTCAAATCAGCATTACCATTCTTTTATGGTAGTCACCCTAGCATAGAGGAGATGGCAGCTGCGGTACAGGTGAAAGATTCAGTGCTAAAGAGAAATGTGGCTAGCAAAAATGGGGTCAAAGGTTTTCACTTAGAATTTCTTACCGATCAAGCTCAAGAGGCTGCTGGCGCAAAGAATTGGACAGTTTACAATTCCATTTTAGCTTTGTGCATATATGGCATTGTTCTTTTCCCTAATCAACAGGAGTTTGTGGATATGCAGGCTATAAGAGTGTTTGTTCCCAAAAATCCGGTTCCTACTTTGTTAGGAGATTTTTACTACTCTGTGCACTTCAAGAATGAAAAAGAAGGGGAGGATCTGTTAACTGTTGCACTCCACTTTTATCTCATTGGTTTTTGAAGCATTTACCTCAGACAGGTGCTTTTGTAGACACGAAAGATTCTTTAAAATGGTCCAAGCGGATAATTGGATTAACTGCTAATAACATTATCTAGTTTGATCGTCAGTTGCTGGGAATAGAGATTATCACCAGTTGTGGGAATTTTCCCAATGTGCCTCTAATTGGCAGGAAAGGGGGAATCAATTATAACCCGATCCTGGCCATTAGAAAGTTTGGATATGCTTCCAGGTATCCTCCCACAGATCGGGACATTGAGAAATCTTTGTTCTTTACAGGGACTGAAGATGGGGAAATGCTGAGAGAAACTGTGAATGCTTGGGGGCACCTGCGTAAAACAGGAAAAACAATTTTTGGAAAAATGGATTGCAGATCTTACTCTGATTATGAAAGATGGATGGAAATGAAGGTAAACGTTTTGCTCTTGCCTTTTTCAAGGGAACCCCCTCTATATCCCGTAATGCCAGAGCAGCCTACCATGGTAGCCATCGAGGAATTTGACAAGCTGCAGAAGTTGGTGAAGGAGCTTCGGGTGGAGAACTCCAATTTGAGTAGTCTTCTTCAAAACGCTCTACATACCATCAAAGAGTTGGAGCATAAAGCCCAAGACGCCGGAAAAATCTTAGCTGCAAGAGAAAAGGATTTCGTCGAAAGAGCTCAACATTTCCAGAAAATCAGTAAGGGTGCCGATGCTTCCACTTAAGCTCATAAGAAGACCAAACAGGCCTTAGCCCAGACTAAAGACACGCTAGCCAAGTTTCAGCAAGCCTGGGATGAGGTTAGAATCGAAAACACGGAGTTGCAGGAACAACTAAAGATCAAGGATGATGAGCTTAAAAAAGCACATGAACAACGGAGATCGGGAGAACATTGGCAATAGTCAAGAACAATTGGAAAGCGCCAGAGAGGAGCTAAACACTTCCAAGAAAGAGCTTGAAGAGGCTATGATAGATATGGGGAAACTCAAAATGCAAGCCGGCATGAAAAGACATAAAGGGGTCTGTGATGATGAAGCTCTCCTGATGCATATGGGTTCACTGACTGAAGCTCTCACGAAAAGAGATGTTCTGATTAAGGAGTTAATCGAAAGACCAAATCACCAGCGCACTCGCATACTCTTCGAGGAAGTCAAGTATTCAAGTGAAAAGTTGAAGGAGTTGGAGTTGTCAGATTGACAGTTTTTTCTCTCATTCTCTTAATGTAGTTTTTGTTGATGGATATCATCAGGCTTGTTGATGAATCCACTATTTTGATGTAGGATGTTTGAACTCATTGTTGAATGTTGTACGTATGTTTGGTTTCTTTTTAATTGAAACGAGCAGTTTAGTCATAAATATTCCTTTAGCAGTTATCTATACACAAGCACATAATCACGGCACGTCTCTTCATATCACGATTTTTGATCTTCAGATTTCTGTGGTTACGATTGGAATCAGGGTGTAAGGCACCTCGGAAATGATAAACATGGCATTTGCATTGCATTGCATATCATTTTTGCATGACAGGTACTCGTTGCCGGTCCTCTAACCTTTATTTGGTTTCAGGCACTATAGCTGATAACCACGTCCACCGGTACGCAACTCGCAGAAACCAAGCTAAGATCATGGATCAGATGCAGACGGAATTGGCTGAGCTGAGGAACAGGATGGACCAGTTCATGACATTAATGACTGGTATGGCCCAGAATCAGGAAAGACTCCGGGCAATGGTCGAGCGGCCAGAAGTAGAGGTGCAGAACGGCAATGGTAATAATAGAGACACTGGTAATCATACTGGCGTTAATGCAGGCGGTGACCCTCCTAGAAATACTGGGGTTCGTCATGTTGTGGAAGACAACCAAGATGAGCAGTTCACTCTGTTAGATGCTGAAGATGTGAACACTCGCCGATTCGACGAGCTCGCTGAAAAAATCAGGTCCATTGAATCCCAAAACACTCTTGGTTTTGATGTTTCCGACTTGGGATTGGTACCTGGAGTAAGAATCCCACATAAGTTCAAGCCACCAACATTTGACAAGTACAATGGTACTACTTGTCCTAAAACTCATCTTCAATCCTATATGGGGAGGATAACCGCTCATACTGATGATGAGAAATTGTGGATGTACTATTTCCAAGACAACCTTACTGGGGCATCTCAAGAATGGTATATGAAGTTGAGCAGGACTTCTGTAAGGAACTGGAAGGAGTTAGCTCATGCTTTTGTCAAGCAGTATCATACAACATGGATATGGCTCCAAACCGTACTCAACTGCAGAGTATGGCTCAGAATGCGAAGGAGAGTTTTAAGGAATATGCTCAAAGATGGCGCCAGTTGGCTGCCATGGTTCAACCTCTACTTCAGGACCGAGAGATGGCCGGCATGTTTATGGGTACTCTTCAGGGAACTTATCTTGATAGGTTGGCTGCCTGTCCTTCAACTGGGTTTGCGGACATTGTAATCGCTGGGGAAAGGATTGAAAGTTTGTTGAAGCTCAGAAAAACACAAGATGTCGGTGGTACTAGTTCTTCAGGAGTGAGGAAGCCATTTACTGGAGCTACTAGAAAGAGAGATGGGGAGGCCAGTGCTGTTTATAAGAATAGAGGAAGAGGTAGAGCCTATCAAGATTCCTATAATCAGGTTGCTACTGTGACCATTTCTAGTCCACAAGTTCAATCACAGCCGCAACAACAGAATGTTCAGCCGCAGAATAATCAACAGCCACGGAGATCATATCAGCAGAGACAAACTGACAGGCATATGTACCCTCTGCCTTTGACTTACGCAGCTTTGTTACCTCAATTATTGAAGCTTAATCAGGTGGAGCTTCATACGATGGGCCCGACTCCTGCTGTATTACCAAAAGGTTATGATGCTAATGCCCGCTGTGAGTTTCATTCTGGGGCTCCAGGTCATACTATTGAAAAGTGTCGGACATTTCAGCATAAGGTACAGGATTTGATTGATGCCAAGGCAATTAATTTCTCTCCTCCACCAAATGTGCTTCAGAATCCCATGCCAGATCATAATGTGCCAAAGGTCAACGCCATTGAAGATGGGAAGGTTTTGAATTTGGTAACTGATGTGAACAGGGTGAAGACTCCTTTGAGTTTTGTGAAGGCTCGGTTGTTGAAGGGGCAAGTGTTCCCTGGCTGTGAAGAAGGTTGTGTTGATTGCAAGAATCAGAGTAATGGTTGTGATAAACTGAAGGCCGGTATTCAAAATCTGATTGATGAGGGTTGCTTACAGTTTGATCAGGGGGACAAAAAGTACGACGATGTGTCAGCTGTCACCATTTATTTTACGCCAGCTGAAATTCAAGTGCCAGTGCCTGCAGCTACCATTGTGCCTGATGTAGTGAGTCCTGTTATTATTACGGTACCAGGACCAGTTCCTTATACTAGTGAGCGGGCTATCCCATGGCACTACGGTGCATATGTTTATTACCAAGGAGAAAATCAAGAAGTGGAAACTCCAGCTGGGGGTAGTTCCAGTATTGATAATGTTGGAGGTCTTGGTGGCTTCACCAGAAGTGGACGCTTGTTTGCTCCACAGACTCTGAGAACTAATGCTAAAGCTAAGGCAGCAGCCAAAGCCAAAGGTAAACAGGTGGCTACAGAGGAGGTTGTTGTTCCTGAATCTGGGCAGAAGGGTACTTTTGAGAAAGAGGTCGAGGAGTACATGAGACTTATCAAAAAGAGTTACTATAAAGTGGTTGATCAGTTGAACCAAACGCCATCAAAGATTTCTATCTTGTCGTTTCTTATGTGTTCTGCAGCTCATCGAGAGGCACTTTTGAAGGTCTTGAATATGGCCTATGTACCTCAAGAGATTACTGTGAATCAATTGGAGTCTGTTGTTGCTAATGTCAATGCTAGCAATGGGCTAGGTTTTACAGATTATGATTTAACTACTGAGGGTCGCAATCATAACAGGGCATTACACATCACCCTGGAGTGTAAAGGTGCAGTATTATCTCATGTATTGGTAGACACGGGGTCTTCCCTGAACGTGTTACTAAAGAAGGCCTTAATGAAGTTAGACGCTGACGGAATTATTCTAAGACCAAGTGATTTGGTAGTGAGGGGTTTCGATGGTTCGAAACATTCTGTATTCGGAGAGGTAGAGCTCCTAGTAAAGATTGGTCCTCAAGTGTTTAAGTGCGTGTTCTACATGATAGACATTCAACCCGCATATAGCTGCTTGTTAGGCAGACCGTGAATTCATGCCGCTGGGGCAGTGACATCTACGTTGCACCAAAAGTTGAAATATGTGGTTGATGGTCAAGTGGTGACTGTATGTGGAGAGGAAGACATCTTCGTCAGTCAGCTGTCCACCTTTAAGTACGTGGAAATGGATGGAGAGATCCATGAGATGCTGTGTCAAGCATTTGAGGCAGTCAATATTGGTGATTCATCTTCAAAGGCAGTATCTTCTCAGAGCGAAGGACAGATGGGTACTTCTATTGCTTCTTACAAACAAGTAGTGGAAGTAGTCAAAGCAGGTAATGCCCAAGGCTGGGGAAAATTGATTGAAGTCTCTGCAAAGGAAGATAAGTTCGGTGTAGGCTATAATCCGTATCAAACTAATGCAACAGAGCGCAAGAGGCCGATCACTTTCTACAGCGGGGGAATCATTAATCCAAATCAGATGTGTGCTGCAATTGAAGATGGCGTCGACAGTGATTGTGATCTCGACAATTGGGTGCGCCCGTGTGTGCCGGGTCAAGAGCTTTGCAATTGGTCTGTTGAAGAAATTGTTCAAGTTACTCTGCAGACAGAGTAATTTTCTTTGTTTTTCTCTGTTGCATGTTAAAATCTCGCGCTCTGCCCAAGGCGTGTAGATCCATTTGTAGGGCCTCATAATTGCATTTGCAAGGTTTTTATCATTAATAAAGGACGTTTTACATGCAAATTTTGTGTTCCTTGCCTTTCATTTTTTTGTTATTTTTGCAGAAAAATAATAAAATGACAATGTTTTATTTTTGTTTCCTTTCCAAAAAGTCTCATTCTAAAATAAAGCATGACCTTCAATCATGCAGACTTAATCACCCGGATTTCATTGATAACGATTCTGCTATGGCCAAGTATGACTTTGATAATCCAATATATCAAGCCGAAGAGGGGGATGAAGAAGATTGTGAAATTCCTGAAGAATTGGCTAGATTGTTGAAGCAGGAGGAGAGGGTCATTCAACCTCACCAAGAGACAATTGAGGTTATCAACATTGGTTCCGAGGACGCCAAGAAAGAGATTAAGATTGGAGCCAGTCTGCAGGCCGAGGTAAAGAAAGAGCTAATCAGTATGCTGCGGGAATATGTTGACATCTTTGCTTGGTCATATCAAGATATGTCGGGGTTAGATACAGACATTGTTGTGCACAGGTTACCGTTGAAAGAGGGATGTCCTCCTGTCAAACAGAAGCTTCAGAGAACTAAACCAGAAATGGCTCTCAAAATCAAGGAGGAGGTACAAAAACAGTTAGATTCGGGATTTCTGGCCGTCACCAATTACCCACCATGGGTTGCAAATATTGTTCCTGTGCCGAAGAAAGATGGTAAGGTCAGAATGTTCGTTGATTACCGGGATCTAAACAGAGCAAGTCCGAAAGATGATTTTCCTTTACCTCACATGGATGTACTGGTTGACAACACCGCTCAGTTCTCGGTATTCTCCTTCATGGATGGCTTCTCCAGGTATAATCAAATCAAGATGGCGCCAGAAGACATGGAGAAGACAACGTTCATTACCCCGTGGGGTACCTTCTGTTACAAGGTGATGCCTTTTGGGTTGAAGAACGCTGGGGCAACGTATCAGCGAGCTATGGTAACACTATTCCATGACATGATTCATAAAGAGATCGAGTGTTATGTAGATGATATGATTGCCAAGTCTCGAATAGAAGAAGAGCATCTAGTCAATCTGCAGAAACTATTTGAAAGATTGAGGAAGTTTCGACTAAGGCTGAATCCGAACAAGTGCACTTTCGGAGTGCGGTCTGGTAAATTGCTGGGTTTCATCGTAAGTGAAAAAGGAATTGAGGTTGATCCTGCCAAAATAAAAGCGATACAAGAAATGCTTGTACCAAGAACAGAAAAAGAAGTACGTCGTTTCCTGGGTAGATTGAACTACATTGTACAGTTCATATCTCACCTCATAGCTACTTGTGAACCAATATTTAAGCTGTTAAGAAAAGAACAGGCGGTCAGGTGGAATGACGATTGCCAAAGGGCTTTCGAGAAAATAAAAGAATATTTGCGGGAACCTCCAATTCTCATTCCTCCAGTTCCAGGGAGACCATTGATCATGTATTTGACTGTGCTTGAAGGATCCATCGGTTATGTTCTCGGTCAACATGACGAGACGGGTAAGAAGGAGCACTCCATCTACTACTTGAGCAAAAAATTCAATGATTGCGAATCACGATACTCAATGCTTGAGAGGACATGCTGTGCACTTACGTGAGCTGCTAAGCGATTGAGGTAATATATGCTCACTCATACAACCTTGTTAATTTCAAAGATGGACCCTGTCAAGTACATATTTGAGAAACCAACATTGACCGGACGGGTTGTATGTTGGCAGATGGTGCTGACTGAATATGATATCCAGTATACTTCTCAGAAAGCCATCAAGGGAAGTATTTTGTCAGATTATTTTGCGCAGTAACCAATTGATGACTATCAGCCGATGAGGTTTGATTTTCCTGATGAGGACGTCATGTTTCTTAAGAAGGACCCGATCCTGATGACAAATGGAAATTGATGTTCGATGGGGTCGTTAATATGAATGGAAGTGGCGTTGGGGCAGTTCTTATCACTCAGAAAGGGTCTCATATACCTTTCACTGCCAGATTAACTTTTGATGTCACCAACAACGAAGCAGAATATGAAGCTTGCATTATGGGCATTGAAGAAGCCATTGATTTAAGGATCAAGACTCTTGAAATATTTGGGGACTCTGCTCTAGTGATCAATCAGATCAATGGAGATTGGCATACCCATTAACCAAATTTGATTCCTTACAGTGATTATGCGAGGAGGTTGTTGACTTTCTTTACAACAGTGGAATTGTACCATATACCTCGAGATGGAAATCAAATGGCTGATGCTTTGGCAACATTATCTTCCCTGATTCAAGTGAATTGGTGGAACCATGTGCCCAAAATTGAGGTGTCTCGTCTTGACAGGCCTGCACATGTGTTTGCTGTTGACGCGGTGTCTGATGACAAGCCGTGGTTTCATGATATCAAATGCTTCTTGAAGAGTCAAGAGTATCCGGCTGAAGCATCCAACAATGATAAAAAGACTCTGAGGAGGTTAGCTGGTAGTTTCTTCTTAAATGAGGATGTGTTGTACAAACGAAACTTTGACATGGTTTTGCTCAGATGTGTGGATAGACACGAAGCAAACCTATTGATGCAAGAAGTGCACGAAGGTTCTTTCGGTACCCATGTTGGAGGACATGCAATGGCAAAGAAATTGTTGAGATCGGGGTATTTCTGGATGACTATGGATGCAGACTATTGTTCATATGCCCGCAAATGCCACAAATATCAGATTTATGCGGATAAAGTGCATGTACTTCCGAGTCCGTTGAATGTCATGTCTTCTCCTTGGCCCTTTGCAATGTGGGGCATTGATATGATTGGAAAGATTGAGCCAACTGCTTCCAACGACCATCGTTTCATCTTGGTCGCTATTGATTACTTTACCAAATGGGTGGAAGCAGCGTCTTATGCTAATGTCACCAGGCAGGTGGTAGCCAGATTTCTGAAGAGAGATATCATCTGTCGCTATGGAGTGCCCGAAAGAATCATTACTGATAATGGTCCTAATCTCAACAACAAAATGATGGAAGAATTATGTCGGGACTTCAAAATTGAGCATCACAATTCTTCGCCGTACCGTTCCAAGATGAATGGCGCTGTTGAAGCGGCCAACAAGAACATCAAGAAGATTGTACAAAAGATGGTAGTGACGTATAAAGATTGGCATGAGATGTTACTGTTTGCCTTGCATGGGTACCGAACATTAGTAAGGACATCTACTGGGGCAACACCGTTCTCACTCGTGTATGGTATGGAGGCGGTCCTACCAGTTGAAGTTGAGATTCCCTCACTAAAGGTTATGATGGATGTCAAACTGGATGAGGCAGAATGGGTTCGCACCCGATTCAATGAGCTGAGCTTAGTTGAGGAAAAGAGATTAGCAGCTATTTGCCATGGTTAATTGTATCAGAGAAGGATAAAGCGGGCATTTGATCAGAAAGTGCGACCTCGGGAGTATCAAGTCGGTGAATTGGTACTTCAAAATATCCATCCTCCAAACACAGATCACAGGGGAAAATGGACACCGAACTATGGAGTCAATATGTGGTTAAAAAGGTTTTCTCTGGCGGAGCCTTAATGCTTACAACCATGGATGGTGAAGTTTTTCCATCCCCTGTCAACTCAGACGCAGTCAAAAAATACTTTGCATAAATAGACCCGCTGGACGAAAAAGAAAGGTCCAGGCAAAAAAGGGCATCCCGCCGAACCATAAAAACAGAATAAATAGGTTCGGGCAAAAATTAGGGACAAGTAAACAAAAAAATTGTACACCCGGTGAGTTGAAAATCCGCAAGGACAACTCAGGCAAGAAAGGGTATCCCGGTGGATTGAAAACCCGAAAAGGACAGTCCACGCAAAAGAGGGATTAAGCGAAGACTACGATCTGAGTCATCTGTACTACCTCATCGTTTCACTCAAACTAGCAATCTCCAAAGGATAGGAATTGGTCCAATCATCCTCTTCAGAAAGTGAAGATAATTGGAAAGTCTTGAAGACATACTGGTCATAGCAGAATTGAAACTCAGTGAAATGCCGTTTTCACGTTGCCATTAGGATAGTTTCTTTTCTCAATTTTCAGTGATCACCTTTTTCCAGGGATTGCTTCTTGATGTACTTGCCTATTCTGGGCATTTCAATCAATAAAGTTGATTATTCAGTCAAAAAGCTTCGTATTTGTTTTCATTTGACTGTTTTGTTTGCAAAAAACGTCCGAATTTTTGATAAAAAGCATTGCATTGTTGAAAACATGGAGGCTTTATAATAACATGCGTAGGGAAAACATTTAAAATTGCTTTGAATGTTGATTAACCCCGGACGGTGGATTCAAACCATGCAGTCTCCGGGACATATGTGTGCATTTCTTTTGTTGCAAGTCTACATTCAGAAGCCTAACCTGAAGTCATCTTTAGCACAAAGCAGTTGTTGGGTGCTCTCCCCAATAAGTGATGGTTCAAAGGTAGATGTTTTTCAGTGGCGGAAGTCATATCCAGCACGGGGCATATGTGCATGTCTTTTGCTTGCAGGTAGCAGCCTCGTATTAGGCTCAAAAGCAATGTTAAAGCAGTTTCAAAAAAACACGAGAGCATGGGCCATTTCTTCCAAACAAGTAATCACTCACCCCTAAGTCAGAATATCGGGGTAATCATGTTCAGGAAAGGGTTCCCGTATCACCCTTTTGTCACAA
This sequence comes from Lathyrus tuberosus, assembly GCA_022829125.1. NCBI lineage: Eukaryota > Viridiplantae > Streptophyta > Magnoliopsida > Fabales > Fabaceae > Lathyrus > Lathyrus tuberosus. The sequence goes on from JALAZF010000406.1 coordinate 4,733,233, forward strand.
CTTTTACTGATTAAGTTCACCGGTTGATTAGTGGTCACTCGCAACGGCTTGAGATTGACAGGCAACTCCGGCAATGTCGTTGTATCCCATTAAGTTGATTCTTCCATTCAGTACTTCCAATAGCTACAAGCTTTTCTATGTCGTTAACAGTTGTTGATTCCCCAGTAGGGTCGGAATCGGAGTATTCCCCAACTGAGTCAGAAGGCTGACTATCTCTAGCAAAGGATCTTGGGTTTGATAGACCCCCAAGCAGAGTTTTAATGACTTTTTTTTCCTCAGCAGAATGTCATTCAGAAAGTTCTCATTCGTAGCGGAGTTCTATGAACTGAATAATCTCTCTCCAAAGACAGAGTCATTCAAGTAGAAACTTCCTCAATAGTATCATCACACCTCAGCGCATCTGCAATCCAATTTATTTTTGGCAATTTGTGGCAAGAGTTATCCCCGGCGGAAGGGCTAATCCCCACAGAGCAATTGAAGGATCGAACAATGATCTTTTTCCCACGGAGTTAGATTCCTCGTCCGGAGTTTCTTTTGCATTTGCATATAGTTTGCATAACATTTTTCTAAAGCGTAGCATTCCATTGATATGGAGCATTACGGCAAAACTCAAACATACGCATACGAAACATAAGCCAGGTTCAACCATTTACCTGCAAGCCAGAGCAATTCACAGACAAAACATTGTCGTGCAACCCCAACAAAGCTTACTACAACACTTGATCGTACAATCTTATTTCAATACTCGTCCATATTGACCTTTGACACTCGTCCGTGTATTTTTAGCACTCGTCCGTGTTTGAACCTTGATTCAATACTCGTCCGTATTGAACTTTGAGATACTCGTCCGTATCTTATTAATCATCGTCCGATACTCGTCCGTATCGTCGACTTGGTCACTCGTCGTGTACCTCTAATGATTGTCCGATGCTCGTCTGTATCGTTGACCCGAACACTTGTGTGTGTTCCTTTTCTTAATCATCGTCCGATACTCGTCTGTATCGTCGACTTGGTCACTCGTCGTGTTCCTTTGATGATTGTTCAATACTCGTCCGTATTAACCTTTGACACCCGTCCGTGTCCTTTCAGCACTCGTCCGTGTTTGAACCTTGATTCAATACTCGTCCGTATTGACCTTTGACACTCGTCCGTGTCCTTTCAGCACCCGTCCATGTCTGAACTTTTTAGCCAATACTCGTCCATATTGACCTTTGAGATACTCGCCGGTATCTTATTAATCATCGTCTGATACTCGTCCGTATCGTCGACTTGGTCACTCGTCGTGTACCTCTGATGATTATCCGATGCTCATCCATATCATTGACCAGAACACTTGTGTGTGTTCCTTTTCTTAATCATCGTCTGATACTCGTCCGTATCGTCGACTTGGTCACTCGTCGTGTTCCTTTGATGATTGTTCAATACTCATCCGTATTGACCTTTGACACCCGTCCGTGTCCTTTCAGTACTCGTCTGTGTTTGAACCTTGTTCAATACTCGTCCGTATTGACCTTTGACACCCGTCCGTGTCCTTTCAGCACTCGTCCGTGTTTGAACCTTGTTTAATACTCGTCCGTATTGACCTTTGACACCCGTCCGTGTCCTTTCAGCACTCGTCCGTGTTTGAACCTTGATTCAATACTAGTCCATATTGACCTTTGACACTCGACCGTGTCCTTTCAGCACTCGTCCGTGTTTGAACTCTTACTTCATTACTCGTCCATATTGACCTTTGACACTCGTCCGTGTCCTTTCAGCACTCGTCTGTGTTTGAACTCTTACTTCAATACTCGTCTGTTATGACTTTTGACACCCGTCTGTGTCCTTTCAGCACTCGTCCGTGTTTGAACTCTTACTTCAATACTCGTCCGTATTGACCTTTGACACCAGTCCATGTCCTTTCAACACCCGTCCGTGTTTTCTTTCCATACTCATCCGTATGGTCCTTGATAATCATCTGTAGCCCTATTTCGATACACGTCGTATCAATCTATACAGTTATTTGCTGATACTTCTAGAAGGATTTATATCCCTTTTCTTCTTCATTCAACGTGCAAATTTTCTGGTTGTTTTGGTATTCAATCACAAATCACCTTGATTGTCTGAATAGCCGTTGCTTTCATCCTTCTCAGGTTAACATATGATTGAATAGGGGCAGCTGTAACACCCCAAAATTTTCCCTCTTGTTGTTGCCCAGCTTATGTTTCATTGCATGGCATTTACATCTCATCTTATCTCATATTTCATACAAGTTACAAAGGGCTTGTGATCGGTGGATTTTAGAGCATTGATCTTTCAAAGCAAGAGAGCTAAAGCCTAAGGTCTTCAAGCAAGCCTCAATAGTCTCTTATGTCTCATATGATCTCAATCAATCCCACAAGTCATTGGAACAAGAGAATTCACCAAGAAGTTGAACAGTTCATCATCTCCTAGCAAAAACAGTCCAAATTAGGGTTTGGGATTCAAGCAGTCTCCTGATGAAATTTTGGTTCAAACTTGATCTCAATGTTTTCTACATGATGTCAAGTATCTAAGGATGTAAGATTGCCTATTGGTTCATTTCAGAAGAGATTCAATTGGTCAGTTGCTTGATAATCAAGAAATTGGGGAAAAAAGTCAACTGTGCAAAGGAAAAGTCAACTCCTGACTTTTTAGGTCAAATTCATGAAATTCAAGTCACATATATTCATTGGACAAGATTTGATCAAGAAATGATGGAGTAATCATCAAAAATCAAGAATTGTACAAAGTTGCCAAATTAAGAAACTTAGGGTTTCCAAAAATGGCAAGTTTGAACCATTTTGCACCACACTTCAAGGCATTCTTTCTTCAAGATAAAAGCTTCAAACTTCAGGCCCAAGTTGAGCTAATCGAAGATCACATCTTAAGCTTCAAATCCGTATAAAGAACTCTTCCATTGGATCAAAATTGAGAGAGTTATGATCAATCAAAGTTTGACAAAATCAAGGCAAATCTCAAGTCATGGCAAGGCAGATTCAGGCCTCCAGGCCATAATTTCATCAAACACTTGGTGTGCCAAATGACAAGCTTATTTTATCAATGATGAAGGCTTCAAATGAAATATTGTTGAACATCAAAGTTGTTCATTGTCATCTCCTCTTCAACTTTTATGTTGGACATTTTTTGAGATGAGCAATGTATGGAGAGTTATGGAGGTTCCAAGAGATAGGTTTCACACTGAAGTTCACAAGGCATGTTGCCATGTATGCCATGCAGGTTGGCTCGCCCGTAAACCAGCTATGCCTTCTCTTGTTTCAAGCCATTTTCAAGTGTGTTAGAGGCATGGTTTCATCTTGATTCCAACACCAACCTTGTTCCATTTTGTCTCCTCTTTCCATAGACACCAAGAGCTCTTTATTTCATCCACTAATATGAGAGAATTTCATCCTCAAACATCAACATTTTCAATGTTTGTTTTGCTGCCAGAATAGAATGTTATGGCATTGTTATTGTTGTTACAGTCACATTCACACGCATACAAACACCTTTTGCAACATTTCCTCTTTTGAACCAACATACTCTTACACATACATGCCTACATACCTATGCCATGCATCACTATGGAAAGGATTCAAAGAAAACAAACTTGTTTTGCAAGTCTTGCTACAGCATCATGATACATACCATCACCATCATCATTTCTCATCACCACCATAAACTAACATACTCCCTCATCACCATAGCAAAACTCACCATTTCATGGCATAACTACCTTGGCTCATTTTGTTAACTCAAAATTCAGCTAACTCAACTTATTTAACCACATTTCCAACTGTTAACTCTTGTAATTAACATCTTAACCAGCTATATAAGCTTTACTCTAACAGAATTGAAAGAGAGCTTCATCATTTTCTCACATTTCACAAATTACTCTCTGAAAAACAATCTATGAATTCTCTCTCTCTTAGCACGAGTTCATCCATATTTCATCATCATCATCATCATCAATTGTTCATCAGTGATCAAGGACAAGCAAGAACAAGATCAATTCCTCACGTGTAGCAACTTTTCCAAATCGAATTTCCATCTGTTTTCTTCAAGATCTCAAGCATTAGAGCATTTATTTTGCTCCTTGGAAGTTCATGAACAAGCCTACACCTCTGGTTTTCTTGTTGATTCAAGTTCTTCGCAGTTCCAGGTTTGAAATTCCTCAACTGATCTTGCTTCGTTTTCTTGTGTTTTAGCTTGTTAATGTTGATTATAGCTTAATAGAAGCAATGTGAGTGATTCGGTTAGTGATAGGCACCTTAAGTGCTTAGATTCAAATTCTAGGGCAAAATGTTTGTTGTCGATTCTCTCTGATCATGCACTGTTTGTGAATTTGAAGTGTGGATCCGTGTTCTACATAAGTTCAGCTTTCTATTGATATGCATTTCATAGATGTCTGGAGGATTTGATTAGTTGCAGTGGCCGGAGGTGGCCGGAGATGGCCGGAGAAGATGACCGGAGGTCCTTCTCCGGCCGGTGAGGGTTTTGTTAGGGTTTAACCTCAGATTAAAACGCAGATGTACGATCTGTTTGATCCAACGCTTCCTAGCTTACCAACGCATTAATGAACCAGCCTCCCCTCACGTGACTCTCTCTCTCTCTCTGAATTGTTGACCATGACTTGGTTGCATGTGTGTGCGTGCATGCTTATTATTGTGTGTTTGCATCATGAACGTTGGATGTGATTACTTTTTCTCATCATCTCATCATGACCTGATCAAGTGGCTGTGAGTGAGTCAACCTGTTGACTAAGTGCACCATGATTCCATGCACACACGCGCCTTTGGACCTGGACTCTAATTGCTATCTGCACACCCATATTTTGAGCCCAATCATTTTTAAACTATCATTTTACTTTCGCCACACCCCCTGACTATTTTCTTTACATTTTATTTCCCTTTTTATACTTGTTTCATTTTTCATTATTAAAAATAACAAAACTCATCCAAAAATTCCAAAATAATTTTCATAGTATCTTTACACATTCTAATAATTTTTCAATATTTTTATTTCTGATTTAATTTTATTTTGCACATTATTTTGCAATTTTATTTTATTTCCTTTTTCAATTTGATTCCTTCTTGATACTTGATCTTTATCCATTTATTTTACATAAATCTAAAACCATTTTGCTTCCAATATTTTTGCCATGTTTAAAAAACATCTTAAACCATCTAAAAACATTTTTCTCATATTTTTAAAGTCATTTTATCATGCCTTTTGATACTTATCTTTGTGCATTCTTTTGACTTGCTTCAATGTGAATTTGAACCCTCATTTGAACTAGTTTCTATTTGAATTTTGGTGTGAGCTTTTGATACATGTTTAGGTTCTGACTTAGGTGCTTTGTGTCATAATTTCATGTTTTTTTCAAACATTATTCTATTTTTGCATTGCTTGATTATTATAGGTCACATTTGTGAATGTTCTCTTAACTTTTCAATCTTAATTGATTAGGAGGCACTTGTGCCATTGTATTAGGACTGGTGTGATCATTTTATAGGTCATTTATTAGATATTATGGGTCACCCATGTTAGATTATAGGTCATTTGTCATTTTATTTTGGTTCATAAATGCTTGGTGCTTATGTGAACTAGGTTTGACCTAATGGTGTGCATCTTTTTCTATGTGCCTTAACATGTTTTGTGTGCATCTTTGTGACACCTTTATTGCATTCTAATATGATCAAGCATATCATATATTACTGACTTGAATCCATTCTTATTCATGTTCATGTTTCATCCTTCATTCATAACTTGCATTACAAGCATGTCATCTTATGTGAACTTGAACATTGTTTGAACTTCTTTTCATCTTGTCTTCTCTTCTTGAATCATTGCACTCATATCTTGTATGATACTTCTATGACCTGCATATGCATCCTTTAATGACTCTTAATTCTAACCTTGAGCTATGTTCTTGAATTTGTACATGTTTACATTTCTTATGCCCCTAGTTTACATTAGTAGCACATTGCTTACGTTTATGCAATTGTTTGGCACATAGTTAGCTTTTATTTGATTTCATAAGACATGTATCCATTGGTATAATTCCTTATGGTGTATATACTGACCTTGAGTACTTCTCAACCCTTAGAATCTTTCTTCTTTAGTTCTTAACTTGTTTGATCTTTACTTGTTATTCTTTCCTTATTTCTTTATTTGTAAATTGTTCTTGCTAACATTTTCAGGGGCTAATGGTAAGTCAAGTGTGTGGGTGTGCACCCACATACAACCTCTTTTCTTATCTCTTTTAAGCTTTCAAGTTGTGATTGTGATAAGCATCTTATGCTTCATTGACATTTCATTGCTTTCATCCCCTTTGAGTTCTTAACTTAACTTCAAGCTTTGAAGTAAGTTAGAACTCATTGTTCTTCTTTCTTCTTTTAGACTTAGGTTTCTAAACCACACTTAACCATTAGGAACATCCATGCATGATAATAAATAGGATTGTTAGTCTCCCACTTAGACTTTTACCTTTCTCAACCTTTGAGTCTCTTTTCTTCTCATCTCAAAACAAAAAGCAAAAACACTTAATAAAGGCATAACATATATTGTATTTGAGCCTTTCATGTGAGAATAAGATAGTGAGGGGTCTTCTCTCACTTTCTTAGAATGTTTAGCATACGTCCCGTCTTGGGTCGATATGCGAGGCATTCGATCCTACGTGAAAGATTTAAATATAATATGCGTTGTAAACACAAGTAATCACAACACTTCTTCTTAAAAGACAAAAACAAACAAACTCTTTTCTCATCTCCTTTATTCTATTCCTTAAGGACTCGTCATGTTCGTTCTACCGCAAACAAGTAACGCCTAAGTCTCCATACAGCGAGCTGCAACACCTAATTACTGGGACGCGCACTCTAACGTTTCCATTAAAAAACACGAACAAAGCAACCCATGTTGAGCCGAACTACATTTGCTCTGATTCTTATTTCTCGTCTGATTGAAGATACGTAGGCATGAGATGCGATATCTCGACGAGCAGCTTTTCCCCGTAGTCCGTCGAACTACGTTGACTCTGACTTTCCCATTGCACTAAGGGAATACGTAGGCCTAGGACAATGATAATGTCCTATCGAGTCACTTCTTTCTCTTCTCCCTTCTTCTTTCTACCTTTCGTTTCCAGTTCTCCAGATTAGCAGTTGATTTCCAGTTTCCTACACCCTTTGATCGAAACAGCAAGCATGGATCCCATCGAGTACGATGGACACGTGGGGGGTGCTAATACCTTCCTCTCGCGTAACCGATTCCCGAACCCAGTTCTCTTGGTTGCAAGACCAGGATCTTTCCTTCCCTCAGGTTTATGCAGTGTTTCCTTTCCCTCGCTTGGGATAAATACACGTTGCTGGAGACTCTGTTTCCGCGCCACTTTCGCGTTTGTACTTGGATGAAAATCCCGGGAGCGACAAACGCATCTTCTTATCTTTGAATCTCACATTTGAATCACGATTCTAGAGTCAAACTGTCTCACTCATACAATACTCGGGCCAATCGACAAAAGAAAATGGACGATCTCGAGGAAGAGAACAGAGAGCTGAGAGAAGAAATCGACGCTCTAAAGGAAAGTTTGGAAAAACTTCACAGTGACATGCAATCCCTGACAACAGCTCAGAGGAAACAACAAAGGACTGTGATCTCAGAGATTACATCTACGCCCATAAGGGAGACGCAGGAGAATCATCCTCGGTACAACATGCCTAAAGGTCGCCCATGGGGCATGCCTCTCAACTTTATCCCTGAAGGATACATCCTGCCGGTCATTGAAAACCAAGAAACCACAGCAGGAACCACTGGGCCTGAAGGTTACAAACTTCGGGAAAGTGAAGATGCAAGATTTATGACAGCAACGCTTGAAGGTTACAAACTTCAGGACACTGAAGCTCCAAGAGTCACCGCTGTAATGACCATACCACAACCAGTGGTACACACTGTCCTGAAAGGACAGATTCCACAAGCCATTCCTGGTGGAAATGAATACATGTACGAAAGAATGAATGAGTTTTAGGAACGATTCTTGGAAATGCAGAAGGAACTCCATGCCATTCGCGGTCAAGATTTATTCGGAAAGGACGCCGCCGACCTCTGTTTGGTCCCTAATGTAAAGATACCGCGCAAATTCAAGGTGCCTGACTTTGAAAAATACAAAGGCAACTCTTGCCCTCAAAGTCATTTGGTGATGTACGCTCGAAAAATGTCAACTTAGACAGAAAATCAACAGCTACTGATCCATTACTTCCAAGTCAGTTTAACCGGTGCCGTACTCAAATGGTATATGGGTTTAAACCGCACCAAGATCAGTACTTTCAGAGATCTTGGGGCAGCCTTTGTTCAGCAGTATAAATACAATTTGGACATGGCACCAGATATAGATCAACTAAGAGCAATGTCGCAGAAGGATAAAGAAACTTTTAAAGAGTATGCTCAGAGATGGCGTGAAATTGCTGCTCAGATTTGTCCCCCTCTTGAGGAAAAAGAGATGAAAAATATCTTTTTGAAAACATTAAGCCCGTTTTATTACGACCGAATGGTCTCCAGTGCGCCTAGTGACTTCACTAAAATGGTGAAGATGGGAGTACGCCTTGAGGAAGCAGTCCGAGAAGGACGATTAGTCAAAGGTGCAGAGCCATCAAGCAGTACTAAAAGATATGGTAGTGTTTTTCAAAAGAAAAAAGAGCAAGATATCAGCAATATCTCTCTGGGAAAGCAAAGGCGAAGGTATCAACCAATAGCGGTGGTAACTCCTGCTATCAACCCTGCGCCGGTTCCGACGTATCAACCTCAGGTTTCTCAGAGCCAACCAAGTCAATAACAGTATCAGCAAAGGACACAACAGCCTCTTCAGCAGGCTCCTCCACAGTACAATAGCAACAATAGTACGACACGACCATCAGGGTTTGACCCTATACCGATGTTGTACGCAGAACTATTTCCACTTTTACTGGCCAAGGAGCACGTCCAAACCAGGTCTCCTCTTACAGTACCGGAAAACCCACCTTTTTGGTTCAAAGCGGATCAAACTTGCCCATACCATCAAGGAGGGTCGGGGTACAACATTGAGAACTGTATCAGTTTCAAGTCTGATGTATAGAAGCTTGTAAGGAATGGGATCTTGTCTTTCAAAGATACTAATCCAAATGTTCAGACGAACCCGTTGCCACAACACGAGAAGACTGCTGTAAATTTTATAGAGGAAGAATTTAGCCGCAGTTATCAAATTCACGATGTACTCCTATTAGGAACCAATCTGGTCAGGATGCATTGAAAACAGAGTGGGTACGATCATATACCACCTCACAATTATCACCAGTGTGATATCTGCTCAAAGAATAATCAGGGGTGTTCCGTAGTGCAATAAGCTCTACAAGAATAGATGAATCTAGGCTGGATTCAAGATCACCGAATCCGCGAAGTCAACATGGCTCATGCGAATCCCAACATTGTTCAGAACCACGACATCCGCGCAATGAACGTCAACTTAGTGGCGATGCACTCAAGGCAAAGTCAATATCATGATCTGCCACAACATGATTACAACGTCTGTCCGATCTGCTCAACAAGCAATCAGGGATGCTTTTTTGTACAAGAGGCCCTCAAACGTCAGATGGATCTTGAGTGGATTCAAGACTATCGTGAGAGAAGTAACCATCAAGTTAATATGATTCAGATTTTTGATGTACGCTTGATGTGTACCAGTATGGTAGAATTACACGCTAAGCAAGTCAGGTTCGGTTTTCTGGCTTCACATGATTATCAAGACTGTGAAGAATGCCATGAAAACGACCAAGGGTGTGCACTTGTCCAAAGAACACTTTAACACTTGATGGACCACTGGTGGCTTCCAATCTACTTGGATGAAGCTACACAAGAGATTAGTATGACTGATGGAAATTCTGATAGGCATCAAATTTAGGATGTCCGCTCGATGGAAACGGATCTAGTAAAGATGCACTGCATACAAAGCAGACATGGTCGGGTGCCACCCCACAACTATGAGCGTTGTAGAGTTTGTTCAGAGGACAACCAAGGATCACTAGTGCAAAAGGAAGAATATAATTTTAAAATTTACATCTGTTATACTAAAAACGGGTGTAAATAAAAAATGCGGTGACAATTTTGTAAATAAAGTGTTATTTTAAGTATTAACACATGATGGTAAACATCCTATTTTTTAAAAACGGGTGTAAATTCAAAATATTATTGTAATCAAATTTCTATTACTTCTCTTAAATCTAAAACGGATGTGAATTTAAATGAACAAGTAAAAAAATTATTTAATTTATAACCTGATATATCAATCCTAATCATTAATTAAATAAATAACGGTGTAAATTTTTGTGAATCACTAATTATAAATAAATAAAAATAATTTAATAAACTAATTAGTTGGGTTTATATATTAAATACTAAATTTTAGTAAAATGATTCTTTGACCATCTTATTGGTGCATCGTTTGATTTGAATAAGAGTGCTAGTAAACAGAACAGAACAGAGCAAAGAAGAAATCATGAATGCACCGGATCGTTATGAGCGTTTCAATCTTTCGTCGTCCCTGAAGGTACCAAAAAGTATCAGTTTCTTTCTAACTATCTCAATCTTTCATTTATTCTTTCTTCATTCAATTACAACTCTCTCTTTTTAATAATTCATTTCATTTCTACTAAATCAAGGGTTTCTTACGAGAGGGGCACCAAGATCATCAATGTCGCATCTTTCGCCATTGAAAGAGAAGATCACACTATCGGAAACATCTGCCGCATGTACCCCCCAATTTCTTTATTTTAATCAAACCCTGACCTTTTCAATTTTTCAATTTTGTTGATCTCGATTTTGGGTGTGTTCAGGCAACTCCATAAAGACCCCCAACTTGCTATTCGCTGGATACAAGCTTCCTCATCCTCTTTAGTACAAAATTATTATTAGGGTTTGTTGTAACCTATTTCTTTCTAATTTCCCCCCTTTTTAATTAAGTTCTTTCTAATTATTATTAGGCTTTAAACGTTTAATTAAGTTTTTTTTCTAATTATTATTAGGCTTTAAAAGTTTAATTAAGTTTTTTTCTAATTATTATTAGGCTTTATACGTTTAATTAAGTTATTAATTATTTGCTTACACTAATTAGCAGTTGGATTGAAGATTCTAGAATGTTGTTGTTAAGGAAGGCATTGAAGGCACATGACATTGAAATCAGTTGCAATTCAGAAGTTGTTAGTGAAGTAGGAGGAGTAGGAGTAATGATAAAGAAAATAATGGGAGTGTTTATCGAAGTCTTGGTTGCTGTCTGTAACACCTCAAAATTTGCCTTGTTGTTTTTAGATAACTGGCTTAGGTTTCTTTTCATTTCTTGCATTTGCATTGTGCATAGCATTTGGTTCTTAGCATGGGATCAAGGTATTTGGTTCAACTCAAGATCAAAAGCTTCTTATGAGCTCCATAAGCTCCTCACATCCTTATATGGTGGCCCAAGGGTATTTCAATGAGGGATTCTCCAAGTGGTTATATCAAGGGTTGGTGTCCTTACACTGATGACCAAAACTAGGGTTTCATGGTTAAGGGTCCTAAGCTCAAGGAGTTGATTCAAACCTTTCACCTAGGTTCTCCATATGTCAAAACAAGTCTAAGGTTGGATTTTGAGCCAAAAATTCACCATGGAAGACCTCAGATGATTCAGTAGCTTACAGATGAAGTAATCAGTCAAACTGGTCAACTGAAAAGTCAAACTAAGGTTTTGAGAGGTCCCCATCATGGTAATCAAGTCAAGAGACCTTTATTTGGTCTATGGAAGGCTTTCATGATCACAATTTGCAAGAATCAAGCTTTGGTAAAAAGTTGCTAAATTGGGAAAGTGACTTGTAATTTCAAGTTACTATTTTTGGCATATTTTCAACCAACTTTAACCAAACTTTTCATGATCAAAAATGCTTCAAACGAATTTTTGCCCAACACCAAAGTTGTAGATCTCTTTCTCCTCTTTCCAAAGAGTGGTGGATCATGATCATATCATTTTTGGATCAAGAGTTATGGGCATTTGAAGTTAGAGGGCATTTAGTGTTGTACCATGCATACCATTTTGACATAACTTGCAAGTTGCATTTTAACTCACCAATATGGCTTCTAATTGTTCAGTTCACCTCACCACACTCCAATGTACCTCATTTAGCATCATTTTGAGCCAAGAATTGAGTGAACCCGTGGGTTACATGTCCATAATTCATCATTATGCAATTTTGCAAGTTCATTTGGAAATCACAATTCAGTTACTTTCCAACCCCAAGATCAATCCAAAGGTTCTCATGGCATCAAAAGGAAAGCAGTCATGCACTTTTCATGAAGAATGCACGAGTAGAATACCTCATGTGCACAAACTTGCAAATTTGCAAAACAGCCCAAAACTCATTGCTCTCAAGTCCTTGAAGATTAAAACCCTAAACAGTAGCATTGGCACACTATATAAGCTAACTCACACGAATTTCTCAGGGGCTACCATTCATTTTCACCACTTTTCAAAGTTTTGCTCTCAAGTTTCTCTCCTTCGATTCTCCCAATTCTTCAAGTGTCTTCCATTTTTTTTTGGTTGGTTTGTGATCAGTGGAGCATAAGGAAGAGAAATCCACCATTATTTTGAAGTTTAAGCAAAGAATTTATCAGTTGAGTTCAGATTTTCAACTCTCGGATTCAAGGATTCAGGCCAATTTGAAGGTCTAAGTGCATTTATTTTGCAATTAGATGGTTTAAGGAGTTGATCTGCAGCTTATCTTGGAGTTTCTTGGCGATTTTCCAGTTCTGCAAATCTCAGGTGAACTTGAAATTCATAGATCTAGAATTGATTTTTGTTGTGTGTTTAATGTTCATCTTGATGTGTTGAGTTCATATATGTGTTTGGAGTTGATTTTCAACGTGAATCATGGCTGGAATTTAGATCTGAAATTTTCAGATCCAAACTTGTTTCGTTCGATTCTTGAAATATATGCATGATAAATGATTTTGAGTGGCATATTTATGATCTACGTGAGTTGCTGAGCATTTTGATGTATGATTTGTTGTTTTTGGTTATGGTTTGAAGTTTGGTGACCGGAGAGTGGTCGGAGAAGATGACCGGCGCTTCTCCGGCCGGTGAGGGTTTAATTAGGGTTTGTGGTTTTCCAGTTTGAATCTCATGCGTTGGATCGTGATTAATTTTCCAGTTTAATTCACGTGCGTTGGATCTTGGTTATGTGTTGTTAATTAAGTTAATTAGGGTTTAGTGGATCTGGTTAATTCATGACTGTTGGATCTCATTTAATTAGCAAGTTTGAATATGGACCATCAGATAGTTGACTTTGCTTCGTTTGACTTTGAATGAGAGCCTGTGGATCTGGATACTTTCCTTTGTTTGACTTAATCTCAGCCGTTCGTTGTTTCTGAAGGCTTGAGAGCGCTTGGGCTTTTTTTTGCTCTTTGCACCCCCCGTTTCTGAGCCCATGATTATTTGCACGCATTTGGATTCATTAATACACCCCTGGCTTCATTTCATTTCCTTTTTATTTTCTATTTTCATACCATTTCATAATTAATTGTTAAAAATACTTGCATGTGCTAAAAAATTCCAAAAAAATTCATCATTCCTCCTCATTATTAAAACTAATTTTTCACATTTTATTTTGTTATTTTTGCATTAAAATTGCATTAAATATTAATTTTCCAAAGTATTTTTTCTCATTTGCACTTCATATTGCATACTTCATGTTGCATTTTTTATTTCTCTCATTTGGAAAGTGATTTGATCCTGATTCTTTTTGGGTTGTGTTCATAACATGTTGAAGTATGTTTGAGATTTTTGGTATGATTTTTAGGTCCTTTTTGGATGACTTTTGATGTGTTGCTTTGAACATGAATGTATGAAATCCTATTGATGCTTTGACCTAATTGTTGATTGACTTTGGTTCTGATTCATTGCTTGTGGATTTGATATGTCAATTATACATGTTTGAGATGCTTGAATACTGAATGACATAATTTTTGAGGCATGTTTGTTATTTCTTTGAAGCATGAGCTTTAACTTGTCCAATTTGTGAGTATATGCTTCATGTTTGGTTTGCTTGGTCATGAAGGCACTTGTGCCACAATTTTAGGTCTTGTTGAGGGATTGATAGCATGTTAATTGACTTCTGGTTGTGATATTTGAATCTCATCTTTGCATGTTTGATGTTTGCCTTTCACTTTAAGTCATTTGTTTCACAAGTATGAATCATGTTTCACTTCACTTCACTTCACTTCTTCTTTGCTTCCTAATTGATTGTGAAAGTGTTTGTGTGACTTGAATGTTGTTTGAAGATCATGTTTAGGCACATATCTAGGATTGTGTCACTTCTGGACTTGGTTTACTTTGTGAAATTTTGACTTGGTTGCTTTACATGATCACTTCTTTTCATCTCACTCCTTCTTTAATGACTTGAATGGTACTTGAGTGACTTCTCCCTTTTCTTTTTGACTAATTGTGCATGGTTAATAGTAGAGGTCAGTAGGACCATTAGGTTCTGAACTTGATGTTTGATTTACTTTAGAACTTGTTTCTTTATGGCCTTATGCTTGTTTGAGTTTCATTTTGTCATATGTGAATACTTCTAACATTTTCAGGAGCAAATGGTAAGTTGTTTGAATGTGGATATGCTTCCACATTTTACTTTCTTCCTTTACCTTTTAACTTTCATACTTGTGTTTGAAGTGAGCTTAGGCCACTTGTGTTTCACTTCTCTTTCTCCTCCTTCTCTTCCACTTTTTTCATCCCTCGAGTCACAAGACTTGTTTAAGTCTTGGATTCTCTCCCTTTAGAGCTACCTAGTCCAACTTAATTTTTGATTAAGCTTGGAGTAGGATTAGCATTAGGTTAGGCAGTCGTCTCTCCTAAACCTCACTAACCATAGGACATCCATGCATGATAACATTAGGACTCTTAGTTTCCCTGTAGAGTTTCCTTTTGTGTCGCTTCTCTTCTCATCTCAAACTTCTTGAACACACTTAATAAAATATAACGTATATTGCGCTCGAGCCTTAAGTGTAGGAAGTGAAGAACGAGGGGTCTCCTCTCCTCTTCTAGGGTGTTTAGCATACGTCTCATTCGGGGGCGATCATGCGACTCACTCGTTCCCGCATGGTAGACTTTGGTGCAATGTAAGTTACGAACTAACTCAAAACACTTCTGTCTAAAAAACACCAAACCAATTCAAATCTTTTTATCCTTCGGGATTGTTGGGTTTCAAACTTCTTTTTTTTTCGTGAAAGAGCTCGTCGCTCACGTAAAAAACACTTACCTACCCGTGGTCGTACCCACGAACTACGTCAGCTCTGATTCCTCTCTCTCGTCCGATTGAGGATACGTAGGCACAAGACAGCGATTGTCTTGGCGAGCAACTTTCCCCCACAGTTCCCGTCCGAACTACGTTGACTCTGACTTTCCCATTGCACTAAGGGAGTACGTAGGCCTAGGACAACGATAATGTCCTATCGAGTCACTTCTTTTTCTTTTCTTCTTCGTTTCTCCGTTCTTTCCGTTCTCGTTCCTTCGCCGATCCAGTAGAAGTGAAGTTCCAGATGACGACACCCTTTGATGCAGACAACAAGCGTGGATCCCATCGAGTACGATGGACGTGTTGGGTGCTAACACCTTCCCTTCGCGTAACCGACTCCCGTACCCGTTCTCTTGGTCGTGAGACCGTGCTCTTTCCCTTCCTTCAGGTTCATGCAGTGTTTCCTTTCCCTCTCTTGGGATAAATACACTTTGCTGGCGACTCTATGTTCTTTTGCGCCACTCTCGCGTTTGTACCGTTGGATGCGAATCTTTCGGGAGCGACAGCTGGCGACTCTGCTGGGGACTCTAGTTGACCTACGCTGGTCCTTCCCCTTTAGCGAGTCGATCCTAGCGCTTGTCTGTTTGTTTTTGCTGGGTGTTTCTATGGTGCTTTGCTTTGTTGTATATTACTGTATTGCTATTTGCTGTACTTTTACTTTAATGCTTTACTGTTTTTATAGCTTTTATTGCATTGCATTTCATTACTGTCATACTGGATATTGTTGTGCTGTTCTGCTGCTGGATTTTCTGTTTGCAGGGTGGGTTGGATTCATGAGAGAAAAGCCCAATACCAAGGCTTGAGCATACACCTATGATTAGCGTGGAAAGTAGTGTGACTTGTTTGGCATTTGGCCAGACGAAGTATACATGAAAACTCCATATCCAGACGAGGTTTTCTTGATAATATTCTATCCTGTCCATTTGGGGCAGATAATGGAATATGATCTGGAAAACTGTCGACTCTGGCGACCATTCCCGAGGACTCAGTTGCGGCACTCCTCCCGAGATGTGACAGTGGCAGCCCACTTTCTGTGGCAAACCCATTGCATATTCTCGATCCGAGGACCCAATGCTGGGAACTTGCTATAGGATTTCCCTTTTGTAGTGAATCAGCGGACGACCTCTTTGATTGGCGATAGCATTGTATCCTTCGGGCTGAATGTGCTATTGCTTCTCAAACCTCTGAAGCTGAGGATCTTTTGTTTTGGAGAATCGGTTGAGGCCTCCTCTTTTGATGATGATGCCAAACCAGAAATGGTGAACGTATCATCATTTCTAGACCTGAGAGCCCGGGATACCGAACATCCTAGTACCCACATGTGAGAGGGGAGGGGTGTTTGCAGGTTCGCAGGTAACCGAGACCTTCAACCTACCTGGTTTCTGGGTTTCTCACCAGTGCACCATTATTATCCTGGCATTCTGGCAGTTTGATTGGGCTGTTATTCTGGATTTTTGGGTTTCTGGTATTCTGGGTCTTATTCAGTCAACAGAACAGCAGCAGTTTGAGCATTTTGGATACCTTGATCCCATGCTTGCATTTTGCATCATCTTTTTGCATTCTAACATGTTTGTTCATTTGTAGGGTTGCATCCTAACTTTGATTCCGGTTGTCTGAAGACTGTCCATGATGAGTATTAGCGCTGAAAAAAGAAAGAACATCATCCCGTACAAGTTCCCGGAGCTTCATCTAGACGCTGTTCACAAGATCTCGGCTATGGCAAAACCTAAGGCATTGGCAGAGTTCAGAGGAGAATATGGGAGGATTCTGAGTTTCGCCCGGAATGTTACCAATTATGAGTTCAGGGCCCTGCACACTCTGGCACAGTTCTACGACCCTCAACTCCGGTGTTTTCTATTTGCTGATTATCTTTTGGCTCCAACGTTGGAAGAATTTGCTCTTATTTTGGATGTTTCGGTCAAAGAGGGAGCTCCCTTCTATCCTTCTAAGGAGTTTCCTGATTTGGAAAGGGTTGCTGCTACTTTACGTTTGGATCAGTCACTGTTGAAGAAAAATATTGCTAGTAAAGGGGGTTATCAAGGTTTTCACACGAAGTTTTTGATCGAACAGGCTACTTGTGCTAAGGCTAAGTGTTGGTCAGTGTTCAATGCAATTCTGGCTATGTGTGTTTATGGAACGACGTTATTCCCTAATGTGAAAGATTTTGTAGATGCACATGCTGTCCGAATATTCACCACGAAGAATCCGGTACCTACCTTGCTTGGGGATCTGTATTATTCGATGCACTATAAGAATGAGAAAAGGAGAGGCGGACCTCTTTATTGTTGTGCTTCAATTTTCTATAAGTGGTTTGCTGATCGTCTTCCCAAATCTGGGGCATTCGAAGACACTAAAGGAACTTTAGATTGGGCAAAGAGGTTAATGGGGTTAAGGGCCGACAACTTAGTTTGGATCAATCGTGATTTGTTGGGCCGAGAGATCCTGGTTAGTTGTGGAGGTTACCCAAACGTACCTTTAATAGGAAGGAAGGGGGGAATTAACTACAACCCCATTCTTGCTATTAGGCAATTTGGGTATGCTTTAAAGGAGCCGCCAAAAGGCCAAGATGTGCAAGAGTCTCTATTTTTGGGTGAGGAAGCCAATCTGGAGGTGTTGAAAGAAGCTGCAAACGCTTGGAGAGATCGCCATAAGAAAGGAAAGACTTCTTTTGGAAAGTGTAACAACAAAGCTTTTCGTGCGTATGAAGACTGGGTTCAGAGCAGAGTAGAAAGTGTGCTTTTGCCATTCTGCAGGGAACCTCCTTCTTACCCTTTACTGATTGAACCCCCAACCATGATTGAGATGGAGAAGTACAATCAATTATGGGCTGAAAAGGAGAAGATTCGAGAGGAGAACCGTGAGTTGCAAAAGGAAATCTACCAGTTGAAACATGAGCGAGGTGAGGCTGTTCATATCGCCGAGCTGAAGACAGAACGTCTTGCTGAGAAAGAAAAGGAGCTGGTTGAAGAGATAGCAGCTAGGAAAAGGGTAGGACAAGCTCTAAAAGGCGTTTGCAAGACTCTCAAATCCAAGAAGGATGACTTAGCCAAGGCTTGGGCGAAGATTCGCAGGTTCAATGCTTACCGAGATACTGCAATCACGACCAACAAGCAGAAAGAAGATAAGCATTTGGAGCAGATTGAGAGTCTGAAGGTGAAGCTCAGGAAGAAGGACGAGGAGATCTTGTCAGGGACGTTCCGAAGACACGCAGTTGAGGAACGGCTCAAAGAAGCCATAGCAACCATGGAAGAGCTGAAAATACAAGCAGGAGTGAAAAGGTCTAAGTGGGAGTGCTCTAGCTCGGGCAGTGGCCCTCATACGGTGCAAGACCCTTGAAGGGAACTTTACTCAGTAGTTTGTATTTTGTTCTTTCTTTGTATTTTGGGTCACCACCAAAATTGTTGGCTGGGACCTCTGCTTATTTTGTTTCAGGCTATTTTTGGTACCTTGGGTTGTAATTTCTGACAGTGATTCACTCTGATTTATATGAGCAGCAGTTTCATCCTATTTCACCTTTAAACTGGAATCAAGGGGTGGATCACCCTGCAAATATACAAACATGTTTGCATTTGCATTTGCATAATCATAATCATTTTTGCATTGCAGGTTATCTTGGTTTCTCTGGTTTTCTTATGCTCTCTCTTTCTCTCAGTCAGGATTGATCAACCAACTCATCGTTATTCTACTCGGCTCAATCAAAACAGAGTGATGGACAAAGTTCAGGCAGATATGGCCGCTATGCAAGCTCGCATCGACCAGTTCATGGAAATGATGCAGGGTGTGGTGCAAAGTCAGAACGAGTTTAGAACTCTGGTTCAGCCGTTAGTGGCGCAGGTCGACGAAAATGGTATCCTACACGGTGGTCTTATTAACCGTAGTATCCCTCCGGGCGGAGTTGGTGCTGGTGGACAGGGCAGAATCCCTACAGTGGTTGGAGAGGGAAGTACTGTTCGGGCTATCCATGGCCATCATTTTGATGATCAACAGGACGATGTGTTCTCGGTCAGGAGTTTAGATGCTGCCCTTCCTGTAGTCAGTGATGAAAGAATCCGTTTAATCGAAGCTTAATTGAAAGGAGTGGTGAAACAGGATGATTTGGGGATTGATTTGGACGACCTAGGGTTGGTCCCTGATGTTGTTATTCCACACAAGATTCAGATTCCTACGCTAGAAAAGTACAATGGCTCTACCTGCCCAAGGACTCATGTGAAGGCCTATACCCGGAAGATGGCTGCTCACGCTAAGGATGAAAAGTTAATGATGCACTTCTTCCAAGACAGCCTGTCTGGCGCGTCTTTGGAATGGTACATGGGGCTAGAAAGCAGAGATATTCGTACCTGGAGAGAGCTAGCTGCAGCTTTCATCAAGCATTATCAGTACAACACAGACATGGCTCCCAACAGAACTCAGCTGTTGAGCATGTCCCAGAAGAATGATGAGAGTTTCAAAGAATACGCGCAAAGGTGGCGTGAATTGGCAGCTAGGGTGCAGCCACCAATGCTAGAGAAAGAGATGCTAGATATGTTCATGGACACACTGCCTAAGCACTACTATGAGAAGCTTTTGCCTTGTTCTCTAGGCAAGTTTGCAGATGTGATTGCTATTGGGCAGAAGATAGAGGTCGGAATTAAGGCTGGGAAGGTTTCTAGCGGTGATGGATCGTCTTCCGGACAGGGAAAAAAGCCGTTTGATAATTATAAGAAGAAAGGAGAGACCAACGTTGTATCATCCCACAGGGGAAAAGGGAAATAGCGCCAGTTTAACAATCAACAGGTAGCATCAGTAACCATTCCAGCAACGTTACCACCGCCACAGCAGCAAAGGGGTAATGCTAATCAGAATAGGTAGCAGGGTCAGTATCAGAACAGACAGAGGAATGCAGAGAGGCATTTTGATCAACCCCCAATGTCATATGCACAGTTGTTGCAACATTTACTACAGTTGCGTCTAGTTGAGCTTCGTACCCTGGCTCCACCAACAGGGGAACTCCCACGAGGCTACGATGCTAACGCACACTGTGATTTTCATTCTGGTGCTCCTGGGCACACGGTGGAGAAGTGCAGGGCGTTTCAGCACAAGGTGCAGGACCTTGTGGACTCTAAAGCCATCAATTTCTCGAATGACGGACCCAATGTTATTCAAAACCCGATGCCTAATCACAATGGGCCAAGGGTGAATGCTATAATTGAGGACTGTGAAACTTTGAATTTGATCGTGGATGTGGAGGAACTAAGGACTCCATTGGTGGTGGTTAAGAACAGGTTATTGAAAGGTGATGTATATCCGGGCTGTGGTGAGAACTGCTCAGATTGTTTGATGAAGGCTAATGGTTGTGATTCGTTGAAGAGGGGTATTCAGAATCTGATTGATGAGGGCTGTTTACAGTTTGACAGAGGTAATCAGCTAGAGGAGGTTGTTAGTGAGAAGGTTGCCACTATCACTATCCCGTTCAAAACAATTACTATTTCTGGTCCAGCAAGGCCACCTCCAGTCATTATCACGGGGGCTGGACCCATTCCGTACGAGAGTTCTAAGGCTATTCCGTGGAATTATGGTGCAGAGGTGTTTGTCAATGGGCAAAAGCAAGAGCTAATGAACACTTCACCAGTGGGTTCTAGTTCAGGGGTTAAAGTTGAGACTGATGCCATAACCAGAAGTGGTAGAGTGCTCCCTCTGGTTAACGATCAACCCAGTACCTCTAGGCAGGATAGAGGAAAACAGGCGATGGATGGTTCCGTTCAGACCCCAGTGATTGTGGAATCTACAGTGAAGCCGGTTGATGATGCTTTTTCAGAAAATGTAGAGGAATTTATGAGGCTCATCCGAAAAAGTGATTATAAGATCGTGGACCAATTACATCAGACCCCGTCCAAGATCTCTATTCTGTCTCTGCTCTTGTGTTCTGAGGCTCACAGGAATGCTCTTTTGAAGGTTTTGAATGCAGCATACGTTCCTCAAGAGATTTCTGTTAATCAGCTGGAAGGGGTTGTAGCGCACGTGAATGCGGGT
This sequence comes from Lathyrus tuberosus, assembly GCA_022829125.1. NCBI lineage: Eukaryota > Viridiplantae > Streptophyta > Magnoliopsida > Fabales > Fabaceae > Lathyrus > Lathyrus tuberosus. The sequence continues at coordinate 4,754,580 of JALAZF010000406.1, forward strand.
AACGGCCTGGGTTTTACAGATCTCGACTTGACTTCTGCTGGCAGGAATCATAACAATGCCCTGCATATTTCGATCGAATGCCGTGGCTCGCTGATGTCACATGTCTTGGTTGACACTGGTTCATCATTGAATGTATTACCCAAGAAAGCGTTAATGAAGTTGGATACTCGAGGACTTATTTGTACACCAAGCGACTTGGTGGTGCGAGCTTTTGATGGCTCGAAGAGATCCGTTTTTGGCGAGATTGTGCTTCCAATCAAGGTTGGACCGGAAATCTTTAATGCAACATTTTACATTATGGATATTCAGCCAGCGTACATCTGTTTATTGGGTCGTCCTTGGATCCATGGGGCAGGTGCTGTAACTTCCACTTTACATCAAAAGCTGAAGTATATGGTTGATGGTCACGTAGTGACAGTATGCGGAGAAGAAGACATAATGATCAGTCAGCTGTCAACCTTCAAATACGTGGAAGTGGATGGGGAAATCCACGAGACGTTGTGCCAGGGATTTGAGAAGGTGAAAGTTTCTGAAGAAGTTGTTCAGTCTGAAGCTGTAGTGCAGCCCGTAGTGGCAAATCAACCTGAGGGTTCCATGTCTTCGTTAAAAGACGCCAAAGCTGTGGTTGAAGCGGGTAGCTCACAGAGGTGGGGCCAGGTGGTTGAAGTCCAGAAAAAGAAGGATACTTATGGATTGGGATATAAGCCATCCGGAAGAGATGAGGATCCCCCAAGATTCTATGGCCCTGTCCGGTTCACTAGCGCTGGAGTTTTCTTCGACAGAGTTAATGCTATTGATGAAGAAGGAGACAGTGATTGCGACATGGATAGCTGGATCCGTCCTTGTGTCCCCGGGGAAAGTCTGCACAACTGGTCTTCCGAGAAAGTCATTCAAGTGACAGGCTTCGAGTAATTGCTTTGTTTTCCTATTTTGTTAATCCTACGTTCTGCCCAAGACGTAGTGATTCTGTTTGTAGGGCTTTTAACTGTCGCATGTTTTGCTTTATCATCAATAAAGGACTTTTCACACTCAAATATTTTGATCTCTGTCTTTCTGTTTTTATTTTTATGCATTTAAAAACCCACATCAACATGGCAATGTGTTTATTTTGTTGCATCATAATAAAACATACCTCATCAATCATTGCAGGTCCTTTTGTTCAGATGACACCGATCATGACTCAGCTATAGCTCGGTATGACTTTGACAATCCAATTTATCAGGCTGAAGAAGAGGCTGACGAAGAGTGTGAACTGTCCGAAAAGTTGGCCAGATTGTTGAAGCAAGAGGAGAGAGTCATCCAACCTCATTAGGAAGAAATTGAGATTGTGAATCTGGGAATCGAGGACGCTAGAAAGGAAGTAAGAGTAGGGGCTGCGTTGGAGGACAGTGTCAAGGGAAGATTGATTGAAATGCTCCGTGAGTATGTGGACATCTTCGCCTGGTCTTACCAAGACATGCCTGGGCTGGATACTGATATTGTTGTACACCGGCTACCACTCAAAGAAGGTTGTGCTCCGGTCAAGCAAAAGTTGAGAAGAACTAAACCGGAGATGTCTGTCAAAATCAAGGAAGAGGTTCAGAAACAGCTAGACGCCGGATTTCTTGCCGTAACAAATTATCCTCCATGGGTTGCTAACATCGTGCCCGTACCTAAGAAGGATGGGAAGGTCAGGATGTGTGTTGATTACAGGGATTTGAATAGAGCCAGCCCAAAGGATGATTTCCCGCTCCCTCACATTGACGTGTTAGTTGACAATACTGCTCAGTATTCTGTGTTTTCCTTCATGGATGGCTTCTCTGGGTATAACCAAATCAAGATGGCCCCAGAGGACATGGAGAAAACAACATTCATAACACCGTGGGGAACTTTCTGCTACAAAGTGATGCCCTTTGGATTGAAAAATGCAGGGGCAACTTACCAGCGGGCGATGGTGACTCTCTTTCATGATATGATTCACAAAGAGATTGAAGTCTATGTTGATGACATGATTGCGAAGTCACAGACGGAAGAAGAACATCTGGTGAATCTTCAGAAGTTATTTGAAAGGTTAAGGAAATTCAGACTGAGGTTGAATCCAAACAAATGCACCTTCGGGGTGAGATCAGGAAAATTGCTGGGGTTTATTGTTAGTGAAAAAGGTATTGAGGTTGATCCTGCAAAGGTAAAAGCCATACAAGAAATGCCTGTGCCGAAAACAGAAAAAGAGGTTCGTGGTTTCTTGGGGAGATTGAATTACATTGCTAGGTTCATCTCGCATCTCACAGCCACGTGTGAACCAATCTTCAAGCTGCTTAGAAAAGATCAAGCGGTCAGGTGGAATGAAAATTGTCAAAAGGCATTTGAAAAGATTAAAGAATACTTGCAGGAACCTCCGGTCCTTATGCCGCCAGTACCAGGAAGGCCCTTGATTATGTATCTCACGGTTCTTGAGAATTCAATGGGTTGTGTGCTCGGTCAACAAGACGAGTCAGGTAAAAAAGAGCACGCCATCTATTACCTGAGTAAGAAGTTTACTGATTGCGAGTCAAGATACTCGATGCTGGAGAAAACATGTTGTGCACTCGCTTGGGCCGCTAAGCGTTTGAGGCAGTATATGTTAAACCATACAACCCTTTTGATTTCGAAGATGGATCCAATCAAGTATGTGTTTGAGAAGCAAGCACTTTCTGGTAGAATAGCCCGTTGGCAAATGGTTCTGACAGAATATGATATTCAGTATGTTTCCCAAAAGGCCATTAAGGGAAGTGTGTTGTCAGAGTATCTTGCCGAACAGCCAATTATGGATTATCAACCAATGAAGTTTGAGTTTCCGGATGAGCACATCATGTATCTGAAGATGAAGGATTGCGAAGAGCCTTTGCCTGATGAAGGACCTGAGATTGGATCTCAATGGAAGATGGTTTTTGATGGGGCTGTTAATTCATATGGCAACGGAATCGGGGCAATCATTACGACTCCACAGGGTTCTCATATACCCTTTACTGCCCGATTAGCGTTCATATGCACCAACAATGAGGCGGAGTATGAAGCATGCATCATGGGGTTAGAAGAAGCAATTGATTTGAGAATCAAGAACCTCGATGTTTATGGTGATTCTACGTTGGTGGTGAATCAGATTGCAGGAGAATGGGAGACTCGTCAAGTAAATCTCGTTCCATATAACAATTATGCCAGAAGATTGTTACCTTTCTTTGACAGAGTAGACTTCCATCACATTCCCCGGATAGAGAATCAGATGGCTGATGCGTTGGCAACATTGTCATCAATGTATAAAGTGAATCTTTGGAATGAAGCTCCCTCAATCAGAATCATGCGCTTGGATAGACCTGCTTTTGTATTTGCAGTTGAAGGGGTATCAGATGGCCAGCCTTGGTATCATGACATTAAAGTCTTCTTGAAGAGTCAGGAATACCCAGCTGGGGCATCTTCCAAAGATAAAAAGACATTGAGGAGGTTATCAGGAAACTTCTTTTTGAACAAGGATGATGTGTTGTACAAGAGAAACTTTGACATGGTCTTGCTACGTTGTGTTGATGAACACGAGGCAGGCTTGTTAATGGAAGAGGTTCACGAGGGTTCCTTCGGTACTCATGCTAATGGGCATGCTATGGCCAGAAAATTGTTGAGAGCGGGGTATTATTGGATGACTATGGAGTCTGACTGTTTTAAATACGCCCGGAAATGTCATAAATGCCAGATTTATGCTGACAAGGTGCACGTACCGCCTACTCCTCTAAATGTTTTGTCGTCACCTTGGCCTTTTGCTATGTGGGGCATTGACATGATTGGGAAGATCGAGCCGACTGCTTCGAATGGACACCGTTTTATCCTGGTGGCTATTGATTATTTCACGAAGTGGGTGGAAGCAGCATCGTATGCCAACGTCACCAAACAAGTGGTAGCCCGGTTTATTAAGAAGGACATTATCTGCCGGTATGGAGTCCCGGAGAGAATCATTACTGATAATGGTTCAAATCTGAATAACAAGATGATGAAGGAGCTATGCCAAAGCATTAAAATCGAACATCACAATTCTTCTCCCTATCGTCCGAAGATGAATGGGGCTGTTGAAGCGGCTAATAAGAACATAAAGAAGATTGTGCAGAAGATGGTAGTGACATACAAAGACTGGCATGAGATGTTGCCTTACGCTTTGCATGGGTATCGTACTTCGGTACGCACCTCGACTGGGGCAACTCCTTTCTCACTGGTGTATGGCATGGAAGCAGTCCTGCCATTAGAAGTTGAGATTCCTTCTTTGAGAATTCTGACAGATGTGAAGCTGGATGAAGCTGAATGGGTGCGTTCCCGGCTGAATGAATTGAACCTCGTTGAAGAGAAGAGATTGAAAGCCATTGCGCATGGCCGGTTGTATCAGAGCAGGATGAAGAAAGCCTTTGATCAGAAGGTGCGTCCTCGGTGTTTTCAAGCTGGTGAATTAGTTCTGAAAAGGATCACTCCTCCCCAAACAGATCACAGGGGCAAGTGGACTCCGAATTACGAAGGGCCATATGTAGTAAGACAGGTTTTCTCTGGTGGAGCCTAATTACTCTCAACTATGGATGGCGAAGATTTTACGTCCCCTGTGAACGCGGATGTAGTCAAAAAATACTTTGCATAAAAGAGACCCGCTGAGCATAAAAAGAAGGTTCAGGCAAAAATGGGGCATCCTGGCGAACCATAAAAAGAAAAGGTTCGGGCAAAAATTAGGGATAAAAAGAAAAAGAATAAACCCGCAAGGTCGAAAACCTGAAAAGGCAACCTTGGCAAAAATGGGTATCCCGGTGGATTGAAAACCCGAAAAGGGCGATCCAGGCAAAAGTTAGGGATTTTAGAGCAAAGACTACGATCCGCTTCCGATCTGTGATCACCGTTCACACTTGGAAAATTCTGAGGAAAGGAATCAGTCCAGTTAGTCGTCTTCGAAGGCCAAAGTATATGCGGATGAACAAGTCATATGGGTTATAGCTGAGTCGAGTCATGGTGGATGTCTGTTCCCCACATTGCCGACATTTGTATTTTCTTTTGCTTTTTGCGCAATTACCTCTTTCCAGGAATTGCTTCCAGATGTAAATGCTTATTTACAGGCCAATTCATTCAATAAAGTTTGCATTTCAGTTAAAGAGCTTTTGTTTTCTGTTTTACCTGTTTTGTTTGTGAAAATGTCCGATATTTTTGATAAAAACATTACATGCTAAAACGTTGAGCTTTATGACACAAGTTGGAAAACAGTGGCAATTGCTTAGGCGACAGTCACCATGTGGATAATCAATGTATTCATTCTTGCACGTAGACTTTTGTTGGTTTTGCAGGATGACAGGTGTACTTTCCCCAGTAGAGTAGAGCTCTCCTCAACTTTGAAGTCTGATCGTCCTCAGCAGATTATTACTCTTCCCCACTAGAGTATAAAGGAGTAATTCCCTAAGCGGGATCGTTAAGGATTGTTTTCCTTAGCAGGATATAAGAGGTTTTCTCCCAGGCCAGAGTTGTGACTTGGCACATCTTTCTTCAGCAAGTGAAGTATCCCCACGGAGCATGGGGCATTTATTTGTCCCCCAGCTAGTCAGGAAGCATGTGTTATCCCCTAGCAGATGAATGTTGATAATTACTTTCTCTCCCAAGCGGAGTCGTTGAGGATCGTCTTCCTCAGCAAAGTACAGAGGATTATATACCCAGCCGAAGTTGTGTTTGGATTATTATTCCCTAGCAAGTACTCAGAAGTTGATTGCTTTGAGGTGAGTGTTGCCGTGCCTCCGGCAGGAAGTTTGTGGATGAAGATGTTATTATCCCCACAGGGTCCTGGTGTCTACTTTCCTCGGTTGGTCAGAAAGTATAGTCTCGACGACAATGGTTTGATCTAGTACCCAGCAGGGTGAGGGTAAAGTTACTTCCCTAGCAGCAGATTAAGCTCATTTCCCCAATCAGAGTCTGGTGGTGAGTGGTATCCCCAGCAGGTCTTAAGGCCAATCATTTTTGGCAGGCGCCGAAGCCAAGTTCTGAAATAGTAGGTCGTCCCCAGCGGTGGAATTTCCATCTTCAGTATTCATCTCCCTCCCCAGCTGAGTGGGTATCCTCTCGGAGCTTCGTCCATCTCCAGCAGAGTTGTTGATCTTGATATTCCTCAACAGAGCAGGTATTCTCTCGGAGATTCGTCCATCTCCGGCAGAATGGGTGATTATGATCTTCCCTGGCAGGGAGAAGTTTTTCTCAACAGGATTTCTTTGGTTTGGTGGCAATTTAGTTTGCCATATCCAGCGGAGTTGCTTCTGGTCTTCAGCATTTATTTTGCTGAGACTTTTCTCTTGCATTGCATAAGCATTTGTTTTGCATGGCATCCTCCCAAATGCGTAGCATTCCCACTTCATGTGGAGCATTACGGCAAAATTCAAACATATGCATCCGAAGCGTAAGCCAGGTTTGAGTTTTCCTTCGTCAGGAAAGCCGAATTTCAGGAAGATATCTTTACTCCACAGGTGTTGGGTTAGGCAATATTTGACAGTTCCCCGACAGAGTGTATTGCCAGGATTGTTTATCCTTAATCTTATTTGTACCCCTTCGTCCAGGTGGTCCTTCGGTTTTTCCCCCCTCGAAGTTTTTAATGACAGACACTCGTCCGTGTTTCTTTCAGCACCCGTCCGTGTTTGAACATTTGATTTCAATACCCGTCCGTATTGAAACCTTTTACACCCGTCCGTGTACCCTTTTCAATACCCGTCCGTATTGAAACCTTTTACACCCGTCCGTGTATCCTTTTCAATACCCGTCCGTATTGAAACTTTTTACACCCGTCCGTGTACCCTTTTCAATACCTGTCCGTATTGAAACCTTTTACACCCGTCCGTGTATCCTTTTCAATACCCGTCCGTATTGAAACCTTTTTACACCCGTCCGTGTATCCTTTTCGATACCCGTCCGTATTGGATCCTTTTACGCCCGTCCGTGTACCTTTTTCAATCCCCAGAGAGGTCATCTTGAACCTTCTTCACACCCGTCCGTGTACCCTTTTTCAATACCCGTCCGTATTGAAATCTTTTACACCCGTCCGTGTATCTTTTTCAATACCCGTCCGTATTGAAACCTTTTACACCCGTCCGTGTATCTTTTTCAATACCCATCCTTATTGAAATCTTTTATACCCGTCCGTGTACCTCTTTCAATACTCGTCTGTATTGAATCCCTTTGGCACCCGTACGTGTTCTTTCGGCGCCCGTCCGTGTTTGAACTTTTGTTTCAATGCCCGTTCGCATTGACATTTGACACCCGTCCATGTTCATCCCCAGCATAGCTAACACTCGTTTGTGTTTATTTCAGGACTTTTCAATACAGTTTTGGTTTCCAACACTCGTACGTGTCGTGACAGTGCAACTTTTTTTTTTTTTTTTTTTTTTTTTTTTTTTGGTTTGTTCCCCGGTGGAGTCGTCCCTCCCTTGAGGATTGCAAATTTTAGGTTTCTTTTTGGTATTCAATCTCCGTGAACCCTTGGAACGCATGATAGCCGTCACTATCATACCTTCAGGATCAAGTTGATTGAATAGGGGCAGCTGTAACACCTCAAAATTTGCCTTGTTGTTTTTAGATAACTGGCTTAGGTTTCTTTTCATTTCTTGCATTTGCATTGTGCATAGCATTTGGTTCTTAGCATGGGATCAAGGTATTTGGTTCAACTCAAGGGCAAAAGCTTCTTATGAGCTCCATAAGCTCCTCACATCCTTATATGGTGGCCCAAGGGTATTTCAATGAGGGATTCTCCAAGTGGTTATATCAAGGGTTTGTGTCCTTACACTGATGACCAAAACTAGGGTTTCATGGTTAAGGGTCCTAAGCTCAAGGAGTTGATTCAAACCTTTCACCTAGGTTCTCCATATGTCAAAACAAGTCTAAGGTTGGATTTTGAGCCAAAAATTCACCATGGAAGACCTCAGATGATTCAGTAGCTTACAGATGAAGTAATCAGTCAAACTGGTCAACTGAAAAGTCAAACTAAGGTTTTGAGAGGTCCCCATCATGGTAATCAAGTCAAGAGACCTTTATTTGGTCTATGGAAGGCTTTCATGATCACAATTTGCAAGAATCAAGCTTTGGTAAAAAGTTGCTAAATTGGGAAAGTGACTTGTAATTTCAAGTTACTATTTTTGGCATATTTTCAACCAACTTTAACCAAACTTTTCATGATCAAAAATGCTTCAAACGAATTTTTGCCCAACACCAAAGTTGTAGATCTCTTTCTCCTCTTTCCAAAGAGTGGTGGATCATGATCATATCATTTTTGGATCAAGAGTTATGGGCATTTGAAGTTAGAGGGCATTTAGTGTTCTACCATGCATACCATTTTGACATAACTTGCAAGTTGCATTTTAACTCACCAATATGGCTTCTAATTGTTCAGTTCACCTCACCACACTCCAATGTACCTCATTTAGCATCATTTTGAGCCAAGAATTGAGTGAACCCGTGGGTTACATGTCCATAATTCATCATTATGCAATTTTGCAAGTTCATTTGGAAATCACAATTCAGTTACTTTCCAACCCCAAGATCAATCCAAAGGTTCTCATGGCATCAAAAGGAAAGCAGTCATGCACTTTTCATGAAGAATGCACGAGTAGAATACCTCATGTGCACAAACTTGCAAATTTGCAAAACAGCCCAAAACTCATTGCTCTCAAGTCCTTGAAGATTAAAACCCTAAACAGTAGCATTGGCACACTATATAAGCTAACTCACACGAATTTCTCAGGGGCTACCATTCATTTTCACCACTTTTCAAAGTTTTGCTCTCAAGTTTCTCTCCTTCGATTCTCCCAATTCTTCAAGTGTCTTCCATTTTTTTTTGGTTGGTTTGTGATCAGTGGAGCATAAGGAAGAGAAATCCACCATTATTTTGAAGTTTAAGCAAAGAATTTATCAGTTGAGTTCAGATTTTCAACTCTCGGATTCAAGGATTCAGGCCAATTTGAAGGTCTAAGTGCATTTATTTTGCAATTAGATGGTTTAAGGAGTTGATCTGCAACTTATCTTGGAGTTTCTTGACGATTTTCCAGTTCTGCAAATCTCAGGTGAACTTGAAATTCATAGATCTAGAATTGATTTTTGTTGTGTGTTTAATGTTCATCTTGATGTGTTGAGTTCATATATGTGTTTGGAATTGATTTTCAACGTGAATCATGGCTGGAATTTAGATCTGAAATTTTCAGATCCAAACTTGTTTCGTTCGATTCTTGAAATATATGCATGATAAATGATTTTGAGTGGCATATTTATGATCTACGTGAGTTGCTGAGCATTTTGATGTATGATTTGTTGTTTTTGGTTATGGTTTGAAGTTTGGTGACCGGAGAGTGGCCGGAGAAGATGACCGGCGCTTCTCCGGCCGGTGAGGGTTTAATTAGGGTTTGTGGTTTTCCAGTTTGAATCTCATGCGTTGGATCGTGATTAATTTTCCAGTTTAATTCACGTGCGTTGGATCTTGGTTATGTGTTGTTAATTAAGTTAATTAGGGTTTAGTGGATCTGGTTAATTCATGACTGTTGGATCTCATTTAATTAGCAAGTTTGAATATGGACCATCAGATAGTTGACTTTGCTTCGTTTGACTTTGAATGAGAGCCTGTGGATCTGGATACTTTCCTTTGTTTGACTTAATCTCAGCCGTTCGTTGTTTCTGAAGGCTTGAGAGCGCTTGGGCTTTTTTTTGCTCTTTGCACCCCCCGTTTCTGAGCCCATGATTATTTGCACGCATTTGGATTCATTAATACACCCCTGGCTTCATTTCATTTCCTTTTTATTTTCTATTTTCATACCATTTCATAATTAATTGTTAAAAATACTTGCATGTGCTAAAAAATTCCAAAAAAATTCATCATTCCTCCTCATTATTAAAACTAATTTTTCACATTTTATTTTGTTATTTTTGCATTAAATATTAATTTTCCAAAGTATTTTTTCTCATTTGCACTTCATATTGCATACTTCATGTTGCATTTTTTATTTCTCTCATTTGGAAAGTGATTTGATCCTGATTCTTTTTGGGTTGTGTTCATAACATGTTGAAGTATGTTTGAGATTTTTGGTATGATTTTTAGGTCCTTTTTGGATGACTTTTGATGTGTTGCTTTGAACATGAATGTATGAAATCCTATTGATGCTTTGACCTAATTGTTGATTGACTTTGGTTCTGATTCATTGCTTGTGGATTTGATATGTCAATTATACATGTTTGAGATGCTTGAATACTGAATGACATAATTTTTGAGGCATGTTTGTTATTTCTTTGAAGCATGAGCTTTAACTTGTCCAATTTGTGAGTATATGCTTCATGTTTGGTTTGCTTGGTCATGAAGGCACTTGTGCCACAATTTTAGGTCTTGTTGAGGGATTGATAGCATGTTAATTGACTTCTGGTTGTGATATTTGAATCTCATCTTTGCATGTTTGATGTTTGCCTTTCACTTTAAGTCATTTGTTTCACAAGTATGAATCATGTTTCACTTCACTTCACTTCACTTCTTCTTTGCTTCCTAATTGATTGTGAAAGTGTTTGTGTGACTTGAATGTTGTTTGAAGATCATGTTTAGGCACATATCTAGGATTGTGTCACTTCTGGACTTGGTTTACTTTGTGAAATTTTGACTTGGTTGCTTTACATGATCACTTCTTTTCATCTCACTCCTTCTTTAATGACTTGAATGGTACTTGAGTGACTTCTCCCTTTTCTTTTTGACTAATTGTGCATGGTTAATAGTAGAGGTCAGTAGGACCATTAGGTTCTGAACTTGATGTTTGATTTACTTTAGAACTTGTTTCTTTATGGCCTTATGCTTGTTTGAGTTTCATTTTGTCATATGTGAATACTTCTAACATTTTCAGGAGCAAATGGTAAGTTGTTTGAATGTGGATATGCTTCCACATTTTACTTTCTTCCTTTACCTTTTAACTTTCATACTTGTGTTTGAAGTGAGCTTAGGCCACTTGTGTTTCACTTCTCTTTCTCCTCCTTCTCTTCCACTTTTTTCATCCCTCGAGTCACAAGACTTGTTTAAGTCTTGGATTCTCTCCCTTTAGAGCTACCTAGTCCAACTTAATTTTTGATTAAGCTTGGAGTAGGATTAGCATTAGGTTAGGCAGTCGTCTCTCCTAAACCTCACTAACCATAGGACATCCATGCATGATAACATTAGGACTCTTAGTTTCCCTGTAGAGTTTCCTTTTGTGTCGCTTCTCTTCTCATCTCAAACTTCTTGAACACACTTAATAAAATATAACGTATATTGCGCTCGAGCCTTAAGTGTAGGAAGTGAAGAACGAGGGGTCTCCTCTCCTCTTCTAGGGTGTTTAGCATACGTCTCATTCGGGGGCGATCATGCGACTCACTCGTTCCCGCATGGTAGACTTTGGTGCAATGTAAGTTACGAACTAACTCAAAACACTTCTGTCTAAAAAACACCAAACCAATTCAAATCTTTTTATCCTCCGGGATTGTTGGGTTTCAAACTTCTTTTTTTTTCGTGAAAGAGCTCGTCGCTCACGTAAAAAACACTTACCTACCCGTGGTCGTACCCACGAACTACGTCAGCTCTGATTCCTCTCTCTCGTCCGATTGAGGATACGTAGGCACAAGACAGCGATTGTCTTGGCGAGCAACTTTCCCCCACAGTTCCCGTCCGAACTACGTTGACTCTGACTTTCCCATTGCACTAAGGGAGTACGTAGGCCTAGGACAACGATAATGTCCTATCGAGTCACTTCTTTTTCTTTTCTTCTTCGTTTCTCCGTTCTTTCCATTCTCGTTCCTTCGTCGATCCAGTAGAAGTGAAGTTCCAGATGACGACACCCTTTGATGCAGACAACAAGCGTGGATCCCATCGAGTACGATGGACGTGTTGGGTGCTAACACCTTCCCTTCGCGTAACCGACTCCCGTACCCGTTCTCTTGGTCGTGAGACCGTGCTCTTTCCCTTCCTTCAGGTTCATGCAGTGTTTCCTTTCCCTCTCTTGGGATAAATACACTTTGCTGGCGACTCTATGTTCTTTTGCGCCACTCTCGCGTTTGTACCGTTGGATGCGAATCTTTCGGGAGCGACAGCTGGCGACTCTGCTGGGGACTCTAGTTGACCTACGCTGGTCCTTCCCCTTTAGCGAGTCGATCCTAGCGCTTGTCTGTTTGTTTTTGCTGGGTGTTTCTATGGTGCTTTGCTTTGTTGTATATTACTGTATTGCTATTTGCTGTACTTTTACTTTAATGCTTTACTGTTTTTATAGCTTTTATTGCATTGCATTTCATTACTGTCATACTGGATATTGTTGTGCTGTTCTGCTGCTGGATTTTCTGTTTGCAGGGTGGGTTGGATTCATGAGAGAAAAGCCCAATACCAAGGCTTGAGCATACACCTATGATTAGCGTGGAAAGTAGTGTGACTTGTTTGGCATTTGGCCAGACGAAGTATACATGAAAACTCCATATCCAGACGAGGTTTTCTTGATAATATTCTATCCTGTCCATTTGGGGCAGATAATGGAATATGATCTGGAAAACTGTCGACTCTGGCGACCATTCCCGAGGACTCAGTTGCGGCACTCCTCCCGAGATGTGACAGTGGCAGCCCACTTTCTGTGGCAAACCCATTGCATATTCTCGATCCGAGGACCCAATGCTGGGAACTTGCTATAGGATTTCCCTTTTGTAGTGAATCAGCGGACGACCTCTTTGATTGGCGATAGCATTGTATCCTTCGGGCTGAATGTGCTATTGCTTCTCAAACCTCTGAAGCTGAGGATCTTTTGTTTTGGAGAATCGGTTGAGGCCTCCTCTTTTGATGATGATGCCAAACCAGAAATGGTGAACGTATCATCATTTCTAGACCTGAGAGCCCGGGATACCGAACATCCTAGTACCCACATGTGAGAGGGGAGGGGTGTTTGCAGGTTCGCAGGTAACCGAGACCTTCAACCTACCTGGTTTCTGGGTTTCTCACCAGTGCACCATTATTATCCTGGCATTCTGGCAGTTTGATTGGGCTGTTATTCTGGATTTTTGGGTTTCTGGTATTCTGGGTCTTATTCAGTCAACAGAACAGCAGCAGTTTGAGCATTTTGGATACCTTGATCCCATGCTTGCATTTTGCATCATCTTTTTGCATTCTAACATGTTTGTTCATTTGTAGGGTTGCATCCTAACTTTGATTCCGGTTGTCTGAAGACTGTCCATGATGAGTATTAGCGCTGAAAAAAGAAAGAACATCATCCCGTACAAGTTCCCGGAGCTTCATCTAGACGCTGTTCACAAGATCTCGGCTATGGCAAAACCTAAGGCATTGGCAGAGTTCAGAGGAGAATATGGGAGGATTCTGAGTTTCGCCCGGAATGTTACCAATTATGAGTTCAGGGCCCTGCACACTCTGGCACAGTTCTACGACCCTCAACTCCGGTGTTTTCTATTTGCTGATTATCTTTTGGCTCCAACGTTGGAAGAATTTGCTCTTATTTTGGATGTTTCGGTCAAAGAGGGAGCTCCCTTCTATCCTTCTAAGGAGTTTCCTGATTTGGAAAGGGTTGCTGCTACTTTACGTTTGGATCAGTCACTGTTGAAGAAAAATATTGCTAGTAAAGGGGGTTATCAAGGTTTTCACACGAAGTTTTTGATCGAACAGGCTACTTGTGCTAAGGCTAAGTGTTGGTCAGTGTTCAATGCAATTCTGGCTATGTGTGTTTATGGAACGACGTTATTCCCTAATGTGAAAGATTTTGTAGATGCACATGCTGTCCGAATATTCACCACGAAGAATCCGGTACCTACCTTGCTTGGGGATCTGTATTATTCGATGCACTATAAGAATGAGAAAAGGAGAGGCGGACCTCTTTATTGTTGTGCTTCAATTTTCTATAAGTGGTTTGCTGATCGTCTTCCCAAATCTGGGGCATTCGAAGACACTAAAGGAACTTTAGATTGGGCAAAGAGGTTAATGGGGTTAAGGGCCGACAACTTAGTTTGGATCAATCATGATTTGTTGGGCCGAGAGATCCTGGTTAGTTGTGGAGGTTACCCAAACGTACCTTTAATAGGAAGGAAGGGGGGAATTAACTACAACCCCATTCTTGCTATTAGGCAATTTGGGTATGCTTTAAAGGAGCCGCCAAAAGGCCAAGATGTGCAAGAGTCTCTATTTTTGGGTGAGGAAGCCAATCTGGAGGTGTTGAAAGAAGCTGCAAACGCTTGGAGAGATCGCCATAAGAAAGGAAAGACTTCTTTTGGAAAGTGTAACAACAAAGCTTTTCGTGCGTATGAAGACTGGGTTCAGAGCAGAGTAGAAAGTGTGCATTTGCCATTCTGCAGGGAACCTCCTTCTTACCCTTTACTGATTGAACCCCCAACCATGATTGAGATGGAGAAGTACAATCAATTATGGGCTGAAAAGGAGAAGATTCGAGAGGAGAACCGTGAGTTGCAAAAGGAAATCTACCAGTTGAAACATGAGCGAGGTGAGGCTGTTCATATCGCCGAGCTGAAGACAGAACGTCTTGCTGAGAAAGAAAAGGAGCTGGTTGAAGAGATAGCAGCTAGGAAAAGGGTAGGACAAGCTCTAAAAGGCGTTTGCAAGACTCTCAAATCCAAGAAGGATGACTTAGCCAAGGCTTGGGCGAAGATTCGCAGGTTCAATGCTTACCGAGATACTGCAATCACGACCAACAAGCAGAAAGAAGATAAGCATTTGGAGCAGATTGAGAGTCTGAAGGTGAAGCTCAGGAAGAAGGACGAGGAGATCTTGTCAGGGACGTTCCGAAGACACGCAGTTGAGGAACGGCTCAAAGAAGCCATAGCAACCATGGAAGAGCTGAAAATACAAGCAGGAGTGAAAAGGTCTAAGTGGGAGTGCTCTAGCTCGGGCAGTGGCCCTCATACGGTGCAAGACCCTTGAAGGGAACTTTACTCAGTAGTTTGTATTTTGTTCTTTCTTTGTATTTTGGGTCACCACCAAAATTGTTGGCTGGGACCTCTGCTTATTTTGTTTCAGGCTATTTTTGGTACCTTGGGTTGTAATTTCTGACAGTGATTCACTCTGATTTATATGAGCAGCAGTTTCATCCTATTTCACCTTTAAACTGGAATCAAGGGGTGGATCACCCTGCAAATATACAAACATGTTTGCATTTGCATTTGCATAATCATAATCATTTTTGCATTGCAGGTTATCTTGGTTTCTCTGGTTTTCTTATGCTCTCTCTTTCTCTCAGTCAGGATTGATCAACCAACTCATCGTTATTCTACTCGGCTCAATCAAAACAGAGTGATGGACAAAGTTCAGGCAGATATGGCCGCTATGCAAGCTCGCATCGACCAGTTCATGGAAATGATGCAGGGTGTGGTGCAAAGTCAGAACGAGTTTAGAACTCTGGTTCAGCCGTTAGTGGCGCAGGTCGACGAAAATGGTATCCTACACGGTGGTCTTATTAACCGTAGTATCCCTCCGGGCGGAGTTGGTGCTGGTGGACAGGGCAGAATCCCTACAGTGGTTGGAGAGGGAAGTACTGTTCGGGCTATCCATGGCCATCATTTTGATGATCAACAGGACGATGTGTTCTCGGTCAGGAGTTTAGATGCTGCCCTTCCTGTAGTCAGTGATGAAAGAATCCGTTTAATCGAAGCTTAATTGAAAGGAGTGGTGAAACAGGATGATTTGGGGATTGATTTGGACGACCTAGGGTTGGTCCCTGATGTTGTTATTCCACACAAGATTCAGATTCCTACGCTAGAAAAGTACAATGGCTCTACCTGCCCAAGGACTCATGTGAAGGCCTATACCCGGAAGATGGCTGCTCACGCTAAGGATGAAAAGTTAATGATGCACTTCTTCCAAGACAGCCTGTCTGGCGCGTCTTTGGAATGGTACATGGGGCTAGAAAGCAGAGATATTCGTACCTGGAGAGAGCTAGCTGCAGCTTTCATCAAGCATTATCAGTACAACACAGACATGGCTCCCAACAGAACTCAGCTGTTGAGCATGTCCCAGAAGAATGATGAGAGTTTCAAAGAATACGCGCAAAGGTGGCGTGAATTGGCAGCTAGGGTGCAGCCACCAATGCTAGAGAAAGAGATGCTAGATATGTTCATGGACACACTGCCTAAGCACTACTATGAGAAGCTTTTGCCTTGTTCTCTAGGCAAGTTTGCAGATGTGATTGCTATTGGGCAGAAGATAGAGGTCGGAATTAAGGCTGGGAAGGTTTCTAGCGGTGATGGATCGTCTTTCGGACAGGGAAAAAAGCCGTTTGATAATTATAAGAAGAAAGGAGAGACCAACGTTGTATCATCCCACAGGGGAAAAGGGAAATAGCGCCAGTTTAACAATCAACAGGTAGCATCAGTAACCATTCCAGCAACGTTACCACCGCCACAGCAGCAAAGGGGTAATGCTAATCAGAATAGGTAGCAGGGTCAGTATCAGAACAGACAGAGGAATGCAGAGAGGCATTTTGATCAACCCCCAATGTCATATGCACAGTTGTTGCAACATTTACTACAGTTGCGTCTAGTTGAGCTTCGTACCCTGGCTCCACCAACAGGGGAACTCCCACGAGGCTACGATGCTAACGCACACTGTGATTTTCATTCTGGTGCTCCTGGGCACACGGTGGAGAAGTGCAGGGCGTTTCAGCACAAGGTGCAGGACCTTGTGGACTCTAAAGCCATCAATTTCTCGAATGACGGACCCAATGTTATTCAAAACCCGATGCCTAATCACAATGGGCCAAGGGTGAATGCTATAATTGAGGACTGTGAAACTTTGAATTTGATCGTGGATGTGGAGGAACTAAGGACTCCATTGGTGGTGGTTAAGAACAGGTTATTGAAAGGTGATGTATATCCGGGCTGTGGTGAGAACTGCTCAGATTGTTTGATGAAGGCTAATGGTTGTGATTCGTTGAAGAGGGGTATTCAGAATCTGATTGATGAGGGCTGTTTACAGTTTGACAGAGGTAATCAGCTAGAGGAGGTTGTTAGTGAGAAGGTTGCCACTATCACTATCCCGTTCAAAACAATTACTATTTCTGGTCCAGCAAGGCCACCTCCAGTCATTATCACGGGGGCTGGACCCATTCCGTACGAGAGTTCTAAGGCTATTCCGTGGAATTATGGTGCAGAGGTGTTTGTCAATGGGCAAAAGCAAGAGCTAATGAACACTTCACCAGTGGGTTCTAGTTCAGGGGTTAAAGTTGAGACTGATGCCATAACCAGAAGTGGTAGAGTGCTCCCTCTGGTTAACGATCAACCCAGTACCTCTAGGCAGGATAGAGGAAAACAGGCGATGGATGGTTCCGTTCAGACCCCAGTGATTGTGGAATCTACAGTGAAGCCGGTTGATGATGCTTTTTCAGAAAATGTAGAGGAATTTATGAGGCTCATCCGAAAAAGTGATTATAAGATCGTGGACCAATTACATCAGACCCCGTCCAAGATCTCTATTCTGTCTCTGCTCTTGTGTTCTGAGGCTCACAGGAATGCTCTTTTGAAGGTTTTGAATGCAGCATACGTTCCTCAAGAGATTTCTGTTAATCAGCTGGAAGGGGTTGTAGCGCACGTGAATGCGGGTAACGGCCTGGGTTTTACAGATCTCGACTTGACTTCTGCTGGCAGGAATCATAACAATGCCCTGCATATTTCGATCGAATGCCGTGGCTCGCTGATGTCACATGTCTTGGTTGACACTGGTTCATCATTGAATGTATTACCCAAGAAAGCGTTAATGAAGTTGGATACTCGAGGACTTATTTGTACACCAAGCGACTTGGTGGTGCGAGCTTTTGATGGCTCGAAGAGATCCGTTTTTGGCGAGATTGTGCTTCCAATCAAGGTTGGACCGGAAATCTTTAATGCAACATTTTACATTATGGATATTCAGCCAGCGTACATCTGTTTATTGGGTCGTCCTTGGATCCATGGGGCAGGTGCTGTAACTTCCACTTTACATCAAAAGCTGAAGTATATGGTTGATGGTCACGTAGTGACAGTATGCGGAGAAGAAGACATAATGATCAGTCAGCTGTCAACCTTCAAATACGTGGAAGTGGATGGGGAAATCCACGAGACGTTGTGCCAGGGATTTGAGAAGGTGAAAGTTTCTGAAGAAGTTGTTCAGTCTGAAGCTGTAGTGCAGCCCGTAGTGGCAAATCAACCTGAGGGTTCCATGTCTTCGTTAAAAGACGCCAAAGCTGTGGTTGAAGCGGGTAGCTCACAGAGGTGGGGCCAGGTGGTTGAAGTCCAGAAAAAGAAGGATACTTATGGATTGGGATATAAGCCATCCGGAAGAGATGAGGATCCCCCAAGATTCTATGGCCCTGTCCGGTTCACTAGCGCTGGAGTTTTCTTCGACAGAGTTAATGCTATTGATGAAGAAGGAGACAGTGATTGCGACATGGATAGCTGGATCCGTCCTTGTGTCCCCGGGGAAAGTCTGCACAACTGGTCTTCCGAGAAAGTCATTCAAGTGACAGGCTTCGAGTAATTGCTTTGTTTTCCTATTTTGTTAATCCTACGTTCTGCCCAAGACGTAGTGATTCTGTTTGTAGGGCTTTTAACTGTCGCATGTTTTGCTTTATCATCAATAAAGGACTTTTCACACTCAAATATTTTGATCTCTGTCTTTCTGTTTTTATTTTTATGCATTTAAAAACCCACATCAACATGGCAATGTGTTTATTTTGTTGCATCATAATAAAACATACCTCATCAATCATTGCAGGTCCTTTTGTTCAGATGACACCGATCATGACTCAGCTATAGCTCGGTATGACTTTGACAATCCAATTTATCAGGCTGAAGAAGAGGCTGACGAAGAGTGTGAACTGTCCGAAAAGTTGGCCAGATTGTTGAAGCAAGAGGAGAGAGTCATCCAACCTCATTAGGAAGAAATTGAGATTGTGAATCTGGGAATCGAGGACGCTAGAAAGGAAGTAAGAGTAGGGGCTGCGTTGGAGGACAGTGTCAAGGGAAGATTGATTGAAATGCTCCGTGAGTATGTGGACATCTTCGCCTGGTCTTACCAAGACATGCCTGGGCTGGATACTGATATTGTTGTACACCGGCTACCACTCAAAGAAGGTTGTGCTCCGGTCAAGCAAAAGTTGAGAAGAACTAAACCGGAGATGTCTGTCAAAATCAAGGAAGAGGTTCAGAAACAGCTAGACGCCGGATTTCTTGCCGTAACAAATTATCCTCCATGGGTTGCTAACATCGTGCCCGTACCTAAGAAGGATGGGAAGGTCAGGATGTGTGTTGATTACAGGGATTTGAATAGAGCCAGCCCAAAGGATGATTTCCCGCTCCCTCACATTGACGTGTTAGTTGACAATACTGCTCAGTATTCTGTGTTTTCCTTCATGGATGGCTTCTCTGGGTATAACCAAATCAAGATGGCCCCAGAGGACATGGAGAAAACAACATTCATAACACCGTGGGGAACTTTCTGCTACAAAGTGATGCCCTTTGGATTGAAAAATGCAGGGGCAACTTACCAGCGGGCGATGGTGACTCTCTTTCATGATATGATTCACAAAGAGATTGAAGTCTATGTTGATGACATGATTGCGAAGTCACAGACGGAAGAAGAACATCTGGTGAATCTTCAGAAGTTATTTGAAAGGTTAAGGAAATTCAGACTGAGGTTGAATCCAAACAAATGCACCTTCGGGGTGAGATCAGGAAAATTGCTGGGGTTTATTGTTAGTGAAAAAGGTATTGAGGTTGATCCTGCAAAGGTAAAAGCCATACAAGAAATGCCTGTGCCGAAAACAGAAAAAGAGGTTCGTGGTTTCTTGGGGAGATTGAATTACATTGCTAGGTTCATCTCGCATCTCACAGCCACGTGTGAACCAATCTTCAAGCTGCTTAGAAAAGATCAAGCGGTCAGGTGGAATGAAAATTGTCAAAAGGCATTTGAAAAGATTAAAGAATACTTGCAGGAACCTCCGGTCCTTATGCCGCCAGTACCAGGAAGGCCCTTGATTATGTATCTCACGGTTCTTGAGAATTCAATGGGTTGTGTGCTCGGTCAACAAGACGAGTCAGGTAAAAAAGAGCACGCCATCTATTACCTGAGTAAGAAGTTTACTGATTGCGAGTCAAGATACTCGATGCTGGAGAAAACATGTTGTGCACTCGCTTGGGCCGCTAAGCGTTTGAGGCAGTATATGTTAAACCATACAACCCTTTTGATTTCGAAGATGGATCCAATCAAGTATGTGTTTGAGAAGCAAGCACTTTCTGGTAGAATAGCCCGTTGGCAAATGGTTCTGACAGAATATGATATTCAGTATGTTTCCCAAAAGGCCATTAAGGGAAGTGTGTTGTCAGAGTATCTTGCCGAACAGCCAATTATGGATTATCAACCAATGAAGTTTGAGTTTCCGGATGAGCACATCATGTATCTGAAGATGAAGGATTGCGAAGAGCCTTTGCCTGATGAAGGACCTGAGATTGGATCTCAATGGAAGATGGTTTTTGATGGGGCTGTTAATTCATATGGCAACGGAATCGGGGCAATCATTACGACTCCACAGGGTTCTCATATACCCTTTACTGCCCGATTAGCGTTCATATGCACCAACAATGAGGCGGAGTATGAAGCATGCATCATGGGGTTAGAAGAAGCAATTGATTTGAGAATCAAGAACCTCGATGTTTATGGTGATTCTACGTTGGTGGTGAATCAGATTGCAGGAGAATGGGAGACTCGTCAAGTAAATCTCGTTCCATATAACAATTATGCCAGAAGATTGTTACCTTTCTTTGACAGAGTAGACTTCCATCACATTCCCCGGATAGAGAATCAGATGGCTGATGCGTTGGCAACATTGTCATCAATGTATAAAGTGAATCTTTGGAATGAAGCTCCCTCAATCAGAATCATGCGCTTGGATAGACCTGCTTTTGTATTTGCAGTTGAAGGGGTATCAGATGGCCAGCCTTGGTATCATGACATTAAAGTCTTCTTGAAGAGTCAGGAATACCCAGCTGGGGCATCTTCCAAAGATAAAAAGACATTGAGGAGGTTATCAGGAAACTTCTTTTTGAACAAGGATGATGTGTTGTACAAGAGAAACTTTGACATGGTCTTGCTACGTTGTGTTGATGAACACGAGGCAGGCTTGTTAATGGAAGAGGTTCACGAGGGTTCCTTCGGTACTCATGCTAATGGGCATGCTATGGCCAGAAAATTGTTGAGAGCGGGGTATTATTGGATGACTATGGAGTCTGACTGTTTTAAATACGCCCGGAAATGTCATAAATGCCAGATTTATGCTGACAAGGTGCACGTACCGCCTACTCCTCTAAATGTTTTGTCGTCACCTTGGCCTTTTGCTATGTGGGGCATTGACATGATTGGGAAGATCGAGCCGACTGCTTCGAATGGACACCGTTTTATCCTGGTGGCTATTGATTATTTCACGAAGTGGGTGGAAGCAGCATCGTATGCCAACGTCACCAAACAAGTGGTAGCCCGGTTTATTAAGAAGGACATTATCTGCCGGTATGGAGTCCCGGAGAGAATCATTACTGATAATGGTTCAAATCTGAATAACAAGATGATGAAGGAGCTATGCCAAAGCATTAAAATCGAACATCACAATTCTTCTCCCTATCGTCCGAAGATGAATGGGGCTGTTGAAGCGGCTAATAAGAACATAAAGAAGATTGTGCAGAAGATGGTAGTGACATACAAAGACTGGCATGAGATGTTGCCTTACGCTTTGCATGGGTATCGTACTTCGGTACGCACCTCGACTGGGGCAACTCCTTTCTCACTGGTGTATGGCATGGAAGCAGTCCTGCCATTAGAAGTTGAGATTCCTTCTTTGAGAATTCTGACAGATGTGAAGCTGGATGAAGCTGAATGGGTGCGTTCCCGGCTGAATGAATTGAACCTCGTTGAAGAGAAGAGATTGAAAGCCATTGCGCATGGCCGGTTGTATCAGAGCAGGATGAAGAAAGCCTTTGATCAGAAGGTGCGTCCTCGGTGTTTTCAAGCTGGTGAATTAGTTCTGAAAAGGATCACTCCTCCCCAAACAGATCACAGGGGCAAGTGGACTCCGAATTACGAAGGGCCATATGTAGTAAGACAGGTTTTCTCTGGTGGAGCCTAATTACTCTCAACTATGGATGGCGAAGATTTTACGTCCCCTGTGAACGCGGATGTAGTCAAAAAATACTTTGCATAAAAGAGACCCGCTGAGCATAAAAAGAAGGTTCAGGCAAAAATGGGGCATCCTGGCGAACCATAAAAAGAAAAGGTTCGGGCAAAAATTAGGGATAAAAAGAAAAAGAATAAACCCGCAAGGTCGAAAACCTGAAAAGGCAACCTTGGCAAAAATGGGTATCCCGGTGGATTGAAAACCCGAAAAGGGCGATCCAGGCAAAAGTTAGGGATTTTAGAGCAAAGACTACGATCCGCTTCCGATCTGTGATCACCGTTCACACTTGGAAAATTCTGAGGAAAGGAATCAGTCCAGTTAGTCGTCTTCGAAGGCCAAAGTATATGCGGATGAACAAGTCATATGGGTTATAGCTGAGTCGAGTCATGGTGGATGTCTGTTCCCCACATTGCCGACATTTGTATTTTCTTTTGCTTTTTGCGCAATTACCTCTTTCCAGGAATTGCTTCCAGATGTAAATGCTTATTTACAGGCCAATTCATTCAATAAAGTTTGCATTTCAGTTAAAGAGCTTTTGTTTTCTGTTTTACCTGTTTTGTTTGTGAAAATGTCCGATATTTTTGATAAAAACATTACATGCTAAAACGTTGAGCTTTATGACACAAGTTGGAAAACAGTGGCAATTGCTTAGGCGACAGTCACCATGTGGATAATCAATGTATTCATTCTTGCACGTAGACTTTTGTTGGTTTTGCAGGATGACAGGTGTACTTTCCCCAGTAGAGTAGAGCTCTCCTCAACTTTGAAGTCTGATCGTCCTCAGCAGATTATTACTCTTCCCCACCAGAGTATAAAGGAGTAATTCCCTAAGCGGGATCGTTAAGGATTGTTTTCCTTAGCAGGATATAAGAGGTTTTCTCCCAGGCCAGAGTTGTGACTTGGCACATCTTTCTTCAGCAAGTGAAGTATCCCCACGGAGCATGGGGCATTTATTTGTCCCCCAGCTAGTCAGGAAGCATGTGTTATCCCCTAGCAGATGAATGTTGATAATTACTTTCTCTCCCAAGCGGAGTCGTTGAGGATCGTCTTCCTCAGCAAAGTACAGAGGATTATATACCCAGCCGAAGTTGTGTTTGGATTATTATTCCCTAGCAAGTACTCAGAAGTTGATTGCTTTGAGGTGAGTGTTGCCGTGCCTCCGGCAGGAAGTTTGTGGATGAAGATGTTATTATCCCCACAGGGTCCTGGTGTCTACTTTCCTCGGTTGGTCAGAAAGTATAGTCTCGACGACAATGGTTTGATCTAGTACCCAGCAGGGTGAGGGTAAAGTTACTTCCCTAGCAGCAGATTAAGCTCATTTCCCCAATCAGAGTCTGGTGGTGAGTGGTATCCCCAGCAGGTCTTAAGGCCAATCATTTTTGGCAGGCGCCGAAGCCAAGTTCTGAAATAGTAGGTCGTCCCCAGCGGTGGAATTTCCATCTTCAGTATTCATCTCCCTCCCCAGCTGAGTGGGTATCCTCTCGGAGCTTCGTCCATCTCCAGCAGAGTTGTTGATCTTGATATTCCTCAACAGAGCAGGTATTCTCTCGGAGATTCGTCCATCTCCGGCAGAATGGGTGATTATGATCTTCCCTGGCAGGGAGAAGTTTTTCTCAACAGGATTTCTTTGGTTTGGTGGCAATTTAGTTTGCCATATCCAGCGGAGTTGCTTCTGGTCTTCAGCATTTATTTTGCTGAGACTTTTCTCTTGCATTGCATAAGCATTTGTTTTGCATGGCATCCTCCCAAATGCGTAGCATTCCCACTTCATGTGGAGCATTACGGCAAAATTCAAACATATGCATCCGAAGCGTAAGCCAGGTTTGAGTTTTCCTTCGTCAGGAAAGCCGAATTTCAGGAAGATATCTTTACTCCACAGGTGTTGGGTTAGGCAATATTTGACAGTTCCCCGACAGAGTGTATTGCCAGGATTGTTTATCCTTAATCTTATTTGTACCCCTTCGTCCAGGTGGTCCTTCGGTTTTTCCCCCCTCGAAGTTTTTAATGACAGACACTCGTCCGTGTTTCTTTCAGCACCCGTCCGTGTTTGAACATTTGATTTCAATACCCGTCCGTATTGAAACCTTTTACACCCGTCCGTGTACCCTTTTCAATACCCGTCCGTATTGAAACCTTTTACACCCGTCCGTGTATCCTTTTCAATACCCGTCCGTATTGAAACTTTTTACACCCGTCCGTGTACCCTTTTCAATACCTGTCCGTATTGAAACCTTTTACACCCGTCCGTGTATCCTTTTCAATACCCGTCCGTATTGAAACCTTTTTACACCCGTCCGTGTATCCTTTTCGATACCCGTCCGTATTGGATCCTTTTACGCCCGTCCGTGTACCTTTTTCAATCCCCAGAGAGGTCATCTTGAACCTTCTTCACACCCGTCCGTGTACCCTTTTTCAATACCCGTCCGTATTGAAATCTTTTACACCCGTCCGTGTATCTTTTTCAATACCCGTCCGTATTGAAACCTTTTACACCCGTCCGTGTATCTTTTTCAATACCCATCCTTATTGAAATCTTTTATACCCGTCTGTGTACCTCTTTCAATACTCGTCTGTATTGAATCCCTTTGGCACCCGTACGTGTTCTTTCGGCGCCCGTCCGTGTTTGAACTTTTGTTTCAATGCCCGTTCGCATTGACATTTGACACCCGTCCATGTTCATCCCCAGCATAGCTAACACTCGTTTGTGTTTATTTCAGGACTTTTCAATACAGTTTTGGTTTCCAACACTCGTACGTGTCGTGACAGTGCAACTTTTTTTTTTTTTTTTTTTTTTTTTTTTTTTGTTTGTTCCCCGGTGGAGTCGTCCCTCCCTTGAGGATTGCAAATTTTAGGTTTCTTTTTGGTATTCAATCTCCGTGAACCCTTGGAACGCATGATAGCCGTCACTATCATACCTTCAGGATCAAGTTGATTGAATAGGGGCAGCTGTAACACCTCAAAATTTGCCTTGTTGTTTTTAGATAACTGGCTTAGGTTTCTTTTCATTTCTTGCATTTGCATTGTGCATAGCATTTGGTTCTTAGCATGGGATCAAGGTATTTGGTTCAACTCAAGGGCAAAAGCTTCTTATGAGCTCCATAAGCTCCTCACATCCTTATATGGTGGCCCAAGGGTATTTCAATGAGGGATTCTCCAAGTGGTTATATCAAGGGTTTGTGTCCTTACACTGATGACCAAAACTAGGGTTTCATGGTTAAGGGTCCTAAGCTCAAGGAGTTGATTCAAACCTTTCACCTAGGTTCTCCATATGTCAAAACAAGTCTAAGGTTGGATTTTGAGCCAAAAATTCACCATGGAAGACCTCAGATGATTCAGTAGCTTACAGATGAAGTAATCAGTCAAACTGGTCAACTGAAAAGTCAAACTAAGGTTTTGAGAGGTCCCCATCATGGTAATCAAGTCAAGAGACCTTTATTTGGTCTATGGAAGGCTTTCATGATCACAATTTGCAAGAATCAAGCTTTGGTAAAAAGTTGCTAAATTGGGAAAGTGACTTGTAATTTCAAGTTACTATTTTTGGCATATTTTCAACCAACTTTAACCAAACTTTTCATGATCAAAAATGCTTCAAACGAATTTTTGCCCAACACCAAAGTTGTAGATCTCTTTCTCCTCTTTCCAAAGAGTGGTGGATCATGATCATATCATTTTTGGATCAAGAGTTATGGGCATTTGAAGTTAGAGGGCATTTAGTGTTCTACCATGCATACCATTTTGACATAACTTGCAAGTTGCATTTTAACTCACCAATATGGCTTCTAATTGTTCAGTTCACCTCACCACACTCCAATGTACCTCATTTAGCATCATTTTGAGCCAAGAATTGAGTGAACCCGTGGGTTACATGTCCATAATTCATCATTATGCAATTTTGCAAGTTCATTTGGAAATCACAATTCAGTTACTTTCCAACCCCAAGATCAATCCAAAGGTTCTCATGGCATCAAAAGGAAAGCAGTCATGCACTTTTCATGAAGAATGCACGAGTAGAATACCTCATGTGCACAAACTTGCAAATTTGCAAAACAGCCCAAAACTCATTGCTCTCAAGTCCTTGAAGATTAAAACCCTAAACAGTAGCATTGGCACACTATATAAGCTAACTCACACGAATTTCTCAGGGGCTACCATTCATTTTCACCACTTTTCAAAGTTTTGCTCTCAAGTTTCTCTCCTTCGATTCTCCCAATTCTTCAAGTGTCTTCCATTTTTTTTTGGTTGGTTTGTGATCAGTGGAGCATAAGGAAGAGAAATCCACCATTATTTTGAAGTTTAAGCAAAGAATTTATCAGTTGAGTTCAGATTTTCAACTCTCGGATTCAAGGATTCAGGCCAATTTGAAGGTCTAAGTGCATTTATTTTGCAATTAGATGGTTTAAGGAGTTGATCTGCAACTTATCTTGGAGTTTCTTGACGATTTTCCAGTTCTGCAAATCTCAGGTGAACTTGAAATTCATAGATCTAGAATTGATTTTTGTTGTGTGTTTAATGTTCATCTTGATGTGTTGAGTTCATATATGTGTTTGGAATTGATTTTCAACGTGAATCATGGCTGGAATTTAGATCTGAAATTTTCAGA
The DNA here is from genome assembly GCA_022829125.1 of Lathyrus tuberosus. Lineage (NCBI taxonomy): Eukaryota > Viridiplantae > Streptophyta > Magnoliopsida > Fabales > Fabaceae > Lathyrus > Lathyrus tuberosus. The sequence goes on from JALAZF010000406.1 coordinate 4,781,364, forward strand.
TCCAAACTTGTTTCGTTCGATTCTTGAAATATATGCATGATAAATGATTTTGAGTGGCATATTTATGATCTACGTGAGTTGCTGAGCATTTTGATGTATGATTTGTTGTTTTTGGTTATGGTTTGAAGTTTGGTGACCGGAGAGTGGCCGGAGAAGATGACCGGCGCTTCTCCGGCCGGTGAGGGTTTAATTAGGGTTTGTGGTTTTCCAGTTTGAATCTCATGCGTTGGATCGTGATTAATTTTCCAGTTTAATTCACGTGCGTTGGATCTTGGTTATGTGTTGTTAATTAAGTTAATTAGGGTTTAGTGGATCTGGTTAATTCATGACTGTTGGATCTCATTTAATTAGCAAGTTTGAATATGGACCATCAGATAGTTGACTTTGCTTCGTTTGACTTTGAATGAGAGCCTGTGGATCTGGATACTTTCCTTTGTTTGACTTAATCTCAGCCGTTCGTTGTTTCTGAAGGCTTGAGAGCGCTTGGGCTTTTTTTTGCTCTTTGCACCCCCCGTTTCTGAGCCCATGATTATTTGCACGCATTTGGATTCATTAATACACCCCTGGCTTCATTTCATTTCCTTTTTATTTTCTATTTTCATACCATTTCATAATTAATTGTTAAAAATACTTGCATGTGCTAAAAAATTCCAAAAAAATTCATCATTCCTCCTCATTATTAAAACTAATTTTTCACATTTTATTTTGTTATTTTTGCATTAAAATTGCATTAAATATTAATTTTCCAAAGTATTTTTTCTCATTTGCACTTCATATTGCATACTTCATGTTGCATTTTTTATTTCTCTCATTTGGAAAGTGATTTGATCCTGATTCTTTTTGGGTTGTGTTCATAACATGTTGAAGTATGTTTGAGATTTTTGGTATGATTTTTAGGTCCTTTTTGGATGACTTTTGATGTGTTGCTTTGAACATGAATGTATGAAATCCTATTGATGCTTTGACCTAATTGTTGATTGACTTTGGTTCTGATTCATTGCTTGTGGATTTGATATGTCAATTATACATGTTTGAGATGCTTGAATACTGAATGACATAATTTTTGAGGCATGTTTGTTATTTCTTTGAAGCATGAGCTTTAACTTGTCCAATTTGTGAGTATATGCTTCATGTTTGGTTTGCTTGGTCATGAAGGCACTTGTGCCACAATTTTAGGTCTTGTTGAGGGATTGATAGCATGTTAATTGACTTCTGGTTGTGATATTTGAATCTCATCTTTGCATGTTTGATGTTTGCCTTTCACTTTAAGTCATTTGTTTCACAAGTATGAATCATGTTTCACTTCACTTCACTTCACTTCTTCTTTGCTTCCTAATTGATTGTGAAAGTGTTTGTGTGACTTGAATGTTGTTTGAAGATCATGTTTAGGCACATATCTAGGATTGTGTCACTTCTGGACTTGGTTTACTTTGTGAAATTTTGACTTGGTTGCTTTACATGATCACTTCTTTTCATCTCACTCCTTCTTTAATGACTTGAATGGTACTTGAGTGACTTCTCCCTTTTCTTTTTGACTAATTGTGCATGGTTAATAGTAGAGGTCAGTAGGACCATTAGGTTCTGAACTTGATGTTTGATTTACTTTAGAACTTGTTTCTTTATGGCCTTATGCTTGTTTGAGTTTCATTTTGTCATATGTGAATACTTCTAACATTTTCAGGAGCAAATGGTAAGTTGTTTGAATGTGGATATGCTTCCACATTTTACTTTCTTCCTTTACCTTTTAACTTTCATACTTGTGTTTGAAGTGAGCTTAGGCCACTTGTGTTTCACTTCTCTTTCTCCTCCTTCTCTTCCACTTTTTTCATCCCTCGAGTCACAAGACTTGTTTAAGTCTTGGATTCTCTCCCTTTAGAGCTACCTAGTCCAACTTAATTTTTGATTAAGCTTGGAGTAGGATTAGCATTAGGTTAGGCAGTCGTCTCTCCTAAACCTCACTAACCATAGGACATCCATGCATGATAACATTAGGACTCTTAGTTTCCCTGTAGAGTTTCCTTTTGTGTCGCTTCTCTTCTCATCTCAAACTTCTTGAACACACTTAATAAAATATAACGTATATTGCGCTCGAGCCTTAAGTGTAGGAAGTGAAGAACGAGGGGTCTCCTCTCCTCTTCTAGGGTGTTTAGCATACGTCTCATTCGGGGGCGATCATGCGACTCACTCGTTCCCGCATGGTAGACTTTGGTGCAATGTAAGTTACGAACTAACTCAAAACACTTCTGTCTAAAAAACACCAAACCAATTCAAATCTTTTTATCCTCCGGGATTGTTGGGTTTCAAACTTCTTTTTTTTTCGTGAAAGAGCTCGTCGCTCACGTAAAAAACACTTACCTACCCGTGGTCGTACCCACGAACTACGTCAGCTCTGATTCCTCTCTCTCGTCCGATTGAGGATACGTAGGCACAAGACAGCGATTGTCTTGGCGAGCAACTTTCCCCCACAGTTCCCGTCCGAACTACGTTGACTCTGACTTTCCCATTGCACTAAGGGAGTACGTAGGCCTAGGACAACGATAATGTCCTATCGAGTCACTTCTTTTTCTTTTCTTCTTCGTTTCTCCGTTCTTTCCATTCTCGTTCCTTCGTCGATCCAGTAGCAGTGAAGTTCCAAATGACGACACCCTTTGATGCAGACAACAAGCGTGGATCCCATCGAGTACGATGGACGTGTTGGGTGCTAACACCTTCCCTTCGCGTAACCGACTCCCGTACCCGTTCTCTTGGTCGTGAGACCGTGCTCTTTCCCTTCCTTCAGGTTCATTCAGTGTTTCCTTTCCCTCTCTTGGGATAAATACACTTTGCTGGCGACTCTGTGTTCTTTTGCGCCACTCTCGCGTTTGTACCGTTGGATGCGAATCTTTCGGGAGCGACACTGTCATATTGTGGATTTTTTTTTATCATTGTTACTACATAATAAGATGATGCTACCTATGATAGTGAAATTGAAATTGACACGGTCTGAATTTTGGTAGAAGTGAAATGGTGCTCGTCGATGTGATAGTATGCAAGAAGTAAGTGGGAGAGACAAACTTTATAGTAAATACATCAATTTTGTTAACTAAAATTTCTCTTATGTTTAGAACCTTAGGAAGTAATAAGAAGCATGCTTTACTTTTTGTTGTCATTCATGTTTTTCCATGGTCCAATATTTTTGAGTTGGCTTATATATAATTCTGTTGAAATATACATATTGGTTATTTATCTCTTGGTGGAATGGGGTAAATCCTTAGTTGATTCTATAAATTATTCTTTAATTTTTTCTTAAGAGTACTATTAGTAACATATTCAAAATTTTAATTGCAGGCTGAGTTTTTGAAGTTTTCAAAGGACTATTGATTTACAACAGTCAAGATGGAAGTTGTGTGACTTAACCTTTTGCAGATACTGTGACAACAGATCAACTAGTTAAATCAAGTTAAAATAGATATTTTGTATGGAATTCAAAAGTATATTAACAAAATGCTTTAGAAGGAGGATTTATGTATGGGATTAGCCCCTTCCCCCTAACACACAACTCAAATCTTAGTGTTCAACACTTTTTGATATATATATATATATATATATATATATATATATATATATATATATATATATATATATATATTTTATGATGGAAAAGAATGGGTAGTAGTTATAGAAATGAACTTGACTCTAGAACCAAGAAAATAGTTCTACTATGCGAGTATGTTATATATATCATATATGTATAATATATTTAAGTCAATATTGGAAATGTATAATCTGAATGTGTAATAGCATGAGAGGAGTTGTGTAGATATTTATAAATATTTCAGGAACTCAACCCTCATATAAATCCTAATTTAAAAAGTGATATTTCAGCTGTTTTGTTAGTGATGTAACTCTTCAGATTAGCTTATGACAAAACTCTTCTTCTTGGAGTGAACTCAGATCCTACTCGGATTGATGAGGTTTATGTACATGTACTTTTTTTCATACTTCTTTGGTCCATGCATGTTATGTTTTGTTTCTTTCTACTGTTTCATGATGTACTAATGCATTATCTTCATGCAAGTGGTTAGATCGCACTGTGTTTGAGGAAATCTTGGCTCCTAAGCAAATTAACATAATGTTTAAACTAAATATATCATCTGCAACCTGATCTTATGATACTACTTTATCTAATAATAGCATTTTTATTACACAGTTATACGTACTTTTTTTTATGGGGAAACGCTTGCTGAAAGGTTTTTTTATTTGCTTTTTGTTTGTATTAATTTGTTTAGTTTATTGGAAATATTTGATTGATACATATTTGGATGTAGTAGCACACACAGTGAGCTACAATTGGCATTTAAATGTCATTATTTATTGTTATTCCAGTTAGGAAGAAAATGTGTTTTTATCTATATATAATCATTTGCATACTGTGAACTTCAACTTCATATCATTAAAATCTGCTTGAGCTAGCTAGGTTTAGGGTACTAATTCTATCTTGTAGATTAACTGATTCATTCTTACCCCCTTCTATCCTGACTTTTCATCTTGGCACTGGCTGCACTTTGACTTAAGACCGGCGGCACTCTTCAGCAACGTGAAGAGAGGCTCTTCCTTAGTTTCTGTAATTACACATGGAAATATCTTAGAATATAGAAAATGTTCTAAATACGCACTAATTATGATATGTACCTCTTAAAGGAAGCCAATCGAATTTGTACAAACATCATGGGTTGTTATGGGTTTAATTCATGCTGGTCAGGTATCTTTACTTTTTATTATAAGTAAAAACATCATGGTGTCATTCAGTCATATAACTAATGCTTATTACATAACAAATGTATCACAAAGTTAAATCTGGATTTGGCAAAAGCCAATGACAGGCCAGAATGACCCTTCATTGAGACTACTCTTAAAGCTATAGATTTTCCTAACAGTATTACTAATACTATTATGAAATATGCTATTGTTTTTACTTTCTCTATTATTATTAACAACAATCATTCTAACTTAGAGTCTGGTTACGATCTAACTCTAACATAGAGTCAACTCGATATTGTTGATGAATTGTGGTAACATTAATTGTACGCAATATGTCTATTTGTTCTTGTGAATATGTATGCCAAATTTGGAATTACTTTCTAGTGTTATTTTATGCATTTTTATTAGAATTGTTTGATATGGAAGTGCATACATAGTTCGATGCCGATAGTTTTGATTAGGGAAGTTTGTGAATTAATAGACTTAGATTACTCAATATTCAGGGTAGCTTGTTCTAGCGTCACTGCTTCAGTGGAATTTTAAGTCACGGGTGATGCTTAGGGATCTTGAGAAAGCTAAAGCACTGTTTGGTGAACAAGATGAAGAGAGATTGCAGGTATATCTTGAAAAAAAAGCTTTGTGGCTCAATTTGATGTCATTCGTTCTCAATACATTTTCTAGTTCTGTAAAGCTCTTGAATATGATAGGTATTCAAAGGAGACACAAGGAAGCATGAAGATTTGGATCCATCTATGTTTGAGGTAGGCCCTTAAAAGCACTTTACCATTGCATAATTGATGATTCACCATCTCATTCAACCAATAGAGTGTATGGTAATAATTTGTGTTTCTTCGTAGGGAGCCACTTGTAACGCCCCAGTTTTGTTAGATTTATTTAATAGAGTATATTTAATTGGTTTTGGTTTTATATTATTTTATTATTGACTTTTATTTGGCAAAATGTTATTTTTAATCATTGTTTATGTTTTATTGCGTTTTGAGAGCGTTTGCGAGATATTTGAGAGTAGGGGTATTTTGGTCATTTGGGTGGTCATTTGTTTTAAATAGAATAGAAAGATAGAAATAGAGAGAAAAGAAGAGAAAGAGAAAGAAAAGAGAAGGAAAGAAAGAAGAGGAGAGAAAGAAGGGAGAAGAAGGGAAAAGAGGAAAATCGAGAGATACTCCGTTTCAAGCGCGAATAATCGGGTAAGAGTGAGAAGTTTCAATTATATCTTGCTTGTGTATGTATATGTGCTATTTGTGGTAATTGTTTTGGTTGTTTTTACGACTTTTCGTATCGATTGAAATTAGGGACGATTTGTAGAAATCGATGTTTTCACGGATGAATTGATGAAATACATGCCTAAATGTGTTCTAACATGTATTTTTGGGTCATTGGGGGTAATACTATCATGTGGGTTGAAGATTTGGAGCATTTTCGGGTTCCAAACACGTTTTTGAGAAATTCTGGTTCGTCCAGATTCGCCAGGCGAGTTGCTGGCGAGTTCGTTTCGCCAGGCATTCGCCAGGCGAATTTGCCTGGGACAGCAAAAACAATATTTTAGTGTTTTGGCCATAACTTTTGAACCGTAAGTCCGTTTTGGTCCCCGTTCGAAGCGTTAGAAAGCTTATGAAATTTTCTTGCTTTTAAAAATGGGTTGGAGGTCAGTAGATGATTTATTTAAGTCGTGATGTTGAAAAGGCGTTGGGTTGTCGGGTTTTTATATCGTTAAATGTGTGCAATTGTTGTGTTATCGTGTTATATGCTTTTGATATGTAACGTATAGCTTGTGTGTTGTTATGTGATGTGAATACATGTAATGAGATGTTGTGATACGGTGTTGTGATGCGATGTTGTGAGAATGTTGTTATTGTGCGGTAAATACATGGTTTGATGTGAAATTCAATGTGTGTTGTGTGGTGGCATTTATGGTTTGAAATGCATTGTTTGAATTGTTTGCAATGCATGAATGTGATGATGTTGAAGCATGTGACAAGTTGTTGTAATTGTTGTGGTTGTTGATTTGTGGCCTAAGGGCAAGAATATGCAATGTGTGGTATTTGATTATTTATGCATGATTATGAATGTGTATGTGGGTGCAATGTGAATGTCATGAGTCATTGTATGCCAAACATCATAATATGCATTGTTGAAACGTCCTGAGTGGCAGTTTGATTCCAGAGGGAATCTGTTATATCATCGTGGGCCTCGAAAATATGAGGCGATGCCTGAGGACCAAAAGCGATGAATCTGCTATAACACCGTGTGCCTCGAAAATATGAGGCATTGCTTGAGGACGGAAAGCGGTGGTTATAGACGATTGTGTTCCTTTGATAGGACTTAACGAAATCCATAACGTCGTGGGCCTCGAAAATATGAGGCGTTGCATGAGGACGGAAAGCGACGGGTGAACATCGTAGGCCCGACGGGGTGTTACTTGAGATTCTCAGGAACGAGCGATGGTTCCAATAGTTCCTGAGTGAACTGATGATGAGACATGTGACATTGGAAGTCGGTACCGCATGGCATGTGCATAGAGTTGTGGTGTCGATCTATGTGCATTTGCATAAATCATGAATTAATTGTGCATGGAAATGTGATTGTGATTGATGATATGAAATATGTGCAATTGTATTGAATGGTATATGTTTGATTGATTCTTTGATTATGTGTGGGAAATTGTGAAATCATTGAATATGTGTTTAGAATTATGATTGGATTGGTAAATTGACATGCATATGTGATAAATGCATTGGTTGTGAATAATATGTTTTATGCGTAGACATATGCTATGTGATGTGTGATGTGTTTCTATATGTGATGACTTGGTATGCCTTATGTGCAATTACGTGATTATGTTGGTGTAATTGTTATATGCTATGTGGTTGGATTGTTAGAAACATGTTATACGGCTGTGGCTTGCTATATGCATTGGTATGTGATGGGTGAAGTGAGAATAACGGTGTATGTGATACTTATGTGTTTTTGCATATTATTATGCAATCTTGGTTTAGTTGTTATTTCTCACCCTTCTGCTGGAATATGCTTTTTATGGCATAGTGCAGATTGTCAGCTTTAGAGGCGTGGAGGCAAGTGGACGAGTTAGATCTTCATTTGCTTAGGTCTTGGTGTCTGCTCTGATACGTAGCACGGGAGTCGGGGAACGTTTTGTTATATGTATATTTTGTTGAATATATTTTGCATTTATATTTTGATGTTATAAAACCATTTATTTGTAAAACAAGTCAGTTATGGATCTTTCCGCTTTATTCCATAATTGACCATCCTTTTGTAAGGAAAAGTTTCCCTTTGTGTTATGTATCAAAAATGTTGAGCAGGGATTATTTTCTTTCTTTAAAATGTGGCATTCCTGTTCCTGTCGGAAAAATAAATTTTTAGTTACTCTGATATTATTTATGTATTATTTATTCGCGATGGGAATTGGGGTGTTACATTAGTGGTATCAGAGCAGGTCGGTCCGTCCGGCCAAGTTGTTGAGTCAGTTGGTGTGACAGTCGAATAATGTCGATGTTGTTTGTTCCTTAGTACGTGATATGTGTGTGAAACACTATCAGTGCTTTCTGGTTTTTCTAATCCTTTGTCTTCGGGTGTTAGAATGAGATAAGTGGGGGAGAAGCTGGAACTTCTCCAAGTTGCTTCAGGTGTGGAGCGTTGACTCAGTGTGTTATGAATTGCAAGAATTTAAGTGTGGTTGGGACAGTGTTGTTCCCAGTTTAAGAGGGGATGCGGAGGTAAGGTTTATGTCAACTAAGGATTTGTGCCTTAGGTAGTTTTGTGCGCAGGATGTAAGGAATGCTATTATAGTTGAGTAAAGATGGTTTATGCCCCATCATGATTGTCGACTGTCTATTGACAAATTGAGGAACTGATCACCCTTAATCTCTTGTTGATAGTAGACGGAAATTATGTTGGATGGAATAGACGTGTCTTTCCGGCTTTGATAGTGGGTGTAATGAATTGTTGGGAATTTGAAATGTGTTGGTTTGGAAAAGTTGGATTTGGAGGAGTGGAAACCATGGAAATGCAGCAGAAATTCTGGTTCTGGTGTGATTCGCCAGGCGAATTGGGAATTCGCCAGGCGGATTAGGTCTCGCCAATAGTTCGCCAGGCGAGGTGCCGGCGAAGGGAGATTCGCCAGGCGAAATAGGAAGTCGCCAGGCGAAATCGGAAAGACAGAAATGTGTTAGCTACTGGAAGTTTGGGTTTTCAGAAAAATTAGGTTTCGCCGCTTGTTCGCCAGGCGAAGGGCTGGCGAAGAGGTATTCGCCAGGCGAAATCTTGAGTCGCCAGGCGAATCTGGCTATTTTCCAATAATTGACTTTCCTTCAAAAATTCATATCTTTTGACTCGGGTGTCCGATTTAAGCGTTCTTTATATCGATATGAAGCTATGAAAGTGTTTTATGCTGTGGAAAGTGAAATTATTGTTTATGAGACGGATTGAAGGTTTTGGTATATTGGTCAAGTTGGAAGGTAACTGAGGGAGAATGATTGGGTATTATTAATGGTTGTTCTTCGAGAGTGAAGTGTGAACTCAAATTTGACGAAGATGAAGATGTGAGGTTTGGAATCTGCTAAGTAAGTAGAAAAAATCTTAGGTGATGAAACCAAGGTGTTTGTTATATTTGTGATAATAGTGTTCTGGAAATTGGCAGGAAGTCACAGTGATGGACCGGCAATTGTGCATGGTTTTCGGATGTGTTTTTGAATGGAACATTAAGGCGTTGTCTTAGAGAGCTCCAGCTTTGTTAGTAACAAAAGGGAATGATGGTTGAATGGAATAACGAGCATGATGTGTATGATGGTATTGTGACTATGGAAAGCAAAACTTAGAGTTCTTGAGAGGTTTGGAGTTTTTGGAATTTTAGAGCATTAATGGAAATTTTGAGAAAACCTTAAGTGTGGATGTAGTATTTGAGAGTTCCTTTGGGATGGTTGTTGCTACATGTTGGAATTTATGGAATTTGGACTGTTAAGAGAAGAAATTGTGTATGGATTACGGACAGTTTTATAAGGTAACGATTGAGAATGAGTGTCCACTTTCATGAAAAGATAACTGGAATGGTTTGGTTGAGTTTGAGTGGAGTGCAAGTGTATGGAATGTTTGATAAGGATAGTGAATTGTGTGAGTTGAGGCTTTGATCGATTTAATGTGACTGGTTATGGTTGTTATCATCGAAATAGGTTGTTATTTGCTCTGTTAAGCTTGTATGTGAGTCTGGACAAGTTTGGATGAGGTTTGGTTTGTTTGGACATTACAACGTGCAGTGATGTTGTTCGGCGATAGTAATGCGTCCGTAATGTTTGTGGAGTATATGAATCATATCTTCCATATTTATTTGGATAAGTTCTTAATGGTTTTGATTGAGGATATTCGAATCTGTTATAACCTTAGAGGAAGAACAGGTGAAGTGTTTGAGATTTGAATTACAAGTGTTGAAAAGAGACGAAGTTTTATGCTAAGTTATTCAAGTGAGAATTTTGGTTGAAAAGGTTAGTTTTCTTGGATATGTTATTTCTGTTGATGGTATTGTTATGGATCCATCGGAAGTAGAAGTAGTTCTACAATGAGAGGCTCCGAAGTTGGTTAAGGTGATTAGAAGCTTTTTGGACTTTAGTTGGTTATTACCGGAGGTTATGGAAGGTTTTTCCATGTTAGCATTTTCGTTACTTCGGTTGACTTGCAAAGGGTGAGTCGTTTGCTTGGATGTTCATTGTGAGGAAAGTTTGAGAGGATTAAGGTAGAAACTGTCTACGGCTTCAGTTTTGATTCTGTGGGATCCTAATAAACCATTTGTGAGGTATTGTGAAGTGTCTCTGAAGAGTTTAGTCAGGGTGTTAATGCAAGAGGGTAAAGTCGTGGCTTATGCTTTACGACAATTGAGGATTTATGAAAGGATCTATGCTATTTTGGATTTGGAATTGGTTGCGGTTGTATTGTGTTGAAGTATTTAGAGGTATTATTTTTATGGTTCTCGGCTTGAAGTGTTTGGTAATCGCAAGAGTTTAGAGTGCTTGTTTGGTCTGAAGGAATAGAGTATGAGACGACAAGGAGGGTTAGAATTCGTGACGAGTTATGAATTTGGCTTGGATTATCCTTCGGGAGAAGCTAAGGTTGTGCTTGATGAGTTAAGTCGAAAGTTTTTATTCATGTCTGTTTTGATGGTCAGAGAATTAGAATTATTTGAGCAGTTCCGAGACTTGTGTCTGGGGTGTGAGGTAACACAGTAGAGTGTGAGGTTGGGTATATTAACAGTGAACAGTGATTTTGGTGAATATGAGGAAGAGTTAGACTTTGGACGTGAGATTGGTAGTTTTGATGGTTGTGAGTAATCAGAGTACGCAGTGGAAGCGTGAGGTGGCACATTTTGTATTTACGTGTGGGACTTGTAAGAGTTCACAGGTTGAACATTGAGAGCATGTAGGAATGGTGAGACTATTGGACGTTTCAGAATGGAAGTGTTAGGTGGAAGGTTTGAATATTATTCATGGGCTACTATGTAAATGGATGTTTTGATTGTATGTTCGATTGGTGAATTGTAGCATTGTTGTAGTATGGTTGTGTGACAAGGATGTTGGTGTTCTGGTTTTGTTAATGTTGTTGAGACCTTGTGGTGTCATGGAACTTTATGTTCTTGTTTGTGTTGTGCCTCGTTTCCATGGTGATGGTTCGAGTGTGTGTAGCTAATTCCTGTGTGGGGAATTAGGGGAGTGTTACCTAGGGTAGGGTAACGATCTTGTTGTGTTTCGGTTCTAGAGTGAACCTGTGTGTTGGTATCTTGGCTTTTCTTTGAGTTGTGAGTTTGTCGTCAAGTGCATTGTATGGGCTTTGCATTTTGTCGTGGTTGTTGTCATCGTTGTCGTGTCATTGTTGTATCTGCTGTTAGCAAGGTGGTTTGTCAGTTTATGGTATTCGTGGTGTGCCTTTTGTTGGCATGTTGGTTGGTTAGTCGGATGCGAGAGTCGCGTCCGGAGTCGTTCGTCTCGGTTATTTTTTCGAGGACGAAAATGTCTAAGTGGGGGAGAATTGTAACGCCCCAGTTTTGTTAGATTTATTTAATAGAGTAGATTTAATTGGTTTTGGTTTTATATTATTTTATTATTGACTTTTATTTGGCAAAATGTTATTTTTAATCATTGTTTATGTTTTATTGCGTTTTGAGAGCGTTTGCGAGATATTTGAGAGTAGGGGTATTTTGGTCATTTGGGTGGTCATTTGTTTTAAATAGAATAGAAAGATAGAAATAGAGAGAAAAGAAGAGAAAGAGAAAGAAAAGAGAAGGAAAGAAAGAAGAGGAGAGAAAGAAGGGAGAAGAAGGGAAAAGAGGAAAATCGAGAGATACTCCGTTTCAAGCGCGAATAATCGGGTAAGGGTGAGAAGTTTCAATTATATCTTGCTTGTGTATGTATATGTGCTATTTGTGGTAATTGTTTTGGTTGTTTTTACGACTTTTCGTATCGATTGAAATTAGGGACGATTTGTAGAAATCGATGTTTTCACGGATGAATTGATGAAATACATGCCTAAATGTGTTCTAACATGTATTTTTGGGTCATTGGGGGTAATACTATCATGTGGGTTGAAGATTTGGAGCATTTTCGGGTTCCAAACACGTTTTTGAGAAATTTTGGTTCGTCCAGATTCGCCAGGCGAGTTGCTGGCGAGTTCGTTTCGCCCGGCATTCGCCAGGCGAATTTGCCTGGGACAGCAAAAATAGTATTTTAGTGTTTTGGCCATAACTTTTGAACCGTAAGTCCGTTTTGGTCCCCGTTCGAAGCGTTAGAAAGCTTATGAAATGTTCTTGCTTTTAAAAATGGGTTGGAGGTCAGTAGATGATTTATTTAAGTCGTGATGTTGAAAAGGCGTTGGGTTGTCGGGTTTTTATATCGTTAAATGTGTGCAACTGTTGTGTTATCGTGTTATATGCTTTTGATATGTAACGTATAGCTTGTGTGTTGTTATGTGATGTGAATACATGTAATGAGATGTTGTGATACGGTGTTGTGATGCGATGTTGTGAGAATGTTGTTATTGTGCGGTAAATACATGGTTTGATGTGAAATTCAATGTGTGTTGTGTGGTGGCATTTATGGTTTGAAATGCATTGTTTGAACTGTTTGCAATGCATGAATGTGATGATGTTGAAGCATGTGACAAGTTGTTGTAATTGTTGTGGTTGTTGATTTGTGGCCTAAGGGCAAGAATATGCAATGTGTGGTATTTGATTATTTATGCATGATTATGAATGTGTATGTGGGTGCAATGTGAATGTCATGAGTCATTGTATGCCAAACATCATAATATGCATTGTTGAAACGTCCTGAGTGGCGGTTTGATTCCAGAGGGAATTTGTTATATCATCGTGGGCCTCGAAAATATGAGGCGATGCCTGAGGACCGAAAGCGATGAATCTGCTATAACACCGTGTGCCTTGAAAATATGAGGCGTTGCCCGAGGACGGAAAGTGGTGGTTATAGACGATTGTGTGCCTTTGATAGGACTTAACGCAATCCATAACGTCGTGGGCCTCGAAAATATGAGGCGTTGCCTGAGGACGGAAAGCGACGGGTGAACATCGTAGGCCCGACGGGGTGTTACTTGAGATTCTCAGTAACGAGCGATGGTTCCAATAGTTCCTGAGTGAACTGATGATGAGACATGTGACATTGGAAGTCGGTACCGCATGGCATGTGCATAGAGTTGTGGTGTCGATCTATGTGCATTTGCATAAATCTTGAATTAATTGTGCATGGAAATGTGATTGTGATTGATGATATGAAATATATGCAATTGTATTGAATGGTATATGTTTGATTGATTCTGTGATTATATGTGGGAAATTGTGAAATCATTGAATATGTGTTTAGAATTATGATTGGATTGGTAAATTGACATGCATATGTGATAAATGCATTGGTTGTGAATAATATGTTTTATGCGTAGACATATGCTATGTGATGTGTGATGTGTTTCTATATGTGATGACTTGGTATGCCTTATGTGCAATTACGTGATTATGTTGGTGTAATTGTTATATGCTATGTGGTTGGATTGTTAGAAACATGTTATACGGCTGTGGCTTGCTATATGCATTGGTATGTGATGGGTGAGGTGAGAATAACGGTGTATGTGATACTTATGTGTTTTTACATATTATTATGCAATCTTGGTTTAGTTGTTATTTCTCACCCTTCTGCTGGAATATGCTTTTTATGGCATAGTGCAGATTGTCAGCTTTAGAGGCGTGGAGGCAAGTGGACGAGTTAGATCTTCGTTTGCTTAGGTCTTGGTGTCTGCTCTGATACGTAGCACGGGAGTCGGGGAACGTTTTGTTATATGTATATTTTGTTGAATATATTTTGTATTTATATTTTGATGTTATAAAACCATTTATTTGTAAAACAAGTCAGTTATGGATCTTTCCGCTTTATTCCATAATTGACCATCCTTTTGTAAGGAAAAGTTTCCCTTTGTGTTATGTATCAAAAATATTGAGCAGGGAATATTTTCTTTCTTTAAAATGTGGCATTCCTGTTCCTGTCGGAAAAATAAATTTTTAGTTACTCTGATATTATTTATGTATTATTTATTCGCGATGGGAATTGAGGTGTTACACCACTCATGTGATTTGCTGCACAGGAACCACAACTTTTCCTTCAAGGCGGTGGGATGATGAGAATACACCAGAAAGGGTTGGTAAGAATCAAATTATGCATGTATATTGCAGCATTTGGTACATTTTTTTTTTGACAATTTTGGTGCCAATATGCTCTATGCTTGTTATCATGCTCCTAATAAGTTAATTCTTTTTCACACATCTTTATAAATTTTTGGAATATATAAGACTAGCTAGATTAGGAAAATAGATGAGTCATACATTATATTTGAGGTAAAACGTTATATCTGGTAGTGGTTTGTATTTCCAACTTTTTATAGCTAAATCAATTGATTCTGCAACTCCTCATCTGCTATTTTGGTTTAGTGATTATTGATTATTAATGGTTAGACTAGTTTTACATGTAATAATAAGTAATGTAGGGGTTCAATATATGTGAATCAATTGTCTTTATTTAGTTGTTTGGTTTTGTAATCATTGTTGATTATTGCAATGGCTTGATTATTTTGTTGAAATTTTGTGTGTTGCTTTGGTGCAGCAAAAGGTATATGTGCAAGGAGGGCAGAAAGAGGAATAGCCTCTTGAGATGACAGTGTATAATCAGGGGATGTTCAAAACTGTGTCGTGTAACAAATGGCAGGAAACTGGAGCATGCCTTTATAGTGACCACTGCCAATTCGCTCATGGTATTGGGGAGCTTCGCCCGGTGATCCGCCACCCACACTACAAAACTGAGGTCTGTAGGATGGTCCTTGCTGGGGTTGTTTGTCCCTATGGCCATAGATGTCATTTCCGTCATGCACTTACTGAGCAAGAGAAAGCTATATCACAATCTACGCCCAAATCAAGGAAGCTGGAAAGACAAGTAGTCTCATGGAGTTGTTTGTTTGATTACCAATTGAAGTCTAGAGCATGATTCTTGATATTTTGATTTTTGAAGTCTACATACATACGTCTATATTGGTCCCAACACAGCGAACAAGTACTATGTGAAATAATACATTTTTTTGGATAGTTTTGTAATGATACTCCTTTGAAACTTTACATATTAAGCAATTCATCATTGTGTTTGTAATATGTTGCTAGTGGTCTATTTTTCCTTCAAGTTTTAGTTTTTTAATGTGTATATGAAATAGGGTGTAAATGTATCATATGAAATAGGGAGTAAATGGAATTAAATATAATATAATAAAACAGGGTGTAAAAGGTGTAAATTATATTAAAAAAGGGTGTAAATTAGAATGTATTTACACCCGATTTTTATTAAAATATGGTATAACTAAGAACGTATTTACACCCGATTTTTATTAAAATAGGGTGTAATTAATAACGTATTTATACCCGATTTTTATTAAAATAGGGTGTAACTAAGAACTTATTTACACTCGATTTTTATTAAAATAGGATGTAATTTAGAACATATTTACATCCGATTTTTATTAAAATATGGTGTAACTAAGAACGTATTTACACCCGATTTTTATTAAAAAGGGTGTAATATAGCATGTATTTACACCCGTTTTTAAATGGGTGTAAATGCGTTAGACATTTCTCACCCGATGAATATACAC
This sequence comes from Lathyrus tuberosus, assembly GCA_022829125.1. Lineage (NCBI taxonomy): Eukaryota > Viridiplantae > Streptophyta > Magnoliopsida > Fabales > Fabaceae > Lathyrus > Lathyrus tuberosus. The sequence continues at coordinate 4,797,312 of JALAZF010000406.1, forward strand.
CCGTTTTTTATTAAATTTAAATGGGTGTAAATTTAATAAAAAACGGGTGTAAATTAACCTTTTTGTACTAGTGGATGCTACCTCGTACGAGCGGCTCTTCAAAGTCAGTTAGACCATAAAGATATTCGACCATGTTCAAGTTCTGAGTCGATCAATGGGATACCAGACTATTTCCTTGATCAAAGCAAAGACGTTGTCATAATCTCCGATTGTGGAAGGACCAAAGACGTTTGTGCCATAATACCTTTACTCGATGAATCACGAATTCCACGTGACAGTAGAAAATTTCCCAACCAGGAATTGATTGAAGTTGCCTATAATGGTCAGAAAAATCAGAAAGCTCCTGTGGTTATCTACTTGCCAGGTCCAATACCATACAAATCAAAGAAGGCTATCCCTTACAAGTACGGTGCAACAATCATAGAAAATGGAAAGGAAATTCCATTACCCTCCGTTGTCAACATTACCGATATCAGTCGAGTCACACGGAGTGGCCGAATCCTCAACAGAGGAATGAGGGAATCCGCCAAAGTAAAGGAACCTCATACAGAAGTTCCCAATCAACAAGTCGGGCAGTCCAGTAACCCGGAATCTACCATGAACAATGATGAGATGTTGAAGCTCATCCAGAAAAGTCAGTACAACATCGTGGACTAGCTGTTGCAAACTCCATCTAAAATATTTTTACTATCCCTCCTGCTTAGTTCCGAGGATCACAGGGAAGCTATGCAGAAAGTTTTAGAGCAAGCTTTCGTAGAACAAGATGTAACGGTAAAACAGTTTGACATCATCATTTCCATCAACACTTCCTGCAACAATTTAGGATTCAGTGATGAAGAGCTGCCGGAAGAAGGCAAAAATCACAATATAGCGCTTAACATTACAGTCAACTGCCAGGACGATGCTCTAATTAGCGTACTGGTAGACACGGGATCAACTCTGAATGTTATGCCAAAATTAACTCTGATACGACTATCATTCCAAGGAGCTCCAATGAGAGGCAGTGAGATCATCGACAAAGCCTTCAATGGATCTAGAAAAACATTTATCGGTGAAGTCGATCTTCCCATAACCATCGGTCCTCACACTTTCCAAGTCACTTTCTAGGTTATGGACATCCGAGCAGCCTACGACTGTTTATTAGGAAGACCTTGGATACATGAGGCTGGGGCACTCACTTCGACACTTCACCAGAAGTTGAAGTTCGTCAAGAATGACAAGCCAGTCACAGTCTGCAGAGAGCGAGCCTTAATCGTAAACAACTTATCATCATTTCCCTATGTAGAGCCCGAGGAGGTTGTTGGAACCCAATTTCAAGCACTATCATTAAGCAAAGTAAGAGGGACGTCGATTTCCTCATACAAAGATGCTCTCAAAGTGATCGAGAGTAACGACACAAAAGGATGGGGACAGCTCATAATTCCTACGGATAACAAGACAAAGAAAGGTCTTGGTTTCTCCTCAGCCTGTACCCAGACTGCCATGAAAGATGAAGGTGTTCATCTCATTTAGGACTTCTTCCACAGCGGAGGCTTCCTCCACCCAGTCTCAAGAAGTACACACCATCGATAAAAGTGACTCCTCCGATACGGACGAGGAATGGAAATCTTATCTTAACGACAACGGTTATATGTCTCAGGAAGAAACGCACACGCCATTCTGTTTTCCCAAGCAGGGCCCGAGATATATACCAAGAGCAGACGTTCGAATGATCTATGGAGATTGTGATCCTGAAGGATGCCGTACTCCACCTAATTCATTAGAGGAAGACAATCTAATGAAAGACAACTGTGATTATGACACCTTGGATGATTTGCCTATCTGGAAAACGTACACAGAAAACTTGGGGCAAAAGAGTCAGCCAAACGATGCCTATCAGCTGAGTAATAACCATGTCCCCACAGAGTCATGGTATCATTACTCAGGACATTTCGAAGATATCCCGTACAGCGACGAATCTGCAAAGACTGCGGGACAAGAGTTCATTAACTATGCTTTTCCTCAAATCGACGTCATTGAGAAAGATGACTCATCTATTCCCACAGAAGTATGGGACACCTTAGGACAGCCGAGTGGTAAGTACGACTTCCTAGTCAAGTACACTGCTCCTGAAAGTTCTCGTATCAGGCTCGAAGACATCCAGCCAACTGGATGAGGAGACCCGCCTGAAAATGAAAACACTATGCAAGATACAACTGAAGAATTCTCCTATGTGTCATACCCCAAATTTTGACCACCCAGATTTCCCATCATTGTGCAAATCATCATCACAATATGGATGTACTTTCATGCCTCATCAATCTCCTCAAGGATTGTGGAGCATTCACTCCAATCAAGAATTAGGGTTCTCAGCCCTCTCAGAGCACTTAGACAAAGGATTAATCAAGAAATGACATGATCCTCAACTTGTCAAACCTCTCAAACATCCATGAAGGATCAAGAGGTCTCCCATATCAAGAATCAAGCATAAGAATGCAACATTTCAAGTGGATCAAGCCTCAAGTTCATCTGATACAAAGTCAACTGAAGCAGAAAGTCAAAGTTTGACTTTTGGTCAACTATGAGCTTCACAAGCCATTACTCAAGAAAATATGATGGATGATTGTATTTGATCAAATTTAAGTCAAGAAATCATGCAAAGTTGCAAAATTGATCAAATTGAAGGAAACTTAGAAATTTTTTCTAAGTTAAAATCATGTTCAAATGCACGACTTCTCAAGGTTGTAACTGTTGATCCAAGCATCCATTGATTTTACTTAAGGGCTACTTTTAAAGAGGGTATTTGATACTTCAACATTGTAGAACGAATCAACTCAAAATATCATAAGGATTGAAAGATATAAGTGATCAAAGTTTGGAATTCTTAATGTCAGATGTTTCGACATTTCGTAGGACATCATTAATTATTTTTCCAGCAAGAAAGTACCAACTTTAAGGACGTTTTTCTCCATGATCCAAGTTGATTCAAGCCATGTCATGAGCATGAAAGTTGAAGTACGTCATCTCATCTTTCCAGAAAGTCCTAGAAAGCCCATTTATCATTCTCGAGCGGAAAGTTATGATCTCTGCAAAGGGCATTGATAAAACATAATTTTTAAGACAGCTTTTAGCACAGACTTGATCACACATGTTCAAGGTCATTTTTGACGACTTTACAAGTCTTATCTTCACAAACCTTGAACATCAAAGTTGAATTACGTCATCTCAGCTTTCCAGAAAGTTGTAGAACGTCCATTTATCATACTCGAGCAGGAAGTTATGGATTTTACAACAAGGCTTGCTGCAACTGATTTTTTTAGACAGATTTCAGGACAGATTTGCACATTTCTTGTGCCACACAAATTTTTAAGCCTTGTCATCCTTTTGCACACCTGAGGAGGGGACAATCAAAGGACAAGCTCTGATTCCCAAGCCTCCCAAGTCTTTGGAACTACATATAGGTTTGGCACCCCTAAAAGCTAAAGATGCCTCAAGACTCCAATATTGTTTTGGAGCATTTAATGGATGCTTAGAGGTGGCATGTATCAGAGCAAAGATGAACACTTCAGTCAAACCTTATCCCTGAACCAAGAGACCATAGGCCTGTGCTCTAACCTCTAGCAAATGGCTAGAGGAGACTTGAGATTCCAAAATGCAACCATTGGCCAAAGGCCTGCTGCAGTTGCCATTCCCTATTGCTGCCAAAACAAACTTGCTCCACTATAAATAGAGCTCATTTGTGCTCAGTTTGAGTACACCAAAGCACCCAAACCGATGTTTTCCTCAAATTCTCTCTTTCATTCCAAAAAACACCTTCTCTTGCAAGTCATTATCGGGTTTTGAGTTAGAGAGCATTTCTGTCTAAACCAATCACACACACACCTCATAAACATCATATGTGAGTGATCTAAACACTAACACAACATCTGGAACATCAAATTCATCAAATCACCAGCCAATTGCTCAAGTTCTTGATAGAGTTGCAGTTGAGGTACCACAACCAGTTCCAACTCATTTCAATCTACTCTAAGCATTTAAACACACTCCTGGAGGATCAAGGAAGCTCATAAAATCTTCCTCTTGCTGCTGTAATTACATTGAAGAGGCATTAGACCTTGCTCCAATAGGTAAGTGTTCTTACACTTTGAAACTCCATATACATGCATCATTATTGATTAATTCTTGAAGAAAAAATGTAGTCCTTAATGTGTTTGTTGTGATCCTCCTACTGTTTGCACTTTAATATGTTTATATAAGGAGTTTATGTTGTTTTAAAACTAAGGTTCAGTTCTGGTTTTTTGCCTTGTGCGTTCTGTACATTAAGTTTCAGTATGTATAAGGGATACCATTGGATTCCTTGCGAAAAATCGGTCCAGATAGGTTCTTACGGATTTTAATTTCGTTAAAAATTGAGAGAGTTATGAGTGTTGGAAGTTTGATAAAAAAGATGTTAAAAACTAAAGTTTCAGTTCTGGTTTTTGCCTCATGAGAGATGTCGAAGATGATGTTGTGACATCTTTCCTTTTTTTCTTATTTTATTTTCAAAACTCAACCAATTCTTTCACATAGCAAAAATCATCATTTTCCAATTATGTTTTACACACTTCTTATTCTTACTCCATAATATTTTAATCCACAAAAAGTCACAAAAAATATTATTATTTGATATATTTTGAGTATATTTAAAAATATTGTTTTAAATTGTTTTAAATGATTCTAAAATGATTTCTTTTTCTTGATTTTTAAAACCAAAATGATTTTAAATATTCATGTGGATAAAATACTTTTTCATAAACCTTAATCATTGTTTATAACATGATTAATGATTTTATTTGATATTTTTATCATTTTTTACTTGATTTTTCTTTGAAAAATACATTTAAAAAATGAAATTAGGGTTTCTTTGATTTTGATCTTTATCAAACATTTTCAAACACTTTTGGGCCTCTAATAGAGTGTAAGACTCAACCCCTTTTTGTAATACCTTTTGGGTCTCACACATTGTATAAGTCCCTATGTATATTTTCAAACGTTCGACGAGGTCGTCGCCTTTTTTACAAAATCAACTGGGCTTCTCCTTGAGCTATAAGACCCATCTTTATTCATTTTCAAACTCTTTGGGCCTCTAATAGAGTGTAAGACCCAACCCCTTTTTGAAACCAAAATGATTTGGGCCTCAGATGTTGTATAAGACCCACAGTGTTTTCAAAAACCTCGGCGCGATCGTCGTTTTTAAACAAATAACCCTGGGCCTCTCCTTGAGTTGTAAGTCCCATCTCTTGTACAAAAATAAATCTTTGGGCCTCTAATAGAGTGTAAGACCCATCCCCTTGTACATAAAAACTTTTTGGGCCTCACATAATGTATAAGTTCCTCTGTACAGATTTTCAAGACAACGGTGCGATCATCGTTAAAACTTGGGCCTCTCCTTGAGCTGTAAGCCCCAACAATCTTTTCAAAGCACTTTCTCCTTTGATTTTAAATTCAAATATATGTTGTTATCAAAACTTTCTTTAATTTCTTTGTTGAACAACTAACAAAACAACATGGAAGCTCTACAACGGGTAAGTGTTTATCCGCTTTCATTTACCACTTTCATATGTATATAACTGTATTGTGGGGCTGTTTAACTGTAAGTCTTCTTTCACATCCTTTTATATACTTGTCATATATCAACTGTGTAATACTAGTATAGTTATTTAGAGTTTTTCCCGGCAACTACGTCTAGAACTAGGTAAAGCCTGTTGGTCACTCTCGAATACAAACAAAACTAGATCCCCCATAGGATTCCAGATACAGTCTTCCCTTCTCTTGGGGTTAAACAATATGGAACAAAGAGAAAGGCAGTACTCTCAGTGAACCTTTTCTCAGACTGTCTCCCTTAAAAATTGTCAAAGAAACTCTACCCCCCAGAGTTGATCTATTCTCCGTGAATAGCATCTCTTGAGTTTCTTCCAAATTCTCAAACTTTCCTGGAATGATCTCTTCTCTGTGAATTGCATTTCTTGAACTTATCTTGGTTTGGGGACCCACAGGCTTCCTAAAAGCATCTTTGCCTCCTCTTGGGCGTTGTACAAGGACCCTTCTGCTTCTTAAAAGTTCGCATACCTTCTCTTGGGCTTCGTACAAGGACCTTCACGGCCTCCTAAAGGTATAGGACAGAACTTAGTCATCCTTTGTTAGAGCTGTCTTTCTAAAAGGAGTCACAACCTTCAGACCAATTTTAGGGTTGATACTCATCCCTTAACGAGTCGGCCTCCTCTAGGGCATAATACAAAAGATAAAACTCTACAAGTAGACTTGGACAGTCTAATTCCCTTGAGTCTCAAAGACATTCTCAAGTCCCTTTCAAACATAGGAGAAACCCCAGATTCTGGATTAATCTCCAGCCGAGTTAAAACTTGTGGGTTCTAAAACCCCGTCCTTCTCCCAAAATTCCCCAACCTGGGTCAGTTTAAACACTATCTCAAACCAGAGCCTCAAGGTTTCTGATCTATCAATTCCATTCACATTCCCCTGCAAGGATTGATTCCCTTCTTGGACCTGCCTCGGGATCTCAAGAATCCCCGGCAGAAGTATAGCTTCCTCTTAGGCTTTGTATAATGATCCTTCCTCAGCGAAGTCAGCCTCCTCTTGGGCTTTGTACAATGATTCCCACTAGCAGATTTAACTTTTTCAGACTCTCTTATTGAGTCCATCACTTTTCATGACTCTCTTGTTGAGTCACTTTCCTTTTAACCTCTATCTTGGGCTTCGTACGAGACATCAAATCACTCTCTTATTGAGTATAAAAGACTCTCTTGGTGAGTCAATCAACTTATCCGACTCTCTTGTTGAGTCAACCTTTTTAGCCTCCGTCTTAGGCTTCATACAAGACATATAAACGCACTCTCTTGTTGAGTCAGTCACTTGGTAGTACTCTCTTGTTGAGTCAAACCTTTTAGCCTCCGTCTTGGGCTTCGTACAAGACATATAAAAGCACTCTCTTGTTGAGTCAGTCACTTGTTAGTACTCTCTTGTTGAGGCAACCCTTTTAGCCTCTATCTCAGGCTTCGTACGAGACAAATAATAAACACCCTCTTGTTGGGTCAATAGCCTCCTCTTAGGCTTTGTATAGAGAAATCCCCGGTTGAGTCAATCAACCTTTTAGCCTCAAACTTGTGCTTTAATTAAGGCATACGAACATCAACAGTTCCCCTTTAGAGATGACAAGTTCTCTCTCAGTCAAACCTTTTAGCTTCAATCTTGGGCTTTGAACAAGACACAAAAAACCCTTTAGCTTCATATCTTGGGCTTTGAACAAGATACAAATACCCTTTTAGCTTCAATCTTGGGCTTTGAACAAGACACCAAAACATCTTTTTCCTCCCTTAAAATAGGAGGGAACTACGATCGCTCTTATTTCCCTGTTTCGTTAAATGGGAATACATAGGCATAAGATTGAGAAATCTTAGCGAGCATACTAATAAAAAACTCAACGTCCAGTACCTCCATACATCAATAAAAAAGCATCAGATCTAACACCTTACCAAAAGCCTCGAAAATAGTCCAGACACTGTGTTTTTAAGCAAAATAACCTAAGACAGACCCCCCCTTTTTGATAGCATCTGTAAACCAACAGTCATTTGTTTAAGCTCAGTATGCAAGCAGGGTTAATTGGAGACATCTATTTCCCTTCCTTAATCAGCTTCACAGGATAAAAAATGAATAGAACTGTAGCACCCCAAAGCGATAATGATTCGAAACCCAAAAACCACGCTACAGAAGAATGGTGACCACAGTGGGAGGCATTCTTTCTTACAGTTTTAGGTAGAAACCTTGAACAAGTCATTTTCACTATGGCCGCCACAAAAGAGTGGCGACCACAATGGGAGGCATTTCTCTCTCACAGTCTTAGGTAGAAAGCCCTGGGTTCATAAAGTACCACAGAAATGGCGACTCTGCTGGGGAGTCATTGTCTGTATAGGATCATAGGACTAGAGGTCTAGGATGTTAGGACAAATATATATATTGCTTTTCCTAATTGATATCCGTGTTTATCTTTCTACTAATGGGAATGCGTGTGATACCGCATCTGGAAAGATTGAGTATACACCTAAGATAAGTGATGGCACTAGACGGGTAATCTTACAGGGAGTGACTCCCAAATAAGAGGTCCTGGTCGACCACCGAATCAGTGGAGATGCCCTTTGCAGATTCAATGCCTATACGACTTCGGTTGTTGAAAGCAGATTATTCGATTGGGTTATCTGAGAAGCTGAGGATTTTAGTAGACTGAAACCATTTTGTAGTGCGGAAGCTATCGGAAATAGTTGCCACGCGATACTACCCTCATTTGAGGCTACTCTAAGATACTATAGCTCGCTTGGCGACCTGCTTGCTGTCGTTATCCCAAGAGGGGTCAGTGATTTTGAGGACAGGTACAAAAAATCACCAGTTTAAACCTTTGGGGATGGGTAGAGCCTTGACTTCATGACACCGACCCTTTGACCCCATGTTTTTTCTATGTTTTTGTGTGCTGCATTCATACATTCATTTAAAAAACATTAAAACAAAGAAAAATTTTCTCTTCTAGTCTCTCCTTTTTCAAATTAAACTAAGACAATGATTGCAAATGTCAAAGAAAGAGATTGTGTTATGGATTTCGGTAGAAGGAAGACTCACAAGTACACCTTCAAGGTTCCAAAACTAGAGGATTTAAGAGGGTTGGCAAGGATGATAACCAACCCTGAGGCTTTCAGAGCTAAGTATGGAGGACTGCTGTCACTGTTAAGGGTCCATGTAATTGAAGGAATCCTGTCCATGCTAATCCAGTTCTACGATCGGGTCTATCACTGTTTCACATTCCCATATTATCAGCTAGCACCAACACTGGAGGAGTACTCTCACATGATTGATTTAGCTATCACTGATCAAGCTCTCTTTTCTAGACTGGAAGAAATTCCAAAGGATCAAACCATTGCAAGGGCAATTTATTTGGACGAGTCAGAAGTCAGGACTCACATGATCATTAAGGGTGGTATCCAGGGTTTTCCAGCCCAGTTCTTGATAAAGAAAGCTCTGTACTTTGCTAGTATAGGGAACGTGGCCGCTTTCGAAATCATATTTGTTTTGCTTACCTACGGGTTATTTCTATTTCCCAACATTGATAACTTCGTTGATATCAATGCCATTAAGATTTTTCTAATTGGAAACCCTGTACCGACCCTGCTCGCAGATGCTTATCATTCTGTACACTTAAGGAATTTGTACAGCGGAGGAATGATCACATGCTGTGTACCCGTGCTATACAAATGGTTCATTTCCCATTTGCCAAAGTCTGCTGCATTTTGGGATCAAAAGAGTACTTTACGTTGGTCGCAGAGGATTATGTCTCTTACCAACTCTGACATCGATTGGTACAATCGAATCTATGACGGGATCAGAATCATTGACCGTTGTGGAAACTTCCCAAATGTACCCCTCATAGAAACTAAGGGAGGAATCAATTATCATCCAGTTTTAGTTTGTCGTCAAATCGGATACCCGATGAGGCATGTCCCGCGTAATGCTCATCGGGAAGGTCTTTTCTTCAAGGAAGGAGAAAATGACAGAGCACTAAAGACAGAAATAGTGCATGCCTGGAAACACGTTCATAGAAAAGGACAAGAGTCTTTGGGAAAACCATATTGTGTCTCGGTGGAACCTTATCTCCACTGGGTACAAACTAGAGCTCTCAAGCTGAGGATGCCTTACCCTCGTAAAGAAGTTCTTCCATTAAGGGACCCTGTCCTTTACTTTATGTCTGATACGGAAAAACTTCAGGTGACTCTCAAAAAAGTTCAACAGGAGAAGAAGTCTTGGAAAAACAAATACTGTATTCTCAATGTGGAGTGTAAGAAAATACAGCAACAATTAAAAGAAAAAGATGCTCTGATTGAGATTTTAGAGCAACATGCTATAGAAAATCAGGATAACCAGAGGAATTTGCTCGCTCCTTTCACTTAGCAAAGGAATGACAACCCGACAACTGCTCAAGAGCCCCGGTCAAAGAAAAGGAAAATACCAGAACCAGCACCTGAGCTCCACTCAAAGAGGACTCAGGATCCATTAGTTTAGACATTTCCTTTTAACAGCACTTTTTAAATTACTGTATTTCCATTTTCGCAATCTTTGAATTCAATAAAACGGGGTTTCCCCACTGTTTGATATTTGCAATCCAATTGTCGAAGTTTATTTTGATTAAACAAAAAAATAATTAAATATAATCATTGCATATCATTCATCATTCTCACGTAACACATTCTTCTTACCTACGAATCTCATATTTGTGTCTCGATTCTAGAGTCAAACTGTCTCATTCGTACAATACTCGGGCCAGTCAACAAAAGAAAATGGATAATCTCGAGGAAGAGAACATAGAGTTAAGAGAAGGACTCGAAGCTTTGAAAGAGGACTTGGGAAAGCTTCACAATGATATCTAAGCTCTGGCAGCAGCCCAGATGCAACAACAACGGACTGTGATCTCAGAGATCACATCTACGCCCATAGTGGAAAAGTATGATCCTCGATATACCATGCCTAAAGATCGTCCCTGGGGGCATGCCACTCAACTATATCCCAGAAGGATATATTCCGCCGATCACGGAGGATCCGGGAACTGCAGCAGGAGCCGCTGGGCCTGAAGGTTACAAACTTTGGGAAAGCGAAGATGCTAGGGGCATGACAGCAACTCCTGAAGGTTACAAACTTCGGGAAGCACCACAAGTCTTGGCCTTAATGACTATACCACCACCCTTGGTACATGCTATCCCGGAAGGACAGATTCCACAGATACCTTCTGGTGGAAACGAAAGTATGGATAACAGAATGAAGGAGTTCCAGGAATAGTTCCTAGAAATGCAGAAAGAACTGCAAGCCATTCGAGGTCAGGATCTATTTGGAAAAGACACCGCAGACCTTTGTCTGGTCCCCAATGTGACAGTTCCGCACAAGTTCAAAGTGCCCGAATTTGAAAAGTACAAGGGTAACTGTAGCCCTCAAAGCCATTTGGTGATGTACGCTCGGCGAATGTCAACTCAGACAAAGAACCAAGAGCTACTGATTCACTATTTCCAAGATAGTTTAACAGGTGCTGCACTAAGATCACTACTTTCATAGATCTCAGCTCTGCCTTCGTTCAACAATATAAGTATAACCTGGACATGGAACCGGACAGAGATCAACTCAGAGCCATGTCACAAAAGGTGAAATTGCCACCCAAATTTGTCTGCCTCTCGAGGAAAAAGAGATGACAAAAATCTTCTTAAAAACCTTGAGCTCATTTTACTACGACATAATGGTCGCCATTGCACCCAGTGACTTAACCAAGATGGTGGACATGGGAGTTCGTCTTGAGGAAGCAATCCGAGAAGGACGTTTAGTTAAAGACGCTAGATCATCAAGTAGTACAAAACGATACGGTAGTGCTCTCCCTAAGAAAAAGAGCAGGATATTGGGAATATCTCTCTCAAAAAGCAAAGGCGGCGATACCAACCAGTAGCGGCTGTAACTCCAGCTATCAATCCTGCGCCTATTCCAACGTATCAACCTCAGGTTGCGCAAAGCCAACTGAATCAACAATAATATCAGCAAAGGACACAATAGCCTCTTTAGCAGGCTCGTCCTCCATATAATAACAACCGTACAACGCGACCACCAGGGTTCGACCCTATACCGATGTTGTATGCAGAATTGTTTCCACTCTTACTGGTCAAGGGACACGTCTAAACCAGGTATCCTCTTACAATACCGGAAAATCCACCTTTTTGGTTCAAAGAGGATCATACTTGGCCTTACCATCAAGGAGGACCACAGCATAACATAGAAAACTATCCCAGTTTCAAATCCGACGTACAAAAGCTTGTTAGGAGAGGGGTCTTATCTTTCAAAGATATGAATCCAAATGTTCTCACGAACCCGTTGCCTCAACACGAGAAAGCTACAGTAAATTTGATAGAATGAGAGTCTAACAACGGCTATCAAATTCAAGATGTACTCTTATTGAGGACCAATCTGGTCAAGATGCATCGCAGACAGAGTGGGTATATATATATACCACCTCACAATTATCACCGGAGTGATATCTGCTCTAAAGACAATCAAGGATGTTCTGTGGTGCAATCAACTCTACAGGAACAATTGGATCTCGGGTGGATCCAGGAGCATCGAGTTCGTGGAGTCAACGTGACTTATGCAAATTCCAATATCATTCAGAACCACGACATCCGTGCGATGAATGTCAACTTAGTGGCAATGCACTCAAGGCAAAGCCAGTATCATAATCTGCCGCGACACGAGTATAATTCATGTCTGATTTGCTCGATAAACAATCAGGGATGCTCTTTTATACAAGAGGCCCTCCAGCGTCAGATGGATCTTGGATGGATCCAGGACTACCAAGATAAAAATTCTTATCAGATCAACATGATTCAGATCTTCGATATTCGCTTGATGAATACCAGCTTGGTAGAATTACACGCTAAGCAAGTCCAGCTCGGTTTTCTGACTTCGCATGAGTATTAGAACTGTACAATGTGCCGTGAGAGTGACCAAGGATGTGCTCTCATTCAAAGAACTTTGTAACACTTGTTAAATCATTGGTGGCTTCCGATTTATCTAGACGAAGACACGTAACAAGTCAGCATGATTAATGGGAACCCTACTAGGCATCAAAGTTAGGATGTTCGATCTATGGAAGCAGACCTAGTAAGGTTACACTGTATTCAAAGCGAACGTGGCCAGGTGCCACCACATAACTACGAGCGCTGTAGGTTCTGCTCTGAAAATAACCAAGGATGCTACCTCGTGCGAGCAGCCCTTCAGAGTCAGTTGGACCGCAAAGAGATTCAACCATGTTCAGTTTTGGGGTTCATCAACTTGATGCCTGACTATTTCGCTGACCAGATCAAAGATGTTGTTGTAATCTCTGATCCTGAGAGGACCAAGGATGTTTGTACCATCATCCCTCTACTCAACGAATCAAAAGTTCTTAACCAGGAACTGATTGAAGTTACTTACGATAGTTAGAGAAATCAGAAGGCTCCTGTAGTTATCTATCTGTCGGGACCAGTGCCGTACAAGTCTGATAAAGCTATCCCTTACAAATATGGTGCAACAACAATTGAGAATGGAAAGGAAATTCCATTACCCTCCGTCGTGAATATTGCAGACTGTCATGCCCCAAATTTTGACCACTAAGATTTCCCATCATTGTGAAAATCATCATCACAATATGGAGGAACCATCATACCTCATCAGTCTCCCCAAAGATGGGTGAGCATCCACTACAATCAAAATTAGGGTTTCAAGTCCTCTCAGAGTTCTTAGACAAAGGATCAATCAAGAAATGACATGATCTTCAACTTGTATAGCCTCCCAAATATCCACAAGGGATCAAGAAGACTCCTACTTTAAGGATTAAGCACAGGGATGCTCCCTTCTTGGTGGATCAAGCCTCAAGATCGCCAGTGTCACCAAATTAGGGTTTGGTCGACCAGGGCCTCCAGATGAAAGTTTTCCTCTAGGAATGAGCCAATTCTTCAAAGCATATCCTAAAATACTCCATGGAACTTCATGGGCCCAAGCATCAAGTCAATTTGACCTCAGGGGATACATACATCAAAAATCAGGAATTAGGGTTTCTTGACCTAATTCACCCCTAAGTTGACTTTTGGGACAAATCATGAGCCAAGACCTCAAGATAGGATTTGAGGGTCTCCAACATACCACATTTACCCATTTGTAACAATGGATTGATCCAGGAAGCTTTAGCAGCAAGTCTCAATTTCATCAGTACCACAGTTAGGGTTTTGCGAGAAAAGTCAACTGTATCTTTGACTTTTGACCAGGACATGCTCCCAAACCCTAGGACATGATTCAATATACCCTATAACACCCATGGAACATGTCCATCAAGTTTGATTTAGGTCAAGGACATGATTTCCTAAAGGATCGCACAGTTTGGAATTCATCTAACAAAAAGTCAACTGTGCACAAAAGTCAACTATGACTTTTTGAGATTTTTCACAAAAATGGTTTTTTAACCCTAAAATGATGTTAATGTATGATTTGAATCATCATTCATCAAGAAAAATCAAGAAAAGTGGGATAACTTGAAAAAGGGGTAACCATAAAAACTTAGAAAATTTTCTAAGTTATGAACAAAGTGGCAAGGGTACCAACTTTGGAGGATCATAACTCCTAAACCACAAAGCCATTTTTCCCCATCCAAAGCTTGATTTGTAGATCTCATTACCCTCTACAAAAGCTTAAAACTGACCTCCCTCCAAATTCCTCATGGATTTTGAGTTATGGAATGATCAAAATCACAAAAAGTGAAAATGTCACTTTTTTCCAACACTTAGTGAAATTTTCACTAAGTCAGAATCTGCCTTCACTTTTTTCCAAATGTAGGGGGATTTTTCACTTGGATCCAAAAGATATCAAAACCAAATATGATCAAACAGTTGTTGTATCATATGAGGGCTTTCCAAAATGGCCAAGAACATCACCAAATTCCACTTGGGCCAAGAGATATGATAATGGCAATATGCCTTGCTGAAAACTGCCAAGGCAAAGCAGGATTTTGCACTTGGCAAAATCAGATAATTCTAAGCCTTTTCATCACTTTGGACACATCTGAGGATCAAATATAAAGGGGACAAACACTGAGCCAAGCCTCCAAAGTCCTTGGAACAAGAAGTAGCATGCCAAACCTAAAAATCCCTAAAAGAGGGACAAGACTCCAATTTTGGATTGGAGCATTCAATGCATACACCAAGGTGGCATGGACTGAGCCATTTGCAACTGAATTCAGTCAAGACTTATCCAAGACCAAGGGAACCACAGCCCTGCGCCCTAACCTCTAGTCAATGGCTAGAGGAGACTTGGATTCCAAAGTGCAACCATTGGTCAAACCTCTGCTGCAGTTGCCATTCACTATTGATCCCAAAACAAACTTGCTCTTATATAAATAGAGCTCATATGTGCTCAGTTTGAGTACACCAAAGCCATCAAACAGATGCTTTCCTCAAAATCACTTTCTTTAGGCAAAAATGTCTTCTTTAGCAAGGTAACTCTGAGTGTTTTAGTTAGAGAGCATTTCCATCACAACTCATGATCCTAACACCTCATAAACATCATATGTAGGTGATCCAAACTATCAAAAGTGACTTGTATCACCAAAATCACAAAGTCACCTCTCAAAACCTCAAAATAGGCTTTTTGTGCATTTTTCAAGCCATGTCTTGATTCAGTCACTTTCCAAACCAGATAAAACCTCAAACACACTCCAAATAACATCCTTGAACTGTCTCAAATGGTTCCCCCCATCTGGAACACCTTTTGAGAGAGTTGCTATTTTGGTCATTTTAACCCCTTTTGCAAGAAAGGGCCAGTTTGTGTTTTTGCATGTTCCAGCTGATTCCAACCATCCTCAAAGCTTCTAAGGGGTCATTTGAGAGTGTCCAAAGCATCAAACCATTTTTGGAACAAGAAGTTTGGTAGATTGCACAGAAAACTCCAAAAGCTCAAAAGAGGTAAGCATCATGACTTGAACTTTCCAAAATATGCATTGCTTTGAAGTCCACTGATCATACACACCTCATACATGTTATATATGTTGTGTTTGGACCAATTCATCATGTAATTCATGCATGTATCAAAGTGTAGCATAGAAAATGCAATTATAGGCCTTTTTCAAAACCACTATCGGGTTTTGAGGAGGGAGTATGATCTGAAAAAAATACCACCACCATTGGATTCCTTGTGAAATTCTGGGCCAGATGCATATAAATTTTGTCCCCAAACATTAAGAAATGAGGAAGTTATGGACCCTCCCGTTTCTTGGCAAAACTTGCCTTGCCTTGCCTTGACCAGGCCTAGAAAACAAGGCATGCCTTGTATATTTGTGGTTTCACTTAAAGCAATGGATGTATCACCACCCCAGTGGTAAGGCGCGCACCCTATAACCTTGAGGTCGTGGGTTCAAACCCCACCCATGCCATTTTGTGTTTTCTCACATTTTTGCTATTTTTCCCAATATTTTTATGTTTTATTAATTAATGGGAAAATTAATAACTCCTTCAATTTTAATTATTTTTTATTGGTTCTTTTTGCAAAAAACCACAAAAATGTTGAAATATTTTATTCCACAAAAAATTAAGTTTATATTATTTATTTAGTATAATTAGTATTTTTGTGAATAAATTCCTTTTTAAAGTTTTTAAACATTTTAAAAGTGAATATTTACTTTGAAAATCAAAACCAAGTGAGTTTTAATTAACCTTGTGATTAATCCCTCATTTCTCAAACCTTAAACAAAAATCACAAATGGTTTATTCAAACTTATTTGGTATTTTATTTGATTTTCTTTAAATATTTACTTTTAAAGAATAACAAATTAGGGTTTCTTTGATTTTCACCCTCATCAAACAATTTCAAACACTTTTGGGCCTCTAATAGAGTGTAAGACCCAATCCTTTGTAAATACAAAACTTTTTGGGCCTCACTTATTGTATAAGTCCTGTTGTATTTCAAAAAGTTCGACGCGATCATCGTCCGTTGAAAAACAAACCCTGGGCCTCTCCTCGAGCTATAAGACCCATTCAAAATCTTTTGGGCATCTATTAGAGTGTAAGACCCAACCCCCTTTGAAAACCAAACCATTTTGGGCCTCAATGCATTGTATAAGACCCACCGCATTTTCGAAAATCTCGGCGCGAGCGCCATTTTCAAACAAATGACCCTGGGCCTCTCCTTGAGCTGTAAGCCCCACCACTTGTACAAAAATAATATTTTGGGCCTCTATTAGAGTGTAAGACCCAATCCCCTTTTAACCAAAACTTTTGGGCCTCAGACATTGTATAAGTCCCTCTGCGTTAAAAGAAAACCTCGGTGCGATCGCCAATAAAAAATCCAATCATCTGGGCCTACCCTCGTGTTGTAAGCCCCATTCTTTTTCTTTAAACACTTGGGCCTCTTGAGAGAGTGTAAGACTCATCCCCTTGTACAGAAAACTTTTTGGGCCTCAGTCACTTGTATAAGTCCCTCTGTACAAAACGATAGTGCGATCACTGATAAACCTTGGGCCTCTCCTTGAGCTGTAAGCCCCAACATCTTTTCAAAATAATTTCTCCTTTAATTTTGAATATACTGTTGTTTTCAATCTTTCTTTGTTGAACAACTAACCAAACAGCATGGAAGCTCTACAACCGAGTAAGTGGTTATATGCTTTCTTTATCTGCTTTCATATACATATAACTGTATTGTGGGGCTGTTTCGCTGTAAGTCTTCTTTCATAAACTCATATCAACTCTGTAATACTAGTATAGATATTTAGAGTTTCCTCGGCAACTACGTCTAGCACTAAGCCCTGTTGGTCACTCTTAAATAGACAAAACTAGATCCCCCATAGGATTACCAGATACAGTCTTCCCTCCTCTTGGGGTTAAGCAATATGGAGACGTGAAAGGTAGCATTCTCGGTGAACCCTTTCTCAGACTGTCACCTTTAGAAATCGTCTAAGAAACTCTACTCCCAGAGATGATCTTTTCTCCGTGAATGGCATCTCTTGAGTTTCTTCCAAAT
This sequence comes from Lathyrus tuberosus, assembly GCA_022829125.1. Classification (NCBI taxonomy): domain Eukaryota; kingdom Viridiplantae; phylum Streptophyta; class Magnoliopsida; order Fabales; family Fabaceae; genus Lathyrus; species Lathyrus tuberosus. The sequence goes on from JALAZF010000406.1 coordinate 4,814,898, forward strand.
TCGCGAACTTTCCTGGCTTGATCTATTCTCTGTGAATGGTATGTCTTGAACTTCTCGAGGTTTGGGGACCCACAGGCTTCCTAAAAGCATCCTCGCCTCCTCTTGGGCATTGTACAAGGACCCTACGGCTTCTTAGAAGTATTTACAGCCTCCTCTTAGGCTTCGTATAAGGATTCTTCCTTCGGGAAGAGAGCCTCCTCTTAGGCTTCGTACAAATTGTCCCTCGGCTTCTTAAAAGTTTCCAGCCTCCTCTTGGGCTTCGTACAAATTGTCCCGACGACCTCCTAGAGGTATAGGAACAGAAATTAGTCATCTTAATAGAACAGTCTTTCAAAGAGTCTAGATCTTTCTACCGTGAACGTACTACTACTGTTTCTTTAAGCATAGTACAAAAGATAAAACTCTAGACTTGGACAGTCTAATCTCCTTGAGTCTCGAAGGCATTCTCAAGTAGGGAAAAACACCAGTAGACTCGGACAGTCTCCAATACCCTCTGGATTCCCCATTTCCTTAAAGAACAGGAAATAACCCCGATCCTCTGATTAATCCCAAAGCATAGCCTTACCTTTAATCAGTCTCTTTATAAGAACTGATTTTCTCTTTTAACCAACCAACTGGACCTGTCACTCAACTGAAACAGCAATCCTTTTAGCCTCTATCTCGGGCTTCGTACGAGATACAAAAAGACTCTCTTGTTGAGTCAACCTTTAGCCTCCGTCTTGGGCTTCGTACAAGACACATCTAAAAGCACTCTCTTGTTGAGTCAAACCCTTTTAGTCTCTCTCTCGGGCTTCGTACGAGACACATAAAAACACCCTCTTGTTGGGCCAATAGCCTCCTCTTAGGCTTTGTATAAGAAAAACACCGGTTAAGTCCATCAACCTTTTAGCATCAAAACTGTGCCTCGTTCACAGGATACAAACATCAACAACTCCTTTCATCTAATCGCCGTAAGCGGCAAGCCTCTGGATTATTTACATCCACGCCACTGTCCTTCTTTTAGCATGAGAAATTCCTAAGGAAAGATGACATTGCTCTACACTGAGTTAAAGTCTTCTCCTTCAGGTTAAAACCCCCTATAAAGGAAATTATGGCATTGCTAGGATTCACATATCCCAGTTAAAGTAATCCTCCTTTATAGTCAGTCACCCAACAGTCGTGACAAACATACCCCCTTTAGAGATGACAAATTCTCTCTAAAAACAACACCTTTTTAGCTTCACATCTTGGGCTTCGAACAAGATACAAATAGGCCCTTCAGCTTGACATCTTGGGATTTGAACAAGATATAAACCACCTTTAGCTTCATGTCTTGGGCTTTGAACAAGACACCAAAACACCATTTCCTCCCATAGAATAGGAGGAACTACGATCGCTCTGATTTCCCTGTTTCGGTAAACGGGAATACGTAGGCATAAGATTAAAAGAAAAATCTTAGAGAGCACACTAATCCAAAGTCCCAAATCCCATACCTTCATATATCAATCGAAAAGCATCAGTCTTAAACTCCCACCAATCGCCTAGGCACTATTTTAACAAAATAACTTAAGAGAGACCCACAATCTCAATAGCATCTGTAAACCAACAGTCATCTGTTTAAACTCAGTATGCAAGCAGGGTTAATTGGAGACATCTATTTCCTTTCCTTCATCAGCTTCAATAGGATAAAAAATGAATCGAACTGTAGTACCCCAAAAGCGATAGTGCTTCGCAACCACGCAAAAATTTGTGCTACAGAAAAAATGGCGACTTCACTGGGGAAGTTACGAGATCTTGTTCTCTTCCCATCTCTTAGGTAGAAACCTTAAAAAAGTGCCACAGAAAAGTGGCACCCACCGTGGGGCTCTTTTCTTTTCTTTCTTTCTTTGGGGATTTCACTGGGATATGACTTTTTTGACTTCACTAGGATCTTAGGTCAAAACCTTTAAAGTTGGGAAGGTACCACAGAATGGCGACTCTGCTGGGGAGCCATTTTTGTCAGGAACATAGGATTCATAGCTCTTTAAAGTCTAGGACTTTGGGACAAATATATATACTGCTTTTCCTAATTGATATCTGTGTTTATTTTTCTGCTAATGGGAATGAGTGTGATGCCGCATGTGGAAAGATTGAGTATACACCTAGGAAAAACCTCTTTTAGTAGTGTGGAAACTATTGGAAATGGTTGTCACGCGATACTACCCTCTTCTGATGGTTCTTCGAAAAACATCACCTAGCACGGTTCTCGGCCCGCTGGTGTTTTCTCGACAAGAACTGATGATTCTGAGAGACAGGTACAAAAATCACAAGTATAAACCTTTGGGGGGGGTAGAGCCTTGACTTCATGACACCGACCCTTTGACCCCATGTTTTTTCTATGTTTTTGTGTGCTGTATTCATGCATTCATCTAAAAAACATTACATCAAAGAAAAACTTCTCTTCTAGTCTCTCTTTTTCAAATTAAACTAAGACAATGATTGCAAATGTTAGAGAAAAAGATTGCGCTCATGGACTTCGGTAGAAGGAGAACTCATAGGTACACCTTCAGGGTTCCAAAACTAGAAGATTTGAGAGGATTAGCGAGGATGATCACTAACCCTGAAGCTTTCAGAGCTAAGTACGGAGGTCTGCTACCTCTGTTAAGAGTCCATGAGATTGAAGGAATCATGGAGGCACTCATTCAGTTTTACGATCCGGTCTATCACTGTTTCACATTCCCAGATTACCAGCTCGCACCAACGCTGGAGGAGTATTCTCACCTGACTAATCTACACATTACTGATCGAGCTCCATTTTCTAGACTGGAAGAAATTCCAAAGGATCAGACCATTGCAAGAGCAATCTATTTGGATGAGTCAGAAATCAAGACTCACATGACCACCAAGGATGGGCTCCCAGGTTTGCCAACCCAGTTCCTGACAAAGAAGGTTTTGTACTTTTCTAGTATCGGGAACATGATTGCTTTTGAAAGCATCTTTGTTTTACTCACCTACGGGTTATTTCTGTTTCCCAACATTAATAGCTTCGTCGATATCAACGCCATTAAGGTTTTTCTCATTGGAAACCCTGTGCCAACTTTGCTCACGGACGCGTATCATTCTGTACACTTAGGAAATTTGTACAGCGGAGGGATGATCACATGCTATGTACCCTTGCTATACAAATGGTTTATCTCCCATTTACCCAAGTCTGCTGCATTTTGGGATCATAAGAGTGCCTTGCGTTGGTCACAGAAAATCATGTCCCTTACCAACTCTGATATAGATTGGTGCAATAGGATTTATGACGGGATCAGGATCATTGACCGTTGTGGAAACTTCCCCAACGTACCCCTCATAGGAACTAAAGGAGGAATCAACTACCATCCAGTATTGGTTCGTCGTCAATTTGGATACCCAATGAGGCATGTCCCGCATAATGCTCATTTGGAAGGTCTTTTCTTCAAGAAAAGAGAAAACGACAGGGCACTAAAGACGAAAATAGTGCACGCTTGGAAACATGTTCATAAGAAAGGACGAGAGTCTCTAGGAAAACCGGACTGTGTCTCGGTAGAGCCTTATCTCCACTGGGTACAAACTACAGCTCTCAAGCTAAAGATGCCTTATCCTCATCACAGAGTTCTTCCGCCGAGGGAATCTGTCATGTACTTCATGACTGAAATGGAAAAACTTCAGGTTACTCTCAACAAAGTTCAACAGGAGAGGAGGTCTTGGAAGAACAAGTACCGCACCCTCAATGTAGAGTGTACCAAAATACAGTGACTGCTAAAAGATAAGGATGCTATGATTGAGATTTTGGAGCAACATGCTGTGGATAATCAGGATGACCAAAGGAATTTGCTCGTTCCTTTCACTTGGAAAAGGAATGACAACCCGACAATGGCCCAAGAGCCCCGGTCCAAGAAAAGGAAAGTACCAGAATCAGCACCCGGTTTCCCCCCAAAGAGGACTCAGGACCCCTTAGCTTAGGTTTCTGTTTCCGCACCTTGTAATCTACTGTATTTCTATTTTCGCAATCCTTTGAATTCAATAAAAGGGGTTTCCCCACTGTTTGATATTTGCAATCTAATTGTCAAAGTTTATTTTGATTAAACAAAAAAAAAACAATTAATATAATCATTGCATTCATCATTCTCACGTCACATATTCTTCTTACCTACGAATCTCACGTTTGTGTCTCGGTTCTAGAGTCAAACTGTCTCATTCGTACAATACTCGGGCTAATCATCAAAAAAAGATGGATGATCTCGAGGAAGAGAACAGAGAGTTGAGAGAAGAGATCGACGCTCTGAGAGAGGATATGAGAAAGCTTCATAATGACATGCAAGCCATGGCAGAAGCTTAGCTACAAAGGACTGTGATCTCGGAGATCACCTCAACGCCCATAGTGGAGAAGTCCGATCTTAGGTACAAAATGCCAAAAGATCGTCCCTGGGGCATGCCACTTAACTATATCCGGGAAGGATATGTTCCGCCGATCAATGAGGATCAGGGAACCGCAGCGGGAACTGCTGGGCCTGAAGGTTACAAACTTCGGGAAAGCGAAGATGCCAGGGGCATGACAGCAACTCCTGAAGGTTACAAACTTCGGGAGGCACCGAGAGTCTCGGCCATAATGACTATACCACCGCCCGTGGTACACACTGTCCCGGAAGGACAGATTCCACAGATACCTTCTGGTGGAAATGACAACATGTTCGAAAGAATGAATGAGTTCTAGGAACTGTTCCTGGGAATGCAGAAAGAACTGCAGGCCCTTCGCGGTCAGGATTTATTTGGAAAGGACACCGCAGACCTCTGTTTGGTCCCTAATGTGAAAGTCCCACGCAAATTCTAGGTGCCCGACTTTGAAAAGTACAAGGGTAACTCTTGCCCTCAGAGTCACTTGGTGATGTACGCTCGGTAAATGTCAGCTCAGACAGAGAATCAGGATTTACTGATTCACTACTTTCAGGATAGTTTAACCGGTGCCGCCCTAAAATGGTACATGGGTTTGAACCGTGCTACGATTATCACTTTCAGAGATCTTGGCACTGCCTTCGTCCAATAATATAAATACAATCTGGACATGGCACCGGACAGAGATCAACTCCGGTCAATGTCACAAAAGGACAAGGAAACCTTTAAGGAATACGCACAGAGATGGCGTGAAATTGCCGCTCAAATTTGTCCACCTCTTGAGGAAAAAGAGATGACAAAGATCTTCTTAAAGACCTTAAGCTCATTTTATTACGACAGAATGGTTGCCAGTGCGCCCAGTGACTTCACCGAGATGGTGGGTATGGGAGTTCGTCTTGAGGAAGCCGTCCGAGAAGGACGTCTAGTCAAAGACACTGGATCATCAAGTAGTACAAAGCGATACGGTAGTGCTCTCCCTAAGAAAAAAGAGCAAGATATTGGGAATATCTCTCTCGGAAAGCAAAGGCGACGTTATTAGCCAGTAGCGGCTGTGACTCCTGCTATCAATCCTGCGCCTATTTCTACGTATCAACCTCAGGTTACACAGAGCCAACCTAATCAACAAAGGACTCAACCGCCTCTTCAGCAGGCTCGTCCTCCATACAATAACAACCGTACAACACGGCCACCAAGATTTGATCCTATACTCGTATTGTACGCAGAACTATTTCCGTTACTACTGGCTAAGGGGCATGTCCAGACTAAGTCCCCTCTTACAGTACCGGAAAATCCACCTTTTTGGTTTAAGGTGGATCAGACTTTCCCTTACCATCAAGGAGGACCAGGGCATAACATAGAGAACTGTCTCAATTTCAAATCCGACGTGCAAAAGCTTGTTAGGAGTGGGGTCTTAACTTTCAAGGATACGAATCCTAATGTTCACACAAACCCGCTGCCTCAACACGAGAAAGCTACAGTCAATTTGATAGAGGGAGAGACTAACAACGTCTATCAAATTCATGATGTACTCTTGTTAAGGACCAATCTGGTCAAGATGCATTGCAGACAGAGTGGATATGGCCATGTGCCACCTCATAACTATCACCAGTGTGATATCTGCTCTAAAAGCAATCGAGGATGTTCTGTGGTGCTATCAGCTCTACAGGAACAGATGGATCTCAGATGGATCCAAGAGCACCGAGTTCGTGGAGTCAACATGGCCTATACGAATTCCAACATCATTCAGAACCACGACATCCGTGCAATGAATGTCAATTTGGTGGCGATGCATTCCAGGCAAAGCCAGTATCATAATCTGCCGCAACACGATTACAGTTCCTGTCTGACTTGCTCAGTAAACAAACAGGGATGCTCTTTTGTACAAGAGGCCCTCCAGCGTCAGATGGGATCTTGGATGGATCCAGGACTACCATGATAGGAATCCCTATCAGATCAACATGATTTAAATCTTCGATATTCGCTTGATGAATACTAGCCTGGTGGAGTTACATGCTAAATAGGTTTGGCTCAAGTTCCTGGTATCACATGATTATCAGTGCTGTAGGGCAGGTTGCAAAAACGATCAAGGCTATGCCCTTGTCCAGGAAACCCTTCAGCACTTGTTGAACCACTAATGGCTTCCAATCTATATGGATGAAGACACCTAGCAAATTAGTATTACCAACGGGAACCCTACTCGGCATCAAAGTCGAGACGTTCAATCTGGGGAAACTAACCTAGTGAGGTTACATTGTATTCAAAGCGGGCGTGGCCAGGTGCTACCACACAACTATGAACGTTGTAGAGTCTGTTCGGAAAGTAACCAAGGATGTTACCTTGTGCGAGCAGCTCTTCAGGGTCAGGTGGATCGTAGAGAGATTCGCCCATATCCGGGTTCCGGACCAATCTACTGGGCGTCGGACTACCTCGCTGATCAAATTGAGGACGTTGTCGTAATATCTGATCATCAGAAGGCTAGGGATGTTTGTACCATCATCCCTCTACTTGACGAATCGAGAGTTCCCAACCAGGAACGGATCAAAATTTCTTACGATGGTCAGAAAAATCAGAAGGCTCCCATAGTCATCTATCTATCGGGACCATTACCGTATGAATCAACTAAGGCTATCCCTTACAAATACGGTCCAACAACAATCGGGAATGGAAAGGAAATTCCATTACCCTCCGTCGTGAATATTACAGACATCAGTCGAGTAACACGGAGTGGTCGAATCTTCAACCGAGGAGCTGGAGAATTTAACAAAGAAAAGGAACCTCAGACAGAGGTTCCCAATCCACCAGTTGGTCAATCCAGTAATCTCGACCTTTCAAAAAACAACGATGAGATGCTGAAGCTCATCCAAAGGAGTGAATACAACATTGTTGATCAACTGTTACAAACTCCTTCAAAGATCTCTGTGCTGTCACTTTTACTCAGTTCAGAAGCGCACAAGGAGGCTCTACAGAAAGTCTTGGAGCAAGCCTTTGTGGAACAGGATGTAACAATCAGACAGTTCGATAGCATTGTCTCTAACATCACTTCCTGTAATAACTTGGGATTTAGTGATGAGGAATTACCTGAAGAAGGTCGCCGTCATAACATGGCGCTTAATATCACAGTCAGCTGCCAGGGCGATGCTTTAGCCAGCGTACTGATAGAGACAGGGTCAACCCTGAATGTTATTCCAAAGTCCACTTTGATGCAATTATCCTTCAAAGGACCCCCGATGAGAACCAGTGAGGTCGTCGTCAAAGCATTTGACGGGTCCAGAAAAATGGTTATCGGCGAAGTCGACCTTCCCATAACTATTGGTCCTCACACTTTCTAAGTCATTTTCCAGGTCATGGACATCCGGACAATGTATAGTTGTTTATTAGGAAGACCTTGGATACATCAGGCTGGGGCGGTCACCTCGACCCTTCACCAAAAGTTAAAGTTCATCCAGAACAACCAGCTCGTCACGGTCTGTGGAGAACAAGCCTTGCTCGTGAGTAACTTATCATCATCTACTGGTATAGAACTCGAGGAGGTTATTAGAACTCAGTTCCAAGCACAATCGGTGAGCAAGGACAATCAATCCGAAGAGGGAACTTCCATTTACCTCATACAAAGATGCTATCAAAGCGGTCGAGAGTACCAATACAACAGGATGGGGACAGCTAGTCATTCCTACTGACAATAAAACAAAGAAGGGTCTTGGTTTTTTTGCAACCTGTACTCAGACAGCTGCTAACGGTGAAAGTCTTCATCCTATTCAATACTTCTTCCACAGTGGAGGTTTCCTTCACCCAGTGCCTCAAGAAGTGCATACCATTAATAAAGATGATCCCTCTGATATGGAGAAAGAATGGGAGTCCTATCTTAACAAGGACGGTTATATGTCTCAGGACGAAACACAGACTCCCTTTTGCTTTCCTACACAGAGTCCGAGATTTATACCCAGGTCAGATGTCGAAATGATATACGGAGATTGTGATCCGGAAGGATGTCGTGCTCCACCAAACTCATTAGAAGAGGATACTCTGATGAAGGACAACTTTGACCACAACTATTATGGCCCGATGGATGGCCTGCCAATGTGGCAGCCGTATCCAGGAGACTTGGGGCAAGGAAATCAGCCGAACAATGAAAATCAGCTGAGCATCATTGAAAAGAATACATGCGTCTCCACCATGTCATGGGATCAACAATCAGGTCATTCAGAAAACGTCCAGTACGACGATGAATTTGCAACATTTACAGGACTTGAATTCATCAACTATGCTTTTCCAGAGGTCAACGTCATCGAGAGGGATGACTCCTCCAGTTCCGAAGAAGTGTGGGACACCCTGGGACAACCAAGTGGGAAATACGACTATATGGTCAAGTACACTGTTCCCGAAAGCTCTCGTATCAGGCTCGAAGACATCCAATTAACTGGATGAGGAGATCTACCTGAGAGCACCAATGCTATGCAAAATGCAACAGAGGAATCCTCCTACGACAACTCTCCCTGGGAGACAGATTCTAATGATCCTGCTCCACCAGAAATCAGCGTTATTTTTGAAGACAAATCAAGGAAGGTGCCAGACTTTGTGATTCACCGAGGAGTTCGCCGCCAATGGGTTGCTGTCGATGTTCCGCAGATTGTTCACAAGTCTAAGTAATTGCCATCTTTACTTTAACCTTTCACCCTGCCCAGGTGAAACGGATGTTTTGATATGGCTCACTTTCTGTAAATTTCCCTCTTCGCTTTGCCCAAAGCGACATAGTTTTGTTTTATAGGGCTGTAGTTTCAAGAATCGACTTTTTCATAAATAAAATAACGTCGTTCTGTAATTTCCGCATTAATTGTTGTTTTCTCTTTTCTCTTTTTTTTTTCAGAAAATAGTAATCCTAAAAAACAACTCAATAATAAAAACAAGTTGTTTTTCCAAAGAAAAACACTGCACACACTCTTGCATTCTCTCTATCTCTTCTAAACACAAATCATACCGTCATGCAAATTGCTTGTTTTAAACCCCGTTGAAACATACGATCTGATGCCTTCTCCCATCTTTGAGTTCCCGGTATTTGGGGCTGAAGAAGAGAATGACGACGAAATTCCAGAAGAGATCTCCCGATTACTCAGACAGGAGGAAAGGTCCATTGAACCTCATAAAGAGCCGTTGGAAACGGTAAACTTAGGTTCGGAAAAAGAGAGAAAAGAAATCAGGATTAGGGCACTGCTCAGTCCAACTGCCAGAGAGGGTTTGGTAAAGCTTCTCAAAGAATTTCCTGATGTATTCGCTTGGTCCTATCAGGATATGCCAGGGTTGGATACCAGCATCGTGGAACATCATCTACCATTAAGGTCGAAATATCTGCCAGTAAAATAGAGGTTGAGACAGACTCACCCGGACATGGCCATCAAAATCAAGGAGGAGGTACAGAAACAAATTAACGCGGGTTTCCTCGCCACATCAGAATATCCTCAATGGTTAGCCAACATCGTACCCGTTCCAAAAAAGGATGGAAAAGTCAGAATGTGTGTGGATTATAGAGATCTAAACAAGGCTAGTCCAAAGGACGACTTTCCATTACCACACATTGACATGCTGGTTGACAGTACAACAAAGTTCAAAGTTTTCTCATTCATGGATGGATTCTCGGGCTATAAGCAGATCAAAATGGCGCCGAAAGACATGGAGAAAACTTCGTTCATTACCCCCTGGGGTACCTTTTGTTACAAGGTGATGCCGTTCGATTTGAAGAACGCCGGGGCAACCTATCAAAGGGCCATGCCTACTCTTTTTCATGACATGATACACAAAGAAATCGAGGTATATGTCGATGATATGATTGCCAAATCTAAGACGGAAGAGGAGCATGTGACCCATCTGTCAAAGCTATTCGAGCGGTTGAGAAAGTACAAACTCCGTTTGAATCCCAACAAGTGCACCTTTGGTGTCCGTTCGGGAAAACTTTTAGGGTTCATCGTCAGCCAGAAAGGAATTGAGGTTGATCCTGACAAGGTCAAGGCCATTCGAGAAATGCCTTCTCCAAAAACTGAAAAAACAAGTCAGAGGATTCCTGGGACGTTTGAACTACATCTCCAGATTCATATTCCTCATGACCGCGACATGTGCGCCGATTTTCAAATTACTTAAAAAGAATCAGGACTGCGTTTAGACAGAAGACTGCCAAACCACCTTCGACAGTATTAAGGAATACCTGTTGAATCCTCCGATTTTATCACCTTCAGTGGAAGGAAGGCCGCTGATTATCTACCTCACAGTCCTAGAGGACTCAATGGGATGTGTACTTGGCCAACAAGACGAAACCAAATGGAAAGAGTCTGCCATCTACTATTTGAACAAGAAATTCACTGACTGCGAGACTCGGTATACTATGCTTGAGAAAACTTGCTGCGCTTTGGCTTGGGAAGCCAAACGTATGCGCCAGTACATGATTCGTCACACTACTTGGTTGGTCTTCGAGATGGATCCAATCAAGTACGTCTTTGAAAAGCCTGCTCTCACGGGAAGGATTGCCCGTTGGCAGATGTTGCTATCAGAATATGACATAGAATACCACGCTGAGAAAGCCGTTAAGGGAAGTGTTTTAGCCGATCATTTGGCTCATCAACCGATTGATGATCAAGGATCAATCTGGTTTGACTTCCCGGACGAAAATGTCATGTATTTGAAAATGAAAGATTGCGATGAATCGCAACCCAGTGAAGGGCCAGAACCAGGTTCCCAGTGGGGACTTATCTTTGACGGAGCTGTCAATCATTACGGCAACGGAATTGGGGCAATCATTGTCACCCCTCAGGGTACCCACATTCCTTTCACCGCCAGACTGACATTTAAGTGCACAAACAACAAGGCCGAATACGAAGCTTGTATCATGGGTCTCGAAGAAGCGATTGATTTGAGGATCAAAAACTTGGACGTATATAGCGACTCAGCCCTGGTTATCAATCAGATCAAAGGAGATTGGAACACATAAAATTCAGGATTGATTCCTTACAAAGACTACGCAAGAAGGTTGTTACCCTTCTTCAACAGAGTTGAGTTTCATCACATCCCTCGTGAGGAGAATCACCAGGCTGATGCATTAGCCACTTTCTCTTCCATGATTAGTATAGGTCAATGGAATGACATACCTAAGATCGACATAATGCGCCTTGAACGGCCCGCTTACATCTTCACGATTGAAGCAGTCATAGATGACAAACCTTGGTATCACGATATCAAATTCTTTCTTCAGAAACAAGAGTACCCACCTGTGGCACTAAGGAAGGACAGGAAAACCCTCAGAAGGCTGGCAGGCAGTTTCTTTCTGAGCGGTGATACACTCTATAAGCGGAATTTTGACATGGTATTGCTCCGATGTGTAGACAGACCAGAAGCAGACATGCTGATGAAAGAAATTCACGAAGAGTCCTTTGGCACTCATGCCAACGGACATACAATGGCGAGAAAAATTCTAAGAGCAGGGTACTATTGGTTGACCATGGAATCCGACTGCTACAAGTACACGAGGAAGTCTCACAAGTGTCAGATATACTCAGACAAAATCCATGTACCGCCTACACATCTCAAAGTTCTTTCTTCCCCATGGCCTTTTTCCATTTGGGGAATCGACATGATTGGCATGATTGAACCCAAAGCTTCGAACGGACATCGGTTCATCCTGGTAGCCATTGATTACTTCACCAAGTGGGTCGAAGCAGCGTCGTACGCTAATGTAACCCGACAAGTGGTGGTCCGATTTATCAAAAACAATATCATCTGCCGTTATGGTGTTCCAAGCCAGATCATTACTGATAATGGATCTAACTTGAACGATAAGATGATGAAAGATTTGTGCGCTGAGGTCAAGATAGAACACCATAACTCGTCTCCCTACCGACCAAAGATGAAAGGAGCGGTAGAAGCGGCTAACAAGAACATCAAGAGGATTGTTCAGAAGATGGTTGTAACCTACAAAGATTGGCACGAGATGCTACCCTTTGCTCTTCACGGTTATCGCACATCTGTCCGCACTTCAACAGGGGCAACCCCTTTCTCTCTAGTATATGGCATGGAAGCGGTGCTTCCCATAGAAGTAGAGATCCCATCAATCCGGGTATTGATGGAAGCTAAGCTTACAGAAGCTGAATGGTGTCAAAGTCGACACGACGAACTCAACCTGATCGAAGAGAAACGAATCACGGCACTATGCCACGGTCAGTTGTATCAACAGAGAATGAAGAAGGCGTTTGACAAAAAGGTTCGACCCCGTGTCTTCAGAAAAGGAGACCTTGTGCTAAAAAAGATACAATCTTTTCTCACTGATTCTCGGGGCAAATGGACTCCGAATTATGACGGCCCCTACGTGGTCAAGAAAGCTTTCTCAGGCGGTGCCTTGAAACTTGCAACCATGGACGGTGAGGAATTTGCCTACCCCACAAATGTTGATGTAGTCAAGAAATACTTCGCCTAAACTAAAAAAAAATGTCTCGGTGGATTGAAAACCCGAAAGGGTGGTCCAGGCAAAAGTTAGAGACATGATCAAAAACCATCCCGGTGGATTGGAAATCTCAAAGTACAATCTAGGCAAAACTTGGGGATAATGGCAAGTAACTACTTTCGACAAAGGGGCAAGTCCCTCGGTAGCAGTTACATCATCCGCCAAGAAAGCTCCAGTCACGGTCATCTTCGACAGAAGCTCAGGATGCCCAGAATTCAAAGTTGGTAGAAGGATAGTGGTCGTTATGTTTCAATGTAGCCCTTTTCCATTAAATTAAAATTTTCAAACTTTGTAAATGCTCTATGGAATCACGCGTTTGGCTGATTTCCATCCTATTAATAAAATTTTAGCCCTTGTGCTTTTGTTTGTAATTCTTATATGTTTTAGCTTTACAGAACGACATTTTAACATGATCAACGATTCTTGAAACGAAACAAAAATGAATTTACTTGTTAAAATTGTTCTGCTTTTAAAAAAAATAAAGATGGCAATTTCTTTTGACGGTTGAACATCAAAAGAACATCGATCGCTTCTCCAAAGGTGTTCGAGCCTCAAAGTGCATAATCATAGTACTCATTTTAAACCAGTATGCCTGAATGAAGGATCAGCTATGTCAGATACGAATGCTCCATCTGACCTCTTCGGCCGAGTTCTCATCTCTTAAGCCCGGCCAGCGTCGCTCCCAACAGGGACCGTTTCTCCTAAGCAAGGCAGAATTGCTATCTTGAACCAGCGATACTTCTTCGCCCCACTGTGGCCGAGTATCCAGTCGTGTTCATCTACTAGTCTGTATGTCGCGTCAGTTTTGTCAGCATATACATACATACAACATGCATTATTGATTTACATTCATATTCATATTGCATCACTATCACTCTAGTCGGTCTTGTTCCATAGTGATAAGAGTCCTCTCAATCGAGTCGTCAGTTCTTTCCTCATCAGGAAATGAATCATCTAAGCGATCTCTCCTCCAGTTTATTTCTGGATTAAAGGTGGTTCTTTGACCACTTTGATAACTTGGACCTCTGAAAGACCAGAGAACCTTCAACCGATGTCACTCTTCGCCATTGAAGATGATGTTTTCTCTTTCCCGGATTAAGAAAAATCCCTAGAGAAAGCCTCTTAAGCAGAGATTCGGCAATACAGCAGTTTTTCTCCGAAAAAAAACGCTGATGAAAAGGTCATCAGCACCTCAAAATTGGATCACATCATATGGTGTTTCTCCGGGAAGATCCCGAGAAAAGTATGATGTAATATCCCCAAGCGTGAAAGCAGTCTCTCAAGAGACTCGTTTTCCCCAATAGAGTCGGCAAATGGCGTCTCCAAACAGAGAAGTTTGTACACCTCAACAACTCAGACGACTGGGTTCCCCCAGCGAGTCTGACATCAAAATTTTTCTATCAAATGGCATCTCCCCAGGAAAATTCAGCGATAAGTTTGAGGAAAACCACTACGAATAGCGTCCCTTGTCAAGAAAGTTTATTGACAAAAGAAACTGAGACCAGTTCCTTGGTAGGAAACCAGGATCGAGGGGAAGTTTACTTCAGAAACTTAGACCAGTTCCTTGGTAGAAAACCAGGATCGAGGGGAAGTTTACATCAGAAACTTAGACCAGTTCCTTGGTAGGAAACTAGGATCGAGGAGAAGTTTACATCATAAACTTAGACCAGTTCCTGGGTAGGAAACCAGGATTGAGGGGAAGTTTATTTCAGAAACTAAGACCAGTTCCTTGGTAGGAAATCAGGATCGAGGGGAAGTTTTTTACCTTTTCTAAGCATCATTGCTTAGTAAAAGAAGAAGGATGTGCAAGCTACCATTCTTAACCACCATCAAAATTTCGGGTATTCCGATATTTAATCCTCTTACACCCCGAATGCCCGAATACCTTCGTCATTCACACCTTCGGGTCCAAGAAGATTAAATAGGGGCATCTGTCATACCCCAAATTTTGACCACTAAGATTTCCCATCATTGTGAAAATCATCATCACAATATGGAAGAACCATCATACCTCACCAGTCTCCCCAAAGATGGGTGAGCATCCACTACAATCAAAATTAGGGTTTCAAGCCCTCTTAGAGTTCTTAGACAAAGGATCAATCAAGAAATGACATGATCTTCAACTTGTCTAGCCTCTCAAATATCCACAATGGATCAAGAGGACTCCCACTTTAAGGATTAAGCACAGGGCTGCTCCCTTCCAGGTGGATCAAGCCTCAAGATCGCCAATGTCACCAAATTAGGGTTTGGTCGACCAGGGCCTCCATATGAAAGTTTTTCTCTGGGAATGAGCCAATGCTTCAAAGCATATCCTAAAATACTCCATGGAACCTCATGGGCCCAAGCATCAAGTCAATTTGACCTCAGGGGATACATACATCAAAATTCAGGAATTAGGGTTTCTTGGCCTAATTCACCCCTAAGTTGACTTTTGGGACAAATCATGAGCCAAGACCTCAAGAGAGGATTTAAGGGTCTCCAACATACCACATTGATCCATTTGTAATAATGGATTGATCCAGGAAGCTTGAGCAGCAAGTCTCAATTTCATCAGTACCACAGTTAAGGTTTCGCGAGAAAAGTCAACTGTATCTTTGACTTTTGACCAGGACATGCTCCCAAACCCTAGGACATGATTCAATATACCCTATAACACCCATGGAACATGTCCATCAAGTTTTATTTAGGTCAAGGACATGATTTCCTAAAGGATCGCACAGTTTGGAATTCATTTGACAAAAAGTCAACTGTGCACAAAAGTCAACTTTGACTTCTTGAGATTTTTCACAAAAATGGTTTTTTAACCCTAAAATGATGTTAATGTATGATTTGAATCACCATTCATCAAGAAAAATCAAGAAAAGTGGGATAACTTGAAAAAGGGGTAACCATAAAAACTTAGAAAATTTTCTAAGTTATGAACAAAGTGGCAAGGGTACCAACTTTGGAGGATCATAACTCCTAAACCACAAAGCCATTTTTCCCCATCCAAAGCTTGATTTGTAGATCTCATTACCCTCTACAAAAGCTTAAAACTGACCTCCCTCCAAATTCCTCATGGATTTTGAGTTATGGAATGATTAAAATCACAAAAAGTGAAAATGTCACTTTTTTCCAACACTTAGTGAAATTTTCACTAAGTCAGAATCTGCCTTCACTTTTTTCCAAATGTAGGGGGATTTTTCACTTGGATCCAAAAGATATCAAAACCAAATATGATCAAACAGTTGTTGTATCATATGAGGGCTTTCCAAAATGGCCAAGAACATCACAAAATTCCACTTGGGCCAAGAGATATGATAATGGCAATATGCCTTGCTGAAAACTGCCAAGGCTAGGCAGAATTTTGCATTTTTTGCTCGATTTGGCAAAATCAGATAATTCCAAGCCTTGTCATCACTTTAGACACATCTGAGGATCAAATCTAAAGGGGACAAACACTGAGCCAAGCCTCCAAAGTCCTTGGAACAAGAAGTAGCATGCCAAACCTAGAAATCCCTAAAAGAGGGACAAGACTCCAATTTTGGATTAGAGCATTCAATGCATACACCAAGGTGGCATGGACTGAGCCATTTACAACTGAATTCAGTCAAGACTTATCCAAGACCAAGGGAACCACAACCCTGTGCCCTAACCTCTAGTTAATGGCTAGAGGAGACTTGGATTCCAAAGTGCAACCATTGGCCAAACCTCTGCTGCAGTTGCCATTCACTATTGATCCCAAAAAAACTTGCTCTACTATAAATAGAGCTCATTTGTGCTCAGTTTGAGTACACAAAAGCCATCAAACAGATGCTTTTCTCAAAATCACTTTCTTTAGGCAAAAATACCTTCTTTAGCAAGGTAACTCTGAGTTTTTGAGTTAGAGAGCATTTCCATCACAACTCATGATCCTAAAACCTCAAAAACATCATATGTAGGTGATCCAAACTATCAAAAGTGACCTGTAACACCAAAATCACAAAGTCACCTCTCAAAACCTCAAAATAGGCTTTTGTGCATTTTTCAAGCCATGTCTTGATTCAGTCACTTTCCAAACCAGATAAAACCTCAAACACACTCCAAATAACATCCTTGAACTGTCCCAAATGGTTCCCCCCATCTGGAACACCTTTTGAGAGAGTTGCTATTTTGGTCATTTTAACCCCTTTTGCAAGAAAGGGCCAGTTTGTGTTTTTGCAGGTTCCAGCTGATTCCAACTATCCTCAAAGCTTCTAAGGGATCATTTGAGAGTGTCCAAAGCATCAAACCATTTCTAGAACAAGAATTTTGGCAGATTGCACAGAAAACTCCAAAAGGTCAAAAAGAGGTAAACATCATGATTTGAACTTTCCAAAATATGCATTGCTTTGAAGTCCACTGATCATACACACCTCATACATGTTATATATGTTGTGTTTGGACCAATTCATCATGTAATTCATGCCTGTATCAAAGTGTAGCATAGAAAATGCAATTATAGGCCTTTTTCAAAACCACTATCGGGTTTTGAGGAGGGAGTATGATCTAAAAAAAATAACACCACCATTAGATTCCTTGTGAAATTCTAGGCCAGATGCATATAAATTTTGTCCCCAAACATTAAGAAATGAGAAAGTTATGGACCTTCCCGTTTCTTGGCAAAACTTGCCTTGCCTTGCCTTGACTAGGCCTAGAAAACAAGGCATGCCTTGTATTTTTGTGGTTTCACTTCAAGCAATGAATGTATCACCACCCCAGTGGTAAGGCGCGTGCCCTATAACCTTGAGATCATGGGTTCAAACCCCACCCATGCCATTTTGTGCTTTCTCACATTATTGCTATTTTTTCCAATATTTTTATGTTTTATTAATTAATTGGAAAATTAATAACTCCTTCAATTTTAATTATTTTTTATTGGTTCTTTTTGCAAAAAATCACAAAAATGTTGAAATATTTTATTCCACAAAAAAATTAAGTTTATATTATTTATTTAATATAATTAGTATTTTTGTGAATAAATTCCTTTTTAATGTTTTTAAACATTTTAAAAGTGAATATTTACTTTGAAAATCAAAACCAAGCGAGTTTTAATTAACCTTGTGATTAATCCCTCATTTCTCAAACCTTAAACAAAAATCACAAATGGTTTATTCAAACTTATTTGGTATTTTATTTGATTTTCTTTAAATATTTACTTTTAAAGAATAACAAATTAGGGTTTCTTTGATTTTCACCCTCATCAAACAATTTCAAACACTTTTGGGCCTCTAATAGAGTGTAAGACCCAATCCTTTGTAAATACAAAACTTTTTGGGCCTCACTTATTGTATAAGTCCCGTTGTATTTCAAAAAGTTCGACGCGATCATCGTCCGTTGAAAAACAAACCCTGGGCCTCTCCTCGAGCTATAAGACCCATTCAAAATCTTTTGGGCCTCTATTAGAGTGTAAGAACCAACCCCCTTTTAAAACCAAACCATTTTAGGCCTCAATGCCTCTCCTCGAGCTATAAGACCCATTCAAAATCTTTTGGCAATTTCTTTTGACTGTTGAACAACGAAAGAGCATCGATCGCCGCTTCCAAAGGCGGTTAAGCTTCAAAGTGCAGAATCAAAGTACTCCTTCTAAACCAGCACGACTGAATAAATGATCAGCTCTGTCAGAGACCATGTTTCATCTGATACCCCCTCGGCAGAGTTCTTATCTCCTAAGCCCGACCAACGGTTTTCCCCACGAGGATCATCTCTCCTAAGCAAGGCAGGATTGCTATCTTGAACCAATGATGCTTCTTCGTCCCCAGCAGTGGCCGAGTATCTAGTCGTGTTCATCCGTCAGTTTGTATGTCGTGTCAGTTTTGTCAGCATATACAAACACATATCATGAGTTATTGATTTACATTTATATTCATATTGCATCACTATCACTCTAGTCGGTCTTGTTCCCTAGTGATAAAAGTCCTCTTTTCAATCGAGTTATCAGTTCTTGCCTCATCAGGAAATGTTGCGTCTGAACAATCTCTCCTCCAGTTTATTTCTGGATTGAAGTTGGTCCTCGGTCACTTTGATAACTTGAACCTCAGAAAAACAAGAAAACTCTCGACGAACGTCACTCTTCTCCATTGAAGATGACATCTTTGCTTTCCCGGATTAAGGAAAATCCTAGAGAGAGCCTCGCAACTAAAGACTCTCAGCAACACAGTGGTTCTTCTCTCCAGAAAATCAATTTCACTGAAGTCATCGACACCTCAAAATTGGGGTACATTATATGGCATTTCTCCGAGAAGGTCTCAAAGAAAAGTATGATGTAATATCCCCAAGCGAAAGCAGTCTCTCAAGAGACTCGTTTTCCCCTGTAGAGTCAACAAATGGCATCTCCAACACAGAAGTTTGTACACCTCTGCAGCTCAGACGACTGGGTTCCCCAGCCAGTCAGACATCAAAAGTTTTTTTTATCAAATGGCATCTCCCCAGGAAAATTCGACGAAAAATTTGAGGAAAACCGCTACAAATAGCGTCCCTTGTCAAGAAAGTTTATTGACAAAAGAAACTGAGACCAGTTCCTTGGTAGGAAAACAGGATCGAGGGGAAGTTTATATCAGAAACTGAGACCAGTTCCTTGGTAGGAAAGCAGGATCGAGGGGAAGTTTATATCAGAAACTGAGACCAGTTCCTTGGTAGGAAACCAGGATCGAGGGGAAGTTTATATCAGAAACTGAGACCAGTTCCTTGGTAGGAAACCAGGATCGAGGGGAAGTTTATATCAGAAACTGAGACCAGTTCCTTGGCTGAAGACCAGGATCGAGGGGAAGTTTATTTCAGAAACTGAGACCAGTTCCTTGGTAGGAAACTAGGATCGAGGGGAAGTTTATATAAAAAACTGAGACCAGTTCCTTTGTAGGAAACCAGGATCGAGGGGAAGTTTATATCAGAAATTGAGACCAGTTCCTTGGTAGGAAACCAGGATCGAGGGGAAGTTTTACCTTTTCTAAGTATCAACGCTTAGCAAAAGAAGATGAATGCATAAGCTACCATTCATAACCACTGTCAAAATTTTGGGTATTCCGATATTTAATCCTCTTGCACCCCGAATGCCCGAATACCTTCGCCATTCACACCTTCGGGTCCAAGAAGATTAAATAGGGGCATCTGTCATACCCCAAATTTTGACCACCCAGATTTCCCATCATTGTGCAAATCATCATCACAATATGGATGTACTTTCATGCCTCATCAATCTCCTCAAGGATTGTGGAGCATTCACTCCAATCAAGAATTAGGGTTCTCAGCCTTCTCAGAGCACTTAGACAAAGGATCAATCAAGAAATGACATGATCCTCAACTTGTCAAACCTCTCAAACATCCATGAAGGATCAAGAGGTCTCCCACATCAAGAATCAAGCATAAGAATGCAACATTTCAAGTGGATCAAGCCTTAAGTTTATCTGATACAAAGTCAACTGAATCAGAAAGTCAAAGTTTGACTTTTGGTCAACTATGAGCTTCACAAGCCATTACTCAAGAAAATATGATGGATGATTGCATTTGATCAAATTCATGACAAGAAATCATGCAAAGTTACAAAATTGATCAAATTGAAGGAAACTTAGAAATTTTTTCTAAGTTAAAATCATGTTCAAATGCACGACTTCTCAAGGTTGTAACTGTTGATCCAAGCATCCATTGATTTTACTTAAGGGCTACTTCTAAAGAGGGTATTTGATACTTCAATATTGTAGAAGGAATCAACTCAAAATATCATAAGGATTGAAAGATATAAGTGATCAAAGTTTGGAATTCTTAATGTCAGATGTTCCAACATTTCGTAGGACATCATTAATTATTTTTCCAGCAAGAAAGTCCCAACTTTAAGGACGTTTTTCTCCATGATCCAAGTTGATTCAAGCCATGTCATGAACATGAAAGGTTAAGTACGTCATCTCACCTTTCCAAAAAGTCCTAGAAAGCCTATTTATCATTCTCGAGCAGAAAGTTATGATCTCTGCAAAGGACATTGATAAAACAGAATTTTTAAGACAGCTTTTAGGACAGACTTGATCACACAAGTTCAAGGTCATTTTTGACGACTTTACAAGTCTTATCTTCACAAACCTTGAACATCAAAGTTGAAGTACGTTATCTCAGCTTTCCAGAAAGTTGTAGAACGTCCATTTATCATACTCAAGCAGGAAGTTATGGATTTTACAATAAGGCTTGTTGCAGCTGATTTTTTTTAGACAAGTTTCAGGACAGATTTGCACATTTCTTGTGCCACACGAATTTTTAAGCCTTGTCATTCTTTTGCACACCTGAGGAGGGGACAATCAAAGGACAAGCTCTGATTCCCAAGCCTCCCAAGTCTTTGGAACTACATATAGGTTTGGCACCCCTAAAAGCTAAAGATGTCTCATGAGTCCAATTTTGTTTTGGAGCATTCAATGGATGCTTAGAGGTGGCATGTCTCAGAGCAAAGATGAACACTTCAGTCAAGCCTTATCCCTGAACCAAGAGACCATAGGCATGTGCTCTAACCTCTAGTCAATGGCTAGAGGAGACTTGAGATTCCAAAATGCAACCATTGGCCAAAGGCCTGCTGCAATTGCCATTCCATATTGCTGCCAAAACAAACTTGCTCCACTATAAATAGAGCTCATTTGTGCTCAGTTTGAGTACACCAAAGCGCCCAAACTGATTATTTCCTCAAATTCTCTCTTTCACTCCAAAAAAACACCTTCTCTTGCAAGTCACTATTGGGTTTTGAGTTAGAGAGCATTTCTGTCCAGACCAATCACACACACACACCTCATAAACATCATATGTGAGTGATCTAAACACTAACACAACATCTGGAACATCAAATTCATCAAATCACCAGCCAATTGCCCAAGTTCTTGATAGAGTTGCAGTTGAGGTACCACAACCAGTTCCAGCTCATTTCAATCCACTCTAAGCATTCAAACACACTCCTGGAGGATCAAGGAAGCTCATAGAATCTTCCTCTTGTTGTTGTAATTACATTGAAGAGGCATTGGACCTTGCTCCAATAGGTAAGTGTTCTTACACTTTGAAACTCCATATACATGCATCATTATTGATTAATTCTTGAAGCAAAAATGTAGTCCTTAATGTGTTTGTTGTGATCCCCCTACTGTTTGCACTTTAATATGTTTATATGAGGAGTTTATGTTGTTTTAAAACTAAGGTTCAGTTCTGGTTTTTTGCCTTGTGCGTTCTATACATTAAGTTTCAGTATGTATAAGTGATACCATTGGATTCCTTGCGAAAAATTGGTTAAGATAGGTTCTTACGGATTTTAATTTCGTTAAAAATTGAGAAAGTTATGAGTGTTGGAAGTTTGATAAAAAAGATGTTAAAAACTAAAGTTTCAGTTCTGGTTTTTGCCTCATGAGAGATGTCGAAGATGATGTTGTGACATCTTTCTTTTTTTTCTTATTTTATTTTCAAAACTCAACCAATTCTTTCACATAGCAAAACTCATCATTTTCCAATTCTGTTTTACACACTTCTTATTCTTACTCAATAATATTTTAATCCACAAAAAGTCACAAAAAATATTATTATTTGATATATTTTGAGTATATTTAAAAATATTGTTTTAAATTGTTTTAAATGATTTCTTTTTCTTGATTTTTAAAACCATAATGATTTTAAATATTCATGTGGATAAAATACTTTTTCATAAACCTTAATCATTGTTTATAACATGATTAATGATTTTATTTGATATTTTTATTATTTTTTACTTGATTTTTCTTTGAAAAATACCTTTAAAAAATGAAATTAGGGTTTCTTTGATTTTGATCTTTATCAAACATTTTCAAACACTTTTGGGCCTCTAATAGAGTGTAAGACCCAACCCCTTTTTGTAATACCTTTTGGGCCTCACACAATGTATAAGTCCCTCTGTATATTTTTAAACGTTCGGCGAGGTCGTCACCTTTTTTACAAAATCAACTGGGCTTCTCCTTGAGCTATAAGACCCATATTTTTTCATTTTCAAACTCTTTGGGCCTCTAATAGAGTGTAAGACCCAACCCCTTTTTGAAACCAAAATGATTTGGGCCACAGATGTTGTATAAGACCCACTGTGTTTTCAAAAACCTCGGCGCGATCCCCGTTTTCAAACAAATAACCCTGGGCCTCTCCTTGAGTTGTAAGTCCCATCTCTTGTACAAAAATAAATCTTTGGGCCTCTAATAGAGTGTAAGACCCATCCCCTTGTACATAAAAACTTTTTGGGCCTCACATATTGTATAAGTCCTTCTGTACAATTTTTTAAGACAACGGTGCGATCATCATTAAAACATGGGCCTCTCCTTGAGCTGTAAGCCCCAACAATCTTTTCAAAGCACTTTCTCCTTTGATTTTGAATTCTAATATATGTTGTTATCAAAAGTTTCTTTAATTTCTTTGCTGAACAACTAACAAAACAACATGGAAGCTCTACAATGGGTAAGTGTTTATCCGCTTTCATTTACCGCTTTCATATGTATATAACTGTATTGTGGGGCTGTTTCACTGTAAGTCTTCTTTCACATCCTTTTATATACTTGTCATATATCAACTGTGTAATACTAGTATAGTTATTTAGAGTTTTCCCCGACAACTACGTCTAGAACTAGGTAAAACCTGTTGGTCACTCTCGAATACAAACAAAACTAGATCCCCCATAGGATTCCAGATACAGTCTTCCCTTCTCTTGGGGTTAAACAATATGGAACAAAGAGAAAGGTAGTATTCTCGGTGAACCTTTTCTCAGACTCTCACCCTTAGAAATTGTCAAAGAAACTCTACTCCCCAAAGTTGATCTATTCTCCGTGAATATCATCTCTTGAGTTTCTTCCAAATTCTAGAACTTTCCTGGAATGATCTCTTCTCTGTGAATTGCATTTCTTGAACTTCTCTTGGTTTGGGGAGCCACAGGCTTCCTAAAAGCATCCCCGCCTCCTCTTGGGCGTTGTACAAGGACCCTTTGGCTTCTTAAAAGTTCTCATATCTTCTCTTGGGCTTCGTACAAGGACCTTCACGACCTCCTAAAGGTATAGGACAAAACTTAGTCATCCTTCGTTAGAGCTGTCTTTCTAAAAGGAGTCACAACCTTCAGACCAATTTAAGGGTTGATACTCATCCCTTAACGAGTCGGCCTCCTCTTAGGCATAATACAAAAGATAAAACTCTACCAGTAGACTTGGACAGTCTAATTCCCTTGAGTCTCAAAGACATTCTCAAGTCCCTTTCAAACATAGGAGAAACCCCGGATTCTGGATTAATCTCCAGCCGAGTTAAAACTTGTGGGTCCTAAAACCCCATCCTTCTCCCAAAATTCCCCAACCCGGGTCAGTTTAAACACTATCTCAAACCAGAGCCTCAAGGTTTCTAATCTATCAATTCCTTTCGCATTCCCCTGCAAGGATTGATTCCCTTCTTGGACCTGCCTCGGGATCTTAAGAATCCCCGGCAGAAGTATAGCCTCCTCTTAGGCTTTGTATAATGATCCTTCCTCAGCGAAGTCAGCCTCCTCTTGGGCTTTGTACAATGATTCCCCCTAGCAGATTTAACCTTTTCAGACTCTCTTGTTGAGTCCATCATTTTTCAAGACTCTCTTGTTGAGTCACTTTCCTTTTAGCCTCTATCTCGGGCTTCGTACGAGACAACAAATCACTCTCTTGTTGAGTATAAAAGACTCTCTTGTTGAGTCAATCAACTTGTCCGACTCTCTTGTTGAGTCAACCTTTTTAGCCTCCGTCTTGGGCTTTGTACAAGACATATAAAAGCACTCTCTTGTTGAGTCAGTCACTTGGTAGTACTCTCTTGTTGAGTCAAACCTTTTAGCCTCCGTCTTGGGCTTCGTATAAGACATATAAAAGCACTCTCTTGTTGAGTCAGTCACTTGTTAGTACTCTCTTGTTGAGTCAACCCTTTTAGCCTCTATCTCGGATTTTGTACGAGACAAATAATAAACACCCTCTTGCTGGGTCAATAGCCTCCTCTTAGGCTTTGTATAGAGAAATCCCCGGTTGTGTCAATCAACCTTTTAGCATCAAACTTGTGCTTTAATCAAGGCATACGAACATCAACAGTTCCCCTTTAGAGATGACAAGTTCTCTCTCAGTCAAACCTTTTAGCTTCAATCTTGGGCTTTGAACAAGATGCAAAAAACCCTTTAGCTTCATATCTTGGGCTTTGAACAAGATACAAATACCCTTTTAGCTTCAATCTTGGGCTTTGAACAAGACACCAAAACATCTTTTTCCTCCCTTAAAATAGGAGGGAACTACGATCGCTCTGATTTCCCTGTTTCGTTATACGGGAATACGTAGGCATAAGATTGCGAAATCTTAGCGAGCATACTAATAAAAAACTCAACGTCTAGTACCTCCATACATTAATAAAAAAGCATCAGATCTAACACCTTACCAAAAGCCTCTCAAATAGTCCAAACACTGTGTTTTTAAGCAAAATAACCTAAGACAGACCCCCCCTTTTGATAGCATTTGTAAACCAACAGTCATTTGTTTAAGCTCAGTATGCAAGCAGGGTTAATTGGAGACATCTATTTCCCTTCCTTAATCAGCTTCACAGGATAAAAAATGAATCGAACTGTAGCACCCCAAAGCGATAGTGATTCGAAACCACAAAAACCGTGCTACATTATGACAACTCTGCATGGGAAGAAGACTCCAATGATCCTACTCTGCCAGAAATCAACGTCATTTCTAAGGACCAATCAAGAAGGAAGGTACCAGACTTTGTGATTTACCGAGGAGTTCGCCGCCAATGGGTTGCTGTCGATGTCCCGAAAGTCGTCCATAAGTCTAAGTAATTGCCATCTTTGTTTTAACCTTTCACCCTGCCCAGGTGAAACAGATGTTTTTATAGGGCTCGTTTTTCTGTAAATGTCCCTCTTCGCTTTGCCCAAAGTGATAGAGTTTTGTTATATAGGGCTGTATCTCAAGAATCGACAAATCATAAATAAAATAACATCATTCTGTCATTCCTACATTTATTGCTGTTTTCACTTTTCGCTTTTCAGAAAATGGTAATCCTAAAACAACCCAAAATAAAAACAAGCATTTTTCAAAAAAAAAATACACTGCACACACTCTTGCATTCTCTCAATCTCTTCTAAAAAACGAATCATCATGTCATGCAGATTGCTTGTTTTAAACCCCGTTGAAACATACAATCCAACGCCTTCTCCCAACTTTGAATTCTCGGTATTTGAAGCTGAAGAAGAAGAGGACGCAGAAATTCCAGAGGAGATCGCATGACTACTCAGGCAAGAGGAAAGGTCCATTGAACCTCACAAAGAGCCGTTGGAAACGGTCAATTTGGGATCGAAGGAAGAAAAGAAAGAAGTTAAGATTGGAGCATAACTCAGTCCGACTGTCAAAGAAAGCTTGATAAAACTTCTCAGAAAGTTTCCAGATGTATTTACTTGGTCCTATCAGGACATGCCAGGGTTGCATACCAACATCGTGGAACATCGTTTACCGCTAAAGTCAGAATGTACTCCGGTGAAACAGAGACTGAGACGGACTCATCCAAATATAGCCATCAAAATTAAAGAGGAAGTGCAGAAACAGATCGATGCGGGTTTCCTCGCCACTTCAGAATATCCTCAATGACCAGCTAACATAGTACCAGTTCTAAAAAAGGACGAAAAAGTCAGAATGTGGGTATCTGAACAAAGCAAGTCCGAAGGATGACTTCCCCTTACAGCACATAGACATGTTGGTAGATAATACAATAAAGGTCAAAGTCTTCTCCTTCATGGATGGATTCTCGGGCTATAATCAGATCAAAATGGCACCGGAAGATATGGAGAAAACTTCATTAATTACCCCATGGGGCACATTTAGTTAAAAGGTAATGCCATTCGGTTTGAAGAACACCGGGGCAACCTATCAATGGGCCATGACTACTCTGTTTCATGAAATGATGCACAAAGAAATTGAGGTATATGTCGATGATATGATTGCCAGATCTAAAACAGAAGAGGAGCATGTGACCCACCTATCAAAGTTATTTGAGCATTTGAGAAAATACAAACTCCGCTTAAACCCCAACAAATGCACATTCGGTGTCCGCTCAGGAAAACATTTAGGGTTCATCGTCAGCCAAAAAGGAATTGAGGTTGATCTCGACAAGGTCAAGGTTATTCAAGAAATGCCTTCGCGAAAGACTGAGAAACAAGTTAGAGGATTTTTGGGACGTCTGAATTACATTTCCAGATTCATATCCCTTATAACCGCGACATGCGCGCCAATCTTCAAACTACTCAGAAAGAATCAAGATTGTGTATGGACGGAAGATTGCCAAAAAGCTTTTGACAATATCAAGGAATATCTATCAAATCCACCTATTTTGTCTCCTACAATGGAGGGAAGACCATTGATCATCTACCTAACAGTCTTGGAAGACTCCATGGGTTGTGTACTTGGCCAACAAGATGAAACAAAAAGAAAAGAGTCTGCCATTTACTACTTAAGAAAGAAATTCACCGATTGTGAAACTCCATGGGTTGTGTACTTGGCCAACAAGAGAATATCTGTTCTCACGGGAAGGATCGCCCATTGGCAGATGTTGTTATCAGTATACGACATTGAGTACCATTCTCAAAAAGCTGTCAAAGGAAGTATTTTAGCCAATCATTTGGCTCATCAACCGATTGACGATCAGGAATCAGTCGAGTTTGACTTCCTAGACGAAGATGTCATGTACTTGAAAATGAAAGATTGCGATGAACCGCTACCCAGTGAAGGGCCAGAACTAGGTTCCCAATGGAGACTAATTTTTGACAGAGCTGTCAACAATTATGGAAATGGAATTGGGGAAATCATCGTAACACCTCAGGATACCCATATTCCTTTCAGCGCCCGACTGACATTTAAATGTACAAACAACGAGGCTGAATACGAAGCTTGTATCATGGGTCTCAAAGAAGCGATCGACTTGAGAATTAAGAATCTGGATGTCTATGGAGACTCAGCCCTGGTTATCAATCAGATCAAAGGAGAGTGGAACACAAACCAATCAGGACTGATTCTTTACAAAGACTACGCGAGAAGGTTGTTACCATTCTTCAATAGAATCGAGTTTCATCATATCCCTCGTGAAGAAAATCACATGGCTGATGCACTAGCCACTCTCTCTTCCATGATTGTTGTAAATCAATGGAATGACGTACCAAAGATCGACATAATGTGCCTTGAAAGGCCCGCCTATATCTTCGCGATCAAAGTAGTCATAGACGACAAACCTTGGTATCACGATATCAAGTGCTTCTTTCAAAGACAGGAATACCCGCCTGGGGCATCAAGAAAAGACAGGAAAACCCTCAGAAGACTGGCAGGAAACTTCTTCCTGAGCAGTGATACACTCTATAAGAGAAACTTTGACAAGGTCTTGCTCCGATGCGTAGACAGATCAGAAGCAAACATGTTAAATAAAAGAGATTCACGAAGGATCCTTTGGCACTCATGCCAACGGACACACATTGGCGAGAAAAATTCTGAGAGCAGGGTATTATTGGTTGACAATGGAATCCGATTGCTACAAGTACATGAGGAGTTGTCACAAGTGTTAAATATACGCAGACAAAATCCATGTACCGACAATGCATCTCAAAGTTCTTTCTTCTCCATGACCCTTTTCCATATGGGGAATCGATATGATTGGTATGATCGAACCCAAGGCTTCAAACGGACATCGGTTCATCCTGGTAGCCATTGACTATTTCACCAAGTGGGTCGAAGCAGCGTCATATGCCAATGTAACCCGACAAGTGGTAGTTCGCTTTATAAAAAACAATCTCATCTGCCGTTATGGTGTTCCAAGCCAGATCATTACGGATAATGGATCCAACTTGAACAACAAGATGATGAAAGAGTTGTATGTTGAGTTCAAGATCGAACACCATAACTCATCTCCCTACCGACCTAAGAAGAACGGCGCGGTAGAAGCGGCTAACAAGAACATCAAGAAGATCGTTCAAAATATGGTTGTAACCTACAAAGACTGGCACGAGATGCTACCCTTTGCTCTTCATGGTTATCGCACATATATCCGCACTTCAACAGAGGAAATCCCTTTCTCTCTAGTATATGGCATGGAAGCAGTGCTTCCCATAGAAGTAGAGATCCCATCAACCCGGATATTGATGGAAGCTAAGCTAACAAAAGCTGAATGGTGTCAAAGTCGACACGACGAATTGAATCTGATCGAAGAAAAGCGAATAACGGCTCTGTGCCACGGTCAGTTATATCAGTAAAGAATGAAGAAAGCGTTCGACAAAAAGGTCTGACCTCGCGTCTTTAGAAATGGAGACCTCGTGCTCAAAAAGATACAATCATTCCTCACTGATTCCCGGGGCAAATGGACTCCGAATTACGACGGCCCCTATGTGGTCAAGAAAGCCTTCTCAGGCGGTTCCTTGAGTCTCGCAACCATGGATGGAGAGGAATTTACCTACCCCACGAATGTTGACGTAGTCAAGAAATACTTTGCCTAAATAAAAAAAACGTCTCGGTGGATTGCTAACCCGAAAGGGCGGTCCAGGAAAAAATTAGAGACATAAGCAAAAATCGTCCCGATGGATTGGAAACCTCAAAAGACAATCCAGGAAAAAGTTAGGGATTTATGGCAAGTAACTACATTCGACAAGGTTAAGTCCCCAGCGGAAACACCGTCCGTCGAAAAACTTCCAGTCAGGGTCATCTTCGACAGAAGCTCAGGATGTCCAGAATACAAAATTGGTAGAAGGATAGCGGTCGTTATGTTTCAATGTAGCCCCTTTTCCCTTTAAATTACCATTTTCTAAACTTTGTAAATACTCTATGGGATCATGCACTTGGCTGATTTCCATTCTATCAATAAAATTTGAGTCCTAGTGCTTTTGTTTTCAATTCTCATTTGTTTTAGCTTTACAGAATGACATTTTTAACATGATCAACGATTCTTGAAAAAAAAACAAAAATGAAATTTACTTGTCAAATTTTATTCTGCTTTTAAAATAAAGATGCCAATTCCTTTTGACTGATAAACATCAAAAAGAACATCGATCGCTTCTCCGAAGGTGATTGAACCTTAAAGTGCAGAATCAAAGTACTCCTTCTAAACCAGTACGCCTGAATGAAGGATCAACTGTGTCAGATGTAATGTCCCATCTGATATCCCTGGCAGAGTTCTTACCTCTTAAGCCCGACCTACGATTCTTTCTCCCCACAGGGTCTACCCCGCCGTGGCCAAGTATCCAGTCGTGTTCATCCACTAGTTTGTATGTCGTGTCAGTTTTGTCAGCATAAACATACATACATCATGCATAATTGACTCACATTCATAATCATATTGCATTACTATCACTTTGGTCGTAATCGTCCCCAAGTGATAACGTTCTCCCGCCGTAAGGTCGTCAATTTTTTCCTCGTCAAGAAGTGTATCGTCTGAGCAATTTCTCCCCAGTTTATTTCTGGTTTGGAGCATGTCCTCAACTACTTCGTTAACTTGAACCTTTAAAAGCGACAAACGTCACTCTTCATCATTGAAGTTGATATTTTCGCTTTCCCGGAATAAGGAAAATCCCCAGAGAAAGCCTCTTAACCGAAGACTCTCGGCAATACAGCAGTTTCTCTCCGAAAGGTTTGCTGTCAACAAGGTCATCTACACCTCCAAATTGGATTGCATCACATGGCATTTCTCCGAAAAGATCTCGAAGAAAAGTATGATGTAATATCCCTAAGCAGAAAAGCAGTCTCTCAAGAGACTCGTTTTTCCCCAGTAGAGTCAACAAATGGCGTCTCCAATAGAGAAGTTTGCACACTCTACAGCTCAGACAAATGGGTACCCCCCAGCATGTCTGACCTCCAAACTTTTCCATCAAATGGCGTCTACCCCCAGTAGAAAACTTGGTGAGAAGTTTGATGAAGACCGCTTGTTGCGGTGAAAATCGGATAACAAATTATTAATTAATTTGCATCATTTTTCTTTTACAACCGACTTTGATTTATCCAAAGGAAAGGTTCAAGATCGTTTAAAAACCTAAAGGGGGGAGATCTAAGGTTCGGGGGTTGGTTACGTCCAGGAAATGTATTAGCACCCTAAACGTCCGTAGTACTCTACGGGAACCTCTTGTTTTGTTTGTGTTATTCTAATGTTTGCATGCTAAGAATCTGTACTATGGTAAAGATAATGACCTAGGTATATGTACACTAAGTATGCTCGCCAAGACATCGCATCTCGTGCCTACGTATCCTGACGGGAATGGAATCAGAGCATTCGTAGTTCCCCTCAACGGGGGTGAGGAACTCTTGACTGTGGTCAAGGTTCCAAGGGAAGGTAGGGTTGAAAGCTTGAAAGCAAAGCTTGTATGGATTAATTGGTTAGGAGAAAGAGATTAATGGCTATCTCTTATGACAGAATTGTGAAGGGTTAGACCGTCTTAAAGGAGAAGAGATTAATAGCTATCTCCTTGGGAAGGCCAGGTCAGAAGGGAGAAGAGATTAATGGCTATCTCTTGTGAAATGGTTTGAGGTTAACAGGGAATGAAGTGTAAGAAACAAGGAAAACGAGAATGAAACCTCGAGTATCGAAAGTGAAATGAATAGCAACATATATACAGTGAATGTAACAGGATTAGACGACAAAACTGAACACCGGGAATTGACTAAAATGAAAATATAAAAAATGCTAAGATAAAGTTAAAAATTAAATAAAATCTAATGAAACTGAATTTTAATTACAAACTAAATAGTTAATTAAAATAAATAACTAAGTAATTTTTTAGATTTTTTTTAAATATAAATTTTACTATATATACCTACTCCTACAATAAAGAAACTTTATATATATTTAAAAACCCAAAAAAGTTATAATATATACTATAAAACCAAAAAGGATGAATTCTATATAAGAATAACCTACAGTAGAAAAACTTTATATATATATATATATATATATATATATATATATATATATATATATATATATATATATATATATATATATATATATATATATATATTTAAAAACCAAGAAAGTTATATAATGTATATACTACCTTATACAAAATTAATATTAAAAATATAAACTATGATATGAAACCATACGTAACTGTATATATATATAATCCAAAGTTAAAAATATAAACTATATTACACAAATATATATAAACTATATAAAACTAAAATATAAAACTTATACATGAAATATTAATATATCAGTATTGTATATAAGTAGCACTAATAACTATATGTATATTTTTTTTTGGATGGGAATAACTATATGTATATTAATGTAATGGCCATGTGATAAAATCAGTAAAAGAATGACTATATATATACTACTGTAACAGCCTTAACCTGAAAAAAAAAAAAAGCCTTTTGTCTAAAAACAACTTAATAACTAAATAAAAGATAAAAAAATAATAATAATAAAAGAAATAGAATTTACAGCAAGTGAACCATGTATTTGTTTAGTAACATCTTCATTTTTCTTTTAACAGAACAATACTGAAAATTATAAGGAAGATAAAAAACTAAGAGAAAGAGCACGGACCTTCCGTAATGACGGTGATGCGAGTAGGAGGAAGAAGAATAGAAGCAAAATCCACGACGGTCGGAGATGCTCATAACAGAAGCAGCATCGACGGTTGTTGTTGATGGCCTGCGGAGGAATAGCGTTGTGTGTGTCGTATTCGCGGCAATGATACCAAGATCCACATATGTGATGAGTGCAACCGCAGAGTTGCTTTGTTGTGTGTTGTTGGTCGTCAAAAAGCTTCGCCGCCAGTGAGTGTTGTCGTCGTGAGATTCGGCGGTGAAGCACGACAATGGTGGTTTGGTCTTTGATACGACCTTTGTCGAAAATAATCTAGCGAAGAAACCGCCACTGTCACCGATGAAGAAAACTGAGTACCTGACTCCGGCGGAGATCTTGTAGCAGGTGAGGGTGATGATATGATGATTCAACGGCGGAAGAATGAAGAGAGTTTTTTTGTGTGAAAATGAGGGTGGTTTATGTGTATTATATGTAGCAATAGAATATACAATGGAAGGTGAGAGTATGAAGCCACATGGAGTCCGAATGAGAGAGTTTTGTGATTGATCTTAATGAGAGGAGAGTGAGTTGCTGAGTTTTTCGAATGGAAGCTAATGGAGATGGATGGCTAATGTACAATATGTTCTCCTCTTGTTCTGTCTCTAGCAGAACCTCAAGTCAGAAGTGAAGTATGGGTTTTGATGGTTCTATGTGGTTTTAAAGATGAATGGGGAGAGAAAAGCATGGTGTTGTTTTGTCTGCATGAGGAGTGAGCCGTTGTAGAGCAGAAAATTGGCGCAGGGGAGTGGCGTGTTGCAGAGCAATGCGTGTAGCCGTTGTTTTCAGTTGTTGTTGGAAGTTTTGGCGAAAAGGTCTTGTTGTAGTGTATAGAGAGCTGGATTTTTGTCTGAAGTTTGGATAGTAGCCAGCTGTTGGTACGGTTTGGAGATCTTTTGTATGGTTTGCTGAAAATCTTGAGGGAAGTTTGTAGTGTACAGTCATGCTTATGCCCTTCATTATCTTTTTGATTTTTTTTACAAAAGAAAGTGAATAGATGAAAACTAAGTAAAATTAAAAATGAAAGTTAAAGTTAAAATTAAAATTAAAGTCAAAATTACAATTAATAAATTTAAACTAATTAATAATAGAGTTTGACTAAAATTAAAAGTAAACTATATGAAAATTAATCTAATTAAGACTAAACTAGAAATAAAATCTAAATTAAAATTAATCTAAATTAAACTAGACTAAAATAAAGGCTAAATTAGAATTAAAAATTAAATTTACAAATACACTAAAAACTTACAAATAAACTAAATTAAATTTGAACTAAGGTAAAATAAACTATATTTAAAAGAAATTAAATGAAAATGAACTAATTTAAATATTGAAATTAGACTAAATTAAAATTAAAATGGAAATAGAATTAGACTAAATTAATAAAACTAAATTAAGACTAAACTAAAATAAAAATAATCTAAATTAAAAATGAATACTAAATTAAAAGTATAAACTAAAAAGTTATAAATTGAAATAAAAATATAAATGACATGGAATGATAAAATTGGATAAAAATGGTATGGTTGAAATTAAATTAAACTAAAGTTAAATCTATAATTAAGAATGAACTAAATTAAATAGCAAAATTAACTAAATTAAATCTAAGTAATTCAAGATTAATATTTAACTAAAAAAATAAAAATGAGATTAAGAATGCATATAGAATGATAAAAATCGGCTAAAGTGCATGATCAATGATCAATGAAATGTTTAACTGAGAATGCAAAAATTGCTGACTTAGAATGATATGTAAAAGACCAGAAAATCTAAGGGTAAAATTTGGGGTACAACCGTTGCCCCTATTTAAATAGCTTTACTGGACGACACGAGAGATGGGAATCCTCGGGAGATCAAGGTGAAAGGTATTTAAATATAGCAAAGGAAAATTTTGCCCTTAGATAGAATGCAGATGCTAAGGATTAACAATATACATGTAAATGCTGACATGCCATGGACTTCTAGTATGCTGATATGGTGATATGATAGCGCAAAAATGCTGACAGACTCCTGAAATAAAGAGTAAACCACCACAAATGAGCCTTACTGGGGAAGGATGAAGGTTAACATCCACGAGAAAGACTCACTGGGGATACAGACTGACCAACAAACGGGACTCAATGGGGAGACTCTGAGGAAACATTGGGGATAGAAAAATAACGAGGAAAACCTACAGGTCCTCACTGGGAATGGGAGTCAGAGAGGTGCTCTCCACTAGGGAAAAGTCCAAGGAGATGGACGAAAGGTTTATAGGTGACCGGACGACACGGGGGAAATAAAAGCGCACTCTTTACTGGGCATGGAACCAGAAAGAAGACATGATCTCCACTGGGGATCAATTTGAAATAAAGGATAGACATCAACAAAAGATTTTCTGGGAGTTTTCTTATACTGAAGAGTTCAGATGGGATCCTCAAGAAAAACCAGAAAAGACAGAGAAAGAAACATCCAGAAAAACATCAGATGGCAAAAGAAACCAGTCATCCAATAATGGCTTTGAATGAAAGGTACAAATCACAATATCTAATAATGGCTTTAGATAGAAGGTGAACAAAGACTACATTCAAGAATGGCATTAAATGCAAAGAAACCAATCACCCAATAATGGCTTTGGATGAAAGGTATAAATCACAACATCTAATAATGGCTTTGGATGAAAGGTATAAATCACAACATCTAATGATGGCTTTAGATGAATGTGAACAGAGACTACATTCAAGAATGGCATTGAATGCAAAGAAACTGGACATCCAATAATGGCTTTGAATGAAAGGTATAAATCACAATATCTAATAACGGCTTTAGATAAAGTGAACAGAGACTACATTCAAGAATGGCATTGAATGCAAAGAAACTGGACATCCAATAATGGCTTTGAATGAAAGGTATAAATCACAATATCTAATAACGGCTTTAGATAAAGTGAACAAAGACTCGATCTGAAAAACATCAGAAAGAAAGACACATCCGGATAGGCATCAGATGGTAGAGAAACCGGACATCCAATAACGGCTTTGAATGAAAGGTACAAATCACAATATCTAATAACGGCTTTAGATAAAGTGAACAAAGACTCGATCTGAAAAACATCAGAAAAAGAGACACATCCAGATATGCGTCAGATGGTAGAGAAACCAGACATCCAATAACGGCTTTGAATGAAAGGTACAAATCACAAAATCTAATAACGGCTTTAGATAAAGTGAACAAGGACTCGATCTGAAAAACATCAGAAAGAGAGACACATCCGGATTTGCATCAGATGGCAAAAGAAACCAGTCATCCAATAACGACTTTGAATGAAAGGTACAAATCACAATATCTAATAACGGCTTTAGATAAAGTGAACAAACAAGACTATATGGCGTTGAATAAAAGGACACCAGGCATTCAATAATGGCTTTGAATGGAAGGTACAAGTCATAATAGCTGAGAATGGCATCAAATGAAAGTGAACAAAGACTACATTCAAGAATGATATTGAATGCAAAGAAACCTTATCCAGGAATGACACTGAATGGACAAATAAGACTTCAGGAATGACACTGAATGAAAAGGACAGGTAACGTTTTGGTAAGGTAAGACGTGGACAACGACACGACCTCGGACGAAATGCAAATGAGGATGAAACACTCATGATATGCGTATGTATATGAATTATGCAAATGATATATGATCAAATGCAAATGCAATGCAGATGCCGACGACATGGCTCGACTCTTTTGGTGAGAAGACAAGACTGGAAGACTGATTCCTCTACACGGAGATCCCTGCCATTCTGTCTGGGGACTATAGATGCTACTGCTGAACACATCTCTGCCACACTGGTAAACTGTATCCAAATTGATGATCCTTGTAGGAAGGATGAAGAGCTGCTTGGGGATTCTTCAAGTAAACTGCCCCAGATTAGCTGACTGTTATAGATAAACTGATCATTGCTTCAGCTTGATTAATTCTGGAAATGACCGTTTCATGGTGCTCTTAGAAAGCTTGCCCCAGTCTGAGTATTGAAAGATGATTGTTCTACTGTACACTGGGATTGCTTGCCCCAGTATGAGTCTTGAAGTATCTTCTGAATAAACCAATTCTGAGAAATCGCCATTAAACCACAAATCTTGAAATGATTCTCAACAGGAAATGGAAGGAACTTGCCCCTGATTGGATCACCGACCAAGTTTCTCAAATGTTTGAAAATTCCTTAAGAAGAAAGCTAGTTTGCAAACAAAAGTATTTGTACAAACATGGTAAATGCAAAGTTCATGCAACTTTTGAAATCAAAATCATTTTGAAACAGGTGCAAAGTATATGAGTCATTAATCAGAACACGGCGGTTCAAGACATTAAAGTGAAAAGTTTAAGCAAAAAATGTGATACCAAAACAAGTGATTTGCAAAACTCTTCAGGAGTCAGGTTACGCAACTTTGCTGTAGTATGCTCTCAAAATGACCTTGCTTCAATTAGGTCTTTCGAGGGTTATAACGTGGCCTGGTTCACGGTTTAAGAAACAAAGGATAAAGGCTCAAAGTTTATTTGTTACCCACCCAATCTATGTGATGAACTTCAGTCCTATGCTCAGCTAATTCAAACTATGCACTCAAATCCCCATAGGTTAGGAATTGCACTGATGATAGTAATGATGGTTCAAGAGTTAAGGGACTTTGAAATGGCATTCATTGCTTCTCACAACATTTTGTTATTTTTGGTGAGGACCTCAGTCAACTCATTTTATCTTTGAGGATTTTGGTAACCTCCTGAATGATTTTTATTATCCCTAACTTTTGCCTGAACTGTGTCATTTGAGCTTACAGCCAGCGGGATGCCCCAATTCTTGCCTAAGTCCCCTTCATAGGTTTTGACTTAGCGGGCTTTTATTTTGATTTTTTTTTCTCTTCTTTTTTTTTAGTGACTGCCTGGCTTAAGGATTACAGTGAACCATCATCGGTGTTTGACTTAAAAGACGTCTTAGACACTTGCCTGCCGTGTGCGAAGGAAAATTTGTGAGCGCACCCTTTTGTTGAAAGGCGTCTCGCATGAGACTCTTGTATTTGAATGCACAATTAAGTTAACTGATAACTACTCTGCCCCAGGTTAAGATTGCGGGTTTTTATTTGGAAAGAAAAGAAACTCCTACTTCAAGGCTCAAAGGGGTTAAAGAGGGGTTATCTTCCTTATATCTCCGGTGTTTGGGAGTTGAAACAATGCCTTACATCGTCAGCAAAGTCTTGATTTGAAAGCATACCACAACAATTATGAGTATAATGTTTCATCATCCTCCCTCCAATCTTTGCATAATCAAACGGAAAGTGGAAAAGAGATAAAGCATTTTGCAAAAGAAAGCATAAAGATATAAATAGCAAACACAAATGAATTGAATAAAAAAGTTGCAATGCTCATTTCATTAATTTGAAGGTACAAACATAGTTGAAAGCAAACAGCTATTACAAAATAAGGAAAATGCAAACAACAAGAAACAAAGGCCTAGTGACTAATCAACACAAGGATGAGCTGTCCTGTCTGAAACACTGGCTTTTAGGAGGATAGCATGCTGAAGTCGACTGAAGCTTCACTTGGCGTGCCCTGGCAGAGGGTTACTATGGACATTGGGATTGTCCTTAAAGGAGAGGATTTTGTTTCTCATAAGCTCTTGTACTCTAACCTTCAACGTACAGCAACCTTCCAAATTATGGCCCGCACCACCTTGATGGTATTCACAATGAAGATCAGCCCTATAGCCGGCTGGAAGAGGATTTGGAGGAGGTGGCATAGGCCTTGTGGTAATCAAACCTTGCTCGACCAGACTAGGATACAGTTCAGTGTACTTCATGGGAATTGGATCAAAATGATTTCTATTATGGTACTGGTTTTGTCCTGTAGTCGCACGTGGAGGAGCTCGAGCTGGCATGTCAGTTTGACCAACCGTAGCAGCAGATGCAAGAGGTGGAGAATAACCGTGTGGCAAATCAAACTCCGGCCAAGTTAAAGGTGGCACTTGAACCGGTGGAGGATCAGCACCTGAAACTCCTTGGATGACAGTCCTTTGGGGAGGCTCTCCTCTAGCAATCAAAACTTGAAGCATCTCAGTTAGTTTGGTTACACTTGACTTGAGGTCGTCGATCTCCATTCGGATCTCAGCATTGTGTACGTCTTGTTCTAACATCCTGCGTCTGTAGTCAACTCTAGTTTGGTATCGGTGTCGAGGCATTATCTTGACGACTCACAGACAATACTGGAAGATAGAGACAGCTGGCAATGATTAACTGGACAAACAGACATATGCAATGAATCATGCAAAGATGCAAATGAAATGCAATGCGATGCAAACAGGATGCAAAACACACATAGCAGGATCAAAGGTTTAAGATCACGGCAATGGAGTCTGGGTAAAGCAACAACCACAAGGTGTGTACTAGGGTTCATGTATCTGTAAAACAGGGTTCTAAGAAGTTCCCAGAGTCGACAACCCATCTTTCGGATTATATCGACTTACCAGATGACTTGGTAATCAATAAAATTCTCAAGAGGATCTCGTCTGAGTGTAGTATCGCATGACAACCAATTCAGAAATAGACTCCATCATTGTCACCGCACTACATCTAAAAGGCTTAAGTGGGGTTTGGAAACTACGGTTCTCAGCCTCAATGGCACATACATTGAGAGTAGCACGCTTTCACGAAAAGGATCGTTCAACATGACTAAACTCTCAAGAGGGCCTAAGCTGAGTAATGGTGTCTCAAGTTAACTTTTTCAGGAATCGACTCCTTCAAAGCCTCCTTGAATATACCATCGTCCTATAATAAGTGCGCTCAAGTCCGGGTTAGGACTTATCTCACCACTCAATAGTAATACCCTGCACACAGAAAATCCAGTACAGACAGAGATATATACAGGTATACAGATATATACAGATATAAATATACAAATGTACAATCAAGAAAACATATAAATAACACTAATACAAACAAGATAGGCTTAACCCTCTTAGGGGGATGTCTCCCCAGTGAAGTCGCCATTTCTGTTGAGGTGAAAATCGGATAACAAATTATTAATTAATTTGCATCATTTTTCTTTTACAACCGACTTTGATTTATCCAAAGGAAAGGTTCAAGATCGTTTAAAAACCTAAAGGGGGGAGATCTAAGGTTCGGGGGTTGGTTACGTCCAGGGAAGGTATTAGCACCTTAAACGTCCGTAGTACTCTACGGGAACCTCTTGTTTTGTTTGTGTTATTCTAATGTTTGCATGCTAAGAATCTGAACTATGGTAAAGATAACGACCTAGGTATATATACACTAAGTATGCTCGCCAAGACATCACATCTCGTGCCTACGTATCCTGACGGGAATGGAATCAGAGCATTCGTAGTTCCCCTCAACGGGGGTGAGGAACTCTTGACTGTGGTCAAGGTTCCAAGGGAAGGTAGGGTTGAAAGCTTGAAAGCAAAGCTTGTAAGGATTAATTGGTTAGAAGAAAGAGATTAATGGCTATCTCTTATGACAGAATTGTGAAGGGTTAGACCGTCTTAAAGGAGAAGAGATTAATAGCTATCTCCTTGGGAAGGCCAGGTCAGAAGGGAGAAGAGATTAATGGCTATCTCTTGTGAAATGGTTTGAGGTTAACAGGGAATGAAGTGTAAGAAACAAGGAAAACGAAAATGAAACCTCGAGTATCGAAAGTGAAATGAATAGCAACATATATACAGTGAATGTAACAGGATTAGACGACAAAACTGAACACCGGGAATTGACTAAAATGAAAATATAAAAAATGCTAAGATAAAGTTAAAAATTAAATAAAATCTAATGAAACTGAATTTTAATTACAAACTAAATAGTTAATTAAAATAAATAACTAAGTAATTTTTTAGATTTTTTTTAAATATAAATTTTACTATATATACCTACTCCTACAATAAAGAAACTTTATATATATTTAAAAACCCAAAAAAGTTATAATATATACTATAAAGCCAAAAAGGATGAATTCTATATAAGAATAACCTACAGTAGAAAAACTTTATATATATATATATATATATATATATATATATATATATATATATATATATATATATATATATATATATATATATATATATATATATATTTAAAAACCAAGAAAGTTATATAATGTATATACTACCTTATACAAAATTAATATTAAAAATATAAACTATGATATGAAACCATACGTAACTCTATATATATATAATCCAAAGTCAAAAATATAAACTATATTACACAAATATATATAGACTATATAAAACTAAAATATAAAACTTATACATGAAATATTAATATATCAGTATTGTATATAAGTAGCACTAATAACTATATGTATATTTTTTTTTGGATGGGAATAACTATATGTATATTAATGTAATGGCCATGTGATAAAACCAGTAAAAGAATGACTATATATATACTACTGTAACAACCTTAACCTGAAAAAAAAAAGCCTTTTGTCTAAAAACAACTTAATAACTAAATAAAAGATAAAAAAATAATAATAATAAAAGAAATAGAATTTACAGCAAGTGAACCATGTATATGTTTAGTAACATCTTCATTTTTCTTTTAACAGAACAATACTGAAAATTATAAGGAAGATAAAAAACTAAGAGAAAGAGCACGGACCTTCCGTAATGACGGTGATGCGAGTAGGAGGAAGAAGAATAGAAGCAGAATCCACGACGGTCGGAGATGCTCATAACAGAAGCGGCGTCGACGGTTGTTGTTGATGGCCTGCGGAGGAATAACGTTGTGTGTGTCGTATTCGCGGCAATGAGAACAAGATCCACATATGTGATGAGTGCAACCGCAGAGTTGCTTTGTTGTGTGTTGTTGGTCATCAAAAAGCTTCTCCGCCGGTGAGTGTTATCGTCGTGAGATTCGGCAGTGAAGCACGACAATGGTGGTTTGGTCTTTGATACGACCTTTGTCGAAAATAATCCAGCAGAGAAACCGCCACTGTCACCGATGAAGAAAACTGAGTACCTGACTCCGGCGGATATCTTGTAGCAGGTGAGGGTGATGATATGATGATGCAACGACGGAAGAATGAAGAGTGTTTTTTTGTGTGAAAATGAGGGTGGTTTATGTGTATTATGTGTAGCAATAGAATATACAATAGAAGGTGAGAGTATGAAGCCACATGGAGTCCGAATGAGAGAGTTTTGTGATTGATCTTAATGAGAGGAGAGTGAGTTGCTGAGTTTTTCGAATGGAAGCTAATGGAGATGGATGGCTAATGTACAATATGTTCTCCTCTTGTTCTGTCTCTAGCAGAACCTCAAGTCAGAAGTGAAGTATGGGTTTTGATGGTTCTATGTGGTTTTAAAGATGAATGGGGAGAGAAAAGCATGGTGTTGTTTTGTCTGCATGAGGAGTGAGCCGTTGTAGAGCAGAAAATTGGCGCAGGGGAGTGGCGTGTTGCAGAGCAATGCGTGTAGC
Organism: Lathyrus tuberosus; assembly: GCA_022829125.1. NCBI lineage: Eukaryota > Viridiplantae > Streptophyta > Magnoliopsida > Fabales > Fabaceae > Lathyrus > Lathyrus tuberosus. Next base: position 4,856,772 of record JALAZF010000406.1, read on the forward strand.
CGTTGTTTTCAGTTGTTGTTGAAAGTTTTGGCGGAAAGGTCTTGTTGTAGTGTATAGAGAGCTGGATTTTTGTCTGAAGTTTGGATAGTAGCCAGCTGTTGGTACGTTTTGGAGATCTTTTGTATGGTTTGCTGAAAATCTTGAGGGAAGTTTGTAGTGTACAGTCATGCTTATGCCCTTCATTATCTTTTTGATTTTTTTTACAAAAGAAAGTGAATAGATGAAAACTAAGTAAAATTAAAAATGAAAGTTAAAGTTAAAATTAAAATTAAAGTCGAAATTATAATTAATAAATTTAAACTAATTAATAATAGAATTTGACTAAAATTAAAAGTAAACTATATGAAAATTAATCTAATTAGGACTAAACTAGAAATAAAATCTAAATTAAAATTAATCTAAATTAAACTAGACTAAAATAAAGGCTAAATTAGAATTAAAAATTAAATTGACAAATACACTAAAAACTTACAAATAAACTAAATTAAATTTGAACTAAGGTAAAATAAACTATATTTAAAAGAAATTAAATGAAAATGAATTAATTTAAATATTGAAATTAGACTAAATTAAAATTAAAATGGAAATAGAATTAGACTAAATTAATAAAACTAAATTAAGACTAAACTAAAATAAAAATAATCTAAATTAAAAATGAATACTAAATTAAAAGTATAAACTAAAAAGTTATAAATTGAAATAAAAATATAAATGACATGGAATGATAAAATTGGATAAAAATGGTATGGTTGAAATTAAATTAAACTAAAGTTAAAGCTATAATTAAGAATGAACTAAATTAAATAGCAAAATTAACTAAATTAAATCTAAGTAATTCAAGATTAATATTTAACTAAAAAAATAAAAATGAGATTAAGAATGCATATAGAATGATAAAAATCGGCTAAAGTGCATGATCAATGATCAATGAAATGTTTAACTGAGAATGCAAAAATTGCTGACTTAGAATGATATGTAAAAGACCAGAAAATCTAAGGGTAAAATTTGGGGTACAACACCGCTACACATAGCGTCCCTTGTCAAGGAAGAAACTCGACAAGAAGAAACTGAGACCAGTTTCGTGGTTGAAGACCAGGATCGAGGGGATGTTTATTTCAGAAACTGAGACCAATTCCGTGGTTGAAGACCAGGATCGAGGGGAAGTTTATTTCAGAAACTGAGACCAGTTCCTTAGCTGAAGACCAGGATCGAGGGGAAGTTTATTTCAGAAACTGAGACCAGTACTGTGGTTGAAGACCAGGATCGAGGGGAAGTTTATTTCAGAAACTAAGACTAGTTCCTTGGCTGAAGACCAGGATCGAGGGGAAGTTTCACCCCTTTTCTAAGTATCGTTGCTTAGCAAAAGAAGATGAATAATTAAACTGCCATTCATAACCACCGTCAAAATTTCGGGTATTCTGATATTTAATCATCTTGCACCCTGAACGCCCGAATACCTTCACCATTCACACCTTCGGGTCCAATAAGATTAAATAGGGGCACCTGTCATACCCCAAATTTTGACCACTAAGATTTCCCATCATTGTGAGAATCATTGCCACAATATGGATATACCTTCATGCCTCATCAATCTCTTCAAGACTTATTGAGCTTTCACTACAATCAAGAATTAGGGTTTCAAGCCCTCTCAGGGCACTAAGACAAAGGGTCAATCAAGAAATGACATGATCTTCAACTTGTCTAACCTCTCAAACACCCATAGAGGATCAAGAGGTCTCCCACATCAAGAATTAAGCACAGAGTTGTAACATTCCAAGTGGATCAAGCCTCAGGATCGCCAGTGTCACCAAATTAGGATTTTGGTCGACCAAGGCCTCCAGATGGAAATTTTCCTCTGGGAATGAGCCAATGATTCAAAGCATAACCCAAGATACTCCAAGGAACCTCATGGACCCAATCATCAAGTCAATTTAACCTCAGGGGATGCATTCATCAAAAGTCAGGAATTAGGGTTTCTTGACCTAATTCACCCCTAAGTTGACTTTTGGAGCAAGACATGAGCCAAGACCTCAAGACATTATTTGAGGGCCTCAAATACCCCACATTAATCCATTTACAACAATGGATTGATCCAAGAAGCTTGATTCACAAGTTTCAATTTCATCTGGACCACAATTAGGGTTTTGAAGGAAAAGTCAACTGTATCTTTGACTTTTGACCAAGACATGTTGCCAGACCTTGGGACATGATTCAAGACACCCTAAAACACCTATGGAATCCATCCATTAGGTTTGAATTAAGTCAAGAACTTGATTTCACAAAGGATCGCACAGTTTGGAATTCATCTAACAAAAAGTCAACTGTGCACAAAATCAAGTTTGACTTTTTGGAATTTTTCACAAATATGGTTCCCCTAAGTAAAAAACAATGTTAATATATGATATTGATCATCATTCATCAAGAAAAATCAAGAAAAGTGAGGTTTCTTGCAAAAGGGGCAACCATAAGAAACCAAATTTTTTCTAAGTTATGGAACAAAAGTGATTTTGTACCAACTTTGCAAGGTCATAACTTCTAAACCACAAGGCCTTTTTCACCCATTCAAAGCTCAAAGGGAAGTCCATCTTACATACTTCAAATATGTCAACTACAAGAAATTCCAAATCTTCATGGATTCTGAGTTATGGATTGATCAAAATCACAAAAACATGATAATGGTCACTTTTCCAACACTTAGAAAAATTTTCAATAAGTCAGAATCTGTCTTACTTTTTCCAAAATGTAGAGGCATTTTTCACTATGATCCAAGGGGATTCAAAACCATTTATGAACATCAAAGTTGAAGTATGTCATGCAAGCTTTCCAAATTGTCCAAGAACTCAATGAAATTCCATTTGAGCTAGGAGTTATGGATCTCCCAAGTTGCCTTGCTGCAACTGTTTTCAAGACAGGTTATGGTGCAAACTTGCACCCCACGATTCCTTAAACTGATTTTGGGCACCTCAATCATTCAAATTCTATCCAAATTCAACACAAATGAGTAAGTGATCTGATCTATAACACAAAATGCCAAGAACCTAGCCTTCCATGTGCAAAATCATCATGACATGAACCTTGAATTTAAAATTTGGCATCAAACATTTAATGGATGCATCAAGGTGGCATGAACTGAGGCAAACCTAACTGAATGAGTCAAGCCTTATCCCTGCAATAGAAGACCATAGGCCTGTTCTCTAATCACAAGTTAATGATCATGGAAGACTAGAATTCCTTTATGCAACCATTGGCCACAAACCTGTACCAGTTGCCATTCACTATTACTTGCAAAATAAACTTGCTCTACTATAAATAGAGCTCATTTGTGACCAGTTTGAGTACACCAAAGCACCCAAACTGATGCTTTACTCAAAATCTCTCTTTCACCCCAAATTTTCCTTCTAATTCAAGTCACTATCGGGTTTTGAAATTGAGAGTGATTCAAACCAAACCAATCATGCCAACACCTCATAAACATCATATATGAGTGATCCATGGCCCTGAAACACATCTGGAACATCAAATTCACAAAATCACCAGTCAGTTGCTCAAGTTCTTGACAGAGTTGCAGTTGAGGTGCCACATCAAGTTCCAACTCATTTCAATCCACTATAAGCATTCAAACACACTCCTTGGCACCTAAGGAAGTTGTCCAGATCATTGGAACACATCTGTAACATCTCCATCATCAAGCCTGATCACCAGCTGCAAGAGGTAAGCCTAAACCTATCAAACTCATTAATGCATGCATCATAAACATGTTTTCAAGTTACCATTGTGTTTCTGAATGCTCATAGATCATTAACCCTCAATCAATTTCCATGAATCAATCGTGTATAGGATTTCATGATGTTCTTGCATTTTTTAGGGTTCTTGAGGTTATCTTCTGATTTCTCACTCCATACTTAATATAAATGTAATTAATCTATATGGTTGTGATCCTTGTTCAAAAACGAGTGAGATTGGTGTTTGAATCGTGCAAAACCATTGAGTAATCATAGAGAAAAGTGAGAAAATGCAAATTGGAGCAAAACAGGGCACGCGGGCAAGAACAAGGTGTTCTTGGCACCCTTTTTCAAACTTTTGAAATTTTGAAATTTGGTTATTTTATTTAATTGATTCAAAAATTAATTTCTCTCTGAATTATTATGCTTTTGAATTAATTCCTTTTCTCAAAATTCATAAAAAAGTTAAAATATTTTATTTTACAAAAATTTCACAAAAATATTATTTATTTTATATATTTAATATTTTCATAAAGAATTTATTTTATTTGTTTTTAAACAATTAAAAATATTTCTTTTTTCTTGGTTTTTCAAACTCAAATAATTTTTAAATCATCCTAGGGATAAAACATGATTTTTCAAACATTTATCTTAGATCATAACTTGTTTTTTTACACATGTTTGGTAATTTTGATCATTTTACATAATTTTTATTAAAAAAAAATGCATTTTCAATCAAATTAGGGTTTTGATTAATTTCACCCTCACCAATCTTTTTCAAACACTTTTTGGTCCTCTAATAGAGTGTCAGACCCAACCCTTTTGTACATAAACCTTTTTTGGGCCTCAATCATTGTACAAGTCCCAGTGCGTTTAAAAATCTCGGCGCGATCGCCGTTTTCAAACAATTTTAACCTGGGCCTCCCCTTTGTGTTGTAAGTCCCATTCTCTTTTCTTTTTAAAACCTTTTTGGGCCTTTAATAGAGTGTAAGACCCAACCCCCTTTGTACATAAAATAAATTTGGGCCTCAGTCATTGTATAAGACCCGATACAATTTTCAAAATAACGGTGTGATCGCTGTTTTTCATCTGGGCCTCTCCTTGAGTTGTAAGTCCCATCTCTTGTACAAAAATAAACTTTGGGCCTCTTGAAAGAGTGTAAGACCCATCCCTTTGTAAATAAAACAATTTTTTGGGCCTCAGTTATTGTATAAGTCCCGATACATTAAAAATCTCGGCACGATCGCCATTTTTAAAACAAAGTTATTTGGGCCTCTCCTTGAGTATAAGCCCCAATATTTTTAAAACAACTTTCCCTTTTGATTTAGGTTCAAATTCATAGTTGTTATAAAAACTTTCTTTAATTTCTTGAACAACTAACCATACAGCTGTAACACTGGAAGGTTGCTCACCTGTAAGTTTTAAACAACTTTCTTTTACATACTTGGACATATATATATGTATTTGTTTGTAATGCTGTAAGCTTTCTCACCTGTAAGTCCTCCTACCCTCTTTTATAAACTTGCTCATATATTTCATCTATATATATATGCCTGTATATATCTTGCTTAGAGTTTTCCCCGACAATTAGGTCTAGGATTAGATCAAACTAGTGGTCACTCTTTCAATACATTCAAAACTAGTTCCCCATAGGAAATTCCATATACAGTCTTGCTTCCTCTTGGGCTTATACAATATGGAACAGAGAAAGGCATTATTCCCGGTGAAACTTTTCTCAAACTGTCACTATTAGAAATCTGTCAAAGAAATTTATTTCCCCCCAGAGAGGATTAATTCCCGGTGAAACCTCTCTTGAATTTCTTCAAACCCTAGAACTGTTCTCTAAAGGATTAATTCGCAGTGAAACCTTTTTTTTAACTTTTCTTAGGTTTGGACCCACGAGCTTCCTAAAAGCATCCCCAACCTCCTCTTGGGCTTTGTTCAAGGACCCACAGGCTTCTTAGAAGTTCTCATGCCTCCTCTTGGCCTCAATACAAGGACCCGAGACCTCTTACAGGTATAGGACAGAACCTAGTCATGCTTTGTTAGAGCAGTCTTTCCAAAGAGTCAAAACATCAAACCAATTTAGGGTTGATTCTCATCCCTTGAAAACACCTGCCTCCTCTTGGGCATCATATAAAGATAAACCCTTTCATACCAATAGACTTGGACAGTCTCATCTCCTCTTGGATCTCAAAGAAACCCTCAAGTTCCTTACAAACACATGAGGAACCCTGGTTATTTAATCAAATCTCCAGCAGAGTTGAAACCCCTATAGGTTCTAAAACTCAATATTTTATCCTAAATTTCCCCAGCTAGGGTCATCTTATCATCGATACAATACTAGCCAAAATCAGAACCTCAAGGTGTAATACCCCAAAATTTTCCCTCTCTTTTCTTCATATCATTTAGCATGAGCTTTCATTGCATTGCATTGCATTCAAGCATAGAAAAATTAAGCACCAAGCATTTAGCATTGCATCTTGCATAAGGGCATGTGATCAGGTGATCCTCCAAGGTGTTGATCATCCAAAGCTAAAGAAGAAGACCAAGTGTTTCTCACAAGCCTCAAGGATCTCTTATATCCTATATCATCTCCATTTGCCCTCACAAGTCATAGGGAGAGGAGAGTTCACCAAGAAGATTGGACAGTGCATGATCTCCTACACAAGGCAGTCAAAAGTTGGGATCTGACCCCCAAATGTGCAATCTCTTTGAGTTTTTATCATCTCTAAAGGACATATCTCATCTTTGTTTGAGAGGATACACAACATATTCAGAGGAATTGAGATTTGGAGGATGTGTTTTTTCCTCCTAACCAGAGGGTGCCAAAACTAGGGTTGGACCTAAAATCAGTTTATTTCTGATTTCTTGGGCAAGACTTGATCTCATGGCATTCCTTATGTCCTCGAGTGTCTAGGGATGGAAGATGGCCCATCAATTTGTCTCAGAAGGTTTTCAATTGATCAGAAATTTCAAAATCAGGAGAATTGGGAATGAGGTCAACTGTGCAGTGGAAAAGTCAACCCTTGACTTTTTGAGGTCAACATCATGATTTTCAAGTCAAATATGGTCCATGGACAAGATTTGATCAAGAAATGTTCAAGGATTCATGAAAAATCAAGAAAGTTGCATAGTTGCCATTTTTGGAAAAAAACTAGGTTTTAGAACTTACTATTTTTGGCAACTTTTGCATGTTTTAGTAGCTACTTTCAAGGCCAGATTCCTCTATGATGCAAGATCTATTTGGAAATATTTTTCACATGAAAGTTTTAGAGCATTATTCAAGCTTTCCAACCATGTAAAGTTTGTCCCATTTGGATCATTTTTGAGGAAGTTATGATGTTTTAAAAATGGAAGTTTCAAGTTGGAAAATTGGAAAAACTTAGAAATTTTTCCAAGTTACTTTTGACAGCTTGGTACACCAATGTTCTTGGCCAGTTTTGAGTTACTTCCAAGCCTTGAATTGAGAAACCTTTAACATAAGAATTGTAGAGGGCAGTCCCCTCTTTCCAAAGAGTACAAGTATGCCTTTATTGGATCAATATTGAGCAAGTTATGGCTTCTTGAAGTCCATGATTTTCATGTTCGTGGTGAGTTTAAAACTTAGTTTTTCCAAGATAGTTGGACCAGTTTTGGGGACACGGTTTCAAGGTCATTTTGCATGATTTTATGGACCTTTTCTCAAGGAACTTTGGACATCAAATTTGTTCATTTCTTGACCTACTTTAAGGTGAACACAAGAGCTTGTTTTTTGGAGTGGTATTCACCAAGTTATACTCATGTTAAATGGAGAGTTTCAATAAGTTTTAAGGTGAATTATCTCTGATTTCTCTTGTCATATGGCAGGAAAATTACTTCTCACAAGTCACACGCATGGTACCACATTTTCATGTATCATTTTCCTTGCCTAAGAAAGCCAAACACCCACGTACCAACCATGCACTCATTTTGCAAATTTTGCCAATTTTAGCAATGGACAAAATGCTGAAAATTTTCTCCCCATGTGCTCTCCTTGCCAGCTCATCCTCACACTCTTTCCATGACTCCATTTAATTGTCAAAACACACAACTTTTCAACCCTGAGCACACACAAAACGCAAGCTTGCATCCAATATGCAAAAAGTGTCAAAACTTCCAACAATGCCCTCCTAACGGTTTCCTCAGGTTTTTTTCACTCAAGCCTCATTTTCACATCATATATAAGTGGTTTATACCCTTTTTTCTCTTCTGGACGCCGCACATTGCTCACAAACCGGATCTGAAATTTTCTTTGCTTCACTCCAAAGTTTTCATTGAAGCTCTCATTTCTCACAAAGAAGCTTCAAAGCTTGGATTATTTCTTCTTCTCTGAAGTGTGTAGCTCAATATTTCTGAGGTTTTCTTAAGCTAAAGTGTGGAAGAAGCAGTGGACTTGCCTCCACTAGGTAATCTCTCATGACCCTCTCTTTCATGTTTAGATCTAAATGGTTTAGAGTATGATTTTGCTCATGCATCGCATCTGGAATAGCCTGAGATGATGGCTTTGTTTGTGTTTGAATCTGAGTTTATGTTTGAATGATTTGAGTTGTTGTATTTTACTTGGAACCCGCGCCTTTGAACTCTTATTTCTCTGTGTTGGAGTTTTCGTTTCAAGAAATAGTTTGTACCATGTTGATCTATGAATTTCGAACTTCATTTTGTCGTCTTATTTTGCTCGATTTGGTTGAGTTTCCATGGAGAAATTGATGGAGTAAGTTGTTGTGTTGATGCTGCGGTTCTCTCATTTTTCACGATGCATGAGCTGGGTTTTTAGGGTTTATCATGTAGAAGATGAAGCGTGTCGCGATCTGATTGGTTGTTTTAATTTTTTGTCTTTTGTGACTTATTCAATGAGGTTGTCCGATTGATATTGAGTTACATGAATCTTGTGTCACCTTTTTTTTTTATTTTAAAAGCTGATTGGTATTACTTCATGGGCCTAGTCTTCTGCTTTTTGCACCACCCTTATTTTTGGCCCAATGCGCCACTTAACATGATTGCCTTGTGTTGGTATTTGCTCATACACCCCCACGCCATGTTCACATGTTCCTTTCTTTTATTTTATTTCCTCTTTCAATTTGATTTTATTTCTAAATGTTCTAATCATAATAAAAAATACAAAAAATTGTTTTCTGATCCATGATTGTCTTGAGTTTATTTTCATGATTTTTATTTTATTTTTAATTTCGTTTTATTATTTTATTTGGAATTAAATTGATAGTGTGTTTCCAATGATACCCTTCTTCTAGGGTTAGGAACTTTTGTGATCTTCAGACACCATTTGAGGTCAATCTCTTGGAAACTTTTAAGGCATAATATGAGGATGTTTTGATGCTGGTTTGAGTTACTTTTAGTGACTTTCCACTCAAGTTTTATTGACCCTCGATCTTTGTTCGGTTATGTGCACTTCTTGACTTGTGATTCACCTTTTGACAAGCTCTTAAACTCTTTTTGATCCAATCTTTTTGAATATGTTTCTTGACTGAGTTAACTATAATTTTCTTATTTTTGGGGATTTTATTGAGCCATTTTGCTATTTTTGTTTGAGTTTTTCTTGTGATGCAAGTTTGATTGAGGTAAACTTTGATTCATGATCTAGTTTGAGTGCATTTGCTTACTTTTAATGAATTGATGCTTGAAATGATTATATGGTGTGATCATGTTCTGTTTGAGATTGTTTATGGCTTTGGAATCATCTTCATTGATTCATTTTCCAATTTGATCTTGATTTTCTAAGTTGGTGTTGTTTTGACTTGAATTTTGTGGTATGTTTGACCTAGTCATGTGCAATGCTCCTTTGTATGAAACAACCAATGCATGAGGCCTTTTGTTTGACTTGTATGACATGCTATAGGTTCTGACCCTCTTGGTTTAAGGTGCTTTATGTGACATGTTCTCACTCTTTGCTTCACATGTTCTTTGTTTGTTGGCATGAATGATAAGTGGATGCTTTGATTAACTTTGATGCATGTTTTGAATGTATTGCTTAAGGATTCTTCTTGCATGACTTGAGTTTGATTTTGGTATGATGTTGACACATATGCTACTGCCCTCTTAAATTCATTACTTGGTTTTCATCTCACTTGATCGTCATGGTTTGATTTGTATGTTGCATATTATTATCATTGGTTTTGTGGTTTCTTTGGCTCATAATGCATCATAATGTGAAACATTCTTGCATGTTTGGATTAGATGATCATGATATGAATTGAATTCTGACTTGGTTTCACTTTTATCTTATTTTGTTCATGTCATCTTTGTATGAACTCTTAGTGTGTGAAATTGCGAATCTTGTGCAAGTTTACTTGCACCTTTTCTTGTGTGCTTTCATTTGTATACTTGATTTATGCTTGTATGATCTTTGAAGCATGCTCTATGTTTTGATTTGGATATGATGGTTATGGTGTGCTTGCTGCCCTATCTCTTTTCTTTTTCTTCCTTTCTCTTTTCTTCTCTTTCACTCTTTCTCATCTCATGAATCTCAAGACTTATTCAAGTCTTGGATTCTTTTCCCCTTAGAGCTACCTAGTCCAACTTAATTTTTGATTAAGCTTGGAGTAGGATTAGCATTAGGTTAGATAGCCTTTTCTCTTAAACCTCACTAACCCTAGGATATCCATGCATGATAACATTAGGACTCTTAGTTTCCCTTTAGAGTTCCTTTGCATTTTCTCTCTTCTCACCTCAAAAGAAAAGTTAAAAAACACTTAATAAAGGTTAACGTGTATTGCGCTTGAGCCTTATATGTGGGAAATGGGGAACGAGGGGCTTCCTCTCATTCTTCTAGGATACCTAGTGTACGTCCTGTTGGGGACGATGCGCGAAGTATTCGTTCCTATATTTAAGACTTTGGTTCAATGCAAGTTTCAAATAGCGGTAAAAGACACATCTTTCTAAAAACTTCAAAACCAACAATAACGTCTTTCCTTCGGGAATTCTTTTCTCATCTCACTCACTCTCAGCGTACGAACGTGCTTCTACTCGTTCTCTTGCCCGGTGGTAACGCACTCGGACCAGCGAGCCTGCAACACCTGAGCTAGAACGTTAGCTGTTCCCAAAAAACACAAACAAAGCGACCCTCGTTGAGGGGAACTACGTCGCTCTGATTCTCATGTTCCCGATGAGATACGTAGGCAGTGGGGTAGGGCCCATTCGAGCACTTCTTTTATTTTCCCTACATTTGTTTCTTTTTCTTTCTCTTTTCTTTTCCGTTCCTTTCCCTTTCCAGTAGCAGTGGAGCTCCAGATGACGACACCCTTTGATCGAGACAAGCAAGCGTGGATCCCATCGGGTACGATGGACGCGTGGGGGTGCTAATACCTTCCTCACGCGTAACCGACTCCCGAACCCAGTTCTCTTGGTCGCAAGACCATGCTCTTTCCTTTCTCTTCAGGTTTATGCGGTGTTTCCTTTCCCTCTCTTGGGATAAATACACATTGCTGGCGACTCTGTTTCGGTGCCACTTTCACGTTTGTACTAGGATGAAAATCCCGGGAGCGACAGCTGGCGACTCTGCTGGGGAGGACGAACCCAGAATCTCTGGTTTCCTTAGCGAGTCAGTCCTAGCGCTTGTTCGTTTTCTTTCTTTGGGTGTTTATTCTGGTGATGTGTTTTGCTGTGTGTTGTATATTACTGTATTGTTGTTTACTGTATTTTTTTACTGCTTTACTATTTTTATCGCATTTTACTGCATTACATATCATTATATGCTGGATATTACTGCACTGTGCTGGCTGGTTTTCTGTTTGACGGGTTGGGATGCTTTGAGAGATGAGCTCAATACCCAGGCTCGAGCATACACCTAGGTTTTAGCGTGGGCAGGCGTGACGCTCCCATGGTGTTGGCCACGTGTGGGTGATTACGATCCCTACAATCAGACGAGGTTCTATCCGGAGCTATCTGCTACTGTATGTTGATACAGGCCAGTAGTTATTCTCTGGAGGAATTGTCGACTCTGATGACCATTCCCGAGGACTCAGTTGCGGCACTCCTCCCGAGATGTGACAGTGGCAGCCCACGTTCTGTGGCAAACCCATTGCACATTCTCGATCCGAGGACCCAATGCTGGGAACTTGCTATAGGATTTCCCTTTTGTAGTGAATCAGCGGACGACCTCTTTGATTGGCGATAGCATTGTATCCTTCGGGCTGAATGTGCTATTGCTTCTCAAACCTCTGAAGCTGAGGATCTTTTGTCTTGGAGAATCGGTTGAGGCCTCCTCGATTGATGATGATTCCAAACCAGAAATGGTGAACGTATCATCATTTCTCGACCTGAGAGCCCGGGATACTGAACATCCTAGTACCCACATGTGAGAGGGATGGGGTTTGCAGGTTTGCAGGTAACCGTGACTTTCAACCTACCTGATTTTCTGGTTCTATCACTATGGTGGTTATTTGTTCTAAGTTTTGGTACAGAGACTTGGTTTGTTCAGTCAGCGCAGTGCAGCCAGTTTGTGTAGACACCTTGATCACATGCTTCGCATTGCATTCCTTTTTTCTGACATTCATGTTTGTGCATTTTCAGGTAGTATCTAGTCTTTGATTCCAGTCAGAAGGCATTCATAGGGATGGACACTAAGAGGGGTAAGAAGAATATCATCATCTACAAGTTTTCGAAGATCACTCTTGGTCCTTTGAGCAGTCTACAGAGTATAGCTGGTCCAGAAGTTTTAGGAGCCTTTGAAGAGAAGTATGGTTGGATTTTACCCCTGGTTCGGAGTCTTAGTGAGTACGAATACAATGGGCTACACACCTTGATGCAATTTTATGACCCTTCCTTGAGGTGCTTTGTGATGCCAGATTATGTGTTAGTTCCTACCCTGGAGGAGTACTCCGACCTTTTGAAGATTCCTGTCAGAGAAGGTGTTCCTTTCTGTGGTTCCCAAGGAGATTGTGACTTCCAGGCAGTGGCTGAGGCTCTTTACTTGAGCAGATCTACAGTGGAGGCTGACTTTTCTAAGAAAGGAAAATTCTGAGGCTATCACTTGGGGTACTTAGTGAAGAAGGCTCAAGAGGAAGCAAAAGAAAAGAGGTGGATGGCTTTCAATGCAATATTGGCTCTGTGCATATATGGCATTGTGTTATTCCCTAATGAGTCTGACTTCGTCGATACGGATGATATTCAGATATTTACAACTCAGAATCCTGTGCCAACCCTGTTAGGTGACCTCCACTACGCTCTATACAACAGGAATGAGAAAAGGCGAGGTGGTGTGGTTTGTTGTTGCGCACCTCTCTTCTACAAGTGGTTTGCCAAACGTTTACCCCAATCTGGTGCTTTTGTGGATTCGAAGACTTCTTTAGAGTGGAGTAAGCGTCTGATGGGCTTAGCTGCTAAAGACATTCTCTGGGTGGATAAGGGTCTGTTGGGGACTGGTATTTTGCATAGTTGTGGCAGGTATCCTAATGTACCTTTGATCGGAAGAAAGGGAGGTATTAACTACAACCCGTCTTTGGCTATCAGGCAGTTTGCATACGCCCTGAAAGGTCCTCCAGTTGGAAAAGACTTGGAAGAATCTTTGTACTTTCATATGACTGATGGTGTAGCTATTGCACAAGAAGCTTGTCAAGCCTGGCTCAGCAGACAGAAGATAGGTAAAACTGTTTTGGGGAAACCCAATAACCAAGCTTTCGCTCCGTATGTTGAATGGGTGAAAAAGAGGGTAGAAGAATTCTATTTGCCTTTTGATCGGGCGCCTCCATTGTATCCAGAGATTGTGGAGGAAAGACTTACTGTGCCTATTGAAGAGTTCGACAAGCAGCGTAAGTTGGTAGCTGACCTGAGGGCGGAAAACTCTGATATGAGTAGTCGGCTACAGAATGCTCTACATGAAAACTTGGGGTTGAAGTGGAAAGTTCAAGACATGACTGCGTATCTAGAGAAAAAAGAGAAGGATTTCGCCGACAGGGCTCAGCATTTCAAAAAGATCAGTATGGCTGCTGATTCATCAGGCAAAGACAAGAGAAAAAACAAGAAGCTTTTGACTAAAGCAAAAGACGAGCTTGCCATGTATCAGGATATGTGGGAGGAAGCCAAGACTGAGAATGAAGAGCTGAAGGAAGAACTCCAAGAGGTGAAAGCAAGGAAAGATCGTTACTTTGCCAAGTGGAAAGGCGCACAGAAGAAGATCGAAGAGCTCAAGCTGCAAGCCGAGATCAAGAAGTCGAAGTGCGAGGATAACACCGCTGAAGAGCAGATCGCTAAGTTGAACCAAGAGATTGCAAAAAGAAACAAGTTGATCAAAGGGCTGATTAAGCAACCTGCACATCCTGACACTGTGGATCTTCTCGAAGAAGTTGAAGCTAGTTTGTTTGGGATTGATTTGTAGTTGATTTTTGTTGTTTATCTTTTTGGGGTTACCATCAGGTTTGTTGATGGAATCACCTTTGATTATGTTTGAATTTTTCTGTAAGAACTACTTTGTTTTCTGTAATGGAATATCTGGTTTAGTTATCTGTGTTCTGGCAGTTCTGGTTTTCAGAGAGTATTTGTTCTTGTGGTTTGATTCTGCGGTATTTCTGGATTCAGATTTATTTTCCGATATTGTGTCCGATCCCTTGCCCAAAACTGGAATCAAGGCAGATTCGGCCTGGAAGTGTTTAAATATGATTGTTTGCATTTTGCATTTGCATCCTCATAATCATAAGCATTTTTGCATAGTAGGTACCTGTTGCAGGAGATCTCTAACCTTTATTTGGTTTCAGGAACTATAGCTGAGAATCATATTCATCGTTACTCAACTCGAGGAAATCAGGCTAGGATAATGGATCAAATGCAGAGTGATTTGGCTGAAATGAAGGCAAGAATGGACCAGTTCATGACTCTCATGACTGGAATGGCATAAAATCAAGAAAGATTGAGGCTTATGGTCGAGCGTCCAGAAGGCACGCTTGGGGTTAATCAGAATGGCAATGGCACTCCTCCCCCTGTTGGCAATCCCCCTCCGGTGGGTAATGTGGGTAATGGAAATGGCAGAAATGTTGGTGGTGTTCAGGAAGATGGTCAAGAAGACCAATTTACTCTGTTGGATGTTGAGATGGGTGCTCCTAATGACAAAAGGTACGATGAGTTGGCTGAAAAGATATGGGCTATGGAATGCAAGAATTCTATGGGTATTGATGTTACTAGTTTGGGGCTGGTACCAGGGGTCAGGATCCCTCCAAAATTTAAGCCGCCTACTTTTGATAAATATCATGGCAATACGTGTCCCCAGACACATATCCAAGCTTATTTTGGGAGGATCTCAGCTCATACAGATGATGAGAAGTTATGGATGCATTACTTTCAAGACAGTCTGGCTGGAGCTTCTTTGACCTAGTATATGAAATTGAATAGAGCTGCTGTGAGAAGTTGGAAGGATCTGGCTGAAGCATTCCTAAAGCAGTACCAGTACAATATTGACATGGCGCCCAACCGCACTCAATTGCAGGGGCTGTCACAGAATGCTAAGGAAAGTTTCAAAGAATATGCACAGAGGTGGAGGGAAATGGCTGCACAGGTTCAACCTCCTTTGTTGGATAGAGAAATGGAAGACATGTTTATGGGCACCCTGCAAGGGGCATATCTTGAGAGACTAGCTGCTTGTCCATCAACCGGATTTACTGAGATAGTGATTGCTGGAGAAAGAATAGAGAGCTTGTTGAAGCTTGGAAAGATTCAAGATGTGAGTGGGGCTGGATCTTCTGGGACGAAGAAACCGTTTGTTGGTAGTCAGAGAAGAAGGGAAGGAGATACAAATGTTGTGTTTAGAGGATGAGGCAGAGGACATTCTTAGGGTTATCACCAGGTAGGTGCAGTGACAATCCCAACACCGTCTGTTCAGCAGCAACAACCCCAACAGCAAGTTCAACAGCAACAACAGCAACCTCCTTTCCAACAGAGGTCTAGGCAGAGGGATCGTAAGCTTGACCATCTCCCTTTGACTTATTCTGCGTTGCTACCATAGTTACTCCAGTTGAAGTTGGTTGAGCTCCGCACTATGAGGCCTCCTGCCCCTGGCAACTTGCCTCCTAATTTTGATGCTAACGCACGATGCGAGTTCCACTCAGGTGCTCAGGGGCACTCCATTGAAAGATGTTGGGCTTTTCATCATAAAGTGCAAGACTTGATTGATGCCAAGGCAATCAATTTCTCTCGGCCTCCTAATATTATTCAGCACCCCATACCTAACCATGGTGCGGCAAATGTGCATGCTGCAAAAAATGTTCATGCCATCGAAGATGGAAAGCGGTTGAATTTGGTAGCAGACATCAGTCAGGTGAAGACTTCTTTGTTGGTTGTAAAAGATCGTTTGTTGCAGGGATAGGTGTTCCCGGGCTGTAATCAAGATTGTTCTGAGTGTATGAATCAAGAGAATGGCTGTGATAAGTTGAAAGCGGGTTTGCAGAATCTGATCAATGAAGGATGTCTACAGTTTGACAGGGTTGTGAAAGAGACTGATGAGGTATCAACTTTGACCATCTATTATACTCCCGCCGAGATCCAGGTGCCTGCTAGTACAGTTCCTGTAGCAAGTGTTGTGCAACAAAGACCTAGTCCTGTTACCATCATGGTGCCAGGACCAGTTCCGTTTAAAACTACACAGGAAACCCCGTGGCACTATGGGGCAGACGTATATTATACTCCCGCTGAGATCCAGGTGCCTGCTAGTACTGTTCCTGTAGCAAGTGTTGTACAACAAAGACCCAGTCCTGTTACCATCACGGTGCCAGGACCAGTTCCGTTTACAACTACACAGGAAGCCCCGTGGCACTATGGGGCAGACGTATATTATACTCCCGCTGAGATCCAGGTGCCTGCTAGTACAGTTCCTGTAGCAGGTGTTGTGCAACAAAGACCCAGTCCTGTTACCATCACGGTGCCAGGACCAGTTCTGTTTACAACTACAAAGGCAATTCCATGGCACTATGGAGCAGATATATATTATGAAGGTAAAAAGCAAGAAGTTGGGTCATCGGCCGGTTCGAATATTGATAATGTGGGTGGTGTAGGTGGTTTTACAAGAAGTGAAAGATTGTTTACTCCCCAAACTTTGCGCAGTGATCAAGAAGCTTAAGCTGGTGCAAGAGCTAAAGGAAAACAGGTGGTCGAGAGTGTGCCTGTACCTGAAACTGAGAAAAAGACTACTTTTGATAATGAGATGGAAGAGTTCATGAGGATAATCAAGAAAAGTGATTATAAGATTTTTGATCAACTGAATCAGACCCCTTCGAAGATTTCAATTTTGTCACTGTTGATGTGTTCTGACGCGCATCGGGAGGCTTTGTTGAAAGTGTTGAAGAGTGCATATGTGCCACAGGAAATCACTGTAAATCAGCTTGAAGGTGTAATTTCCAATGTTAATGTCAGCCATGGTCTAGGCTTCACAAGTAGGGATTTGACTGCTGAAGGAAGAAACCACAATAAAGCTTTGCACATCACAATGGAGTGTAAGGGTGCAGTGTTGTCTCATGTACTGGTGGACACTGGTTCCTCACTCAATGTCTTGCCTAAGAAGGCGCTAATGAAGCTGGAAGTTGATGGTTTGATCTTAAGGCCAAGTGAGTTGGTAGTCAGAGCATTTGATGGTACTAAAAGATCTGTGTTTGGTGAAGTTGAATTGCCCGTGCAAATTAGACCGCAGGTGTTCAAATCCACATTCCATGTGATGGACATACAACCTGCATATAGCTGCTTATTGGGTCGCCCTTGGATTCATTCAGCTGGGGCTGTTACATCCACCTTACACCAAAAGCTGAAGTATGAGTTTGAAGGACAGGTTGTGACAGTGTGTGGTGAAGAAGATATCTTTGTTAGTCATCTGTCCACGTTCAAGTATGTGGAAATGGACGGAGAGATTCACGAGATGCTTTGCCAATCGTTTGAAGCGGTAAATATTGACAATGCGCCTGGGTCTTCCGCTGCACCAGTTGGAGTCGGTACCTCCATTTCATCCTACAAACAAGCTGTTGAGGTCGTCAGAGCCGGAAATGCCCAAGGCTGGGGCAGGTTGATAGAGACACCAATGAAGGAGGACAAATTTGGCATTGGTTATCATCCCTATATGACTTCAGAGGCGGAAAGCAGCGGACCCATCACTTTCAGTAGTGGGGGAATTATTTTCACAGATCAGTCTTGTGCAGCTACAGAAGATGGTGTTGACAGTGACTGTGACCTGGACAACTGGGTACGCCCACGTGCTCCGGGACAACAAGTGCAGAACTGGTCTGTTGAAGAAGTCGTTCGAGTTACTCTTCAGACAGAGTAATTTTTTTACTTGTTTTTCTAATCATAATGCATGTCAAAATCTTGCGCTCTGCCCAAGGCGTATAGATTCATTTGTAGGGCCACCCTGTTTGCATTTACAATTTTAATCATCAATAAAGGACGTTTTGCACTCAAATTTTTGTTCTCTGTTTTTCAGTTTTTATTTTTTCACAAATTTAATAAAATGGCAATGTTTCTTTTTCTGTTTGTTTTACAATATTTTCTAAAATAAAGCATGAACCCGTTCGTGCAGACTTGATCCTCCGGATTCCATTGATAACGATTTTGCTATGGCTATGAATGACTTTGACAAACCGATTTATCAAGCCGAAGAAGGGGATGAGAAGGATTGTGAACTCCCTGAGGAACTGGCCAGATTGTTAAAACAAGAGGAAAGGGTCATCCATCCTCATCAGGAGACTGTAGAGATCATCAATATTGGTACCGAGGATGCTAGGAAAGAGATCAAGATTGGTGCCAGCCTGCAAGCAGATGTGAAAAGGGCTTTGATTGAGTTGTTGTGTGAATATGATGACATCTTCGCCTGGTCGTATCAAGACATGCCAGGGTTGGATACTGATATTGTTGTTCACAGACTGCCTTTGAGAGAAGAATGTCCGCCGGTTAAACAGAAACTTCGTCGGACTCACCCCGACATGGCCATAAAGATCAAAGAAGAAGTTCAGAAACAATGGGATGCAGGATTTCTTGCTGTGACTCACTATCCTCCCTGGGTTGCCAACATTGTGCCGGTACCGAAGAAAGACGGAAAGGTTAGAATGTGTGTGGATTATCGAGATCTTAATAAAGCTAGTCCGAAAGATGATTTTCCACTGCCACACATTGATGTACTGGTCGACAATACAGCTCAGTTTTCAGTGTTCTCGTTTATGGATGGTTTCTCCGGGTACAACCAGATTAAGATGGCACCTGAAGATATGGAAAAGACCACGTTCATTACTCCGTGGGGTACATACTGTTATAAGGTGATGCCTTTTGGGTTGAAAAACGCAGGGGCAACGTATCAACGGGAAATGGTAACTTTGTTTCACGACTTGATTCATAAAGAGATTGAATGTTATGTGGATGACATGATTGCCAAGTCGAGAACAGAAGAAGAACATCTGGTTAACTTGAAAAAGCTGTTTGAAAGGTTGAGGAAGTTCCGCTTGAGATTGAATCCAAATAAGTGCACTTTTGGGGTGCGTTCTGGAAAGCTGCTGGGTTTCATTGTGAGTGAAAAAGGAATTAAGGTTGATCCTGCCAAGGTGAAAGCAATACAAGAAATGCCTGAGCCGAGAACGGAAAAAGAGGTTCGTGGTTTTCTGGGTAGATTGAACTATATTGCAAGGTTCATATCTCACCTAACAGCCACGTGTGAACTAATTTTTAAGCTGGTAAGAAAATATCAGACGGTCAGGTGGAATGACAATTGCCAGTTGGCATTCGATAAGATAAAAGAATACTTGTAGGAACCTCCAATTCTCATACCTCCAGTTGAAGGAAGACCTTTGATAATGTATTTGATAGTGCTTGAAGGTTCTATGGGTTGTGTTCTCAGTCAACACGACGAGACAGGTAGGAAGGAGCATGCTATCTACTACCTGAGCAAAAAGTTCAATGATTGTGAGTCCCGTTACTCAATGCTTGAAAAGACATGATGTGCACTTGCATGGGCCGCAAAGCGATTGAGACAATATATGATTAGGCACACAACCTTGTTGATTTCCAAAATGGATCCTATCAAGTACATTTTTGAGAAACCAGCGCTAACAGGCAGAATTGCACGATGGCAAATGGTTCTGACAGAGTATGATATTCAGTACACCTCCCAAAAGGCCGTCAAAGGAAGTGTCTTGTCAGACTATCTTGCGCAACAATCGATTGATGATTACCAACCCATGAAGTTTGATTTCCCTGATGAGGACATCATGTTTCTCAAAGCCAAAGACTGCGAGGAACCACTCCCGGAGGAGGGGCCAGACCTTGAATCCAAATGGAGTCTGATGTTTGATGGGGCCTTCAATATGAATGGATGCGGAGTTGGAGCAGTTCTTATCACGCCGGAAGGTATTCATATGCCTTTCACTGCCCGAGTAACTTTCGGGTGCACCAACAATGAAGCAGAGTATGAAGCTTGTATAATGGGGATTGAGGAGGCGATTAATTTACGGATTAAGACCCTAGATATCTTTGGTGATTCAGCTTTGGTAATTAATCAGGTAAAAGGGAGTTGGTACACGCACCAAGCAAATCTGGTTCCGTATAGGGATTATACAAGAAGATTGCTGACATTCTTTACAACAGTGAAGCTGTACCATATTCCTCGAGATGAGAATAGGTTTGCAGATGCCTTGGCCACCTTGTCCTCCATGATCAAAGTGCAAGGATGGAATCATGTACCTAAGATCGATGTGTCTCGTCTTGACAGACCTGCATTTGTGTTTGCTGTTGATGCAACGTCTGATGACAAGCCATGGTTTCATGATATCAAATGTTTCTTGAAAAGTCAAGAGTACCCGCCAGGGGCATCTACTAAAGATAAGAAGACGTTGAGAAGGTTGTCTGGTAGTTTCTTCTTGAATCAGGATGATGTGTTGTACAAGCAGAATTTTGACATGGTTCTCCTCAGATGTGTGGATAAATATGAGGCAGACTTGTTAATGCAGGAAGTACATGAAGGCTCTTTCGGTACCCATGCCGGAGGACATGCAATGGCTAAGAAATTATTGAGATCAGGATATTACTGGTTGACTATGGAGTCAGATTGCTGCAAGTATGCCCGCAAGTGTCACAAATGTCAGATCTATGCAGACAAAGTGCATGTTCCTCCAAACCCGTTGAGTGTCATGTCCTCTCCTTAGCCCTTTGCCATGTGGGGCATTGATATGATCGGAAAGATTGAGCCTACTGCTTCAAACGGCCATCGTTTTATCTTAGTCGCCATTGACTATTTCACTAAATGGGTTGAAGCAGCATCTTATGCCAACGTCACTAAACAGGTAGTAGCTCGTTTCTTGAAACGGGATATCATTTGTCGCTATGGAGTGCCCGAGAGAATCATTACTGATAATGGTTCTAATCTGAACAACAAAATGATGGCTGAGCTGTGCCAGGACTTCAAAATTGAACACCACAATTCTTCTCCATATCACCCGAAGATGAACGACGCTGTGGAAGCGGCCAACAAGAATATTAAGAAGATTGTGCAGAAAATGGTGGTCACCTACAAAGATTGGCATGAGATGTTACCGTTTTCTTTGCATGGGTACCGAACGTCAGTGCGCACGTCCACTGGGGCAACCCCATTCTCACTTGTATACGGTATGGAGGCAGTACTGCCGGTTGAAGTGAAGATTCCATCCCTCAGAGTCATGATGGATGTCAAGTTAGACGAGGCTGAATGGGTGCGCACCAGGTTTGAGCAGTTGAGCCTTATTGAGGAGAAATGATTGGCGGCTGTGTGTCATGGACAGTTATACCAACGGAGGATGAAGCAGGCATTTGACCAAAAGGTGCGTCCTCGGGTTTACAAAGTGGGAGATGTGGTACTCAAAAGGATCCTTCCTCCAAGTACAGATCACAGGGGCAAATGGACTCCTAACTATGAAGGCCCATTCGTGGTTAAGAAGGTTTTCTCAGGCGGAGCCTTGTTACTTACAACCATGGATGGCGAAGACTTTTCATCCCCTGTCAACTCAGACGTAGTCAAAAAATACTTTGCATAAAAAGACCCGCTGGACAAAAAAAAAAAGAGAAGAAAAGTCCAGGCAAAAAAGGGCATCCCGGCGAACCACAAAAATAGAATAAAAAAGGTTCGGGCAAAAATTAGGGATATAAAATAAAAAAATTGTACACCCGGTGAGTTGAAAATCCGCAAGGACAACTCAGGCAAAAAAGGGTATCCCGGTAGATTGAAAACCCGAAAGGGCGGTCTACGCAAAAGAGGGATTTAAGCGAACGACTACGATCTGAGTTTATCTGTACTCCATCATCGTTTCAACAACTGACATTCCAAAGGGTAGAAATCGGTCTGATCATTCCTCAGAAGGCAAGGTCGGGGAGTCTTGAAGACATACTGGCCATAGCAGAATTGAAACTCAGTGGAACGCCGTTTTCACATTGCCATTAGGATAGTTTCTTTTCTCAATTTTCAGCGATCACCTCTTTCCAGGGATTGCTTCCTGATGTAATTGCCTATTCTGGGCCTTTTGATCAATAAATTAAATTTCAGTTAAAAGTTTCTTATTTTGTTTTACTGCTTTGTTTGCAAAAACGTCCGAATTTTTGATAAAACATTGCATTTGAAAACATGGTGGCTTCACAATAACACGTGCAGAAAAACATTTAGAATTGCTTTGAATGTTGAATAATCCTGGATGGTAGATTCAAACCACACAGTATTCCGGGGCATGTGTGTGTTTCCTTTTGGTAGCAGGTAACAGAGTCAGATGATTTTAAGCACAAGACGAGTAATCATTTGTTCCCACACAAGAGACTGGGGCATTCGTGTTCGGGAAAGGGTTTACTTGTTACCCTTTTGTCACAACGTTTACTGATTGAGTTTATCAGATGGTTGACGGTCGTTCGCGACGTCTCGGTATCAGGGAATGGAATTCAACTGGGTATCGTAGTATCTTATTAAGTCAATTCTCTCATTCAGTACTTCCAACAGCTACAAGCTTTTCTGTGTCGATAATGGTTGCGAATTTCCAGTAGAGTCGCTTCGTAGACACCGAGGTTGATGGTTAATCCCCAGTAAAGTCGTCAGGAGTTTGAAGATGCTTGATCTTCTGTAAAATCCTCTTAGGACGTTTCTCCAGGTAAGTCTTGTATCATGGAGCAGGAAGCAAGTTGTTGACCCTCCCGAGCATGGGGCATTTTGGATTTCCCCAGCAAGAGATATTCTAGGTCTATCATCCCTAGTAGAGTTTGAGGACGTTTGGTCTTCTGTAAAATCCTCTCAAGAGACGTTCCCTAGCACGAGATGCTTTAAAGCAGTTTTTCTCCAGCAGAGTTGATGATAAACTCATTATCCCCAACGGAATCGTCAAACGGAAAGTTCGCCTAACATGGGGCATTGTGATACCTATCCTAAGCTTGACAGTCTTCTTCCTCAGCAGACTACCATGGAATTGCTTTGGGTTTCCCCAACAGATATAGGGACTTTTTCCCAGCAGGTTGCAGTGAAATGTTCTAACCAGGATTCGCATATCCCCGACAGAGTAGCCCTGGTTCCCAGCAAGGTCATATCCCTGGTATTGGTTTCCCCACAGAGTTCAGCATTGAATCTTGTCAACAGTATTCCCCAGCTGAGTTTGTTTTATCCCCACAGAGGTTTGTTGATCAACAAAATCTATTCCTCGGCAGAGTGTTAGTACGTGCTTTCCCCAGCCGGATAGAAGGTTGATTCTCCCCGCAAAGGATCTCAGGTCTGATAGATCCTCAAGCAGAGTTTTAATGACTTGTTTCCCTAGCAGAACGTCATGCAGAGAAATTCTCATCCCCAGCGGAGTTGCTGTGACCAGAATTCATCCCAAGCAGATGAAGTAATTCCTGGCAGAATCATCACTCCCCTCATGTTTTAAAGTCCAATTTATTTTTGGCAAACTTGACAATTCGAAGCAGACGGATTGTTCATTCATTCTCCAGCAAAGATATTATCCTTTCGGGAATCTCCGGGATCAAATCATTGATTGTTGTTCCTCAGCAGAGTCAGCAGAGATGTCTGACATGGATGCAGAGCGTAATCCAATGTTGGAATTGCTAAAGTCCACCCGTAGTGTGGCAGCCAGTAGTCGTCTGGCATCGTTAAAAGACGTTATCAAAGTCCAACCGTAGATTGGCAAAAGGTACATCCAAGAGTGGAAAATTCTCAAAGTCCAACCGTAGATTGGCAAAAGGTCCATCCAAGGGTGGCAAATTCTCAAAGTCCAACCGTAGCTTGGCAAAAGGTCCATCCAAGGGTGGCAAATTCTCAAAGTCAAACCGTAGATTGGCGAAAAGTCCATCCAAGGGTGGCAAATCATTGGAAAGTCCAACCGTAGATTGGCGAAAGGTCCATCCAAGGCTGGCAAATCATTGGAAAGTCCAACCGTAGATTGGCGAAAGGTCCATCCAAGGGTGGCAAATCATTGGAAAGTCCAACCGTAGATTGGCAAAAGTCCACCCGTAGTGTGGCAAGTCAGTAGTCGTTTGACTCCTTTTAAAAGACCGCAGCTAAGTCCAACTGTAGATTGGCAAAAGTCCATCCAAGGATGGCAAATCATCGGCAAGTCCAACCGTAGATTGGCAAAAGTCCCCGTAGTGTGGCATCTCAGCTGCAAAGTCCAACCGTAGCTTGGCAAAAGTCCACCTGTAGTGTGGCAGGTCAGTAGTCTTCTGACTCCATTCAACAAGACAGTCCACCCGTAGTGTGGCAAGCCAGTAGTCGTCTGGCGTTGTACAAAAGACATTGTTAAAATCCACCCGTAGTGTGGCAAGCCAGTAGTCGTCTGGCGTTGTACAAAAGACAATATTAAAGTCCACCCGTAGTGTGGCAAGCCAGTAGTCGTCTGGCGTTGTACAAAAGACATTGTTAAAGTCCACCCGTAGTGTGGCAAGCCAGTAGTCGTCTGGCGTTGTACAAAAGACATTGTTAAAGTCCACCCGTAGTGTGGCAGGCCAGTAGTCGTCTGGCGTTATATAAAAGGTATCTTTCCAGTGGTTTTCTTCATCGTCAGAGTTTTTCTTCAAGCAGAGTTCGTTTGGTTGGGTTTATCCCTTTTCTTCTTCCCTACTGAGTGCAAATTTTTGGGTTATTGTCAGTATTCAATCCCTCCATACCTTGAAAGTATGACAGCAATCGCTATCATCCATTCAGGTCTACAGTGATTGAATGGGGCAGCTGTAATACCCCAAAATTTGCCCTCTCTTTTCTTCATATCATTTAGCATGAGCTTTCATTGCATTGCATTACATTCAAGCATAGAAAAATTAAGCATCAAGCATTTAGCATTGCATCTTGCATAAGGGCATGTGATCAGGTGATCCTCCAAGGTGTTGATCATCCAAAGCTAAAGAATAAGACCAAGTGTTTCTCACAAGCCTCAAGGATCTCTTATATCCTATATCATCTCCATTTTCCCTCACAAGTCATAGGGAGAGGAGAGTTCACCAAGAAGATTGGACAGTGCATGATCTCCTACACAAGGCAGTCAAAAGTTGGGATCTGACCCCCAAATGTGCAATCTCTTTGAGTTTTTATCATCTCCAAAGGACATATCTCATCTTTGTTTGAGAGGATACACAACATATTCAGAGGAATTGAGATTTGGAGGATGTGTTTTTTCCTCCTAACCAGAGGGTGCCAAAACTAGGGTTGGACCTAAAATCAGTTTATTTCTGATTTCTTGGGCAAGACTTGATCTCATGGCATTCCTTATGTCCTCGAGTGTCTAGGGATGGAAGATGGCCCATCAATTTGTCTCAGAAGGTTTTCAATTGATCAGAAATTTCAAAATCAAGAGAATTGGGAATGAGGTCAACTGTGCAGTGGAAAAGTCAACCCTTGACTTTTTGAGGTCAACATCATGATTTTCAAGTCAAATATGGTCCATGGACAAGATTTGATCAAGAAATGTTCAAGGATTCATGAAAAATCAAGAAAGTTGCATAGTTGCCATTTTTGGAAAAAAACTAGGTTTTAGAACTTACTATTTTTGGCAACTTTTGCATGTTTTAGTAGCTACTTTCAAGGCCAGATTCCTCTATTATGCAAGAGCTATTTGGAAATATTTTTCACATGAAAGTTTTAGAGCATTCTTCAAGCTTTCCAACCATGTAAAGTTTGTCCCATTTGGATCATTTTTGAGGAAGTTATGATGTTTTAAAAATGGAAGTTTCAAATTGGAAAATTGGAAAAACTTAGAAATTTTTCAAAGTTACTTTTGACAGCTTGGTACACCAATGTTCTTGGCCAGTTTTGAGTTACTTCCAAGCCTTGAATTGAGAAACCTTTAACATAAGAATTGTAGAGGGCAGTCCCCTCTTTCCAAAGAGTACAAGTATGCCTTTATTGGATCAATATTGAGCAAGTTATGGCTTCTTGAAGTCCATGATTTTCATGTTCGTGGTGAGTTTAAAACTTAGTTTTTCCAAGATAGTTGGACTAGTTTTGGGGACACGGTTTCAAGGTCATTTTGCATGATTTTATGGACCTTTTCTCAAGGAACTTTGGACATCAAATTTGTTCATTTCTTGCCCTACTTTAAGGTGAACACAAGAGCTTGTTTTTTGGAGTGGTATTCACCAAGTTATACTCATGTTAAATGGAGAGTTTCAATAAGTTTTAAGGTGAATTATCTCTGATTTCTCTTGTCATATGGCAGGAAAATTACTTCTCACAAGTCACACGCATGGTACCACATTTTCATGTATCATTTTCCTTGCCTAAGAAAGCCAAACACCCACGTACCAACAATGCACTCATTTTGCAAATTTTGCCAATTTTAGCAATGGACAAAATGCTGAAAATTTTCTCCCCATGTGCTCTCCTTGCCAGGTCATCCTCACACTCTTTCCATGACTCCATTTAATTGTCAAAACGCACAACTTTTCAACCCTGAGCACACACAAAACGCAAGCTTGCATCCAATATGCAAAAAGTGTCAAAACTTCCAACAATGCCCTCCTAACGGTTTCCTCAGGTTTTTTTTCACTCAAGCCTCATTTTTACATCATATATAAGTGGTTTATACCCTTCTTTCTCTTCTGGACGCCGCACATTGCTCACAAACCGGATCTGAAATTTTCTTTGCTTCACTCCAAAGTTTTCATTGAAGCTCTCATTTCTCACAAAGAAGCTTCAAAGCTTGGATTATTTCTTCTTCTCTGAAGTGTGTAGCTCAATATTTCTGAGGTTTTCTTAAGCTAAAGTGTGGAAGAAGCAGTGGACTTGCCTCCACTAGGTAATCTCTCATGACCCTCTCTTTCATGTTTAGATCTAAATGGTTTAGAGTATGATTTTGCTTATGCATCGCATCTGGAATAGCCTGAGATGATGGCTTTGTTTGTGTTTGAATCTGAGTTTATGTTTGAATGATTTGAGTTGTTGTATTTTACTTGGAACCCACGCCTTTCAACTCTTATTTCTCTGTGTTGGAGTTTTCGTTTCAAGAAATAGTTTGTACCATGTTGATCTATGAATTTCGAACTTCATTTTGTCGTCTTATCTTGCTCGATTTGGTTGAGTTTCCATGGAGAAATTGATGGAGTAAGTTGTTGTGTTGATGCTGCGGTTCTCTCATTTTACACGATGCATGAGCTGGGTTTTTAGGGTTTATCATGGAGAAGATGAAGTGTGTCGCGATCTGATTGGTTGTTTTAATTTTTTGTCTTTTGTGACTTATTCAATGAGGTTGTCCGATTGATATTGAGTTACATGAATCTTGTGTCACTTTTTTGTTTTATTTTAAAAGCTGATTGGTATTACTTCGTGGGCCTAGTCTTCTGCTTTTCGCACCACCCTTATTTTTGGCCCAATGCGCCACTTAACATGATTGCCTTGTGTTGGTATTTGCTCATACACACCCACGCCATGTTCACATGTTCCTTTCTTTTATTTTATTTCCTCTTTCAATTTGATTTTATTTCTAAATGTTCTAGTCATAATAAAAAATACAAAAAATTGTTTTCTGATCCATGATTGTCTTGAGTTTATTTTCATGATTTTTATTTTATTTTTAATTTCGTTTTATTATTTTATTTGGAATTAAATTGATAGTGTGTTTCCAATGATACCCTTCTTCTAGGGTTAGGAACTTTTGTGATCTTCACACACCATTTGAGGTCAATCTCTTGGAAAATTTTAAGGAATAATATGAGGATGTTTTGATGGTGGTTTGAGGTTGGTTTGAGTTACTTTTAGTGACTTTCCACTCAAGTTTTATTGACCCTCAATCTTTGTTCGGTTATGTGCACTTCTTGACTTGTGATTCACCTTTTGACAAGCTCTTAAACTCTTTTTGATCCAATCTTTTTGAATATGTTTCTTGACTGAGTTAACTATAATTTTCTTATTTTTGGGGATTTTATTGAGCCATTTTGCTATTTTTGTTTGAGTTTTTCTTGTGATGCAAGTTTGATTGAGGTATACTTTGATTCATGATCTAGTTTGAGTGCATTTGCTTACTTTTAATGAATTGATGCTTGAAATGATTATATGGTGTGATCATGTTCTGTTTGAGCTTGTTTATGGCTTTGGAATAATCTTCATTGATTCATTTTCCAATTTGATCTTGATTTTCTAAGTTGGTGTTGTTTTGACTTGAATTTTGTGGTATGTTTGACCTAGTCTTTTGCAATGCTCCTTTGTATGAAACAACCAATGCATGAGGCCTTTTGTTTGACTTGTATGACATGCTATAGGTTCTGACCCTCTTGGTTTAAGGTGCTTTATGTGACATGTTCTCACTCTTTGCTTCACATGTTCTTTGTTTGTTGGCATGAATGATAAGTGGATGCTTTGATTAACTTTGATGCATGTTTTGAATGTATTGCTTAAGGATTCTTATTGCATGACTTGAGTTTGATTTTGGTATGATGTTGACACATATGCTACTACCCTCTTGAATTCATTACTTGGTTTTCATCTCACTTGATCATCATGGTTTGATTTGTATGTTGCATATCATTATCATTGGTTTTGTGGTTTCTTTGGCTCATAATGCATCATAATGTGAAACATTCTTGCATGTTTGGATTAGATGATCATGATATGAATTGAATTCTGACTTGGTTTCACTTTTATCTTATTTTGTTCATGTCATCTTTGTATGAACTCTTAGTGTGTGAAATTGCGAATCTTGTGCAAGTTTACTTGCACCTTTTCTTGTGTGCTTTCATTTGTATACTTGATTTATGCTTGTATGATCTTTGAAGCATGCTCTATGTTTTGATTTGGATATGATGGTTATGGTGTGCTTGCTGCCCTATCTCTTTTCTTTTTCTTCCTTTCTCTTTTCTTCTCTTTCACTCTTTCTCATCTCATGAATCTCAAGACTTATTCAAGTCTTGGATTCTTTTCCCCTTAGAGCTACCTAGTCCAACTTAATTTTTGATTAAGCTTGGAGTAGGATTAGCATTAGGTTAGATAGCCTTTTCTCTTAAACCTCACTAACCCTAGGATATCCATGTATGATAACATTAGGACTCTTAGTTTCCCTTTAGAGTTCCTTTGCGTTTTCTCTCTTCTCACCTCAAAAGAAAAGTTAAAAAACACTTAATAAAGGTTAACGTGTATTGCGCTTGAGCCTTATATGTGGGAAATGGGGAACGAGGGGCTTCCTCTCATTCTTCTAGGATACCTAGTGTACGTCCTATTGGGGACGATGCGCGAAGTATTCGTTCCTATATTTAAGACTTTGGTTCAATGCAAGTTTCAAATAGCGGTAAAAGACACCTCTTTCTAAAAAATTCAAAACCAACAATAACGTCTTTCCTTCGGGAATTATTTTCTCATCTCACTCACTCTCAGCGTATGAACATGCTTCTACTCGTTCTCTTGCCAGATGGTAACGCACTCGGACCAGCGAGCCTGCAACACCTGAGCTAGAATGTTAGCCGTTCCCAAAAAAACACAAACAAAGCGACCCTCGTTGAGGGGAACTACGTTGCTCTGATTCTCATGTTCCCGATGAGATACGTAGGCAGTGGGGTAGGGCCCATTCGAGCACTTCTTTTATTTTCCCTACATTTGTTTCTTTTTCTTTCTCTTTTCTTTTCCGTTCCTTTCCCTTTCCAGTAGCAGTGGAGCTCCAGATGACGACACCCTTTGATCGAGACATGCAAGCATGGATCCCATCGGGTACGATGGATGCGTGGGGGTGCTAATACCTTCCTCACGCGTAACTGACTCCCGAACCCAGTTCTCTTGGTCGCAAGACCATGCTCTTTCCTTTCTCTTCAGGTTTATGCGGTGTTTCCTTTCCCTCTCTTGGGATAAATACACATTACTGGCGACTCTGTTTCGGTGCCACTTTCGCGTTTGTACTAGGATGAAAATCCCGGGAGCGACACAAGGTATCTGATATCTCAACTCTTCTATAATCCTTAGCAAGAGTTGATTCCCCACTTTGGACCTGCCTTTGGATCTCACTAATCCTCAGTAGAATTTAGCCTCCTCTTAGGCTTTATATAAGAAATTCCCCAATCAGCCTCCTCTTAGGCTTTGTATAATGATTATTTCTTCTCCTCAGCAAATTCAGCCTCAATCTTGGGCCTTGTACAAGACAGATAAAAACACTCTCTTGTTGAGTTAGTCAATATCTTTTCAGTCTCAATCTTAGGCTTTGTACAAGACAGATAAAAACACTCTCTTATTGAGTCAGTCTTCTTTTCAGCCTCAATCTTGGGCTTTGTACAAGACACCTGAAATATCCTCAGCTGAGTCAATCCTCTTTTTTAGCCTTAATCTTGGGTTTTGTACAAGACACACATAAAATATCTCCAGCAGAATCAAATCTCTCTTTAGCCTCAATCTTGGGCTTTGTACAAGACACCTATAATATTCCCCAGTGGAGTCAATAAAACTCCTTTTTAGCCTCAATCTTGGGCTTTGTACAAGACAGATAAAAACTTTCCCCAACAGACTCAATGTCCAGCCTCCTCTTAGGCTTTGTATAATGATCTCCCAAAAAGAGCCAGTCTATTCCCAAGCTCAATCTTGGGCTTTGTACAAGACATATATAAAACTCCTTAGTAGAGTCAACCTTTTAGCTTCAACCTTGGGCTTTGATCAAGGCACACATAAAACCCAATCCTCTCAAAGGAAATTAAAACCTCTCTGTAGGAAGACATTTCTCTGTACGTCACACATCAAAACAGAAAATCACAACCTTAATCCCAAATAATTGTTATAACTGGCACACTTGTTGATTCAAATATCCAAGATGTAGTCCATCTCTTATCCTGGTAAATCACTTTCTCTCATCTAATTGTTGTAAGTGGCAAGCCTCTAGATTATTTACATCCAAGCCACAGTCCCTCTCTTAGCATGAAAGATTCCTAAGGAAAAATGGCATTGCTCAAAAGTGAGTTAAAGTTTCCTCCTTCAGGACAAATCCCTTATAAAGGAAATTATGGCATTTCTAGGATTCTCACATCCCAGTTAAAGTAATCCTCCTTTATAATCAGTCACCCAACAACTGTGATGGATAAATGAGATATCTCCCTTTAGAGATGACAAATTCTTTCTCAGTCAAACCTTTTAGCTTCTATATTAGGCTTTGAACAAGACACAAATAACCTTTTAGCTTCAATCTTGAGCTTTGAATAAGACACTAAAAACATCTTTCGTCCCATAGAATAGTGTCGTAACCCAAAATTTGACCTCCCTCTTTTGCCTTTTACATGAGCATAAGCATTCACATCGTTAGCATATGCATTCACACTTTTCTTTGTGTGTTTCCTATTACAGGATATCCAGGTTTTCCAAGCCCGATTAATCATATCCTCACAAGGTCATCACATCATCAAAACAAGCACAAAATGAGGGTTTCCATGCCTATTCATCAATACAAGAGGTGGAAAATCGAAGCCGGGACCACAACACCTTTTTAAGGAAAATTGGGCATATTTTAGCCTGGTTAATCGATTAACCATTTGCAGTGCAATTGTGTTAATCGATTAACACAGGCAGAATAGGCATAATTTGCTGCTTTTTCATGACAGCACCTTTGCACACATTTTGGTCTTGGATTCTACAATATTCTAGCAGCATGTGGAAGATTCTAGACATCTCTAGACATTTCAACGCTATTCAATTCATTCCAAGTGCATTTGCTCTAATACTTCACTCCAAATCAAGTGCAC
Organism: Lathyrus tuberosus; assembly: GCA_022829125.1. Classification (NCBI taxonomy): domain Eukaryota; kingdom Viridiplantae; phylum Streptophyta; class Magnoliopsida; order Fabales; family Fabaceae; genus Lathyrus; species Lathyrus tuberosus. The sequence goes on from JALAZF010000406.1 coordinate 4,888,613, forward strand.
CATGTTCCTTGTTTTCCAAGTAATGTGGATCTTTGGATGTTGGAGTTCACTTTGGGATTGTTACCGAGTTGGTTCTAACTAACCAAGTTAACCGCCTTGACTCGGTGAGTCAAGTCCAACTAACTCCTAACCTAGTTCCAAACCCAAAGCTAATTCCAAACCAAATTCCAAACCTCTCACACTCCAAACCTAAAATCTATATAAACACACCTTCACTCACTTTTCAAGGGATCCACCATTTTTCACCAAATTTCTCACATTTGACTCTCAATCCTCTCACATTCTCTCTGATTTTTTCTGCTACATTTTCATCTTCATCTCACTTCTCTTCCAAAACCTCACTAAAAGCTCTTAATTCTTGAAGGATAATCACTTTTCACATTGAAAGTGATTATTTCTTGAGCTTAACCTCCATTGCCATTCCATTATACTGGTTTTTGTGGAGTTTCAATAGCTTTTGGATTCATCTCAAGTGATCGATTCAAGTTTCTTCGGTGATAATTCTCATTTTGGAGCTTTCGTCGCGATTTGATCGGTTTTGATACGTTTCGGCTATAATTGAAGATTCCTCTGGTTTTCTTTGATTATCATCATCAAGATCACATTGCAACATTTACCAAGGCACATCTCAGCCTTGTAGGTTGGTGGATCTCCTTCGTTTTATCATTTTGATTGTTTTCGTATCGTTTGCGATGTAATTGCGATGTTTTTGCATGTGAATTGATTATACTTTTGCTTGATCCATGATCTTGATTGTTTAATTGATTCTATTGTTGATCATTTTCTTCTTCTAAACTTGATTTTTCATGCATAATTGTTTGCCCTAGCATTGGAGTGATTGCACAATAAAAAATTTGGCCAAAAGCACTTTTCAAAACTGATTTTCTGCTCCCTGTCCAGTGTTAATCGATTAACACTTTGCAGTGCAATAGTGTTAATCTATTATCCAGTGTTTTTTTGCACTTTTTCAAGTGTTAATCGATTAACACTTTGCAGTGCAATTATGTTAATCGATTAACACTGAACCAGAAGGCCATTTTCTTGCATTTTCAAGTGTGTTTGCCATGTTTTCTTCATTTTAACTTCTATTGATTGTCATGCTTGATTCTATGGATGTTTTAAATGTCATTCAACTTCTGTTTGAAACTTATTCATGAACTTTTGTTGCACACTTTCGATTATTCAAATTATTCATGTTTTGGCATCGTGTGAATATAACCATTCTTGCATTTCTCTTTGATCACATAACATGATTTTGTGTTGTATTTTTGTTGATCATTTGGTACTATTTTGTACTCCTTTCCTTGGTTTTGCATTAAGTTTCATGCTTCATGGATGAGCTTAATTTTGTACAATCAATAATTCACATCCTTTGCCTTAATGATTTTTCACTCTTTGGAAAATTGTTGGCATGGCTTTTCCCTTTGATTAATTGATCAAAACCATGTTTCGATTAGTTGATCTTCCCCTTTCCTCTCTTTAGGATTCCTTTAGAGCTTTCTCTCTCGATCCCCCATGGAGTTGGAGTTTCACGCTACGCCCTGTGTCGGAGCACTGTACAATTGAAGTTGTTTCGCTGTCCGTTTCTCCACGTAGGAGCACTGTACAACTTGGAGTTGTTGGTCTGTCTGCTTCAACTTCCACATTACACTCTGTGTATTAGAGAAGGATTGAGAATGAAGAATTCCTACTCTCATTCTGACTACTTCAGGTAGGGGACGAATGACCATGTGCTTGGCTTAGTCATCTCTATCTCTAGGTGGTAGTGTGCTTTCTTTCCCCAGCCGAGTCGATCCTTGATCACTCTGTTTCCTTTGCAATCTCTTTCGGTCCTTGATCACTCAAATCTCTTTCGATCTATCTCTTTTGATCAATCACCTTCTTGGTTACGATCCTTTGTTCGTTGGGTTATCAAGCTTCTTCGTTTCCATACCCTATTCTTATCTTGTGGTCAATCATTGTTCTTTTGTTTCCCCTGGAGAGTCTCTTTCCTCTTTCTTCGGTTAAATACAGTACTCCTGTTACAACCGAATCCCCTGCGGAGTTCGTAACCTTCTTTTGGTTCTTCTCCCTTTGTTGTTTAATCACTGCCTGTCAGTTAAAACACCAATGTTTGCACTCCTCCTCAGTTAGCCACAGTCCGTCTGTTAAAACACTGAGTTTCCTTTTGGGTTAATCACCTATTCTTAGTTAATCACCTTTGTCTTCAGTTAACCACAGCCTGTCTGTTAAAATATTGAAGCCCTTTTTTCGAGTTAATCACTTCATCTTGGTTAATCACTCGTTTTTCTCGGTTAATCACAGTGTTCTGTTAAAAAACCGAATCCCCCGCGGTTGGCAACCTTTATTGGTTTGAATACTTGCACCCTTGGGCTAGTAACCTCTTTTGGTTCAATACCCTTCTTCGTTGGTCAAGTGTTGTTTGTTCAGTCATTACCAACACCCCTTTTGGGTTACGACCTTTGATCGGTCCTACACCCGTTCTTCTGGTTAATCACAGTTTTCTCTGTTAAAACCAATGCTTCTCTGTCTCCCACAGAGTTGCAATCCTTGTTTCCTCGATTAATACTGTTTATCAATTAACATACTGATGCCCCCTCAGAGTCAGATACCTTCTCTGGGTTCAACACTCTCTCTCTTGGTCTATCACAGCCCGTCTATTGACACCAGCCTCTTTTCCCCACCAGAGTCTTACTCTCTTTCTTCGGTTGACCACTGCCAGCCAGTTAATATACCGAGTCTCCCTTATCTCTTGGTTTTGACACCATCCCCTTATTTGGGATCCCCAGTGGATTCCTTTCTATTCCCTTTGCTCTTACTTTCTTGGTTTCGACACCAATTCTCTTTGTCATCCCCAACGGAGTTTCTTTCCTTCTTGGTTTTGACACCATTCTTTTCCTAGTCTCTTGTGCGATCACTCTTACTGTGTGGTCTTCCCCAGTAGAGTTTTTCTTTCACTCTTATTCTTGGTTTTGACACCACTTCTTATGTTTTCCTGTTTCTTTCTTGTTTTGTTTTCCGTTTGGTTCCACAAACTACGGAAGCTCTGATTCTGCATTCTTTCGAATGTCAGATACGTAGGCACGAGACGCAATGTCTTTGCGAGCACACTTCCACCCTTCTTTCCTTCTCCCTTTCTTCCTTCTTTTTTGTCCCCTGGTTCCATGAACTACGACGCTCTGATTTCCTCATTGCACTATGAGGGTACGTAGGCACGAGAGCCCCAATCCTCTGCGAGCACTTTCTTTCTTTTCTTTCTTTTTTCCCCTTTCTTCTCTCTCTCTTTATTTTAGCTAGAAGCCTTTAGATAGATAACCCATCCAAGCCTAGTAGCAAGCGAAATGGTTCCCGTCGAGTATGACGGATGCGTTAGGTGCTAATACCTTCCTTTCGTATAATCGACCCCCGTTCCCGTTTCTCTTCCCCTTGGGTTTTATCGATATTTTCCCTGTCCTTTGGGACTAAATAAAGTTTGGTGGCGACTCTGTTGTTATCTTTGAGTGTGCGATTCACTCAGGATGTAAACCAACCATCTTTAGCTGGCGACTCTGCTGGGGATTTCTTGCTCTTGAGCTTCTCCTCGCTTTGCTCTTGCAGGTTGGGGTCTCACCTAGTTTTGTTTGCTTTTCTTATTTGCTTGGTTGTTTATCTTTTGCGCTTTACTCTCTTTATCTTTACTTGCTTTAGCTTTATGTTTATTTACTGCATTTCTTTACTGCTTTGAATATTCATATGCTACATATTCTGGATATCTGCTATTTTCTACTGTTGTTGGGATACGTAGATATTATTGGAGAGAAAGGTCCTAACACCGGGCCTAGTATACATATAGGCTAGAACGTGGATAGTCGTGAGGCCCGCGTTTTGCGCATTGGGATATCACGAGACCCACATCCCAGATCGTGATTCGTTTGAGAATACTTCCGTCCTGTGAGAATTCACTACGGCGAGGGGTTTTCATTCTGAGTCCTATGGTTTGGGCGACCTTTCTAGGGACCACCTTGTTGTGTCTAGATCACACCTATGAGGGGGATGGGTTTTTGTAGGAAAACAAGCCACTTCATACCCTTGTTCTCTCACACACGCCAGATTGCTTCACCGACACATTAGATTGTGTTGCACCGACACAGGATTATATGCAGATATCTGGATTGTTCAGACTTGATTATTCAGACAGTGCTGGCTTCTTGCTGTTGTGTTGCATATTATTCCATCATGTAAATTAATTTTTGCATGTGCATTTCCAGGTTTTCGAGGACTTATCTTTTGTTGACATTATCATAGAGATGGGTACTGGTTGTCGTGGCATCTTCAGTTACAAGTTTGTGGAGCCTAAGCTGGGTATTTTGAGAGGTTTGGCATCTTTGTTGGTTAAAGATCACATAGGGGTTTTCATAGGAACTTATGGAAACCTGTTGACCATCATCAACACTGAAGTCAACATCACTGCTATTCACACTCTGGTTCAGATCTACGACCCGCCATATAGGTGCTTCACATTTCAGGATTATCAGCTAGCACCTACACTTGAGGAGTATGCTTATATTCTGGGGGTTGAGATCAAGAAGCAGGTTCCTTATGTTTACACTAGCGGTTGTCCGAAGTTTCATCTTATTGCTGATGCGCTCTGCATTAGTAAGAAGGATGTGGAGGATAATCTCAAGACCAAAGGGAAAGGTATTCGAGGGTTTACTTCGAAGTTCTTGGTTGACAAGGCCACTTATTTTGCTAAGGATGGAAACTGGAAGGCTTTCAATGCTGTTAGGATTTTGTAGATCAGGCTGCCATCAGTATCTTCTTGTCCAAGAACCCTGTTCCGGCACTTCTTATCGATACCTACCATTCTATTCTTAACAGGAATGAAAAGAAGAAAGGAACCATTGTCTGTTGTGCTCCTTTGTTGTACCGATGGTTCATGTCTCACCTTCCACAGAAGGGTCCCTTTGTTGAGAATAAGGGTAATCTCAAGTGGTCTCAGTGAATCATGTCTCTTACTGCTGATGACATTTCTTGGTATTCTCGAGTCTTCGACGACATTCTGATCATTCTTCATTGCGGGAAATTCCCCAATGTGCCTCTCTTGGGTACAAAGGGTGGAATTAACTACAATCCAAGAATGGCCTTCTGACAGTTGGGATACCCTATGGTTGCCAAGCGTAACCCTGAGGTAGTGAAGGAGTTCATCTTTCATGAAGGGGTTGATGACATGGGTTTGTTGAAGAGGTTCAATGCCGCTTGGACTCAGATTCATCTCGAAGGAAGAGCCGATTTGGGTAAGAAGAATTGCGTAGCCAAGAAAGCTTACACACTTTGGGTCAAAGAGCGCGTCAAAGAGATCTTGTTGCCATTCTCTCATGAGCCTTCCATGAATGCCAAGCCTCCTGAACTTGCCATTGTTCCTCCATATGAGGTCGATCAACTCAAGCTGATTGTTGAATAGTTGAAGAAGGAGAATGTTGATCTTCGTCTCAACCTTGATAGAGTCACTTCCGAGAAGGATAGCCTATAGATTGAGCTCCATCAGAAGCATGAGCGCATGCTCAAAGAGGTGGAGGTTGAGCAAAACAAGCGTAGGAAGGTGGGTGATGCTTTGAAGAGCACCTATGAGAGCCTTGCTTCAAAGAAGAGACAACTCGCCGATGCTTATTATCAAGCCTACAAAGAGGAGATGAGCCACAACAAGCAACTTGAAGAGCTTCGAGGGAAGTTATCCGAGTTCAAGACAAAGTGGCAAAGTGAGCAAGACCGTGCTAATCAGTTAGCAAAGGACTTTTCTCAGTGTCAAGCTAAGCTCGACAAAGTCTTCGGTGAGATTCAGAAGCTGCAAGATCAAGCACATCAGAGTCAAGAGAAGATTAGTCAGCTCAACACAGAGAGTACTCACTGGGAACATCAAAGTCGTCATCTACAGAACCTCCTGGATCAGAAAGAGGCCTTTCTTTAGGACATGCTTCAGGGACCTAATCATTCGTTGTTGTGTAACCTCATGAAGGATGCGAAGTACTGGAGTGAGAGGTATGGCCGTCTAGCCAGATTTGCTGAGCATGCGTTGGAGGACCTACCTGGGTTATTGAGGGATGCATATGCTGATGCATTGCCACACCAGCTTCCTTGGGCTGTTTTCCATTTCTTGTCTGTGTAGGGTGGTATTTGATAGAATCCATGTGGATTTTGTTGTAGCCAAAAGGAAGATGTTTGACTTGTATTCGACTTGTGCTTCTTTCCTTTATCGCTGAATGAATGAAGATTCTTGTTCACTCTATCTTTTGTGCCTTTACTTGTATGCTTTATGGTTATTGTCAACAAAGATAAGTTTAAGAATTCCTGGAATTTAAAACTTTATTTTTGCATGCATATCATACATTCATTTAACATATATTCACGTCCCTTCATCCGAAACCATTGCTCATCCTTGTCCATCTTCCTTGTAGCAAGACGACGACTCAACATCGGTATTTTACTCGCTCAAACAAATCCAGAATCATGGCTGACTTTGAAGTTGAGAACGCTGCTTATAAGGAAACGCTGGCTCAATTCCAAAGACGGATGGATCAGTTCCAGACGAACATGGATGTCATTATGGAACTCCTTCGTGCTCAGAGGGATACCGCTGTTGCTGCCACTGTTGTTGCAACCCCTACTGATGCAACTGTTGTCACTCCTATTATGACTGTTCCTCCTGTTGTTACGGCTGCTCCTGCTGTCGTTGTTCCTTCTCCTGCTAGAGTTGAAGTACCAATTGAGCTTGTGAATCAATATGTTGTTCAACCCGGTTTGAACCAAATGCCCGTTGGTTTTCCTTGGGGCATGCCTCCAAATTACACTCCTCAGATTGCGAATAATGGCATTGCCTTCATGCCATATCAGCCTTTTGTTGCACCCATGCCTAATGGGAATGCTGCCGCATATCCATGGGTCATGCCTGCTCCAGTCCCGACTCCAGTGGTGAATGATGATCCTAAGAATCTTCGGGTTCAAACTCATCAAACTGCCGGATTGGCTGACACTGAAACTCCTGATGAAGAAGAGCATGTGTATAGGGGTCCTCCTATTCATGTTCCGGTCTCATCTCAAGTTGCTCAAACTGTCGTTCCGAATGTTCATCCTGGGATGTTCTATCCTGGGGCATCTTCCTCAACTGCTGGGGTACCTCCTCCGAATTATTCGTATGGTGTTTCGATGGGTCAGAATGTTGGTCAGATGGTTAATTCGGGTTTGGTGTATCCTTCTCAGTTTGCTACTCCGCAAGTACGAGCTCCGGCCGGTTCTCAGTTGCCAAATCCTTAAATTCTTGTCAGGTTTGTTAATCAGAGTAAATCTGTTGACTACAAGTTGTTGGAAGACCGTATCAGAGCTATTGAAGGGTTTTCTGCTTTTGGCATGGAAGCCAAAGATTTGTGTTTGGTTCCAAATGTTGTGCTGCCACAGAAATTCAAGATACCTGATTTGCCGAAATATAAAGGTTTAAGCTGCCCGCGTAGTCACATCACTATGTACTGCAGGAAGATGGCATCCCATATTGATAATGATGAATTGCTTGTTCATTGTTTTCAAGATAGGTTGTCGGGGGCTTCATTGGATTGGTACATGAGCTTGGAGCGCAGTAAAATCCGTACTTGGAGGGATCTATCCGGAGTATTCGTGAAACAATAAAAATACAATCTTGATCTGTTGCACAATATCAGCATCCTCCATATCAGTATCATTCGCAACAACCAGTTCAGAATGCTCAGAATCAGCAACAGAATCAACAGAACAACAAAAATCAGCAGAATCAGAACCATCAGAGCAACAACAATCAAGGAAACTGTAAGCGTCCGAATTTCGACAGAATTCCGGTATCATACACCGAATTATTTCCTTACTTGGTTCACCAAGGGGCAATTGTCCCCAAACAGATTGCGCCTGTAATTCCTTCATTTGGCCAGAAGCATAATCCAAATGCATCTTGTGCTTATCATGCTGGATACATAGGACATGCAACAGAGGATTGCTTTGTTTTCAAAACCAAAGTTCAGGAACTCATTGATAAGAAGGTTCTGACTTTTGCTGAGGAAGGACCTAACATTCAGAATAATCCGTTGCCGAATCACAATGGACCTACAGTTAGCATGATTGAGGATAGTTCAGAGGCTGAGTTGATCATGGATGTTGACGAGGTAAAGACCCCGATGACTATGGTTTTCAAGAAATTGAATAAACACGGGTTGTTGAAAGGGTTGCATGGTAGGTGTCAGATTTGTGACGATAATCCCAACCAGTGTCGAAAGCTGAAGGGTTGTGTCCAGATTTTGATAAACCGAGGCGAAGTTCAATTTTCCAGATCTAAACCTGTTGAAGAGGGTGCTGCAATCGATCCATTCACCATAGTCTATAGGAAAGTTCTGGTGGAATCCCCTAAATAGAAGAAGGTGCAACCCATTGTTGTTTGTCCGCCGAAGCCATTTCCGTATCAGAATTCTAAGGAGGTACCTTGGAGATATGGGTCAACTGTGTTTTCTGGAGGTCAAGAGATAAGGTTCGCCGAATCTGAGATCGTAAATGTTACAGCCGTGGAGGTATGACTCGTAGTGGACATGTGTTCGCTCTGAAGGTCACTACAAATCCTGTTCAAATTCCAACCGTTGTTACTCCCAAGGAGACACCTGCACCTGCAACCCCTATTGTTCAACAAGGGGCATCTACTGCCATTCCAGTACCGACTATCCCGTCTGAGGATGTTTCAAAGAGAAAAGAGACCCTTGATGATCAAGAATTCCTTAAGTTGATCAAGAAAAGTGACTTTAAAATTGTGGATCAGCTGGGTCAGACTCCCTCGAGGATCTCAATTTTGTCCTTACTTATGAGTTCACCTGCGCACCGATCAGCTTTGTTGAAAGTCTTGAACAGTGCTCACGTTATGCATGATATATTTGTCGTCGAGTTTGATGATGTAGTGGCCAACATAACTGCAAGTCGGTATTTGGGTTTTAATGAATCAGAATTACCTCCTGAAGGAACTGCCCACAATAAAGCGCTGCACATATCTATAACCTGCACAGACATCCTTTTATCTCGTGTTCTAGTGGATACCGGTTCTTCCCTCAATGTGACACCCAAGGGTACATTGAGTCAATTACTGGTGGAAGGAAACGAGATGAGACCAAGTGCCTTAGTTGTCAGAGCCTTTGACGATTCTCGAAGACATGTTATTGGGGAAGTGGACTTACCCATCAATATTGGGCTGCATTTGTTCACCATTACCTTCCAGGTGATGCACAATAATCCTGCGTACAGTTGCCTACTGGGTCGTCCGTGGATCCACGCTGCAGGGGCAGTTACCTACACTTTGTATCAGAAGTTGAAGTTCATGTTTGATGATCAACTTGTCATCGTCTGTGGTGAAGAGGATTTCATTATAAGCGAGTTATCATCTTTCCGATATGTCGAGATCGAAGAAGGCATACCTGAGGTGCCCTTGCAGTGTCTCGAGTTTGAAGATGTCAGCTCTGCTTCAACTAGTCAAAGTAGATCACCACAATTGACTTTAGCGTCCGCTAAGAGTGCTAAGGAGACTATCCAGAAAGGTGCTTTGTCCTGATTGGGGCATGTGATTGATGTGGTGGAGAAGCATAATCGTTTTGGATTGGGTTATCATCCTGGTCGTCAATCTAGTTCACCTGGGTCAAAGCAGTGCAACTTGATCAAGTTCAGTAGCGTGGGTTTCCAGCAAGGTGACATTGTGGAAGCTATTGATGATGCTGGTCCAAGTAATCAGACTTCAAGCTTTGTGCGTAAGTGTCCGCCAGGTTTCAAGCTCAAAAATTGGACATCTATCGTGATTCCTGTGGTTTTCCCATATAACATGTAATGCATTTTGCTTTCTCATTCCCTCGTCCTCGCCCGAGACGAGTGGATAGCTTGTAAAGGGCCTCACTCTTTTGCAATATTATGTGATCAATAAATAAAAGTTTTTTGCATTCAAAATCATGCTCTATTTTCTTTCTTTATTTTACCTTTTCACAAATAAATGGAAAAAGTTTCTTTATTTTTCACTTTTCAAAATAGCTCATTCTATTCATAAACATGCAGAACTAATAAAAGCATTGATAACAACATGGCAAACATCCATTGTAGTTCTGGAATTCCAATTAACCAAGCCGAAGAAGATGGTGAGGAAGATTGTGAATTACCGGCTGAACTAGCAAGGATCCTTGAGCACGAGCATAGAGAGATTCAGCCACACAAAGAGCTAGTGGAAGTTGTCAATCTTGGTATTGATGAGGTCAGAAGAGAAGTCAAGGTTGGCACATCCCTCGCTAAGCATGTACACTCCGAGTTGGTCAAGTTATTGAAAAAGTATGTTGATATCTTCGCCTGGTCCTATCAAGATATGCCTGGGTTGGATACCAACATCGTAGAGCATCACTTGCCACTCAAGCCCAGATGTCCTCCTGTCAAGCAGAAACTCAGAAGGACTAGACCCGACATGGAACTCAAAATCAGAGAAGAGGTAAAGAAGCAGCTTGATGCTAGATTCCTAGCCAATTTCGAATATCCTAAATGGATTGCCAATATCGTTCCGGTTCTGAAGAAAGATGGGAAAGTCAGAATGTGTGTGGATTATCGAGATCTCAACAAGGCAAGCCCGAAGGATGATTTTACTTTGCCTCATATTGATGTCTTGGTGGATAATACAACACAGTTCTCTATCTTTTCCTTTATGGACGGTTTCTCAGGATATAATCATATCAATATGTCCCCAACCGATATGGAGAAGACTACTTTTATCACGCCATGGGGTACATATTGTTACAAAGTCATGCCATTCGGTCTAAAGAATGCAGGGGCAACATACCAACGTGACATGACAACCCTCTTTCATGATATGATCCATAAAGAGATTGAGGTTTACGTGGACGATATGATTGCCAAGTCCAAAACTGAAGATGATCACCTGGTTCATCTAAAGAAACTGTTTGACAGACTCTAGAAGTTTAGATTGCGGTTGAATCCTGCAAAGTGCACCTTCGGAGTTCGATCGAGTAAACTGTTGGGCTTTATTGTAAGTCAGAAGGGCATTGAAGTGGATCCTGATAAGGTTCGGGCAATTCAGAACATGCCGCCTCCCAAAATAGAAAAAGAAGTCCATGGCTTTCTGGGCAGACTCAATTACATTTCAAGGTTCATTTCTCATTTGACGGCTACCTGTGAACCAATGTTCAAATTACTAAGAAAAAATCAATCGGTTGAATGGAATAATGATTGTCAGGAAGCATTTGACAAAATAAAACAATACTTGCAAGAACCACCGATCTTAGTACCGCCGGTTCCTGGTATGCCTTTAATCATGTTGTAGCGGGGAAATTTGTGAGTGTAAGCTATTGATTAACTTAACTCAAAAATAAACAAGAGTCGCCACCGCACTTTTATTTTTATCCAAAAAGGAAAGGAAAAAAGAGCGAACAAAACCTAAAGAGTTCTAAAAGAATAAAGAGATAAAGGGTAAGGGGGGTTGGTTACACAATGGGAAGGTGTTAGCACCCAAAACGTCTATAGTACTCTATAGGAACCCTTTGAAATATCTACCGCTTTTTGGTCTAAAAATGGTTTGCTTGAAAAGAGATTGGGAGAGATGAGAAGAGAAATATATTTTAAGATTTTGGTGTTTGGAGAGACTTATCTCCTCATGCCTACGTACCCACGGAGTGCAATGTATGATCAAAACCTTGTAGTTCGTGGTACAAAGAACAAAAATTTGTTTGTTTTGGTTGATTTTAAATGTAAAGACAAGTCGTCATTTCTAAGCGAATAATTCCGCTTAAAGAAATGAATCATGTCTAAAATTATGAAAAGTTTAAAAGAAAAAAGTGCACAAAGCACAAAAAGAGTTTGATGAGTTTTTATATTTTTTTATGTTTTTTATGTTTTTTATGAAATGGTCAAAATATAGTTAATATGGATTGACATTTATTAAAGAAAATGAAGTAAAAAAAATCGCTTGACCAAAGTCAAGGTTTTATTATGAAAGTGGTTTTAAGTTTTGAACACAAGAAGGTTTTGAAAAAGAGAGGAAGATTTTGAAAATTGAAGAAGGGGTGGAGAAGAAGTGAATATCCTAGTGCATAAAATAAAATTTAAGGATAAGAATAGCCTAACCACACAAGTAAGCTCCATAGTCTTCGAACCATAATTCCAAAGCAAAGGGAGAAGTTCCTAATTCTAAGTCCAAGGATCCAAGAATAGCATTGAAGTCCAAGTTCTAAATACAAAACTCCATGTTCATTGCATATGATAGTAACCATAGTCCAAGATTAGAAGCACAAGTTTTTTAGAGGTTTTGGCCTTTATTAATGTTTTTAGTCCAGGTTGACAAAGAGAAAAAGGCATAAGCATAAACATGTGTCTAACGGACAAAGGAAAAATTGCGGAAGCATAAACATGTGTCCAACGGACAAAGGAAAAATTGCGGAAGCATAAACATGATATGAAATGAAGCGTAAAAAAAATAAAAGAGATAGGGAGCGAGAAGGAAACATAAACAAAATTAGTACAAAAAAAAGTGATAGTAAGTTAGTGATTAGTTGTTAGAGTTAGTGATCAATAACAATTGAATAATTGCACTTAGGTCAAGGTTGATGAAACTCATTAGAGGATTGATAAGACCAAAGCCTCCTAAAAACAAGTTTCATGAGTTTTGAGCCAAAAGACAAATAATCAACCATTTTTTATAGTTTTCCGATATGGGACAAATATTGCGCTATGTTAAGCAATCGCCGAGTAAATTACGAAGTAATTACCCTACAATGAGGCCGGTCAATAGCTTTTTGTGCTAATGCATGCTAGATGAACGATATATAGATCGTCATCCGAAAGCAATACCGCACAAAAAGAAAAGTGGTAACGATCTAGTCTTGATCGAAATTCAACAACAGAATTCCAAGATGTTTTAGACTTTCATCGATCAAAATAAAAGAGAAATAGATGAAGAGAAAAGCCTAATTAAACCACACAATTATGTGATCTAAGGCTAAGAACAAAAGAAAAGGGAAGGAAAAGGCAAAACAACCAAAACAACCCCAAAACAGAGCCAAAATGGCATTCTGGACACTGGTTAATCAGTTCACCAGTGCAGATTTTGAATTTTCTGCGTAAAACAGGGTGTTAATCGATTAACCAGTTTACACTATATCTGGTTAATCGGTTAACATTGCACCAGAAGCAAAAAAATGTGCAAAATTCAGCATGATCTTCTTTCAAAACATTTTCCAAACACATTATGATCATGAATTGAATTTGCACGAATTTTAAAATAAAAATAGACAAAGAAACCTGCAATCAAACAACAATATATGATCCAGAGGATCAACAACAAGCAACACCAAGGATCTACATCTTGAATGATGAATATGAAGCTTTAACAATGGTGGAAGATGAATTACCACTCCAAATCAGAAAATTCCTTTAAATTGCGGCAAGATCTACACTCCAAAGCCTTGATCTACTGTGATCGATGAACAAAAACAAGAATGGATGAAGGTTTAGCTCAAAGTTGAACAAGATTCAATGTGAATTCTTGTTAACTTTCAAAAGAAGAAAGAAGAGCTTTGGTGAATTTGTGGTTTGAGGAGATAATTTGCAAGGGATTTTTTGGCTATCAAAAGTTTGTCAAATGAGTGAAATGAAGCCTCTATTTATAGAATTTAGGCTTGGGAATTTGGTGGTTTGGAATTAGGTTTGGATGATCAAAATTAGGATTGGAATTCAAATTTGGGGGGAAATTAAAAGAGTGGTGATTAGTGAAGGTACATGGTAGTAATTAATTATGATGATGTAGGGAATAAAAATGAGATGGAATATTCCAAAAATGATGAAAATTGGTGCCAATTGCTGAAATTTGAGTTTACTACCATTTTTTTCAAAATTCGCACGCGTTAACCGTTTAACTAATGTGTTAATCGGTTAACACAGTGAAAATTTGGGAAATTTGGCTTTTTGATGTGTTGTCTTGACTCCGGTTCGATTTTTCTTGCTTGTCAAAGAAGGCATGGCAATAAACACATGAACCTTGGAATCTCTTGAATAATAATCAATTAAATCTTGGAGACTCTTGATCAGATGAATTTTTGAATTGTTTGCAGATTAATTTTGACTTTATCAGTTAAAATTCAATCGAGCTGAAGGACTGTTGTTTTTGGTATTTTTAACCTGTTCTTCCCCTGAAAATGTTAGTGAAATAAAACAAAATATTTTTGGATTTTAATTAATGGTTAGTAAATATAAACAAAATAAGCAATAACAACAACTAACAAACACACACATACTCAAAGATCCCTGCAAGGCACAATCCTACAAAAGAGAGAACCAGAGTATGATCTTATTTGTGGTATGAAATGCAAAAAGACATGTGGGATCTTAGGGGTAAAAATTAGGGTATTACAGCTGCCCCTATTTAAGTTTCTTCTATTCGGAGATAAGAAGATTGACATCTTTGTCTCGACGAGATAGAAGAGACTTAAATATAACAATAAACCCAATTTTTGGCCCTAAGATACCACAAAATGATATGATTATGCAAATGGTATGCAGACACAAGACCTCTGTGGGGAGAATATGCCACAGGAGATAAACAAAAAGAAGAACGGAAGAAAGAAACTCCACCGGGGAAACACATCGCAGGAGACCACCAACTAGCCGGGGAACACACCGCACCACTATTGGGACTCAGCTGAAGAAAAGATTCAAACCAGGGATAATCATATATGGAAATAATCCACAACACAACAAAGATATAACTCAACAGGGAAGACTTAGCACAGCAAGGCTCCACTGGGGAAAATCAATACCTCAACAATGTACTATCTCTAGCATATCAAAGAGACTAACCATCCATCGGAGTAGAAAATCTCAACAATGAACTGTCCCATCAAACTGAAGAGACTTACCATTCATTGGAGTCACAAAATCTCAACAACGAACTATCCCATCAAACCGAAGAGACTTACCATTCATCGGAGTCACAAAATCTCAACAACGAATTGTCCCATCAAACCGAAGAGACTTACCATTCATTGGAGTCACAAAATCTCAACAACGAACTGTCCCATCAAACCGAAGAGACTTATCATTCATTGGAGTAACAAAAAATCTCAACAACGAACTGTCCCGTCTAACCGAAGAGACTTACCATTCATTGGAGTAACAAAATCTCAACAACGAACTGTCCCGTCAAACTGAAGAGACTTACCATTCATCGGAGTAACAAAAATCTCAACAACGAACTGTCCCGTCAAACCGAAGAGACTTACGATTCATTGGAATCACAAAATCTCAACAACGAGTTGTCTCATCAAACCGAAGAGACTTACCATTCATTGGAGTAACAAAAAATCTCAACAACAAATTGTCCCGTCTAACCGAAGAGACTTACCATTCATTGGAGTAACAAAATCTCAACAACAAACTGTCCCGTCAAACCGAAGAGACTTACCATTCATCGGAGTCACAAAATATCAACAACGAACTATCCCGTCAAACCGAAGAGACTTACCATTCATCGGAGTAGAAAAATCTCAACAACGAACTGTCCCGTCCAACCGAAGAGACTTACCATTCATTAGAGTCACAAAATCTCAACAACGAACTGTCCCATCAAACCGAAGAGACTTACCATTCATTGGAGTCACTAAAGGTATTAACTGCATCGCCTTAGGCTTCTCAAATAAAGGAATGCCATGAAACAGTATTGAACCTTTTAAAAGGGGAATCATACGCAAATTTCAGCTGAAGGACGCAAAATCCTCAAAGGTGCAAAATAAATGCACTCTCAATCTAGGTTTCACAGCCTAGAGATCCAAACAAATATTGTAGGGGACCAAAGTTTAATCCAGGAACAAGCTGGAGAGAAACGGTCAAACAAGACTCATCCCGAGGAGGAAATATCTTAACTGGGGACTAATTCCATCCAGATAATGAACTGGAGAGGAAACTGAATCAAAATCTTCCACAAGAAATAAACTCGGTGGGGAATTAACAAAGATAGGCATTTTCTGCTTACGGGTCAACACTCTAGATGGAGAGAGGACACACACGCTCTACGGGGATAACAACACCAGAGAGCAAAGAAGCACCAACACAAATTCAAAATGCAAAATGCAACAACAACATGCTGTGCACAACAAATGAATGCGCATGCAATGCGTATGAGTATGAATATGCTGACAAAACAGACATAAAGGATAAGCAGAGGGTGGAATAAACATCACTACACCACTGAGTACTTGGCTAATCTCAATAAGATGAAGATATCATTAGCAACTCTGCTAGGCATTTAGCTGAAGAAATCCTACAAGAGATAAACAAAAGCCATCAAAGGAAAATAAATCCTACTACAAGGCTCAAATCTTGCTGGAGAGGAAGATACTCCTTGGGGAAAAACCCAAATATCAATCTTCTAACATAGATGATCCACAAAGGGGATAACAACATAAACTCTATTTTGAAGATGGCAGGAAAGCTGTCGGGGAATCATAACAACCCAAACCTTTCTGAATCTTCCTGGGGATCATAACAGTTCACAGGAACTTTTATTTCAAAAGGATGAAGAGATTTGCTACGGAGAAATAATGAATCCGTTGGGGATTGCAGACATATAAACATCTACGCAAAATCCACTGGGAATACAAGGCAGATCTGCTGGAGATACAAGAGAAAAGCTCTCTGATGAGTAACCAAATCTGAGCGAGGCATCCTGGACTTGTTGAGAAAAATAGCAAAAGGTCAAACTGTGGGGGATTTTAGATCAATACTCATCATGAATGAGAGAAAACCCAATAGGTGACTAGTGTATGAATAATCCTTGAATATAGTTATCATGAGCGACTTCACTGGGGAATGTTCGCAGTAATGATGCATAATCTTCACTAGGAGGATAAATCTCTGAAAAAAACAATCCGGATAGAAGTACATCTTGGAGTTACCGGGGGAAATGAGAAATTAACCTCACTGCTTTATAATCGGAAATGATAATACACTGCCTCCGTTGGAGAATCATCAAGGATAAATCCCTGGGTAGAACAACCTGGAGATAACAACACCCAAAAGACAAGATGAAACACGACAACCGATCACCACGTTAATGCTTCTTAGAAGAGAATAACATCACTCTCTGTTTGGGGACATCCAAAGCAACAACAACACGTCTAGAGGGTAAAACTCTTAGTGAAGATTCCTCACATGATTTTGGCTGGGGACAACAAAAATGAATCCCTGTGTGGAAACTACTATTAAGGAAAAATGGACCTCAAAACTACTCCACTGCTTGACCATAACATAATCAGCTGGAGAAGATTCGGATCAAGACCTAGATGGGGAAAAACTAAACAACATTGGACCTTATGAGTTCAACACACCATAACAAACCTTTGAAGGAACCCATCATCAACTGGTTATATGATCAACACTCTGCCGAGGAAATATCAACAAACTCTACTGGGGAGATATCGACAAACTCTACTAGGGATTTGTCAATAAATTTTGCCAAAGGGGCGAGAACGAACCCTGCTGAGGAAAACATTGATCCTACCACTCTTGGAATAACCATTGACATTATTTTTTATATTTCATAAATCAAAGGAAAATGTTTTTATAATTTTCAAAAATTTAAATCAATTATTTACATTTTGTTTCAAAAATCATCATAAAAAATAAATGAAATTCTGCGAACAGAAACAAAATAAGAATTGCAAACAAAGGGACAAATGCCCAAATTTTATTAATAGAATGGTAGTCCGCAAATGGCGTAACTCCATGGATCATTACAAAGTTTGAAAAATGGTAAATACATGGAAAGGGTTACATTGAAATACAATGACCACTATTCTCCCTAACAACTTTGAATTCCCTTGTGCTCAAAACTTTAGATGTGGATGATTGAAGCAGGATCCTCGATAGACAATGTTGCTTTCAAATGATCAAGACTGGCTAGATGCAGTTACTTGCCATAATCCCTAACTTTTTCCTAGATTGCCCTTTCGGGTTTTCAATCTACCGGGATGATTATTTCTGTTTTTGTCTCTAATTCTAGCCTGGACCGCCCTTCCGGGTTTTCATCCCACCGAGATGCTCATTTTTGCCTAAGCCTCCCTTTCGGGTTTTCAACTTAGCGAGCTGTTCTTTTATTTTTTAGGCGAAGTATTTCTTGACTGCATCGGCATTCATAGGACGAGTGAACTCTTCACCATCCATAGTTGTAAGAAGTAATGCACCGCCAGAGAATGCTCTCTTAACAACATATGGGCCTTCATAATTAGGAGTCCACTTGCCCCTAGAATCATTGGTAGAAGTCGAGATCCTTTTGAGCACGAGGTCGCCTTCTCTGAACACATGAGGTCGAACCTTCTTGTCAAAAGCTTTCTTCATTCTCTGTTGATACAATTGACCATGACACAAGGCCGTCATTCTTTTCTCTTCAATCAAATTCAACTGGTCATATATTCTTTGGCACCATTCAACCTCATACAATTCAGCTTCCATCAAAACTCTCATACAAGGGATTTCAACTTCTACCGGGAGCACTGCTTCCATACCATAAACAAGAGAGAAAGGGGTTGCCCCTGTTGAAGTGCGGATGGATGTATGATACCCATGCAAAGTAAAAGGGAGCATCTCATGCCAATCCTTGTAAGTAACAACCATCTTCTGAATAATCTTCTTAATATTCTTATTAGCAGCTTCAACAGCCCCATTCATCTTAGGTATGTAAGGAGAAGAATTATGATGCTCAATCTTAAACTCATCACATAATTCCTTCATCATGTTGTTATTCAAATTCGACCCATTATCGGTGATAATCTTGCTCGAAACACCATACCGACAGATGATTTGGTTCTTGATAAATCGGACCACTACTTGTTTGGTCACATTGGCATATGATGCCGCTTTAACCCACTTGATAAAATAGTCAATAGCCACCAATATGAAACGGTGTCCGTTTGATGCTTTAGGCTCAATCATTCCAATCATATCAATGCCCCACATGGAGAAAGGCCATGGAGAAGAGATAACATTGAGAGGAGTTGGAGGCACATGAATTTTTTTAGCATAAACCTGGCACTTATGGCACTTCTTCACGAATTTGCAACAATCAGATTCCATTGTCAGCCAATAGTAACCTGCCCTCAACATTTTCTTAGCCATAACATGCCCATTGGCATGGGTGCCAAAAGATCCTTCATGAATTTCTTTCATCAACATGTCTGCTTCGTGTCTATCCACGCATCTGAGCAAGACCATGTCATAATTTCTTTTTTACAGCACATCATCATTCAAGAAGAAACTACCAGCCAATCTTCTCAAAGTCTTCTTATCTTTCTTGGATGCCTCAAGCGGGTACTCTTGATTTTTAAGAAATCATTTAACATCATAATACCACGGTTTATCATCAACAACCTCTTCAACCGCAAATACATGAGCTGGCCTATCAAGACGCATAACATCGATTTTGGGCACATCATTCCACCGATTCACCACAATCATGGAGGATATAGTGGCTAAAGCATCCGCCATTCGATTTGCTGCACTGGGTACATGGTGAAACTCAACCTATTGAAGAAAGTTAGCAACCTTCTTGCATAATCTCGATAAGGAATCAAATCAGGTTGACGTGTCTCCCATTCTCCTTTAATCTGATTAATCACTAGGGCTGAATCTCCGTATACATCAAGAATCTTGATTTTTAAATCAATGGCTTCTTCCAAGCCCATAATACATGCTTCATACTCAGCTGTATTATTTGTGCAAGTGAACATCAACCTTGCAATGAAAGGAATATGAGAACCATGAGGAGTGACAATTATTACCCCAATACCATTGCCATACTCATTAACAACTCCATCAAAAATCAAACCCCAACGAGATCCAGGCTCAGGCCCTTCATCAGGTAATGGTTCTTCACAATCTTTAACCTTTAGGTACATCACATCCTCATCAGGAAAATTAAACCTGATAGGTTGATAATCATCAATTGGCTGGTGTGCCAAATGGTCAGCCAAAACACTTCCTTTTATCGCTTTTTGAGTTCGGTACTCGATATCATATTCTGACAACAACATTTGCCAACGAGCAATCCTCCCAGTTAAAGCAGACTTTTCAAAGATATACTTGATTGGATCCATTTTGGATATCAACCAAGTTGTATAATTCAACATATACTGGCGGAGGCGCTTGGCAGCCCAAGCTAAAGCACAACATGTCTTTTCAAGCATTGAATACCGAGACTCACAATCGGTGAACTTCTTGCTCAAATAATAAATGGCAAATTCTTTTCGACCAGATTCATCTTGTTGACCTAGAACACAGCCCATAGACTCTTCCAGCACAATCAAATACATGATCAAAGGTCTTCCTTCTACGGGAGGAGACAAAATCGGAGGTTCAAGCAAATACTCTTTAATTCTTTCAAAAGGTTTATGACAATCTTCTGTCCAGACACAACCCTGATCTTTGCGAAGAAACTTGAAGATCGGCACACAGGTGGCAGTCATATTGGATATAAATCGGGAGATATAATTCAAACGTCCCAAGAATCCTCTTACTTGTTTTTCTGTTTTGGGCGCAGGCATTTCCTGAATAGCTTTAACTTTACCAGGATCAACTTCAATGCCTTTTTGGCTGACAATAAAGCCCAACAATTTTCCAGAACGGACACCAAAAGTGCATTTATTTGGATTCAAACGGAGCTTAAACTTTCTCAAACGCTGAAACAACTTCAATAAGTACTCAATATGATCTTCTTCAGTCTTCGACTTACAAATCATATCATCCACATAGACCTCAATTTCTTTATCATGTCATGGAACAAAGTGGTCATAGCTCTCTGGTACGTTGCACCAGCATTTTTCAAATCGAAGGGCATCACTTTGTAACAGAATGTTCCCCAGGGTGTAATGAATGTTGTTTTTTCCATATCCTCGGGTGCCATCTTTATTTGATTATAACCAGAAAATCCATCCATAAAAGAAAAGATACTGAATTTAGCAGTATTATCTACCAACATGTCAATGTGTGGCAGTGGGAAATCATCTTTTGGACTCGCTTTATTCAAATCTCTATAGTCAATGCACATTCGAACTTTTCCGTCTTTCTTTGGAACAGGCACAATATTGGCCACCCATTGAGGATACTCAGAAGTCACAAGAAAACTAGCATCAATCTGCTTTTGAACCTCCTCTTTGATCTTCACAGCCATGTCGGGATGAGTTCTTCTCAATTTCTACTTCACAGGTGGACATTCTGGCTTTAATGGCAAATGGTGCTCCACAATATCAGTATCAAGACCAGGCATGTCTTGATAAGACCAAGCAAACACATCAACATATTCTCTAAGAAGCTCCACAATCCTCTTCTTAACATTTGACTGAAGTAGTGCCCCAATCTTGACTTCTTTTATATCATCATCTGAACCCAAATTAACCAATTCCAACGGCTCTTCATGAGGCTGAATGGCCTTTTCCTCGTGCTCAAGCAACCGAGAAATTTCATCTGGAATCTCCTTAATATCCTCTTCTTCAGCTCCAAACACAGGGAACTCAAAGTTGGGAGAGGGCATAGGGTCATTATTTTCAATGGGTTTAACAATCAATCTGCACAATGATTTATGTTTGATTTTAGAATATGAACAAAAAGTGCAAGTACTATGCAGATAAAAGTGATTATCACATTACTATTATTTTGGTTTTTTATGTTACCATTTTTCAGAAATAAAGCAAAAAGGGAAAAACATAATATGGACAAACAAAATAACATTTTATTGATGATGATAAAATTTGAAACAAAGCCCTCACAAATTCACTTTCACCTTGGGAAGAGTGAAAGGATTTTTGAAAGAAACAAAAACAAATTACTTTGAAAAATGAACAACAGTGGGAACATCAATAGCTATTCAATTCTGGAAGATCTGTCCATGTGTCACAAAATTGGGAAGCTCTTCCTCTTCATCTTCTTCAATGATGCAGCAGTAGAGTGATCCTTGTGGATGAATCCGGCGTTATGAAAGGTCTCATTAATATTCTTCAAATCTCTTCTGACTATACCAGGCGTAAAGCCTAGACCAGTTTTGCCCAGGTTATCAACCAAATCAATGACTCGGCCCCAGCCATCAGATCGACCAGTCTTTAACACATACAGAGCATCTTTCAAAGAAGACATGGGTAACTCATTCTTCTTAACAACTTTATCATCAACAGAAAGAGCTTGGAACAGAGTTCCAACAGTTTCATCAGCATCAACATATGAAAAGGATGAAAGATGGCTCACCAGCATCGCTTGCTCGCCTCCAACAATTACCAGCTTGTCATTCTTAACAAATTTTAATTTCTGATGGAGAGTCGAAGTCACTGCCCCAGCTTCATGAATCCAGGGTCGTCCAAGCAGACAACTATAAGCAGGATGAATATCCATTACTTGAAAAGTAATCTGGAAGAAGCATGGTCCTATTTTGATTGGAAGATCAACCTCTTCAATCACAATTTTTCGAGATCCCTCAAAAGCTTTAACAACAACTCCACTATACCTCATGGGAGGACCTTGGTAAGAAAGCCTTGATAAAGTAGATTTTGGCAACACATTCAAAGAAGAGCAAGTATCAACCAACACATTAGAAAGCGCATCTTCTTGACAGTTCATGGAGATATGTAAAGCCAAATTGTGATTTCTCCCCTCCTCGGGTAACTCTTCATCACAGAAACTCAAATTATTACATGCGGTGAGGTTGGCAACAATGCCATCAAACTGATTAATAGTCACATCATGCTCAACATATGCTTGTTCCAATACCTTCTGCAAAGATTTCCTATGAGCTTTAGAATTCATCAGTAAGGACAACACTGAAATCTTGGACGGGGTGTGCAATAGTTGATCCACAACACTATAATCACTCTTCTTGATCAATTTCAATACTTCATCCTCATAAGCCTTTGTACCACTGGACTGACCAGAAACATCGACATTAGTCTCATCTTGAGTTGGTTTGCTAGCAATAACATTCTCCACAATCTTTGGAGGCTCAGGAGCAAAAACTCGACCACTCCGGGTCACTCTACTCACATCAGCGATGCTTACCACAGAAGACAAAGAAGGAATGGGCACTTCCTTACCATCTTCTACCATGGTAGCATTGTACTTATACTGAACATCTTTGTCAGATTCATAGGGTACTGGACCGGGCAACCGAATAACCAAAGGCGTAACAGCGGTCTTCTGACTATCATAAGAGATAACAACTCTTCCAGGAATATTAAAGCGTGGCTTAATAACATTCACCTCGTTCTGATATTCGTCTCTCTTAGCAGTGACTTCAATCAAATTTTCGTCCATCATTCTTTGAATATCCCTCTTCACTATCACACAACCACATGGATTCACGGAACAGATACAGCAAGCTGCATAGTCATGATCAATATCATGGTATTCACTCAAAAGTGCATGCATTTCCACAAGAGATCTTCGGATCCAACGGATATCAAAAATTTTGAATGTACCAGGACAACCATAAACCATATTGACAGACGCCTTACCATGATTAGGAAGTGGATTCGATTGGACATTAGGATTGGAATCTTTGAAAGACAAAATACCACTTCTAGCCAACCTTTGCACTTCCATCTTCAATGGATAATAGTTCTCAATGTCATGCCCAGCTCCTCCTTGATGGAAAGCCCAATGAGCTTCAGGCTTATACCACCATGGTGAATCTTTTGGAACATCAGGTGGTGGACGGGTCTGAACCAGATTCTTCTTAATTAAACAAGGAAGCAATTCCGTGTATGTCATCGGAATCGGATCAAAATCCTTATAAAAACGGCCCTATTGATTGTTTAGCTGATTAGAACGTTGTTGCTGAGCAGGAGCTGCCTGAACAACAGGAGCTGAACTGTTAACAGGAGTGATAGATGCAACATGTTGCTGACACTGATTGTTTCTATGGCGAGGTCCTCTATACCTTTCTCGAGAAACGACATTGGTCTCTCCTTCTTTCTTTTTGGCAAATCCTCCACTATATTTTTTGGAACTTCCAGTAGAATTGCTATCTTTCAACAAACGTCCCTCACGGACACCCTCTTCCAATCTCATCCCCATATTAACCATCTCAGTGAAATCACTTGGGGCACTAGCAATCATACGCTCATAATAGAAAGGACTCGGAGTTTTCAGGAAAATCTTGGTCATCTCCTTCTCTTCCAAAGGAGCGCTGATCTGAGCAACAATCTCGCGCCACCTTTGCGCGTATTCTTTGAAGGTTTCCTTATCTTTCTGAGCCATTTCCCGAAGCTAGTCATGATCAGGAGCCATATCCACATTATACTTATACTGTTTCACAAACGCCTCACCCAAATCTTCGAAAGTGCGAACTCGAGTACTGTCGAGTTCCATATACCATTTCAAAGCTGCACCAGAAAAACTATCTTGAAAGTAGTGAATGAGAAGCTGATCATTATCCTTCTAAGCCGACATATTATGAGCATACATAGTCAAATGACTCATCGGACAAGAGTTACCCTTATACTTTTCAAAGTCAGAGACTTTGAACTTATGCGGGATCTTTACATTAGGAACCAAGCATAACTCATGAGCATTCTTTCCAAACAGCTCTTTACCTCTCAGAGCTTTGATCTCTTTCTGCATTTCAGCAAACTGGTCTTGAATCTCTTCCATTCTATCATAAGCACTGGCATTTTCACTTGGAGCAGTATGGAAAATCTGTTCTTCACCAAAAGGAACAGTATGAACCACAGGCGGTGGCACAGTCATCACAGGTTGAACGGTAGGAACAACTGCAATTTCAGGAGGTGGTGGTGGTTGATAACCCTCAGGAACAAAGTTATAAGGCATGCCCCAGGGGAAGCCAGTAGGCATGGAGTATTGAGGAACACTGGCAGGCGCCACAGAGATGGGCGTGGGGACAATCTCAGAAATGATTGTCCTTTGCACAGGAGTTGAAAGCAGAGGAGGAGGTGGTGGTGGCTGATTCTGAACAGTAACCATTGCTTCCATCATAGCAGTGAGTCTTTCCAAACCATCCTTCAGAGTTGATACTTCTTCACGAAGCTCATGGTTCTCTTGTTGCAATTGATCCATCTTTTTCTTCAGATTAGCTCGAGTATTATACTGGTGCGACAGCTTGGCTGAATGAAGACCAAAAGAAACATAAGACACCTGAAAAAGGCAAGAAACAATGCAGAATGATGATTGATATGCAAGATGCAAATGCAAAGTTTCAAGGAATTATAAGGCATATTGCAAGCATTGTTATCTGAAATACTAAAATCTCATTCATTAATGATGGAAAAGATTACATCTTGGAAGTACAGATTCAAGAATCCTAAAACAATAGAGAATAAAAAAACTAGATCCCTAGAGAATCCTATGAGAAGAAGTCCCAGCTCTATCTTCCAGCTTCTTGATGTGGGCCTGCATCTGAGTCTTCTCAAGCAGCAACTGATCAACGATCAACTTCCAAGGAGATTCTGAACTCTTCGAAATACCGCAAACTGGCTAAATGCGAGAGGAAAATAAATCCTCTTGCGTCTTCCTCTTCTTGTTGGCAACTTCATCTTCATTCTTCTTCTTGAAGTGCTCTTGAAGCCTTGCATTCTCTAACTCAACAATCTGATACTTGTTCTTCCAAGCATCTCTCTCTTGTTGCATCTCGTTCAAAGCGATCTGAAGCTTCTCTGTGTCTTCCATAAAGTAGAGAATAGGCTTCTTAGCAGTTAGAGACAAAGGCTCTTGACGCTTATAAGGCATCTTCAAAGCAATAGCTCTGTTTTTAACCCACTGGAGGTAAGGTTCCAAAGAGACACAATTCGGAATTCCCAAACTTTCCTTTCCTTTTCTACGAATGTTGCACCAAGCTTCCATAATTTCTCTCTTGAGAGCAACCTGAGATTCTTCTTCCTTGAAAAAAAGACCAGCCAAATGGATGTTCTTCGATACCTCTCGCAAAGGATATCCCAACTGACGACGAGCCAACACCGGATTGTAGCTGATTCCTCCCTTTGTACCAAGAAGAGGCACATTAGGAAAATCACCACAACTATCAATGATCATCGCTCCAGAAGGAACACGGCTACACCAATCAATATCAGAATGAGTGAGAGACATGATCTTCTGCGACCAGTATAAACCATCCTTGAGATTCCAGAAAGCTGCAGACTTCGGCAAGTGAGAAATAAACTACTTGTAAAGCAAAGGCGCATAACAGATAATCATCCCTTCACCATGGAAGTTCCTGAGGTGAATAGAATGGTAAGCATTAGCAAGCAAGGTAGGAATTAGATTCCCAATCAAGAAAATCTGAATGGCGTTGATGTCGACAAAGTTCTCAACATTCGAGAAGAGGAACAGTCCATAAATAAGCAAGACAAGAATAGCCTCAAAAGCAACTGTGTTCTTCACACTAACAAAGTGATGAGCTCTATCCATCAAAAACTTAGCGGGTAACCTAAGAATCTTTCCTTTGGTATCCATGCGAGCCTTAATCTCAGAAACCTTCAAGTAAGTAGCCTTCGCAATAACATCATATTCGGGAGCGGGGTCCAAACCAGATAAAATCCGACCATGAATAGGCAAACCAAGCAGAAGAGAATAATCCTCTAACGTAGGTACCAACTGATAATCAGGAAAGGTGAAACAATGCAGCAAAGGGTCATAGAACTGAACCAAAGTAGCAAGCAATCCTTCAGCCATATCAACCTTCAAGAGAGATAAAAGCCTTCCATATTTGGACTCAAACTTCTTGGTATCAACAACTAAAGATCCTAGCTCTCTCAAACCCTCTAACTTAGGACTCTTGAAAGTATACTTCCTTGTACTTCTCCTTCCAAAATCCATAACAAAAGTACCTGCAATGTTTGCAATAACACGTTTAAGTTCCTTGAAACCTTCCAAAAGAATTCTCATGAATGCATGAGTGCATGAATGCAACAACCATAAACAAGATCACGCAAAGCACACGGGTCAAGGTTCAAGTCACGAGCATGAAGCCAAGGGTAAGAACCTATCCCACAAAGGTATGTACTAAGGTTTTGTCTTCATTGTACCTGCAGAAAACAGTGGTTCTAACAAAGTTCCCAGGGTCCATAATCCACTATCAGACACACCAGCACATCGATTTTCTCGGAGGTTGGTAGTTATCCTCAAGAGAATCTAACCTGAGTGTAGCATCGCGTGACAGCTAAGTCAGATTTGCATCTTTATAGCTTCCGCGCCACGATCCTAAAAAGGCTAGGATGGGTTAAGGGTTACTCGGTTCCCAGTGTTATAGGCTTCTATGGAAAAAGTAATTCCTTCTCGATCGCTCGATCGACATCAGTAATTCCAAAGAGGCAACCACTGAATGGATAGATTCTCAAGTTCTTCTTTTTCAGGATTCGACTCCTTCAAAGTTCCCTTGACTATACTATCCTCCTATCTCAAAGTGCACTCTGGTCCGGGTATAGGACCTATCTCACACACAGAGGAACTCCTAAACAGAACACGCAAGTAACAAGCAAATCAAACAAAAAGCAGTAAATAAATCAAAGTAGACTAAACCCCTCAAGGGAGAAGTCCCCAGCAGAGTCGCCACTTTTCTGTAGCGGGGAAATTTGTGAGTGTAAGCTATTGATTAACTTAACTCAAAAATAAACAAGAGTCGCCACCGCACTTTTATTTTTATACAAAAAGGAAAGGAAAAAAGAGCGAACAAAACCTAAAGAGTTCTAAAAGAACAAAGAGATAAAGGGTAAGGGGGGTTGGTTACGCAATTGGAAGGTGTTAACACCCAAAACGTCTATAGTACTCTATAGGAACCCTTTGAAATATCTACCGCTTTTTGGTCTAAAAATGGTTTACTTGAAAAGAGATTGGGAGAGATGAGAAGAGAAATATTTTATAAGATTTTGGTGTTTGGAGAGACTTATCGCCTCATGCCTACGTACCCACGGAGTGCAATGTAGGATCAAAACCTCGTAGTTCGTGGTACAAAGAACAAAAATTTGTTTGTTTTGGTTGATTTTAAATGTAAAGACAAGTCGTCATTTCTAAGTGAATAATTCTGCATAAAGAAATGAATCATGTCTAAACTTATGAAAAGTTTAAAAGAAAAAGGTGCACAAAGCACAAAAAGAGTTTGATGAGTTTTTATATTTTTTATGTTTTTTATGAAATGGTCAAAATATAGTTAATATGGATTGACATTTATTAAAGAAAATGAAGTAAAAAAAATCGCTTGACCAAAGTCAAGGTTTTATTATGAAGGCGGGTTTAAGTTTTGAACACAAGAAGGTTTTGAAAAAGAGAGGAAGATTTTGAAAATTGAAGAAGGGGTGGAGAAGAAGTGACTATCCTAGTGCATAAAATAAAAGTTAAGGATAAGAATAGCCTAACCACACAAGTAAGCTCCATAGTCTTTGAACCATAATTCCAAAGCAAAGGGAGAAGTTCCTAATTCTAAGTCCAAGGATCCAAGAATAGCATTGAAGTCCAAGGTCTAAATACAAAACTCCATGTCCATTGCATAGGATAGTAACCATAGTCCAAGATTAGAAGCACAAGTTTTTTAGAGGTTTTGGCCTTTATTAATGTTTTTAGTCCAAGTGGACAAAGAGAAAAAAGAAAAAGCATAAACATGTGTCCAACGGACAAAGGAAAAATTGCGGAAGCATAAACATGTTTCCAACGGACAAATGAAAATTTGCGGAAGCATAAACATGATATGAAATGAAGCGTAAAAAAAATAAAAGAGATAGGAAACATAAACAAAATTAGTACAAAAAAAAGTGTTAGTAAGTTAGTGATTAGTTGTTAGAGTTAGTGATCAATAACAATTGAATAATTGCACTTAGGTCAAGGTTGATGAAACTCATTAGAGGATTGATAAGACCAAAGCCTCCTAACAACAAGTTTCATGAGTTTTGAGCCAAAAGACAAATAATCAACCATTTTTTATAGTTTTTCGATATGGGACAAATATTGCGCTATGTTAAGCAATCGTCGAGTAATTTACAAAGTAATTACCCTACAATGAGGCCGGTCAATAGCTTTTTGTGCTAATGCATGCTAGATGAACGATATATAGATCGTCATCCGAAAGCAATACCGCACGAAAAGAAAAGTGGTAACGATCTAGTCTTGATCAAAATTCAACAACGGAATTCCAAGATCTTTTAGACTTTCATCGATCAAAATAAAAGAGAAATAGATGAAGAGAAAAGCCTAATTAAACCACAAAATTATGTGATCAAAGGCTAAGAACAAAAGAAAAGGGAAGGAAAAGGCAAAACAACCAAAATAGCCCCAAAACAGAGCCAAAATGGCATTCTGGACATTGGTTAATCGGTTAACATATTGGTTAATCGGTTAACCAGTGTAGATTTTGAATTTTTTGCGCAAAATAGGGTGTTAATCGGTTAATCAGTTTACACTGTATCTGGTTAATCGGTTAACACTGCACCAGAAGCAAAAAAATGTGCAAAATTCAGCATGATCTTCTTTCAAAACATTTTTCAAACACCTTATGATCATGAATTGAATTTGCACAAATTTTAAAATAAAAATAGACAAAGAAACCTGCAATCAAACAACAATATATGATCCAAAGGATCAACAACAAGCAACACTAAGGATCTACATCTTGAATGATGAATATGAAGCTTTAACAATGGTGGAAGATTAATTACCACTCCAAATCAGAAAATTCCTTTGAATTGCAGCAAGATATATACTCCAAAGTCTTGATCTACTGTGATTGATGAACAAAAACAAGAATGGATGAAGGTTTAGCTCAAAGTTGAACAAGATTCAATGTGAATTCTTGTTAACTTTCAAAAGAAGAAAGAAGAACTTTGGTGAATTTGTGGTTTGAGGAGATAATTTGCAAGGGATTTTTTGGCTATGAAATGAGTGAAATGAAGCCTCTATTTATAGAATTTAGGCTTGGGAATTTGGTGGTTTGGAATTAGGTTTGAATGATCAAAATTAGGATTGGAATTCAAATTTGGGGGGAAATTAAAAGAGTGGTGATTAGTGAAGGTACATGGTAGTAATTAATTATGATTATGTAGGGAATAAAAATGAGATGGAATATTCCAAAAATGATGAAAATTGGGGCCAATTGCTGAAATTTGAGTTTGCTACCATTTTTTTCAAAATTCGCATGCGTTAACCGATTAACCAATGTGTTAATCGATTAACACAGTGAAAATTTGGGAAATTTGGCTTTTTGATGTGCTGTCTTGACTCCGGCTCGATTTTTCTTGCTTGTCAAAGAAGGTATGGCAATGAACACATGAACCTTGGAATCTCTTGAATAATAATCAATTAAATCTTGGAGACTCTTGATCAGATGAATTTTTGAATTGTTTGCAGATCAATTTTTTACTTTATCAGTTAAAATTCAATCGAGCTGAAGGACTATTGTTTTTGGTATTTTTAACCTGTTCTTCCCCTGAAAATGTTAGTGAAATAAAACAAAATATTTTTGGATTTTAATTAATGGTTAGTAAATATAAACAAAATAAGCAATAACAACAACTAACAAACACACACATACTCAAAGATCCCTGCAAGGCACAATCCTACAAAAGAGGGAACCAGAGTGTGATCTTGTTTGTGGTATGAAATGCAAAAAGACATGTGGGATCTTAGGGGTAAAAATTAGGGTATTACACAAGTATCTCACCGTTCTAGATGACTCGATGGGATGTGTATTGGGTCAACATGATGACATTGGCAGAAAAGAACATGCAATATACTATCTGAGCAAGAAGTTCACTGATTGTGAGACCAGATACTCACTCTTAGAGAAAACTTGCCGTGCTCTGGTCTGGGCTGCTCGACGCCTACGACAATACATGATTTGCCATACTACTTTGTTAATATCCAAAATGGATCCGATAAAGTACATATTTGAAAAGCATGCTGTCTTTGGAAGGATTGCTCGGTGGCAGATGCTGTTAACTGAGTATGATATCCAACATGTTACCCAGAAAGCAATTAAAGGGAGTGTCTTGTCTGACTACCTTGCTCATCAACTTGGAGAAGGTTATCAATAGATGAAGTTTGACTTTCCCGATGAGGATGTTCTGTTTATCAGAGGTTATGAGACTCCAGACCCTGACATAGGACCCGAACCAGGGGCGTGATGGACGCTCGTGTTCGATGGTGCCTCCAATTCTAAGGGTCGTGGAATTGGTGCTATCCTCATATCTCCAACAGGTTTTAACCTTCCCTTCACTGCTAGGTTATGCTTTGCATGCACCCGACGATATGGCTGAATACGAAGCATGTATCTACGGTATTAAAGCGGCTATTGACATGAGAATTAAGATTCTTGAGGTCTATGGAGATTCTTCCTTGGTCATCGGTCAAGTCAGAGGGAATTTTGTGACTCGGGATTCCAAGCTGGTTCCGTACCAACAACACATTGCGAAGTTGATTCCTTACTTTGATGAAATTTCTTTTCATCATATCCCCAGAGAGGAAAATCAACTAGCTGATGCTCTTGCCACATTAGCATCCATGTTCAAGGTCAAGTGGACGAATGAAGCTCCTCATATCCGCATTGATCATTTGAACGAACCAGCACACTGTTTAGCAATCGAGGATGAGTATGAGGACAGCCTTGGTTCTACGATATTAAGAGATGTCTGGAAAAACAAGAATATCCCGAGGGTATTACTATCATTGATAAGAAAGCTCTTAGGCGGCTTTGCGCCAAATTCTTCTTAAGTGGTGGTATACTGTACAAGAGGAATTATGATTCTGTGTTGCTCAGATGAGTGGATAGACACGAAGCAAACACGATCATAAGGTCCATACATGAGGGCTGCGAAGGTGTACATGCTAAAGGTCCTGCTATGGCCAAAAAGATTCTTCGGGCTGGGTATTACTAGATAACAATGGAGGTAGATTGTTACAACTTCGCCAAAAGATGTCACAAGTGCCAAATCTACGGAGACAAGATCCATGTGCCTCCAACTCCATTGAATGTTTTGACTTCACCTTGGCCATTCTCCATATGGGGTATAGATATGATTGGAATGATCGAGCCGAAGGCTTCCAACGGTCATCGATTCGTTCTGGTTGCTATCGACTACTTCACTAAGTGGGTTAAAGCTTCTTCTTATGCAAACATTACACGACAAGTGGTTTCCAGATTCATCAAGAAAGAGATAATCTGTCGTTATGGCATTCCTAGCAGTATTATTAGAGACAATGCAAGCAACCTGAATAACAATATGATGAAGGAGTTATGTCAAGAATTTAAGATCGAGCACCACAACTCTTCACCATATCGGCTCAAGATGAATGGCGTCGTTGAAGCAGTAAACAAAAACATCAAGAGGATTGTCTAGAAAATGGTTAAGACGTACAAAGATTGGCATGAAATGCTTCCCTTTGCATTGCATGGCTATAGAACGTCAGTTCGTATTTCTATTAGGGCACCTCCACATTCACTTGTTTATGGTATAGAGGCAGTTCTACCCATTGAAGTCGAAATGCCTTCGCTCAGAGTCATTATGGAAGCAGGTCTTGATGAAGCCGAATGGGTTCAATCCAGATACGACCAACTAAATCTCATCGAAGAGAAGCGCCTTACAGCCGTTTGTCATGGTCAAATGTATCAGAGATGCCTCAAGCGAGCTTTTGACAAGAAAGTTCTTCCTCGAACATTCTGTGAAGGCGAACTCGCGCTCAAGAGATATTCACCTGTTCACTCGGATCCACGAGGCAAGTGGAATCCCAACTACGAAGGACCCTTTGTTGTCAAGAAAGCCTTCTCAGGTGGAGCCTTGATCCTCACCAAAATGGATGGGGAGGAGTTGCCATCGCCCGTGAACTCCGATACAATCAAGAAATATTATGCCTGAAAAAAATGGATAAGAGTCCGCTAGATTAACATCCGCAAGAACAATCTAGGCAAAAATGGACGTCCCGATGGACCAAAAAAGAGATGTCCATGCAAAAGTTAGGGACAAACAATAATAGCCCGCTAAGTTGAAAACCCGAAAGGACGACTTAGGCAAAAATGGGTATCCCGGTGGACGAAAAAAATAGAAAAAATATGTCCAAGCAAAAATTAGGGATAAAGGCATTGACTGTGAACACTTGAGCCTCCTTCATCACAGCTAGACCTCAGACGGTAAAAGAACATTCCAATTATCATCAACGGGTGCAAGGCGTTGGAACCTAGACTTACAGTGGATGGCGGTCAATGTTGTAATCAATGAAAAACATGATTTCCCTTTGCCATTTACACTTGTTTTTCAATTTTATTGCAAATTTCCTCATCAAGGATTTTGCATCCTTGTACACACTTTATGTACAAAAATTTTACATTCAATAAAATGCATTCTTTGTCACCTCAATTTGTTTTCATCCCAGTATTTTATTTGCAAAATAAATGATTATTTGCGATCACATAATACTAAAAAGCGTTGAGAACAATAAAAAGCTAAATCAATCGAGAAAGCATTATGCATTGCATGTGTTACTGGTGACTCCTGTAGGATAATCAGTAATATCCATTGGTAAGCCCATCGTCTGGCCGGCAATATGATGGTTCTATGAAGAAGTTGTTGTTTCCTCAGCATTTCCTCAGTAGAGTCATCATTCTCCCCAGCAAGCGCCATTACAATTTGTCGAAAAGCTTGCTTGTTTATACATCTTTTCTCCGACAAATTTGTAATGTCTCTAGGCAGGTTTCTGAAATGTTCCCAGCAGAGACACTTTGCTCTCTTTTCCCCAGCAAGGGTTGTACATCAGCTCCAATGATTTGAAACTATCTGGCCCAACAGCAGTGGTTTCTCCTCAGCAAAGTCAACATGGTTGGAAAGGATGTTTTTCCCATGCAGAGCCAGTCTGGGTAGGAAGGATCGATTTGATTCTTTCATCCCCAACAGAGATAGCCATAGTGATTTAGAAACCTGAGATGTTCTCGGTTTCTTTCCCCGGCGGGATCATCATCCTTTGTAAACTCTCTTCTCCAGCAGAGATTGTCGTTATCTACGGGTCCTCTCCCCGACCGAGGATGTCGACATCGTTTTGCTACGATTTCGGCCTAACTGCTTCACACTAAGCCTTATCTTGCGCCTTTGCATTGCATGGTATCAAGCATCATGTAGAAATGCATACATAGCATATGCATCGATCATAATTCCTCTCTTTTTGCCTGACTTATCTCCCAGCAGATTTTCAGCCAAACTTTCACACTTATCAACCTTCAAACACTCTTAACACTCTTCTTTTATCGCCGTCGGCCAAATTCTCGAGCTACTCTTTTATTTAATCCCCTTTTACCTCAAATCATCGAAAAGCTAGCGCAATTCGTACATTCAGGTCCAAGAGGATTAAATAGTGGCAGGTGTCATAACCCAAAATTTGACCTCCCTCTTTTGCCTTTTGCATGAGCATAAGCATTCGCATCGTTAGCATATGCATTCACACTTTTCTTTGTGTGTTTCCTGTTGTAGGATATCCAGGTTTTCCAAGCCCGATTAATCATATCCTCACAAGGTCATCACATCATCAAAATAAGCACAAAATGAGGGTTTCCATGCCTATTCATCAATACAAGAGGTGGAAAATCGAAGCTGGGACCACAACACCTTTTTTAGGCAAATTGGGCATATTTTGGCCTGGTTAATCGATTAACCATTTGTAGTGCAATTGTGTTAATCGATTAACACAGGCAGAATAGGCATATTCTGCTGCTTTTTCATAACTGCACCTTTGCACACATTTTAGTCTTGGATTCTACAGTATTCTAGCAGCATGTGAAAGATTCTAGACATCTCTAGACATTTCAAAGCTATTCAATTCATTCCAAGTGCATTTGCTCTAATACTTCACTCCAAATCAAGTGCACCATGTTCCTTGTTTTCCAAGTAATGTGGATCTTTGGATGTTGGAGTTCACCTTAGGATTGTTACCGAGTTGGTTCTAACTAACCGAGTTAACCGCCTTGACTCGGTGAGTCAAGTCCAACTAACTCCTAGCCTAGTTCCAAACCCAAAGCTAATTCCAAACCAAATTCCAAACATCTCACACTCCAAACCTAAAATCTATATAAACACACCTTCACTCACTTTTCAAGGGATCCACCATTTTTCACCAAATTTCTCACATTTCACTCTCAATTCTCTCACATTCTCTCTGATTTTTTCTGCTACATTTTCATCTTCATCTCACTTCTCTTCCAAAACCTCATTAAAAGCTCTTAATTCTTGAAGGATAATCACTTTTCACATTGAAGCCTAGTTCCAAACCCAAAGCTAATTCCAAACCAAATTCCAAACATCTCACACTCCAAACCTAAAATCTATATAAACACACCTTCACTCACTTTTCAAGGGATCCACCATTTTTCACCAAATTTCTCACATTTCACTCTCAATTCTCTCACATTCTCTCTGATTTTTTCTGCTACATTTTCATCTTCATCTCACTTCTCTTCCAAAACCTCACTAAAAGCTCTTAATTCTTGAAGGATAATCACTTTTCACATTGAAAGTGATTATTTATTGAACTTAACCTCCATTGCCATTCCATTATACTGGTTTTTGTGGAGTTTCAATAGCTTTTGGATTCATCTCAAGTGATCGATTCAAGTTTCTTCGGTGATAATTCTCATTTTGGAGCTTTCGTCGCGATTTGATCGGTTTCGATACGTTTCGGCTATAATTGAAGATTCCTCTGGTTTTCTTTGATTATCATCATCAAGATCACATTGTAACATTTACCAAGGCATATCTCAGCCTTGTAGGTTGGTGGATCTCCTTCGTTTTATCATTTCGATCGTTTTCGTATCGTTTGCGATGTAATTGCGATATTTTTGCATGTGAATTGATTATACTTTTGCTTGATCCATGATCTTGATTGTTTAATTGATTCTATTGTTAATCATTTTCTGCTTCTAAACTTGATTTTCCGTGCATAATTGTTTGCCCTAGCATTGGAGTGATTGCACAATCAAAAAGTTGGCCAAAAGCACTTTTCAAAACTGATTTTCTGCTCCCTGTCCAGTGTTAATCGATTAACACTTTGTAGTGCAATAATGTTAATCGATTAACCAGTGTTTTTTTGCACTTTTTCAAGTGTTAATCGATTAACACTTTGCAGTGCAATTATGTTAATCGATTAACACTGAAACAGAAGGCCATTTTCTTGCATTTTCAAGTGTGTTTGCCATGTTTTCTTCATTTTAACTTCCATTGATTGTCATGCTTGATTCTATGGATGTTTTAAATGTCATTCAACTTCTGTTTGAAGCTTATTCATGAACTTTTGTTGCACACTTAATATTATTCAAATTATTCATGTTTTGGCATCATGTGAATATAATCATTCTTGCATTTCTCTTTGATCACATAACATGATTTTATGTTGTATTTTTCTTGATCATTTGGTATTGTTTTGTACTCCTTTCCTTGGTTTTGCATTAAGTTTCATGCTTCATGGATGAGCTTAATTTTGTACAATCAATAATTCACACCCTTTGCCTTAATGATTTTTCACTCTTTGGAAAATTGTTGGCATGGCTTTTCCTTTTGATTAATTGATCGAAACCATGTTTCGATTAGCTGATCTTCCCCTTTCCTCTCTTTAGGCTTCCTTTAGAGCTTTCTCTCTCGATCCCCCGTGGAGTTGGAGTTTCGCGCTACGCCCTGCATCGGAGCACTGTACAATTGAAGCTGTTACGCTGTCCGTTTCTCCACGCAGGAGCACTGTACAACTTGGAGCTGCTGGGCCGTCTGCTTCAACTTCCGCATTACACCCTGTGTGTTAGAGAAGGAATGAGAAGGGAGAATTCCTACTCTCATTCTGACTACTTTAGCTAGGGGACGAATGACCCTGTGCTTGGCTTAGTCATCTCTATCTCCAGGCGGTAGTGTGCTTTCTTTCCCCAGTCGAGTCGATCCTTGATCACTATGTTTCCTTTGCAATCTCTTTCGGTCCTTGATCACTCAAATCTCTTTTGATCTATCTCTTTTGATCAATCACCTTCTTGGTTATGATCCTTTGTTCGTTGGGTTAGCAAGCTTCTTCGTTTCCATACCCTATTCTTTTCTTGCGGTCAATCATTGTTCTTTTGTTTCCACTAGAGAGTCTCTTTCCTCTTTCTTCAGTTAAATACAGTACTCCTGTTACAACCGAATCCCCTGTGGAGTTCGTAACCTTCTTTTGGTTCTTCTCCCTTTGTTGGTTAATCACTTCCTGTCAGTTAAAACACCAATGTTTGCACTCCTCCTCAGTTAACCACAGTCCGTCTGTTAAAACACTGAGTTTCCTTTTGGGTTAATCACCTATTCTTGGTTAATCACCTTTGTCTTCAGTTAACCACAGCCTGTCTGTTAAAATATTGAAGCCTTTTTTTTGAGTTAATCACCTCCTCTTGGTTAATCACTCATTTTTCTCGGTTAATCGCAGCGTTCTGTTAAAAAACCGAATCCCCCGTGGTTGGCAACCTTTATTGGTTCGAATACTTTCACCCTTGGGCTAGTAACCTCTTTTGGTTCAATACCCTTCTTTGTTGGTCAAGTGTTGTTTGTTAAGTCATTACCAACACCCCTTTTGGGTTACGACCTTTGATCGATCCTACACCCGTTCTTCTGGTTAATCGCAGTTTTCTCTGTTAAAACCAATGCTTCTCTGTCACCCACAGAGTTACAATCCTTGTTTCCTCGGTTAACCACTATTTATCAGTTAACATACCGATGCCCCCTCAGAGTCAGACACCTTCTCTGGGTTCAACACACTCTCTCTCTCTCTTGGTTTATCACAGTCTGTCTGTTGACACCGGCCTCTTTTCCCCGCCAGAGTCTTACTCTCTTTCTTCAGTTAACCACTGTCAGCTAGTTAATATACTGAGTCTCCCTTTTCTCTTGGTTTTGACACCATCCCCTTATTTGGGATCCCCAGCAGATTCCTTTCTATTCCCTTTGTTCTTACTTTCTTGGTTTCGACACCAATTCTCTTTGTCATCCCCAGCGGAGTTTCTTTCCTTCTTGGTTTTGACACCATTCTTTTCCTAGTCTCTTGTGCGATCACTCTTACTGTGTGGTCTTCCCCAGTAGAGTTTTTCTTTCACTTTTGTTCTTGGTTTTGACACCACTTCTTATGTTTTCCTGTTTCTTTCTTGTTTTGTTTTCCGTTCGGATCCACGAACTACGAAAGCTCTGATTCTGCATTCTTTCGAATGTCAGATACGTAGGCACGAGACGCGATGTCTTGGCAAGCACACTTCCACCCTTCTTTCCTTCTCCCTTTCTTCCTTCTTTTTTGTCCCCTGGTTCCATGAACTACGACGCTCTAATTTCCTCATTGCACTATGAGGGTACGTAGGCACGAGGGCCCCAATCCTCCACGAGCACTTTCTTTCTTTTCTTTCTTTTTTCCTCTTTCTTCTCTCTCTCTCTCTCTTTCTTTTAGCTAGAAGCCTTTAGATAGATAACCCATCCAAGCCTAGTAGCAGGCGAAATGGTTCCCGTCGAGTACGACGGATGCGTTAGGTGCTAATACCTTCCTTTCGCATAACCGACCCCCGTTCCCGTTTCTCTTCCCCTTGGGTTTTATCGATATTTTCTCTGTCCTTTGGGACTAAATAAAGTTTGGTGGCGACTCTGTTGTTATCTTTGAGTGTGCGATTCACTCAGGATGTAAACCAGCCATCTTCAAATAGGAGGAACTACGATTGCTCTGATTTCCCTGTTTATCTTTAACGGGAATACGTAGGCATAAGATTGCGAAATCTTAGCGAGCACACCAATCAAAAACTTCAGGTCCAGTACCTTCATACATCAATAAAAAAACCTTAGGTCTCATACCTTATCAAAAACATCAGAACAAACCCGAAATCAACAAAAATACTCTCTCTCAACACTCCCAAAGGAGAAACTTTCCCAATAAACACCAGTAAATAGAAAACAGTAGGATTGCTAACGATTTATGGATAACCATATATAGGATGGGTAATTGACAACTCCCCATTGTATAACCTGACCCTAGACCCCCCCAATCTTTTAAGCATTTATTAAAGAAAACATTTGAGTGCAAGGTTAGTTTGAGATAGCTTCCCTTTCATTTCCAGCTTCATAGGATAAATAAGAAATCAGAAAGTAGTACCCAATTCTAACCATGGCGATAAGGTGGCCGCGTCACCGTAAAAAATCGCACACTACACAAGGTAAACTTCATGAGCATTCTCCCCAAATACTCTTCCCGTCTCAAGGATTTTATCTCTTTCTGCATTTCTTGGAATTTGTCTTGGAACTCATTAATCCTTTCATAAACACCAATGCTCTCATTGGGTTCAGCATGATAAACAGGCTCTTCAGCACATAGAACAATATGAATTACAGGAAGAGAAATAGTTATAACTGGTTGCACAGTAGGAATCTCAACAATAGGCTAATAACCTTCAATCACAAAATTTAGAGGCATGCCCCAAGGAAAACCATTGGGCATCTGATGTTGTGGAGCACTGACTGGAGCCACAGAAACAGGAGTTGATATGATCTCGGAAATCACAGTCACTTGAGGAGAAGGAGGATGAGGTTGATTATGGGTAGCAACCAAAGATTCAACCAAAGCATTCAGTCTTTCCATTCTAGATCTTAGAGTAGTTACCTCTTTATTGAGTTCTCTGTTCTCTAGTTCAAGATGATCCATCTTCCTCTGATAATTAGCTTGAGTATTTTACTGATGAGACAACTTGTCTTCTGAGAAGACCAAGAAAAATGAAATAAGACCCCTGAAAAAGTCTCGAAAAGCAAAACCAAATGCAAAATGATGCATGATATGCAATGCAAATGTTTTATTTTAGTTTTCAAGGAACTTTAAGATATCATAAAGTAATTGCAAACATCATAAAGAAATATCACGTTTGAAATACTGAATATCCTCATTTCATTAATAATTGGAAGGATTACAATTTGAAGTACAAGTTTCAAAAGATCGTAAATACAAGAGGAAATAGCTAGATCCTAAGGGTCCTAAGGAACCACATCTGAAGATGATCCAACTCCATGCTGATACTTCCTCCTAAGCCTCTTGGTCTCTCTCATAAGTACTCTTCATGGTAGCTTTCTCTATCACAAGCTGATCTACAATGCCTTTCCAAGCACCTGAAGTAGGAAGATGAATACTTTGAGATGGTGAAATGTTAGAGGAAAATAAATTCTCTTGCTCTCTCTGCCTCTTCATAGCATGCTGCTCAAGCAACTCTATCAAATCATCCTTTTCTTTTTATTGCTTCTGCAATTCTATCTTCTCAAGATTTGAAGCATGAAACTTGCCTTCCCAAGTATCCATCTCTTACTTCATTCTGGCTAAAGCTTCTTGAAATTATTCCATGTCTTCAATAGGAATGGTAGGTGGTTTGGTCACAACTGGAAACATGGGATTCTCATAAGTATATGGTATCTTGAGCACCCTTGCTCTCTCATTCACCCAATGAGTATAAGGTTCCAAAGCTACACAGTTCTACTTTCCAAGCTCACCCTAAAGTCTTTGATTTGTGTGCTCGCTAAGATTTCACAATCTTATGCCTACGTATTCCCGTAAAGATATCTGGGAAATCAGAGCAATCGTAGTTCCTCCTATTTCTATGGGAGGAAAAATGTTTGGTGTCTTGTTCAAAGCCCAAGATTGAAGCTAAAGGTTATTTGTGTCTTGTTCAAAGCCCAAGATTGAAGCTAAAAGGGTGACTGAGATAGAATTTGCCATCTCTAAAGGAGGATATCTCTCCTATTCATCACAGTTATTGAATGATTGGTTATAAAGGGGAATTACTTTAACTAGAATGTATGGAATCCAACAATGCCATAATTTCCTTTATAAGGGAGATGTCCTAAAGGAAGAAACTTTAACTCAGTGTAGAGCAATGCCATTTTTCCTAAGGAGTCTTCCATTCTAAGAGAGGGACATTGGCTTGGATGTAAATAATCCAGAGGCATGCCACTTACAACAATTAGATGAAAGAGGAAGTTTACCAGGATAAAAGAGGGACCACAAGTTGGATTTTTTAATCAACAAGTGTGCCACTTACAGCAGTTATTTGGAATTAGGGTTTTTTGATTGTCTGTTTTGATGTGTGATGTACAGAGAAATGTCTTCCTACATAGAGAACTCTTGATTTCCTCTGAGGGGATGTTGATTTTTGTGTGCCTTGATCAAAGCCCAAGGTTGAAGCTAAAAGGTTGACTCTACTAGGGGAGTTTTATATTTGTCTTGTACAAAGCCCAAGATTGAGGCTGAAAAGAGATTGACTCAGCTGGAGAGTATGATCTGTCTTGTACAAAGCCCAAGATTGAGGCTGAAAAGAGATGGACTCCACTGGGGAGATTTTATCTGTCTTGTACAAAGCCCAAGATTGAGGCTAATTCTACTGAGGAAAATCATTATATAAAGCCTAAGAGGAGGCTAGTTGGTGGAAATCCTTATATGAAGCCTAAGAGGAGGCTAGCTTCTGCTGAGGATTGTTGAAATCTAGAGACAGGTTCAATATGTATTGGGGAATCAACTCTTACTATGGATTAAAGAAGAGTTGAGATATCAGAGACCATGAGGCTCTGATTATGTTAGGGTTTTATTGATGGTAAAGGTTTAAAGATTGAGTTTGAAAACCTATAGGGGTTCTAACTCTGCTGGAGATTAGTATGTTGATGAAATAATTAGAGTTTTTCCTATGATTTTAGGAAACTTGAAGGTTTCTTTGAGATCCAAGAGGAGATGAGACTTTCCAAGTCTACTGGTATGAAGAGGTTTAATCTTAACTGGAGAATGATCATTGTATGATGCCCAAGAGGAGGCTGATGTTTTAAGGGATGAAGATTAACCCTAAAATGGTTAGATGTTTGGAATTCTGACTCTCTAGAGGATTGAACTAGTAGAGATGACTAAGTTTTGTCCTATACCTGTAGGAGGTCTTCGGGTCCTTGTACTAAGCCCAAGAGGAGGCTGAGAACGTCTAAGAAGCCTGTGGGTCCTTGTACAAAGCCCAAGAGGAGGCTGGGGATGCTTTTAGGAAGCCTGTGGGTCCAAGCCTAAGAAAAGTTCAAGAAAGGTTTCACCGGGAATAAGTCCTTTCCTTGCAGAACAGTTCTAGGGTTTGAAGAAATTCAAAAGAGGTTTCACCGGGAATTAATCCTCTTTGGGGAGATGAATTTCTTGTACACATATATTTCTAAGTTACTACAGTCTTGAGAAAAGTTTCATCGAGAATAATGTCTTTCTCTGTTCCATATTGTATAAGCCCAAGAGGAGGCAAGACTGTATCTGGAATTTCCTATGGGGAACTAGTTTTGACTGTGTTGAAAGAGTAACCACTGGTTTGATCTAAACCTAGACCTAATTGCTGGGGAAATCTCTAAGCAAGTATATACAAGCATATACCTATACAGATGAAATATATAAATAAGTATATATTGAAGAGATAGTGGAACTTACAATTGTGCAAGCCCAAGAATAGTAACTACAGTCGTATGGTTAGTTTTCAAGAAATTGAAGAAAGTTTTGATAAAACTTTGAATTTGAATTTGAATAAAAAATAAAGTGATTTTAAAAGTAAGTTTGGGGCTTATAATCAAGGAGTGGCCCAAATGAATTCTTTTGAAAAGACGACAATCGCGTTGTAGTTTTGAAAACAACAGAGGGACTTATACAATGATTGAGGCCCAAATTATTTTATTTTAAAAGAGGATGGGTCTTACAATCTTTTAGAGGCCCAAAAATGTTATTTTTATACAAGAATTGGGGCTTATAACTCAAGGAGATGCCCAGATGAAAAACAACGATCGCACCGTTTATTTTGAAAATCGTATCGGGACTTATACAATGATTGAGGCCCAAATTATTTATTTACAAAAGAGGTGGGTCTTACATTCTATTAGAGGCCCAAAAAATGTTTGAAAAAGAAGAAAAATGAGACTTACAACACAAGGGGAGGCCCAAATGAAAATTGTTTGAAAACGCCGATCACGCCGAGATTTTTAAAATCGTATCGGGACTTATACAATGACTGAGGCCCAAATTTGTTTATTTACAAAGGGATGGAACTTACACTCTACAAAGAGGCCCAACAAATTTTGAAAAATGTTTTTGAGGGTGAAAACAATTAAAACCCTAATTTGATTTAAAAATGCATTTTAATTTGAATAAAAATC
Source organism: Lathyrus tuberosus (assembly GCA_022829125.1). NCBI lineage: Eukaryota > Viridiplantae > Streptophyta > Magnoliopsida > Fabales > Fabaceae > Lathyrus > Lathyrus tuberosus. The sequence continues at coordinate 4,931,794 of JALAZF010000406.1, forward strand.
AATTAAAATGATCAAAATTATCAAATATGTATGAAGAACAAGTTGTGATATTAGATTAATGTTTGAACAATTATGTTTTATCCATAGAATGATTTGAAAATCACTTGAATTTGAAAAATCAAGAGAAAGAAATATTTTTAAAGGCTTAAAAACAAATAAAAGTAAATTCTTTACAAAAATATTAAATATATAAAATAAATGATATTTTTGTGAAATTTTTGTAGAATAAAATATTTTAACATTTTTGTGAATTTTGAAAAAAAGAATCAATTCAAAAACATTAAAATCCAGAGATAAATTAATTTTTGAATCAATTAAAAAATATCAAATATTCAAATATTCAAATATTTGAAAAATGGCGCCAAGAACACATGTTCTTGCTTGCGCGTGCTCTGCCTTCCCTGATTTGTAAAACCTCTCATATCTCTCTGATTACTCAATGAAAATGACTTTTGTAAACATGAAACTTGCTCGTTTTTTAACAAGGATTACAACCATATAAATTAATTGCATTTATATTAAGTGTGGAGTGAGAAATCAGAAGATGAATTCAAGAACCCTAATTTCTGCAAGAACACTATGAAATCCTATACACGATTCATACATAGCAATTGATTAAGGGGAAACACTCTATATATGTGCAAAAACATGTTTGTAACTTGAAAACACATTTATGATGCATGAATCATAGAGTTTGAGAGTGCCAGGCTTACCTCTTGCAGCTGGTGACCGAATTCTATGTTGGAGGTGTTACAGATGTAGTGTAATGATCTGGACAGCTTCAATGGACCTCATGTAATGTGTTTGAATGCTTGGAATGGATTGAATCAGCTTAGAACTTGTTGTGGCACCTCAACTGCAAACAGGCCAAAAAGCTTGAGCAAATGGGGGGTGACTTTGTGATTCAGGTGTTCTAGATGAGTTTTAAGGTTATGGATCACTCATATATAATGTATGTGAGGTGTTGGCATGATTGGTTTTGATAGAATTGCTCTCAAATGAAAAATTTGAATGTTACTTGAATGAGAAGCAAAATCTGGTTTTTTGAGAGTGATTTTGAGGAAAGCATGTGTTATGGTGCTTTGGTGTACTCAAACTGACCACAAATAGTGTCTTAAGTTTGTTTTGGCAGCAATAGTGAATGGTGGCTGGTACAGACCTTTGTCCAATGGTTTTCAAAAGGAATCTCAAGTCTTCTCTAGCCATTGACTTGGGTCAATCTTCCAGGCCTATGGTCTTCTGATGCTTGAGTTTATCTTGACTCATTTGCAATCTTGCGAAATGATACATGCCAGCTCTATGCATCTATTCAATGCCTCATGACAAATTTGAAAGTTTTGGATTTGAACTTTGAATGTCACATGCCAAATGATGAGGTTTTGGACTTGCAAGGCTCTATGGTGTTGTAACTCTGCAGAGATCACGTTCATTGCACTTTAGAAACTTATCTTGTATGGTGACAAGGCTTGCCAAGTCATGGAAATGACAAAATCGTGGGGCACGTGCAAGACTGTCTTGCAAAATCAGTCTTGGAGGTGTCATGTTTCCATGTTCATAACTCCCTACTCAAGTTGAATTAAGATGAGTTCTAGTACTCTTTGGAAAACCTGTATATCCTACTTTAACTTTGATGTCCAACAATGGTCTTGAATCAACTTTGATCAAGTTGGAAAATGGCCTCAAAGTTAGTGAAAATCCAAGATAGATTCTGTCCAAAATTTTCACGAAGTGTTGGAAAAAGTGGTCATTTTCATGTTTTTGTGATTTTGATCAATCCATAACTCAAAATCCATGAGGATTTGGAATTTGATGTAGTTGACAATCTTAAAGTATGTCATGAGAGATTTCATTTGAGCTTTGGATGGAAGCAAATGGCTTTGTGGTTTGGAAGTTATGACCTTGCAAATTTGGTACCAAATCAATTTTGTTCCATAACTTAGAAATTTTAAGTTTCTTAAGGTTGTTCGTTTTTCAAGTAACCTCACTTTTCTTGATTTTTCTTGATGGATGATGATCAAAACCATGCATTAACATTGTTTTTGACTTAGGGGAGCCACATTTGTGAAAAAGTTTAAAAAGTCAAACTTGATTTTGAGCACAGTTGACTTAATTCTTGTAATCTTTTATGCAATCAAGTTCTTGACCTAATTCAAGTTCTTGACCTAATTCAAACCTAATGGATGGATTCCATAGGTGTTTTAGGGTGTCTTGAATCATGTCCCAAGTTTTGGGAACATGTCTTGGTCCAAAGTCAAATGTACAGTTGACTTTTTCTTTAAAACCCTAATTGTGGTCCAGATGAATTTGAAACTTATGAATCAAGCTTCTTGGATCAATCCATTGTTGTAAATGGATCAATGTGGTGTATTTGAGGCCCTCAAATCATGTCTTGAGGTATTGGTTCATGTCTTGCCTTAAAAGTCAACTTAGGGGTGAATTAGGTCAAGAAACCCTAATTCCTGATTTTTGATGAATGCTTCCTATGAGGCCATTTTGACTTGATGATGGGACTCATAAGGTTCCTTTGAGCATTTTGGAAAATGTTTTGAAGTAATGGCTCATGCCCAGATGAAAATTTTCATCTAGAGGCCTTGGTCGACCAAAACCCTAATTTGGTCACACTGGTGATCTTGAGGCTTGATCCACTTGGAATGTTCCAATCTTGTGCTTGATTCTTGATGTGGGAGTCCTCTTGATCCTTTATAGATGCTTGAGAGGCTAGACAAGTTGAAAATCATGTCAATTCTTGATTGATACTTTGTATAAGTTCTCTGAGAGGGCTCAAAACCCTAATTCTTGATTGCAGTGAATGCTCAACAATCCTAGGGGAGATTGATGAGGTATGATGGTACATCCATATTGTGGTAATGATCTTCACAATGATAGGAAATCTTATGGTCAAAATTTGGGGTATGACAGATGCCCCCATTTAATCTTCTTGGACCCGAAGGTGTGAATGGCGAAGATATTCGAACATTTAGGGTGCCAGAGGATTAAATATCAGAATACCCGAATTTTTGACCGTGGTTATGAATAGCAGTTTGCTCATCCATCTTCTTTTGCTAAGTAATGTTACTTAGAAAAGGGTAAAACTTCCCCTCGATCCTGGTCTTCAGCCACGGAACTGGTCTCAGTTTTCTTTTGAAAATAAACTTCCCCTCAATCTTGGTTTTCAGCCACGGAACTGGTCTCAATTTCTTGAAATAAACTTCCCCTCGAGCCTGGTCTTCAGCCACGGAATTGGTCTCAGTTTCTTGAAATAAACTTCCCCTCGATCCTGGTCTTCAGCCACGGAACTGGTCTCAGTTTCTTGAAATAAACTTCCCCTCGATCCTGGCTTCAGCCACAGAACTGGTCTCAGTTTCTTCTTATCTTGTTTCTTCCTTGACAAGGAACGTTTATTTGTAGCGGTCTTCATCAAACTTCTCACCGAGTTTTACTGGGGAGACGCCATTTGATGGAAAAAAATTTGAGGTCAAACTTGTTGGGGAAACCCATTAGTCTGAGCTGTAGAGGTGTGCAAACTTCTATGTTGGAGATGCCATTTGTTGGGGAAACCCTTTTAGCTTCTATCTTGGGCTTTGAACAAGACACAAATACTCTTTCAGCTTCAGTCTTGGGCTTTGAACAAGACATCAAATTTTCCCTTCCTCCCATAGAATAGGAGGGAACTACGATTGCTCTGATTTCCCTGTTTACCTTTAACGGGAATACGTAGGCATAAGATTGCGAAATCTTAGCGAGCACGCCAAATCAAAAACCTTAGGTCCAGTATCTTCACACATCAAACAAAAACTTTAGGTTTCATACCTTACCAAAAACATCGAAACAAACCCGAAATCAACAAAAACTCTCTCTCTCTCTCTCTCAACCCTCCCAATGGAGAAACTTTCCCAATTGATAAACAAACACTAGTAAGTAGAAACCAGTAAATAGAAACAGTATAATTGTTAATGATCTGTGGATAACCACATATAGGATGGGTAATTGACAACTCCCCATTGTATAACCTAACCCCGGACCCCCCAATCTCTGTAAGCATTTGTTAAGGGAAACATTTGCGTGCAAGGTTAGTTTGAGATAGCTTCCCTTTCCTTTCCAGCTTCACAGGATAAATAAGAAATTAGAAAGTAGCACCCAATCCCTACCATTGCGGTGAGGGAAACCTATGGCAATAAGGTGGTCGCGTCACCGACAAAAATCGCACGCTACACTATTGTACAACACCAAATTGAACCTAGACGTTGCCGCTGGCGGCGCTCTGCTAGATAAATCTTACGAAGACACCTATCAACTTGTAGAAAATATGGCGCAAAACCACTATCAATGGGGAAGTGAAAGGAATCCTGTAGAGAAACCTGTGATGAAGTGCGGAATGTACAAATTTAATGGCATATACCACATTAATGATAAAGTGGATGCACTTACTCAAAAGATTGAGAGTTTTACCGCAACTCTAGCAGCTACCGTAGCTGCTATGTCACCTAGCTGCGAGCTATGCGAAACCCATGGGCACAACACTCTTGATGTCATTTATTGGCTGGTGTAGCGTGCGATTTTTGTTGGTGACGCGACCACCTTATCTCCATGGGTTTTTCCTCACCGAAATGGTAGGGATTGGGTGCTACTTTCTGATTTCTTATTTATCCTGTGAAGCTGGAAAGGAAAAGGAAGCTATCTCAAACTAACCTTGCACGCAAATGTTTTCTTTAACAAATGCTTAAGAGATTGGGGGGTCCGGGGTCAGGTTATACAATGGGGAGTTGTCAATTACCCATCCTATACATGGTTATCCATGGATCGTTAGCAATTATACTGTTTTCTAGTTACTGGTGTTTGTTTTACAATTGGGAAAGTTTCTCCATTAGGAGGGTTGAGAGAGAGTATTTTTGTTGATTTCGGGTTTTTTCCGATGTTTTTGGTAAGGTATGAAACCTAAGGTTTTTGATAAGTGTGTGAAGGTACTGGACCTAAAGTTTTTTTTTATTGGTGTGCTCGCTAAGATTTCGCAATCTTATGCCTACGTATTCCCGTTAAAGGTAAACAGGGAAATCAGAGAAATCGTAATTCCTCCTATTCTATGGGAGGAAAGATGTTTTTATCTGTCTTGTACAAAGCCCAAGATTGAGGCTAAAAAGGAGTTTTATTGACTCCACTAGGGAATATTTGTAGGTGTCTTGTACAAAGCCCAAGATTGAGGCTAAAAAAAAGAAGAAACTAACTATGTGGGAGAGAAATCTTTATCTGTCTTGTACAAAGCCCAAGATTGAGGCTAAAAGAAGATTGACTCGGCTGGAGAGTATGTATGTCTTGTACAAAGCCCAAGATTGAGGCTAAAAAGAGTTATTGACTCTGCTTAGGGATATTTTATATGTGTCTTGTACAAAGCCCAAGATTGAGGCTAAAAAAGAGGATTGACTCAGCTGAGGATATTTCAGGTGTCTTGTACAAAGCCCAAGATTGAGGCTAAAGGGAGACTGACTCAACAAGAGAGTGTTTTTATCTATCTTGTACAAAGCCCAAGATTGAGGCTAAAAGAAGATTGACTCAACAAAAGAGTGTTTTTATCATTTGACTCAACAAGAGAGTGTTTTTATCTGTCTTGTACAAAACCCAAGATTGAGGCTGAAAGAAGATTGACTCAACAAGAGAGTGTTTTTATCTGTCTTGTACAAAGCCCAAGATTGAGGCTGAAAGAAGATTGACTCAACAAGAGAGTGTTTTTTTTTATTTGACTCAACAAGAGAGTGTTTTTTATCTGACTCAACAAGAGAGTGTTTTAATAATCTGACTCAACAAGAGAGTGTTTTTATTTGACTCAACAAGAGAGTGTTTTTTATCTGACTCAACAAGAGAGGGTTTTTATCATTTGACTAAACAAGAGAGTGCTTTTATCATTTGACTCAACAAGAGAGTGTTTTTATCTGTCTTGTACAAAGCCCAAGATTGAGGCTGAAAGAAGATAGACTCAACAAGAGAGTGTTTTTTTCATCTGTCTTGTACAAAGCCTAAGATTGAGGTTGAATTTGCTGAGGAAAAGAAAGAAAGAATCATTATACAAAGCCTAAGAGGAGGCTGATTGGGGAATTTTTTATACAAAGCCTAAGAGAAGGCTATCTTCTGCTGAGGATTATTGAGATCTAGAGGCAGGTCCAAAGTGGAGAATCAACTCTTGCTGAGGATTACAGAAAAGTTGAGATATCAGTTGCCTTGAGGTTCTGATTTTGGCCAGTGTTGTATTGATGATAAGATGACCTTAGCTGGGGAAGTTTAGGATGAAATATTAAGTTTTAGAACCTATGGGGTTTTAAATCAGCTGGAGATTGATTAAATGGCTAGGATTTCTCATGTGTTTATAGGGAAATTGAGGGTTTCTTTGAGGTCCAAGAGGAGATGAGACTGTCCAAGTCTATTGGTATGAAATGGTTTATCTTTGTATGATGCCAAAGAGGAGGCAGGTGTTTTAAGGGATGGGAATCAACCCTTAAATTGGTCTGAGGTTTTGACTCATTAGGAAAGACAGCTCTAACAAAGGATGGCTACATTCTGTCCTATACCTGTAAGAGGTCTCGGGCCCTAGTACTAAGCCCAAGAGGAGGCATGAGAACTTCTAAGAAGCCGGAGGGTCCTTGTACAAAGCCCAAGAGGAGGCTGGGGATGCTTTTAGGAAGCCTGTGGGTCCAAACCTAAGAAAAGTTCAAAAAAGGTTTCACCGGGAATTAATCCTTTAGAGAACAGTTCTAGGGTTTGAAGAAATTCAAGAGAAGTTTCACCGGGAATTAATCCTCTCTAGGGGAAATGAATTTCTTTGACAAATTTCTAGTAGTGACAGTCTGAGAAAAGTTTCACCGGGAATAATGTCTTTCTCTTTGTTCCATATTGTATAAGCCCAAGAGGAGGCAAAACTGTATCTTTATATTCCTATGGGGAACTAGTTTTGACTGTGTTTAAAAGAGTGACCACTGGTTTGATCTAGTACTAGACCTAATTGTCGGGGAAAACTCTAAGCATATAATATACAGGCATATATATATATATATACAGATGAAATATATACAAGTATGTAAAAGAGGGTAGAATGACTTACAGGTGAGCAAGCTTCTAGCATTACAGACAAATATATATATGTGCAAGTATGTAAAAGAAAGTTATTTAAAACTTACAGGTGAGCAAGCTTCCATTGTAACAGCTGTATGGTTAGTTGTTCAAGAAATTAAAGAAAGTTTTGATAACAACTATGAATATGAACCTAAATCAAAAGGGAAAGTTGTTTTGAAAAGAAGATTGAGGCTTATACTCAAGGAGAGGCCCAATTTTATTTATTTACAAAGGGATGGGTCTTACAACTCAAAGAGAGGCCCAAATTTTTTTTTTATGTACAAGAGATGGGACTTACAGCTCAAGGAGAGGCCCATGTGAAAAACAATGATCGCACCGTTGTTTTGAAAATCGTATCGGGTCTTACACAATGACTGAGGCCCAAAAATATTATGTACAAAGGGGGTTGGGTCTTACACTCTATTAGAGGCCCAAAAGTGTTTTAGAAGAATAAAAATGGGACTTACAACCAAAGGGAGGCCCAAGTTAAAATTGTTTTTAAAATGGCAATCGCACCGAGATTTTTTTTAACGTATCGGGACTTATACAATGTCTGAGGCCCAAATTGTGGTTTATTTACAAAGGGTTGGGTCTTACACTCTTTCAAGAGGCCCAAAGAGTTTTGAAAAGTGTTTGAAAAATCAAAATTGAGAGGAAACCCTAATTTTGAATTTAAAAGATATAATTTTCAAAGGAGATTAAATAAAAAATTATATAAAATATCAAATATATTTAAAAAAAAGTTGTAAACTTTGAAACATATTTTGAAAAATCATGTTTGATCACATGAAAGCTTGAAATTCAATTGGTTTTGAAAAATCAAGAGGGAAATTTCATTTAAAAATGTTTGAAAACAAATAAAATGAAATTAATTACAAAAAATCTAACTATATTAAAAAAGTAATATAAATTGAATTTTTTTGTAAATTAAAATAATTTAACATTTTTGTGACTTTTTAAAAAAAGAACCAACCAAAATTGATAAAAAGTGAGTGAGAAATTAATTTTTGAAGTTATTAAAATATGGTGAAGAAAAATGAAAGAAAACAAGTGATAAAAAATTAGGAATGGACCCCCTAAGGCTTGAACTCACGCCCTTGGGGTGGAGAGTTTAAAATTCTACCATCTGAGCCATGTGTGTGGGTTGATAGAGAATGGCAAGGGTGAATAATATGTGAAAGTAACCTTTGAAAATGTTTTTAAAAAAAAATATCAAAAGGTCTGGGGCGAGGGGGATTCGAACCCCAGACCTCTCGATCGCTACACACACAAAACCAGCTAATCAAACACTGGGGCGCAATGCCAATTCAAATATATAGTGGCAAGAAAATAATATATACCAAGTTTAGTTGGATTTCTGAAGAATGGCGCCATGGCCATCTTCTTCCTTCAGCCCTCATCTGATTTGCAAAAGGCATTCTATCTCCCTCATTTCTCAACCATTTCACATGATGTAAAGATGAAAATCGTGCATTTTTAAACAAGGAACATGATTGCAATATTCAATTTTGTTTAAATTAAGTGAATCAAAAGCTAACATGTTAAAATCAGATAAACCCTAAAAATTGCAAGAACTTAATAAAATCACATACACGAATCATAAACAGCAATTGATGGAGGGCAAATGATCTACAAACATTCAGAAACACAATGGTAATTTGAAAACATATTTATGATGCATGATTCATTGAGTTTGAAAGTTTAAGGTTTACCTCTGCAAGAAGGATTCGATTTTAATGGTAGAGGTGTTACATAAGTGAAACAATGGCCTGGTTAGCTTCCTTGAGTCTCAAGGAACGTGTTGCAACCTTCAGGATGTTTTGAAACCCTCTGGATAGGATGGCTCAACTCTGACTGCAATTGGTCCAAGTGAGAAATTGAGATGATGATCCTGATGTTTCAGAAGTGTGAGAGGTGTTTGATCAGCTCATATATGATATATGGAAGGTGTTAGATCAATTGGTTATGATAGAATGGCTTCCTAATGCAAAATTCGATAGTGACTTGCAAATGAAGGAATTTTTGGAGTGAAAGAGGGATTTTGAGTAAAGCATCAGTTTGGGTGCTTTGGTGTACTCAAACTGATCACAATTGATGCCTATTTATAGTGCAACAAGTTTGTTTTGGCATCAATAGTGAATGGAGGCTTGGGAAGTCCTTTGGCCAATGGTGATCAAAAGGAATCTCAAGTCTCCTTTAGTCATTGACTTGAGGTTAAGGCACATGCTATGAGTCCTCTGGTTCAGAGCTTAATCTTAACTCAATTCGGTAAGCAATGTCTTGATGCTTGCCACCTTATGAATCTATTGAATGCATTGAAACAAAATTGAATCTTTGAGCTTTTTAGCCTTTTTAGAGTTTTTATGGCTACATGTAGATCCTTGGACTTGGGAGACTTGTGGATCAGATCATTTCTCTTTGGAGTTATCCCCTGAGGTGTCCAAATAGATGACAAGGCTTGAACTTGTCTGATTTTGCCAAATCGAGCAAAAATACCAAATTCTGTCTTGTACAAGACAGTTGGAAATGGTGATTTTGAGGGGGGTCATATCTCCCTGCTCAAATGGAGTTATGGAAAGCTTTTGTTCATATGGTATAATTCATGTGTGACCATAGTTGGCCTTGAACCTATCTGAATCCAACTGAAAAGCCCTCATGAACTTTGATGTCCAAGGCTGACACTTAGACAGTTTTGCACTAAGTGTTATATTCTTGATTTTTCAACACTTTGATCCATCCATAACCAAAAATCTATGAAGAATCAGAGTTTCATGTAGTTAAAGCTTTTGTAGAATGTAGGAAGACCTACAAATCAGGATTTGGATCACTTAAAATGGCTGCCTAGATCAAAAGTTATGGTCCTTGGAAGTTGGCATCTAAATCATCCATTTTTAGTAACTTAGAAAAATTTCCAAATTTTCAAAGTTACCCCTTTCACAAGTTATCTTGATTTCTTGATCAATTATTGTTCAAATAACATTATAAGTCATATTTTATGAAAATATGAGTCATAAGGATCATTTTTGCCAAAAAAAAGTCATGTTTTGACTTTTGGCTTCGGAGAGGTTCGGCGCGTAAAAACCCTAATTCTCGACTTTTGGGAATGCATCCTCTGAGGGTAATTTAACTTTGTAAATGGATTCCTAGGGTTATTTTGAGTATATTGAGTCACATGTTGAAGTCTTGGCTCATCCTCTTGTGAAAATCTTACTCTAGAGGTCCCAGTCGTCCAAAACCCTAATTTAGTGATATCGGGTGTTTTGAGGCTCCTTCCACTTGGAAGGCCACAACTTTGTGCTTGATTTTTGATGTGAGGGTCCTCTTGATCCTTTGTGAATGTTTTAAGAGGTTATACAAGTTTAAGATCATGTCATTTCTTGATTGATCTTTTGTCTAAATGTTCTAGGAGGGCTCAAAACCCTAATTCTTGATATGTGGTGGATGCTCAACTATCTTTGGGAGATTGATGAGGCATGATGGTACATCCATATTGTGGTGATGATTCTCACAATGATGGGAAATCTTGGTGGTCAAAATTTGGGGTATGACAGCTAGAATTGCAACCGACCAAGTAAATTATGCCCAAGGAAACCCATACTCAAATACCTATAACCCTAGCTGGAGAAACCATCCAAATGTTACCTATAAGAGCAACAACACTTTGTTTTCACCAAACCTAGCACTTTCTGTTCCTCCAGGTTATCAAAAAGGAGCCCCAACTGCTCCTTAAGCTCATAAGAAGTCAAACCTCGAGCTAACGTTGGATAGCTTTATTGCAACCCAAACCTAATTAAACCAAGAGTTTACCAACCAGAACATTCACATGAGTGAGCTTATAAAACAATTGGCAAGTGAGATGGACTCAATGGCCACTCACAGCAAAATGTTGGAAACTCAAATTTCTCAAGTAGCCCCACAACAAGCAGAAACAATAGCCCCAACTGGAGTATTTCCTGGCCAGCCACAACCTAACCCAAAAGGTCATGCTAATTCTATCACATTACAAAGTGGGATAGAATTAGATGGGCCAGTGGATCTGAGATTTCAAAACCCTCCCATGTATCAGAAATCTAGAAAAGAAGATGAAAAGGTAACAAACGATGACCAACCAGAAAAACCAACTGACAATGGGCAGGAAGACAAAACCCAAGAGGCGGTAGAGAAAGAAAAACCATATGTGCCTCTGCCACCGTATAAACCACCAATTCCTTATCCTCGAAGACTTGCTAAGTCTAAAAACGAAGGCTAATTTAAGAAATTTGTAGAGCTTATGAAACAGGTGAATATCACAATACCCTTCATAGAAGCCATTACACAAATGCCTTCATATGCTAAGTTCCTTATAGAGGTTCTATCTAATAAGAAAAAGCTTGAGGATAATGAAACAGTGATGCTCACTGCAGAGTGTAGTGCTATGATTCAAAACAACATGCCTCCCAAGTTAAAAGAACCTGTTAGTTTTTCCATACCTTTAGAGTTCCTACACCACCAACTCTCGTTCTGATTGGTTGCTCTTTTGTATCTATAGCATTGTTACAGGGAAGGGAATAATTTTTTGCTCATGTCATCTCAACAAGAGTGTCGCGACCGGCAAACTGAAAAAGTCGCCATCATCTTTTATTTGTTCCTTAGGAACAGGGAAATAATGATAAAACCTAAAGTTAAAGGGTGAGAGACTAAGGTTCGGGAGTCGGTTAAGTGAGTGGAAGGTGTTAGGCACCCCTCACCTCTATTGTAGTCAACAAGATCCTCCTTTGATTCTAGGGTTAGTTGTTTGCTTAGGGTAATTTTACTTATTATATGAATATTTATTTGTTTACACGATTACTTTATAATTTACAAAGAGAAAAGAAACGTAAAAAGTTTTTTTATAATTGTACTTGCTAGAGTTTACAACTCTATGTCTACGTACCCTCGTATTGAATGAGGGATCAGAGTACTGTAGTTCTTCTTAAAAAAATTTGTTTGTTGGTTCTTTTTATCCCTTAAAATAATTCTCACGCAACAGGGGCGAAGAAAATTTTGGTATGAAAAAATGCCTCAATGCACAAGGGCATAGGACTTACAATTTAAATGAGTGACGTTGATTTTATTCTATGGCTTAATTGCAAAATCATCCCTTTTTAATTTATTTAGAAAAATAAATAAATTATAATAATATATTTATTAAAATATAAAAAATCAAAGTTTTATCCCATATCTCAAATCCTAATTTTTATACTCTTCGGACCCTAAGAATTTTATCCCAAAAGTATATCCCATTTTTTATCCTATTTTATCCCTAATATCCCATTTAATTAACACTAATTTATTTGCAAAGAGAAAACATCTTAATTTATTAATTAAAAAATAATTAAACCCTTAATATTAAACCTTAATTACCAATCAAATAGACTAATTAGAAATTAGTTAAATAAAATTATTAATTAAATGGAATAATTAAAAGTATAACAAAACCCTTAATTAAATAGTTTTATTAATTAATTACTTAAATAACATAGCATAACTATTTAGCAAAAAATAAAAAATATCAAAACCCTAATTATAATCTAATTAAGCTAATTATAAATTATTTGAATAAAACCCAATTAAAATTAAATAATAAATAACCAAAGCCTAGGGGTGTGTTTTTAACTAGAATAGTAATGGGCTATTGTATGGGGGTGTCAAAAATAAAAGGAGGAAGCCCATTAGCATTCTGAGCCTGTTTTGTGAAGGAGTGGTCCTCCAGGAGAGAGTCAGATGTTGACTCTCTCTGGACATGGTTGATCTATCTCATGCAACTAAACAGGTTTCAACAGGGAGCATTGGATCCATGGTAAGGCGATCATATGGTCATGCATGTGAGTCAACAGGGTGACTACGGTATACTCGTGTGTGCAGAATTACCAATTGACTGAAGTGGTTAATTAATCTCCATCGTTCATGAGATGCCACTTGGCTCTTATCAGGGAGATCACGAGGGAATACTTAAACCAACTCCCTCTCAATACCCCCTCATTTCTAAAATCACCTTCTCTCTCTTCTTCTCTATGTACTCTTTCTTCTCTCTACTTTCTCAATCACTCATCTCTTCTCATCCCTTCTAACCACCGGGCGTGGCCTCAGGCCACCTTGGGAACCCCGTTTAACCCCAAGTATCCGGTTGAACTTCAACAGGGACCTTCAACCCCTGCCCAGAAACCACCCTAACCAAGAACCTTAACTATGATTCATCAAGAACCCTATGAACCCCATGAACCCTACCCCACCCAGATGAACCCTAGGGTTTATCACATGAACCCTAAATCCCAACAACAAGAACCCTAACCCTACATGGAAGAATCATAACCGTCCCACATGAACGGGTTCAAAGGAAGAACCCTAACCCTAGGTCATGCCCAGAAACACCCCCAAAAAACTCAAAACAACCAAATCAAAAAGTGATAGCAATAGATCAAGCACCAACCAAACAATTACATATTCAGTTTCAAAGTAAAAAGTGAATCCTACCTCTCTAGTCGTGACCTATTTAAGTTGCGTTTCCAGTCCCTTCTGTCTCTAAATTTGTTTTGATTCTTTGTTTTGCTCCTAATCCCCTTCTCTCTTGTTTGTAGGTAGCAAGGCGACGGAGGTCAAGCTCGGAGGGATTAGGGTTTGAATGTTGAACCCTATTTCTCTATATGTTTTAGAGCTTTCGTGAGAGTGTGGGGATCGTAGCAACAACAATGTATTAGGGTTCCTCTTCTTCATCTGAATTCTTTTACCTTTTATAGGTAGAATTTAGGACTTAGTAATTTATTAGATTTGTTGCATTTTAGTAAGGTCGGGTCTTTCTTTGAAGTTCGATCCCAAGACAATTCATCAAGGGATGGGGGCAGTAACCAACCCTAAAGGAAAAGAGGATACGAGTGAACCCGCTTGCTCGAGTTCGAGTTGACGAGGTGAAAGAGTTCAGACTAGAACAGTTCAGGCCAGGCGGACGGTGGAAGCCAATGAAAGGGAGAAGCGTTCAACCACTAGAGCAGAAGCCGAGTATAATATAACCTTTCTCTTCTATGATTCGACCGTGAAAGAAGCCCACTTCACCATCTCTCTTGGGATGGGAAAGTAGCCCTGATTCTATATAACATTCTTAAGAGAAAAGAACTGTCCCTGACCTATTTTGAGTCTCCGCATGGAAACCGGCCTGGCAAGGAGGCTAGAGGAAGGAAACTGCTCAAGTGAGCTTGAAGCAACAAGGGCAGTGGGTTCAGTTCCTAACCGATGTACTTAGTCTAATTCTCTAGTAAATTCAAACATTTTTAAATTCAGAAAGATTTGATTCGATATTTTATTTATTTTTGCTCAAGTCTTAGCGTAATTTAGGGTTCTCAGAAGAGGATATTGGGATTTCTATTTGGTCAACAATTTTGACCGAAATAAATAAATAAAAAAAGAACAATAATAAAATCAATAATATTCTAATTTTGAATGTGATTAATCTAAAACTTAAATTAATATTATTTTAATAAAATAGAGCCATAAATGATAAATGTTGTGAACGACCTTCCCTAAATATTGTTTAAATAATAATTTAAAAGTTAATACTAATAATAATAATAATCTTAATAGTTAAAACCTTAATTATCTACATTTAATATTTTAAAACTAATATTATTTTAATGATCCAATATTAATAAAGAACCGACCCAATTATAAAAACAAAATAATACTCAATTTTAATGATTATTAAAGCAATAACTTAATCTAAGATAAAATGATGATTTAATCTTCTAATAATAAGACTAATAAAAAGTCTATTGAAAATTATTGCATTCTTAATATTTGTTTTAATCCCTAAATCAAATAATACTATTAATATCATTTATTTATTTATTTATTATATTTTTTAATACATTCTAATAAGATAAAATTGCCCTAATCTCTAATCCTAAAGAAATTAATTCTACAAATTATATTATACCCCTAAGTTAAAATCAAGTACCTAAGAGGGACTAAAAAGTCAAAAGGGTCTCCCTTTGACTTTTTAGGTTATTGTGGTTGTCCTAAATGAATGGTAAAAGTACTCAGGATATGTTAGTATCCTACATTCTAAATTAATAAAAGAGAATAGATTGTGGTCAAAATTTGGGGTACGGCAAAGAGTATTACCACTTCTCAAACGCATACACACTCAAGCATTGAAAATTGTTCCGGACTGTCCCAATGACTAGGCATGGCCCAATCCACTTCTGCTTCCAGAACGGCCCAATAGCCTAAGCCCTGCCAGTTAAGGGCAAAAGGAAGCATTCTCTCCTCTGCCCCTCTGCTGAGGAAGGCTGGCCAACTGACCTCCAGGATCAGCTGCCCTTCATCACATTTCTACCTGTCACGCATGGTTCCACTATCTAGGAACAGTCACGATGCCCTTGCCCACGACCACGTCATTTCTAGAAGCAATGGCTAGTTCCGAGCACCTCTGCTCGTCTCAACGGCTCGTTTCTGGTAGTTACCTATTCTTGGGGAGCAAATATCTTGCCCCTAAAATAGGGACCAATGGTCAAACGCTGGGGGAATTATAAAACCCTCTTATTTGAGAGGGTCAGGTATTCTAAAATCATCCTAAGACATACTCACTTTGTACTTGCCTTCTCTTTTCCAGATTCTTACTTTAGCATCGGAGTGCCTTGCAGGTACACCCCCTTCCTCATCTTTGAAATCCAGCATCGCAGAGGAAGTCTCTGGCCCACCTCAGGTTCTGATCAGCCGGTAAGATCAGTGGCGCCGTTTGTGGGAAACTCTGTTCTCCTCATCTTTCTTTCCTCGTAAATCCAAGACCAAAGCAGTTCTTTCAAGATTTTGATCATGGTCAGCCATGACAACGTCAACGATGGTCGCAACACCGTTGTCCTCCCCGCCAGCAAGACAGACACTGACAAAGTAACCCCCTTTCATGGAAGCGACGTTCATCCGAAGTGGGATGGAGCCACCGCGTCTCCCTCCCCGGATCGCGCTGACAACGTTGAGTTCTAGCCCACGGAGGACCATCACCTCATACCAGTTCCGCCCAACGCCGATCCGGCCATGGCAGCCCTACTCGAGGCCCTCAACAAGACAAACCTTTTGACCCTCCAGCAGAACGCAAGAATTAGAGCCTTAGAAGAGACCTGTCATCCAAGATCTCATCCGCCAAGGCGAGAGCGCCGGAGATCTCGAAGTCCTTCTCCTAGACGAGGAAGAGACCTCCGGGCGCCAGCGGAGCCAGAATCTCTGGTAGTATGAAAACGCGATCATACTTCTCCCCGGAGCCCGCACTCTCCAGGGGCCAAGAGAACCAGAAGGGATCTACAGACAGAGCACCAGCATTCGCCTCCACCCAGATCCAAGGGCCGAGCATAAACTCCTTCTCCCCGTCGAGATCGTCGTCCTCCCCTGGGCGAAGTACCCACTCTTGTTCACGGTCTAACAGCAGCAGCGACGACGAGCCTCGGGGCCTGTTGTCCCAAGAAATTATGGCCACACGCCTACCCAAAGTGCTGGAAAACTCCCACCCTTGGGCATATACGATGGCACTACAGATCCTGACGAGCACATCGAGAACATCGATGCCCTGCTCGACTACCGTGGCGTCAGAGGCACCGTCAAATGCAGATTGTTCCCAACCACGTTGAGGAAGGGAGCAATGTCATGGTACAAGAGCCTCCCCTTCAAATCCATCACATCTAGGAGGCAGTTGGGGAGGATGTTCCAGACATTTCACAGCCTCTCGTCGTCACCCAAAGACAGAAGCCTCCCCTGAGGCCATTAGTCAAGGGAAAGATGAACCTCTTCGAGCTTATATCGAAAGGTTCAACAAAGAAGTCGTCCAGGTCTCCACGACCGAAGACACGAAGAAGTACTTTCTCGAACATGGATTCCGTCCCCGCAGCGAATTTTCCAAGGCGGTTGGCATTGAGACTCCAGCGGCACTGGACGCCCTCCTCCTCAAGGCTCAGGCGTACATTCAGTACGAAGAAAAGGAAATTGCGAACATCGCCCGGGACTCGAGGCTCCAAGAAAGCACCAGGTCCTCCAGAAAAGACGAATCCTTGACAACTTGTCGGGAAG
Organism: Lathyrus tuberosus; assembly: GCA_022829125.1. Taxonomy (NCBI): domain Eukaryota; kingdom Viridiplantae; phylum Streptophyta; class Magnoliopsida; order Fabales; family Fabaceae; genus Lathyrus; species Lathyrus tuberosus. The sequence goes on from JALAZF010000406.1 coordinate 4,948,960, forward strand.
TAGAGAAAAGAAGGGATGACCGCCCCCGGGAGTCCGAGAACACAAAGGGTCATCTGACCGTTTTCAGGAATACACTCCGCCGACCATTTCGCGCAAAAAGATTCTCTCTGAATGCACAAACTCGAAGTTCCGACAGGCAGGGGTCCATTTTTCGAAGCAGATATCGGCCAAGCCGAGCATAGATAAGACAAAGTATTGCCGGTTCCATAAGAGCCACGGGCATATGACAGATGACTGCATCCATATCAAGGATGTAATTGAGATCTTGATCAGGGACGGGCACCTGAAATAGTTCGTGAAGAAGAAGGACACTCCTCTACAAGACGCCCAGGAATCAAAGATGGTCGAAGAGGAGGTGCCTTTCTCAGACGAGACCAGTCTTCAGGTCGCCATGAGCATCTCACGGCCGGAAGACTTCCATGTCCCCGACGGGCTCAACGCCCCTCCTTACCTCGTTGCACACAGCCCATGGGAAACCTTCCCCTCCGTCATGGTCATCTCAGGAGGGGAATTCAACAAGGTGATTGTGGGGTCTGTGAAGAGGAAATTCAAGCACTTCATCAACACAAGCTTGAACAGGAGTTCCACCCTTGATAAGGTACGGGGAGAGTCGGTTCCTATCACCTTCTACCGCAAGGAACTCCTCGGCGGAGCCCCCAATTCCAGCATCCCACTGCTCGTAAGAGCGAAAATGGCCAACTTTGACGTTTGGCGAATCCTGGTCGACCAGGGAAGCTCGGTCGACATCATGTACTCCCAACTGTTCTCCACACTTCAGCTGGATGAGACACACCTGACGCCTTACGTGGGATTTCAATCAACAAGGCTTCAACGGGTCAGTCATGAAGCCATGGGGGTACGTGGAGCTGATCGTCACCCTCGGGGTAGCAGAAATGGCCAGATCCATCAAAGTCCAGTTCCTGGTCATTGACTGCCCATCCCTCTACCAATGCATCTTCGAACAACCAACTCTGGCCGAATTGGTAGTCGTGCCCTCAACTGTTCACCTGAATATGAAGTATTACACTTCCAAAGGGCTTGTTGCCACCCTGCACGGAGACATTAAAGCAGCGATAAGGTGTTTCGAGGCAGCCTCAAAAGGGCTGAACACAATCGGCACTCGGCCAAAGACCCCCAGCAAACCTACTCTGTCTGCAGCTCTGAAGAGGCAAAACCGCTGCCCCGCGTCGACTCCATCGACCTCGACAACAGTTTCTCCAAGGACGACCTGAGGGACCAGAAAAGGAAGGGGAAGGAGATCCAGCCAAGCTCGAGCAGCCCTTCCACATCGACCAGTAGCGGCAAGACCTCCCATCTGATGTGAACAATCCCGGATGACGAGTTCGAACTAGTCCTCCTCGATGACGACCCCCACAAGGGAGTAAAGATCAGGACCGGCCTCCCCGACCTTGCGAGGAAGCAGTTGAAAGCCTGTCTCTAGGAAAATGCAAATTTGTTCGCATAGAGCGCCTCACAAATGCCCGGGCTAGATCCTGAGGTGGCTTGCCACCAGCTCACCATCGACCCCGTCGTTAGGGCAGTAGCTCAACGTAGGCGAAAGCAGTCTCCGAAAAAAATGGAGGCTGCCGAACAAACTGTAAAAGACCTCCTAGAGGCAAATTTCATTTCCGAAGCCAAGTACACTACTTGGCTGTCCAATGTTGTACTTGTAAAGAAATCAAATGGAAAATGTAGAATGTGTGTTGACTATACTGATCTTAATAGGGCCTGCCCTAAAGACGCCTATCCCCTCCCCAACATAGATAAATTAGTTGATAATTCTGCTGGTTTTAAATTATTGTCTTTCATGGACGCGTATTCGGGCTATAACCAAATACCCATGGCCAAAAGTGATAAAAGGTACACAACTTTCATGACCGAATCGGGCAACTATTACTACAATGTAATGCCCTTCAACTTGAAAAATGTAACACCCCACTTTCCCATTTACGAAAAATACACAACATTCTATGAAATAATCAGAGTTTTTGCACCAAAAATAAAGTAGGATGCCACATTCATAAACCAACATCAAAACTCCTTTTATTAAATGAAATAAACAGCGGAAATAATTTATTCATCCATTTCACGGCCACATGCCAACAACTTCAAGGAACTCCACATAAAATCGTGGTTCACCATAAATTAATCAAAAATAAGATACGTAACAAAAAATGACAAATAACAAATGATTGAAATCCCCACAATTCCCGTGTTACGTATCAGAGCGACTCCTATGACTCAAACAAGCAACACGCACTCCAGCAACCTAAGTACCTGGATTATCTGTACTTCCGAAGAAGCACAGACACCACAACAACAAAGGGGTGAGAATTACATTCAATACTTAGAGGTGAACAATACATGATAAGAGTAGGTATTCACACACAATCATACGAATTACGACCCACTGGTCCATAAATCATCACCATACAAACAATACATATCAATAATGATGCAATGCGACTCAACATTAGACACAATGCATGTGGTACCAACATCACGGTTCATTCAATCGAACCCGGATAGATCACATACACCCCTACTTGGCAATGATCCATCCCCCACCATTCTCCGTGTCAGAGTACGGATGAATCACATACACTCCTCCTGAGCAATGATTCATCCCACCAACACCATGAAATGCATGACACAATTATGCATATAGACACATTTGTAATAGTAACGCATATGCACACGATCCTCCTGATCACACCTGAAGTGCACAGTCACCATAATATGCACCAGCACCAATATTCTTGCATTAAATTCATTAACACACCAAAAAAAAATCCAAACTGTATTAATCAACTAAGTACCCGATTATTTTCCTAAATTCCATTTTTATTACTCATTCTACGTGTGGACATTAATTGCTGACATATGTACTAATTCCCTCCCCCCTTAAGCTAAGCAACAGAAAAGAAATGCACTGCAAACACAGCACAGAAGGAAAGTAAAGAAAATTCCAGACTGCACAGTGTGATGGTCGTCACACTCCCATGACCCTCGTTACACGCAATTAATCCCGTGACGGTCGTCACACACCCATTGCAGTCGTCACACATATGTCAGTCGTCTCCCTAGTCTCACGATCGTCATACGTGTTCTAAGCAGAATTCAGAATTCTGCTCTCGTCTCCACTGCCTCACGCCTACGTTCTACATTCAGTCCTAAAAATTACTCTGCATTGATTTTAAGACTATCATCTCACATTATATTCCAGCCTTGTAATTACTACATTATCAAGTATTCCTAACACCGTAATTTTATGATTTCTGTTTACCCCGAACTCAACCCTGTACACCAATGTTCATATCACCATAACAACAACAACATGGTTTCCTCCTCACAATCCATGATAGTACAACACAATTTTTTTATAGAATTATCACCCAATTCATACCAAGTCAACAATAACACATTCACAACAAAATTCAAAATGCACATACAGAACATACATACATAATTCCTACGAGGATAAGGACTCCTTACTACCCTCTCATGTCATTATCACCCATTAGAGAATTAATTCTCCCCCTTTACCTGAATTCCTGATAAAATTCTGCGAGGATTGGTGAAGAAACCTTGCCCTAGCACTCTTGTTCTTCCTTCCCTAGCTCTTTCTCGTTCTTACGTGAAAACTGTTTTGTTTTGATTAACCTCCCCACTAACCCTTACTAATTTCTGTTTAATCACTAACCTACCCTTCTTTTCTCCACTAGCCCACTATCCACTTAACTAAATCAGATTTTTAGTTTAACAAAAATAATAATATTGCTAGTAATTTTATTCACATAATAATCATAATAATACCAGTGATAATATTAATAATAATAATAATAATACTATTACTACTCATACTCCAAAATTACTCTCGACGCCTCTAATCTACCCTGTCAGTAAGGACCACACACCTACGCGCCCAACCACGCACACACCCCCCTAACAAGGCCAGACAACAGAAAATAACACAACGATTAAATAATTAAAATGGGGTGTTACAACTCTCCCCCACTTAAATTATTTTCATCCTCGAAAATGTACCTGATGGAAATAGCTCCGGGTACGACTCTCGCATCCTGCTCTCCAGCTCCCAGGTAACACTTCCCCCAGCAGCTCCTCCCCAAGCTACTTTCACCAAAGGAATCTCATTTCCTCTGAGTTGCTTCATCTTGAGATCCTTGATCCTTATTGGTATTGCCTCCACCGTCAGATTATCTCTAATCTGCACCTCATCCCTCTGGATAACATGAGATGGATCAGATACATACTTCCGAAGTTGCGACACATGAAACACATCATGCAAGTTCGAAAGTTCAGGCAGCAACGCCACCCTATATGCAACCGCGCCCACCCTTTGCAAAACCTGATACGGCCCAATAAACTTAGGATCCAGCTTCTTTGATTTCAATGCACGCCCAACACCGGTCACTGGGTTAACTCTCAGGAACACGTGATCCCCTTCATTGAATTCCAAGTCTTTCTTCCGATTATCATGATAACTTTTCTGTCTACTCTGAGACATTTTCATCTTTTCGCGGATCATCTAAATTGTCTCAGTAGCCTGTTGCACAATTTCTGGTCCAAGTACCACATTCTCACCTGTTTCATACCAACACAGAGGTGTCCTACACCTCCTACCATACAAAGCTTCAAAAGGTGCCATCCCAATACTAGAATGGTGACTGTTATTATACGTGAACTCAATCAATGGAAAATGAGTATCCCACGCACCACCTTTTTCCAACACACAGGCTCTCAGCAAATCTTCCAACAACTGAATAGTCCTCTCTGACTGACCATCGGTATGGGGATGATAAGCCGAGCTCAACTTCAATTTAGAACCCAAGGCTTCCTGCAGGCTCTTCCAAAATTCTGAAGTAAACCTCGGATCTCTATCCGACACTATGCTCAACGGAACACCATGTAACTTCACAATTATTCTGATATAAATCTCCGCCGGTTTTGACAACGGGAAACTGATGTTAATTGGTATAAAATGAGAGGATTTCGTAAGTCGATCCACCACTACCCAAATAGCATCAAAGCCTCTCGCCGTATTTGGCAAACCCGTAACAAAATCCGTAGCAATACTGTCCCATTTCCATTCCGGAATTTCTAACGGTTACATTAATTCCGAAGGCTTCTGGTGCTCCACTTTCGACTTCTGACATGTCAAGCAAGCATAGACAAACTGAGCTATGTCCTTCTTCATACCGGACCACCAAAATAACTTCTTCAAATCATGGTACATCTTTGTGGCTCCCGGATGAATACTCAAGCTACTTCGATGACTTTCCTCTAGGATTGCCTTTTTCAATTCCACATTATCCGGCACACAAATTCTGCCCCGGAATCTCAACACACCAACATTATCCACTTTAAAGTCACTATCAGGATCATCTCCTCCTGTAGGCATCAAGTCCACCAGCTTCACATCAAGTTTCTGGTTTTCCTTAATTACCTCTAAAAAGTCATTATTCACTTTCAACATGCCCAATCTAATACTTTCTGGTGTAGTTTCACACACCATACTCAAATCTCTGAACTGTTCAATCAATTCCATTTCCTTCACCATTAGCGCAGACATATGGATTGTCTTTCGACTCAGAGCATCTGCCACAACATTAGCTTTACCCGAATAGTAACTCAAATTAAAGTCATAGTCTTTCAAGAACTCTAACCATCTTCTCTGCCTCATATTCAACTCTTTCTGATCGAATAGATACTTCAGGCTCTTATGATCACTGAATACTTTAAATCTTGATCCATACATGTAATGCCTCCAGATTTTTAACACGAATACCACTGCAGCTAATTCAAGATCATGAGTAGGATAGTTCCTCTCATGCACCCTCAATTGCCGCGAAGCATAAGCCACTACCTTGCCATCTTGCATTAACACACCGCCTAAACCCATCTTAGACGCATCACAATACACTATGAAAGAATCATTTGGACTTGGTAAAATTAACACTGGTGCTGTAGTCAATTTCTTCTCAGTTCCTCAAAACTTTCTTCACAGGCAGCATCCCAAACAAAAGCTTGATTCTTCCTGGTTAGCTGAGTCAATGGCAAGGCCAATTTAGAAAACCCTTCAATGAATCTTCTATAGTAACCTGCCAAACCCAAAAAGCTTCTAATCTCCGTCGCTATCTTCGGAGCTTCCCATTGGAGTACTGCACTTACCTTAGATGGATCCACCGCTATTCCCTCACCAGAAATAACATGTCCCAAGAAACTCACAGTCTTCAACCAAAATTCACACTTCGAGAACTTTGTAAACAATTTATTATCTTCAACACCTGTAATGCAATTCTCAAGTGCCCTGCATGATCTTCGTTAGACTTAGAATAAATCAGTATATCATCGATAAATACCACAATAAACTGATCCAAATAAGAGTGGAAGATACGATTCATATACTCCATAAACACACTCGGCGCATTAGACACTCCGAAAGGCATCACTGCATATTCGTAATGTCTGTAGCGAGTTCTGAAAGCAGTTTTCTGAATATCACCTTCCTTTACTCTAATCTGATGGTAACCCAACCTAAAATCAATCTTGCTGAAAACACGAGCTCCTACCAGCTGATCCATTAAGTCATTAATCCTTGGAAGTGGATACTTATTCTTAATGGTCACTTTATTCAACTGACGATAATCAATGCACAGACGCATACTACCATCCTTCTTTTTCACCAATAACACTGGATCTCCCCACGGCGACACACTTGGTCTTATAAATTGCTTATCGAGTAATTCTCTGACCTGAGATTTCAACTCTGCCAACTCGGATGCAGACATCCTGTATGGTGCCATAGAGATAGGTCTGGTTCCCGGTACAAGATCAATAGTGAATTCAACTTCCCTTGTCGGAGGCAATTCTGTGATGTCATCTGGAAACACTTCAGGAAACTCATTCACTAATGGTAATTCATTAATTGAAGTCTTGCTTTCAACAGACAACGAGACAAACACTGCAAACAGCTTCACCTCATCCTCCAACAATGCCCACAACTCCCTGCTAGATAGCGAATCCGCTAATGCTTCCTCTTCCGGAGTAAGAAACAGTAACATCTTCCTGAAGCAATCAATATAAACTCGGTTGAACTCCAACCAATTCATCCCCAAAATAACATCTAGATTACCGAGTGGCAGACAAATCAAGTCCACTCTGAAATCTATACCAAACATGGTCAGTGAACACTTCAAACACACCAAAGAAGTAACCACGGAACAAATAGATGGAGTTTCAATCGTCATCCTCTGCTCTAGAGTGGATGGCACAATCCCTAATCTCTTCAAACAATCAACAGAAATAAACGAGTGTGTTTCACCCGTGTCAATGATAGCGATCAAAGGAATATCATTAATAAAGCAAGTACCTTTAACGGAACGCTCTTCATCGGTGGATTGAGCTCCCACCAAGGAAAACACCTTCCCACCAGTCTGAGACGCCTGAGACTTCTTCGGCTTCTCACAGTGAGTGCTGATGTGACCCTTCTCTCCACAATTATAACAAGTAGGCATAGTGGCTTTGCAATCTGCTATAACATGACCCGGTTAACCACACTTGAAACACTTCTTCACCTCATTCGGGCAGTTGTTAGCACGGTGACCCGCGCCACCGCATCGGAAGCACTTGAGAGTATCAGAACCTACTCCTTTCTCCTTTGGTTTCTTCCCCACATCAGTTTTCTGTTTCCCCTTATCAGCTGGAGCACTGTAAGGAGTACCTCCAAATCTCTGCTTACCCTTCTTCTCATTCACAGCCTTGTAATGAGCAATTCTAGCTCTGTTATCATTGTCATAAATTCTGCTTCTGCTTACCAGCTCTGGATAATTTCTTATCTTCTGACAAGCAATGCCCAGTTTGACCTCGGGACACAGCCCATTCTCAAACTTCAAGCACTTCGAGGTCATGGCTTCCTCGGTATTATAATGAGCACGATACTGAACCAACTCTTCAAACCGAGTAGTATATTCAGCAACTGTCTTATCACCCTGCTTTAGCTCCAAAAATTCAACCTCCTTTGCACTACGAATGTCTTCCGGAAAATACTTTTCCAGAAACTCAGCTTGAAACACTGCCCAAGTAATCTCAGTACCCGTAGCTTCCAATCTCTGACGACTGTTGTCCTACCAGGCCTCAGCTTCCCCTTCCAGCATATGAGTACCAAACCGTACCTTCTGAGCATCGCTGCACTCCATGGTCCTGAAGATCTTCTTCACAGCCTTCAGCCACTTTTGTGCAGCCTCTGGATCCAAGATACCTCCCTCATAAGTAGGCAGCTTGTTGCTCTGGAACTGTGCTAAGTCACGAAACTGAGCACCTCCAGCCTGATTGGTGTTCTCTACCGCTTGTGCCATAGCTTGCATCGCAGCAGCCAGAGCATCATCATTCCTTCCTGCCATACTGATCAACAATCAACATATGGTCAGAACACGCAATCGACTCCTATTCTAAGGACAGACTCTATTACTACACCTGGCCGGACGGACCGACCTGCACTGATACCAATTGTAACACCCGGACTTTCCCATTTATGAAAAATACACAAAATTCTATGAAATAATCAGAGTTTATGCACCAAAAATAAAGTAGGATGCCACATTCATAAACCAACATCAAAACTCCTTTTATTAAATGAAATAAACAGCGGAAATAATTTATTCATCCATTTCACGGCCACATGCCAACAACTTCAAGGAACTCCACATAAAATCGTGGTTCACCATAAATTAATCAAAAACAAGATACGTAACAAAAAATGACAAATAACAAATGATTGAAATCCCCACAATTCCCATGTTACGTATCAGAGCGACTCCTACGACTCGAACAAGCAACACGCACTCCAGCAACCTAAGGACCTGGATTATCTGTACTTCCGAAGAAGCACAGACACCACAACAACAAAGGGGTGAGAATTACATTCAATACTTAGAGGTGAACAATACATGATAAGAGTAGGTATTCACACACAATCATACCAATTACGACCCACTGGTCCACAAATCATCACCATACAAACAACACATATCAATAATGATGCAATACGACTCAACATTAGACACAATGCATGTGGTACCAACATCACGGTTCATTCAATCGAACCCAGATAGATCACATACACCCCTACTTAGCAATGAACCATCCCCCACCATTCTCCGTATCGGAGTACGGATGAATCACATACACTCCTCCTGAGCAATGATTCATCCCACCAACACCATGAAATGCATGACACAATTATGCATATAGACACATGTGTAATAGTAACGCATATGCACACGATCCTCCTGATCACAACTGAAGTGCACAGTCGCCATAATATGCACCAGCACCAATATTCTTACATTCAATTCATTAACACACCAAAAAAAATAATCCAAACTGTATTAATCAACTAAGTACCCGATTATTTTCCTAAATTCCATTTTTATTACTCATTCTACGTGTGGACATTAACTGCTGACATATGTACTAATTCCCCCCCCCCCCCTTAAGCTAAGCAACAAAAAAGAAATGCACTGCAAACACAGCACAAAAGGAAAGTAAAGAAAATTCCAGACTGCACAGTGTGACGGTCGTCACACTCCCATGACCCTCGTCACACGCAATTAATCCCATGATGGTCGTCACGCACCCATTGCAGTCGTCACACCCATGTCGGTCGTCTCCCTAGTCTCACGATCGTCATACGTGTTCTATGCAGAATTCAGAATTCTGCTCTCGTCTCCACTGCCTCACGCCTACGTTCTACATTCAGTCCTAAAAATTACTCTGCATTGATTTTAAGACTATCATCTCACATTATATTCCAGCCTTGTAATTACTACATTATCAAGTATTCCTAACACCGTAATTTTATGATTTCAGTTTACCCCGAACTCAACCCTGTACACCAATGTTCGTATCACCATAACAACAACAGCATGGTTTCCTCCTCACAATCCATGACAGTACAACACAATTTTTTTTATAGAATTATCACCCAATTCATACCAAGTCAACAATAACACATTCACAACAAAATTCAAAATGCACATACAGAACATACATACATAATTCCTACGAGGATAAGGACTCCTCACTACCCTCTCATGTCATTATCACCCATTAGAGAATTCATTCTCCCCCCTTACCTTAATTCCTGATAAAATTCTGCGAGGATTGGTGAAGAAACCTTGCCCTAGCACTCTTGTTCTTCCTTCCCTAGCTCTTTCTCGTTCTTACGTGAAAACTATTTTGTTTTGATTAACCTCCCCACTAACCCTTACTAATTTCGGTTTAATCACTAACTTACCATTCTTTTCTCCACTAGCCCACTATCCACTTAACTAAATCAGATTTTTAGTTTAACAAAAATAATAATATTGCTAGTAATTTTATTCACATAATAATCATAATAATACCAGTGATAATATTAATAATAATAATAATAATAATAATAATAATAATAATATTACTACTCATACTCCAAAATTACTCTCGACACCTCTAATCTACCCTCTCAGTAAGAACCACACGCCTACGCGCCCAACCACGCACACACCCCCCTAACAAGGCCAGAAAACGGTAAATAACACGACGATTAAATAATTAAAATGGGGTGTTACAAAAAACGCTGGCGCTACCTACCAAAGAATGATGAACAAAGTCTTTCGAGGAGAAATCGGGAATATGCTCGAAGTCTATATGGACGACATGATCGTGAAGTCCCGCGAGGAATCCGACCATACGCTCTTGTTGGACCCCAAAATTTGCCCTCACCTTTTTCTAACTTTTTCTGGCTTATGTTCGCATTCATCTGCATCTCCCATTAGGTCATAACTCATAATCATACATTGCATTGGTCTTCCAAGACATGGGATTATGGTATTTCTTGGAATCGGGGTTTCCTATTTGCTTTGAGGTTCTTTCACCCAAGACTGAGGTTAAGGCTTAACTCCTAACATCATGAGTACCTCCTTATCAAGGCTTTCTATATGAGGCTGAATTCTGATAGTTATAAGCACCTCTGTCAAAGTATCAAGTTTATTTTCTTCAGAGATCTCTCAAGAGTGTCAAGGGCTCAAGGTTCCTTCATGGGAATATTTGAGATGGTTGTGGATTAGGATTTTGATTCCTTTGAACAACTCAAGTCAGTTTCTTCACTAGTGTGCATTCAAGGTGACTTGGGGTTTCTTATTCATCTCTGAGCTTGTGGAATTTTATCAGGGCATTGTACTTGTGGTCATCATGGAAAGATATCTTGCGGATTGGATTGTAAAACATTAGGTTATGGTCAAAGCATTATTGTCCTTTTTGTCGCTTGTCACTCGTTGCTTGCGACTCAGGTTAATCGATTTTATTGATTGAATTTGGAGATTGATTGATGTCGCTCCCGAAAGATTCGCATCCAACGGTACAAAGGCGAGAGTGGCGCAGAAAACACAGAGTCGCCAGCAATGTGTATTTATCCCGAGAGAGGGAAAGGAAACACTGCATAAACCTGAAGAGAAAGGGGAAAGAGATGGTCATCGCAACCATAGTCCGGGTTCGGGAGTCGGTTATGCGAGGGGAAGGTGTTAGCACCCCACGCATCCATCGTACTCGATGGGATCCACGCTTGTTGTCTAAACAGAGGGTGAGCTGTCCTACTATCTATGGCTGAACAAAAGAAACGGGGATGGGGGTGACTAAGACGGACTCGGTAGGACATATTCGATGCCCTAGGCCTACGTACTCCCTCAGTGCAGTGGGAAAGTCAGTGTCAACGTAGTTCGGACGGGAACTGTGGGGGAAGGTTGCTCGCCAAGACAATCACTGTCTTGTGCATACATATCCTCAATCGGACGAGAGAGAGGAATCAGAGCTAATGTAGTTCGTGGGTACGACCACGAATAGGTAAGTGTTTTTTACGTGAGCGACGAGCTCTTTTCTGAAAATGAAATTTGAAACCCAACAATCCCGAAGGATAAAAAATATTTGAATTTGTTTTTGTGTTTTTTAGACAGAAGTGTTTTTTTAGTTAGTTCTTAACTTGCATTGCACCAAAGTCTAGGGCACAGAGACGAATACTTAACGAATCGTCCCAAGACAGGACGCCCGCTAAGCACTCTAGAAAGATGAGAGGAAGCCCCTCATTTCTCATTCCCCACGCTTAAGGCTCGTGCGCAATACACTTTATCTTTATTAAGTGTTTTCAAGAAGTTTTGAGATGAGAAGAGAGAAGACCCAAAGGAAACTCTAAAGGGAAACTAAGAGTCCTAATGTTATCATGCATGGGTAACCTATGGTTAGTGAGGCTTAAGAGGGACGACTACCTAAAACCTAATGCTAATCCTACTCCAAGCTTAATCAAAAATTAAGTTGGACTAGGTAGCTCTAAAGGGAGAGAATCCAAGACTTAAACAAGTCTTGAGATTCATGGGGGGAAGAGAGTCAAAGAGAAGAATGAGAAAGAGAAGGATGAGATAAGAAACAAGATAGGGCAGCAAGCACATCATATCAAGTATATCCAACTCACATCAATAAACAAGTCTCAAAGACCATGCAAAACATCTTAAATAAGCATGCAAAGGTAATCATGAAAGAATGCAAGCATACTTATATGAAATGCACAATTAAGCACCAATGAACTTCATATCAAGATGAAATGAGAAAAATAAGATGAAGATGAAAACAAGTCAGAACTAAGATCATACCATCATCAACAATTCTCATGTACAAAATAAGATCAAAACATGAAACATTATGCACCAAAGAAAGTCCACAAAAGGGACTCAAAGTACAAGCACTTAAAGCATACTCAAACATGATGCACAAATTGCAAAATTTGGTCACAAGGGACCTCAACCAGGGGTAAACATCATAGCAAATACTCATACAAAGAATCACAAAGAAACTCAAACAATTAGGCATGGCAAAACAATTAGGGTTATGAGATGTCAAGAGATGATCATGCATAATTCACTTAAGCACAAATAATCAAACACATATCAAATGACATTCAAAAATTGTGAAATTAAAACCCAAGTGACCTAAGTCAGAAACTAGCAACATGCCAAAATATCACACAAAAATTCACAAGTTAAGTATCTCAAACAAAGCCTCAAAGTTGCATAAGAACAAAGAAGAACAATGCACAAATAGAGGGACTAAAATGCAATATGAAAAGAGTTTAAAAATATTAGAAAAATATTTTTAAGGACCTCAAGATATCCTATGAAATATGCAAAAAGAATGGGATGCAAATCATACACCAATGATGAGAAAAAAAATCAACAAGGCAAGGTATGCACAGTTGAGACAATTCACAAAGAAATTAATCAAACAATTAATTCAGATGCACAAAATAAAATAAAATGGAAAAATAAAATTTGAAAAAACTTTATAAAATTCCAAAGATACTTCATGATTATTTTCATAATTTTCTGATGCATAAAACTATTTTTAAAAATTAAAAATGCAAAACAATGCAAAGAAAATAAAAAAGAATAAAAGAAACCCAGGGGGGTGCAACAAGCAGAGAATACACGTTCAATACATCAAATGGGCTGAACAGTGGGTGGGGAAAGCAAGCCCAGGTCAAATGATCCATCAGCGCATACAAAAGAATCCAGTCAAACCAACTTGACTCAAACGTGACCATCAGATTCATCCAAAGACCCACATGCAGTCAACAAAACCAAGGTAATCATGATGAAAGGCCAGGATTAAAGGTACATGGCAGCAACAATACACGTGCGCACATCCAATCATTCAGAAATTAAAAACAAAACACGTGGGAAGCACATGATAATTTTAATGCGTTGGCACACTCAACACCATCAGATTAATCAAACGCAACAAATAAATCATCAGATCAAAGATTAAACAAGATGTGTGGCTCAGATCTGTGTGTGCATAATAACAACCATGGATCAACAACACGCAATCAATAAAATAAAAGAAGATTTTAAATGACGTGGCCAAGCATGAACCCTTAGATCTGGACCACCAACGGTCCAGATTTCATCTTCTTCCTATGAACCTCAGGAGACCTGAAACATAACCAGACGCCGGAGCCCTAGCTCCGGTCGTCTTCTCCGGCGACCTGCACTTCAAAATTTTCCAGAAATTGCAAACAAGTACATCATTTTGTTCAGATTTTCACAAGGATTCCAAATATACCAATCATTTCATCAAACAGTAAACACACAAGCCAAATCGAAGAAAAGAAGTTTGGATCTAAAAACTTCAGATCCAAAATACAGCCATAATACACGTTCAAATTCACAACAAATCATATCAGAATCATCAGCAAGTCATGAGGAACAAAATGCACACCATAAAAACAGGTTATGAGATCATGAAATCCAACTCACCTGAAACTTGAAACTAGCAAAAATGCTCCTAGAAACCCAGTGTAAGAGTGCAGATCTTCCTCTTTTGAGCTCTATTTGCAAAATAAATGCAAATAGAGGCTTGAATCAGGCTGGATCTTGAAGTTTGAGAGTGAACCTTCCAAAATTGAATCTGATGAAAATCTTACTTAGAGATTCAAATAATGGTTGATTCTTGTTCTATGGAGTGTGTAGATCAAGAATATGGAAAGAGATCTTCAGAAACCCTTGTGAGGAGAGAGTTTCGAAGGAGAGAAAATTTGAGTGAAAAATGGAATTCTGAGCAAATAAGGGTGCATGAGGAGTGAATGAACGTGTGATCCTTCTTATATACACTTGGTTAGACCTCTGGTCATGATTAGGCTTTAGTTAAATCCTTGATTAAGGCTAATGGAAGTGTTATGCAAAAATGCAAGTTGTGGTGAAACCACCAATCCACACGTGCCAAGGTCATGAAATAAGTGTGATTCATCTCCATTTTACTTGCTGATCACAATGGAATTGGGTTTGGGCTTTGTAATGACTTGATTCATGAGATTCAATCCATCTTGCAAATTTGCATTTTGTGAAATTCTTGAAGTATATGGCACGAGTCCACTTGATTCAAGGGTCAAAAATGGTCCTCATGGAGTGTACTTGAATATGGCAATATGACTTGAAGCATTAGAATCAATTACAAGTCATTTTGAACCAAAATGCAAAAGGTGGAAAAAATGAATACATGAGAAAACCTTAAAAAGCACTTTGCCTTCTTTTGATCATAACTTGAGAACCACAAATGATATGTAGACAATCTAGTACTTTTTGGAAAGGGGAGAGAGAGATCTTCAACTTTCATGTTTGAGGAAAATTCATTTGAAGCTTCTTTGATGATGAAAAGTTAAGTTGAAGATGGTTTGAAAAGTTGCCAAAAATGGAAATTTCACATTATAGGTCATTTTCCAAAAATAGTAACCTTTGTACAAACTCTTGATTCTTGATGAATGATGCCATCCATGCCATTCCTTGACCAAATAAAGGTACATGGACTTGGGAAACGTAATTTGAACCTTTGAAAACCCATGGTTGACTTTCCTTTTGAACTGATGACTTTTGCTTACTTCACAAGTAACTGATCCACTGAACATCTTCCACAATGAACCACTAGCCAAGCCTTCCTCTATGAGTGTTTGTGAGCATGTGGAACCCATGAGAGCATGCTTGAATCCAAAAAGCCCTTCAAGAAGTCCTTTGGGTCAAAAACCCTAATTTGGTCCCTCTGGTTATGAGGGAAAGATTCACTTGAAAAATCTTGCCACACTTGATCTTATGAAGATATGATGACCTCCTCACAACACCTTGAGGCTTGAGACTCCTTTGAGATGGACCAATGCTAAGAACCAATGCCATGAGCAAATGCTAATGCAATAAATGCAAAGAAACATAAGCCAGTTAGCTAAAAACAAGAAGGCAAATTTTGGGGTGTTACAACTGCCCCTATTCAATCAACTTGGTCCTGAAGGTATGATAGCAACGACTGTCATGCGTTCAAAGGATTCACGGAGATTGAATACCAAAAGAAACCTAAAATTTTCGATCCTCAAATGAGGGATGACTCCGCTGGGGAACAAGTAATAAATGCTGCACTGTCACAACACGGACGAGTGTTAGCTATGCTGGGGATAAACACGGACGGATGTCAAGGAATCAAAGATATCAGATACGGACGGGTATCGAAAAGATACACAGACGGGTGTAAAAAGGTTCAATACGGACGGGTATCGAAAAGATACATGGACAGGTATAGCAGGGTTCAATACGGACGAGTATCGAAAAGGTACACGGACGGGTGTAAAGAGGTTCAATACGGACGGGTATCGAAAAATACACGGACGGGTGTAAAGAGGTTCAATACGGACGGGTATTGAAAAATACACGGACGGGTGTAAAGAGGTTCAATACGGACGGGTATCGAAAAGGTACACGGACGGGTGTAAAAAGGTTCAATACGGACGGGTATCGAAAAGGTTCACGGACGGGTGTAAAGAGGTTCAATACGGACGGGTATCGAAAAAATACACGGACGAGTGTAAAGAGGTTCAATACGGACGGGTATCAAAAAATACACGGACGGGTGTAAAGAGGTTCAATACGGACGGGTATCGAAAAATACACGGACTGGTGTAAAGAGGTTCAATACGGACGGGTATCGAAAAGGTACACGGACGGGTGTAAAGTGGTTCAATACAGACGGGTATCGAAAAATACATGGACGGGTGTAAAGAGGTTCAATACGGACGGGTATCGAAAAGGTACACGGACGGGTGTAAAAAGGTTCAATACGGACGGGTATCAAAAAGGTACACGGACGGGTGTAAAGAGGTTCAATACGGATGGGTATCGAAAAGGTACACGGACGAGTGTAAAGAGGTTCAATACGGACGGGTATCGAAAAGATACACGGACGGGTGTGAAATGGTTAAATTTACTGGGGATAAAAATGGTGAACTGAACACGGACGGGCGTTATCAACAGGTCAACACAGACGGGTATTGAAATCAAAGGTTCAAACACGGACGGGTGTCGAAGGAAACACGGACGGGTGTCATGGTAAAAACCTTGAAGGGATGAATCAAAAGACCACCTGGACGAAAGTGGTGAAAAGAGATCATGGGTTCACAATCCTGGCAAAACACTCTGCCGTGGGACTGTCAAATGTTGCTTTGAATGACTAAACCCAACACTTGTGGAGTAAAGTCGAATGATATTCTCCTGAAATCCGTTTTTTCCTGACGAAGGAAAACTCAAACCTGGCCTATGCTTCGAATGCATATGTTTGAATTTTGCCGTAATGCTCCACACGAAGTGGAAATGCTACGCATTTAGGAGGATGCCATGTAAAAAATGTTTATGCAATACAAAAGACCGTCCCAGCGAAATAAACGCTGAGAACAAAAGCAGCTCCACCGAGGACGACAAACTACATTGTCATCAAACCAAAGAAATCACGTTGAGGAAAACTTCATCCTGCTGGGGAAGATCACAATCACCAATTCTGCTGGAGATGGACGAAACTCCGAGAGAATACCCACTCTGTTGGGGAGGAATTGAAAACTAAAGATGGAAACTCCTCCGTCAGGGATGACCAAATGTTTCAGAACCTGGATTCAAAACCTGCTGGGGATACTAATCGCCAACAAACTCTGCTTTGGGATGGAAACCAAATACTGAAAATGGAAACTCCTCCGCTGGGGATCACCAAATACTTCAGAACTTGGATTTGACGCCTGCCAAAAACGATTGGACTTAAGACCTGCTGGGGATACCAATCACCACCAGACTCTGCTTGGGGATGTGAGCACCTTTATCCTGCTGAAGAGTACTGATCAACATCGGCACATCAGCTTGGAAAATAGTAGTTGTCAACATCCACTCTGCTAGGGGATAAACACATGTTTCCTGACTAACCGAGGAAAAAATGACTGCCCCATATTCTGTGGGGAAACACCATCTTTGATCAAAGAAGACGTTCCATCAATCTCTTGCTGGAGAGGCTGCAGAAATGACAATTTCGGGCTACCTGCTGAGGAAAGATAAGCCAAATCACCACTCTGGCTTGGGGTAAACCACTTATATCCTGCTAAGGGGGACGATCCTCAATGACTCCGCTTAGGGAATTACTTCTTTATACTCTGTTGAGGAAAACGATCCTCGATACTCTGACTGGAGAGAATAACAAACTGCTGAGGACGATCAGACTTCAAAGTTGGAGAGAGTAGCTCTACTGGGGAGGTGCACCTGTCATCCTGCAAAACCAACAGAAAGGTCTACGTGCAAAAATGATTACTTTGATTATCATCATAGTGACTGACGCCTAAGCAATTGCCACTGTTTTCCAACTTGTTTCACAAAGCTCAACATTTTAGCATGTAATGTTTATAAAAAATATCGGACATTTTCACAAACAAAACAGGTAAAATAATAAACAAAAGCTCTTTGACTGAAATGCAAACTTTATTGAATGATCAGCCTGTAAATAGGCATTTACATTTGGAAGCAATTCCTGAAAAGAGGTAATTGCGCAAAAAGTAAGAGAAAATACACATGTCGGCAATGTGGGGAACAGACATCCACCATGACTCGACTCAGCTATAACCCATATGACTTGTTTATCCGCAGATGCTTTGGGCTTTGAAGATGACTAACTGGACTGATTCCTTTCCTTCGAATTTTCCAAGTGTGAATAGTGCTCACAGATCGAACGCGGATCGTAGTCTTTGCTTTTAAATCCCTAACTTTTGCCTGGATCGCCCTTTTCAGGTTTTCAATCCACCGGGATACCCATTTTTGCCAAAGTTGCCTTTTCAGGTTTTCAACCTTGCGGGTTTATTTCTTTTTCCTTTTTATATCCCTAATTTTTGCCCGAACCTTCTCTTTTTATGGTTCGCCAAGATGCCCCATTTTTGCCTGAACCTTCTTTTTATGTTCAGCGGGTCTTTTTTATGCAAAGTATTTTTTTACTACATCCGCGTTCACAGGGGACGTAAAATATTCGCCGTCCATAGTTGAGAGTAATAAGGCTCCACCAGAGAAAACCTGTCTTACCACATATGGCTCTTCGTAATTTGAAGTCCACTTGCCCCTGTGATCTGTTTGAGGAGGAATGATCCTTTTCAGGACTAATTCACCAGTTTGGAAACACCGAGGACGCACTTTCTGATCAAATGCTTTTCTCATCCTGCTCTAATATAACCGGCCATGCGCAATGGCTTTCAATGTCTTCTCTTCAATGAGGTTCAGTTCATTCAGCCGGGAACGCAACCACTCAGCTTCATCAAGCTTCACGTTTGTCAGAATTCTCAAAGAAGGAATCTCAACTTCTAATGGCAGAACTGCTTCCATACCATACACCAGTGAGAAAGGGGTTGCCCCAGTTGATGTGCGTACCGAAGTATGATATCCGTGCAAAGCGTAAGGCAACATCTCATGCCAGTCCTTGTATGTCACTACCATCTTCTGCACAATCTTCTTTATGTTCTTATTAGCCGCTTCAATAGCCCCATTCATCTTCGGGCGATTGGGAGAAGAATTGTGATGTTCGATCTTAAAGCTCTGGCATAGCTCCTTCATCATCTTATTGTTCAAGTTCGAACCATTATCAGTAATGATTCTCTCCGGGATCCCATAACGACAGATGATGTCCTTCTTAACAAACTGGGCTACCACTTGTCTGGTGACGTTGGCATACGATGCTGCTTCCACCCACTTCGTGAAATAATCAATAGCCACCAGGATAAAACGATATCCATTCGAAGCAGTCGGCTCGATCTTCCCAATCATGTCAATGCCCCACATGGCAAAAGGCCAAGGTGACGACAAAACATTCAGAGGAGTAGGCGGTACGTGCACCTTATCAGCATAAATCTGGCATTTATGACATTTCTGGGCGTATTTAAAACAATCAGACTCCATAGTCATCCAATAATACCCCGCTCTTAACAATTTTCTTGCCATAGCGTGCCCATTGGCATGAGTACCAAAGGAACCTTCGTGAACTTCTTCCATTAACAGGCCTGCCTCGTGTTCATCAACACAACGTAGCAAGACCATGTCAAAGTTTCTCTTGTATAACACATCATCTTTGTTCAAAAAGAAGTTTCCTGATAACCTCCTCAATGTCTTTTTATCCTTGGAAGATGCCCCAACTAGGTATTCCTGACTCTTCAAAAAGACTTTGATATCATGATACCAAAGCTTGCCATCTGATACACCTTCAACTGCAAATACAAAAGCAGGTCTATCCAAGCGCATGATTCTGATTGAAGGAGTTTCATTCCAATGATTCAGTTGATACATTGATGACGACGTTGCCAACGCATCAGCCATCTGATTCTCTATCCGGGGAATGTGATGGAAGTCCACTCTGTCAAAGAAAGGTAACAACCTTCTGGAATAGTTGTTATACGGAACAAGGTTCGCTTGACAAGTCTCCTGTTCACCTGTAATCTGATTAACCACCAACGCAGAATCACCATAAACATCGAGGTTCTTGATTCTCAAATCAATCGCTTCTTCTAACCCCATGATGCATGCTTCATACTCTGCCTCATTGTTGGTGCATACGAACGCTAATCAGGCAGTGAAGGGTATATAAGAGCCCTTTGGAGTTATAATGCTTGCCCCGATTCCGTTACCATATGAGTTAACAGCTTCGTCAAAAACCAACTTCCACTAAGATCCAATCTCAGGTCCTTCATCAGGCAAAGGCTCTTCACAATCCTTCATCTTTAGATACATGATATGCTCATCTGGAAATTCAAACTTCATCGGTTGATAATCCTCAATTGGCTGTTCGGCAAGATATTCTGACAAAACACTTCCCTTAATGGCCTTTTGGGAAACATACTGAATATCGTATTCTGTCAAAACCATCTGCCAACGGGCTATTCTACCAGAAAGTGCTTGCTTCTCAAACACATACTTGATCAGATCCATCTTTGAAATCAAGAGGGTTGTGTGGTTTAACATATACTGCCTCAAACGCTTAGCGGCCCAAGCGAGTGCACAACATGTTTTCTCCAGCATCGAGTACCTTGACTCGCAATCAGTCAACTTTTTACTCAGGTAGTAGATGGCGTGCTCTTTTCTACCTGACTCGTCTTGTTGACCGAGCACACAACCCATTGAATTCTCAAGAACCGTGAGATACATAATCAAAGGTCTTCCTGACACTGGCGGCATAAGGACCGAAGGTTCCTGAAAATATTCTTTAATCTTTTCAAACGTCTTTTGACAATTTTCATTCCACCTGACCGCTTGATCTTTTCTTAGCAACTTGAAAATTGGTTCACACGTGGCTGTGAGATGCGAGATGAACCTAGCAATGTAGTTTAATCTCCCCAAGAAACCACGAACTTCTTTTTCTGTTTTCGGCTCAGGCATTTCTTGTATGGCTTTTACCTTTGTAGGGTCAACCTCAATACCTTTTTCACTAACAATAAACCCCAGCAATTTTCCTGATCTCACCCCGAAGGTTCATTTGTTTGGATTCAACCTCAGTCTGAATTTTCTCAATCTTTCAAATAGCTTCTGAAGATTCACCAGATGTTCTTCCTCCGTCTGTGACTTCGCAATCATGTCATCAACATAGACCTCGATCTCCTTGTGAATCATATCATGAAAGAGAGTCACCATCGCCCGCTGGTAAGTTGGCCCTGCATTTTTCAATCCAAAGGGCATCACTTTGTAGCAGAATGTTCCCCACGGTGTTATGAATGTTGTTTTCTCCATGTCCTCTGGGGCCATCTTGATTTGGTTATACCTAGAGAAGCCATCCATGAAGGAAAACACCGAATACTAAGCAGTATTGTCAACTAACACGTCAATGTGAGGGAGCGGGAAATCGTCCTTTGGGCTTGCTCTGTTCAAATCCCTATAATCAACACAAATCCTGACCTTCCCATCCTTCTTAGGTACAGGCACGATGTTAGCAACCCATGGAGGATAATTTGTTACGGCAAGAAAATCGGCATCTAGCTGTTTCTGAACCTCTTCCTTGATTTTGACAGACATCTCTGGTTTAGTTCTTCTCAACTTTTGTTTGACCGGAGCACAACCTTCTTTAAGTGGTAGCCGGTGTACAATAATATCAGTATCGAGCTCAGGTATGTCTTGGTAAGACCAGGCGAAGATGTCCACATACTCACGGAGCATTTCAATCAATCTTCCCTAGACACTGTCTTCCAATGCAGCCCCTATCCTTACTTCCTTTCTGGCATCCTCGGTTCCCAGATTCACAATCTCAATTTCCTCCTGATGAGGTATGATGACCCTCTCCTCTTGCTTCAATAATCTGGCCAACTCTTCAGGCAGTTCACAATCTTCGTCAGTCTCTTCTTCAGCCTGATAGATTGGATTGTCAAAGTCATACTGAGCTATAGCTGAGTCATGATCGATTTCATCTGAACAAAAAGACCTGAATGATTGATGAGGTATGTTTTATTATGTATGCAACAAAAGAAACACATTGCCATTTTGATGTGGGTTTTTAATGCATAAAAATAAAACAGAAAGACAGAGATCAAAATATTTGAGTGTGAAAAGTCCTTTATTGATGATAAAGCAAAACATACAACAGTTAAAAGCCCTACAAATAAAATCACTACGTCTTGGGCAGAACGCAGGATTAACATAATAGGAAAACAAAGCAATTACTCGAAGCCAGTCACTTGAATGACTTTCTCAGAAGACCAGTTGCACAGACTTTCTCCTGGGACGCAAGGGCAGATCCAGCTATCCATGTCACAATCACTGTCCCCTTCTTCCTCAATGGCATTAACTCTGTCGAAGAAAACACCGGCATGGTGAAACGGACTGGGCCATAGAAATTGGGAGGATCCCTGGCTCTCCTGGGTGGTTTGTACCCCAATCCATAGGTATTCCCTTTCGGCTGAACTTCAACCACTTGGCCCCACCTCTGTGAGCTACCAGCCTCAACCATAGCTTTGGCATCTTTAAACGAAGACATAGAAACCTCGGGTTGATCTGCCACTACAGGCTGCTCTATGGTCTCAGACTGATCCTCAAACTGAGTAACCTCTTCAGACACCTTCACTTTTTCAAACCCCTGACACAACGCCTCATGGATTTCACCATCCACTTCCACGTATTTGAAGGTTGACAGCTGGCTAATCATTATGTCCTCCTCTCCGCACACTGTCACCACATGACCATCAACCATGTATTTCAGCTTTTGATGCAAAGTGGAGGTTACAGCGCCTGCACCATGGATCCAAGGACGACCCAACAGACAACTGTATGTTGGCTGAATATCCATTATATAAAATGTTGCATCAAAGATTTCCGGCCCAACCTTGATCGGAAGCACAATCTCACCAAAGACAGATCTCTTCGAGCCATCAAAAGCTCGCACCACCAAGTCGCTTGGTGTACAAATAAGTCCCCTGGTATCTAACTTCATTAATGCTTTCTTTGGCAATACATTCAACGATGATCCAGTATCAACCAACACATGTGACATCAGTGAACCACAACACTCAATCGAAATATGCAGGGCATTGTTATGATTCCTTCCAGCGGGAGTCAAATCAAGATCTGTAAAGCCTAAGCCATTACCCGCATTCACGTGCACCACAACCCCTTCCAGCTGGTTAACAGAAATCTCTTGAGGAATATAGGCCTCATTCAAAACTTTCAAAAGAGCATTCCTATGAGCTTCAGAACACAACAACAATGACAGAATGGAAATCTTCGACGGGGTTTGATGTAACTGGTCCACAATTTTGTAATCACTTTTCCGGATGAGTCTCATAAACTCCTCTATATTTTCAGAAAAAGCATCACCAACCGGCTTTACCGTAGAATCCACAACCCCTGGAGTCTGAACAGAACCATCCATTACATGTTTTCCCTTATCTTGCCTAGAAGTACTGGGTTGATCATTAACAGGAGTAAGTACTCTACCACTTCTCGTTATAGCATCGGTCTCAACCTTAGCCTCTGAACTAGTACTCACTGGTGAAGTAGCCATTAATTCCTGCTTTTGTCCATTGACAAACACCTCTGCGCCGTAATTCCAGGGAATAGCCTTAGTACTTTTGAAATGCTGGTACAGATGTGTGATGTCTTGTGCAATGTCACAACATCGCAGTCTGCTGTATGAACAAGGCAATAATAGAAATAGGAATGCATAGACCACACACACAAGGATTGTTCACCCAGTTCGGTTCAACAACCTACATCTGGGGGCATACCAAGCCAGGAAGGAAGTCCACTATTAGTAGTATCAAATTACAGACTCAACAGACCAGTTGACAATCTACCTAATTCAATCACTACCCAATGACCCTTCTATCTAAGTCCTCCCTAGATAAGAGACTCCATCTCACTCCCAATCATCGCAATGATGTCTAGCAGTCAACTTCTCCGCCACTGCATCAACAACTTGATTACCAGCAACTTTTCTATCACACAAACTTAGAAGACACACTTCCATGACACTCATTGGAGTTGCTTCAAAGCTTCCTCCAAGAACAATACAATACTCATTGCCTACAGGTTTCTGAGTACGACCATAATGACCATCTCACAACCCGAGTGGTTCACTTAGACTGAGCCCTAATGAACTACATCTTGGACCCATGCTCATTCTAGATTACAAGCATTCTATTTATAGCTTTTTCCCAACTGGATTTGGGCCTTCAAATCATATCAAATCTTCTGTACCCAATCTGCAAAAGATTCTGCTCCTAAATAGATCTTTAATTAAATCTTCAATAATTAACTCTAAATATTCTCCATATCTTTATGCATTAAATTCGCAACAAACTAATCTTCTTCACACATGATTGCAACAGAATATATCTCCCATGATATTCGCCTGCAATCTCTGATTTTCTTCAGCAGAATATCTCATTAAACCAAAACCATGTGCAGCCCTAAACATCTCAGACCTGATGTTCACTACTGATGTCACGACATCGGGTGTAACATCAGCACACAGCTGCAACCCTTACATCTTTAACAAACCTGAATGTTACCTAAGCATATCAATAATGCTAGAAGCTCATGTTGCAACTTCAACCATGACATCAGCATTGTTTTAACAAAATTTCAACCAATTACAAGAACTTACAAACTCCCTCTTTGGCTAATTTTGGCTAAAACACATATATAAACATTACAACTCAAATTACAGTAGCAATTACAACCCTATACTACTGTTAGAAGTCATCTGATGAACATTCAGTAGCTACTGTGTACTGCATCCATGGAGAATCATCTTTTTGGCTAATTTTGAATGATGTTAGGACATCATGTTGGACATAACATCACCATATAACAGCAACTCTATGCAGCACATCAGGACCATGTTAGGAACAAGACAGTCCTGAAGTATTTGTGCACATGAGGAAGAAGATATCTGACACTCCCCCTCAACACAACACATTTCTTTTTCCTTCCAGGACAGACCCAGAACAAATGTAGAAGACTCCTCCTGAAAAGAAATGTTTGTCTATTCATCAAAGACCAATGGTGGCATAAGATAATTCTGCACACTATCATTGATCAGACACTGGGTTTAATCCGTGGCATAAGATGAAACTTAAGAAGTGCCATTCTGCCAACCCAGGTAACTCAGAACACAAGTCACAACTGTGTTCATAACTCAGGACACAAGTCACAAAGACTCAACACCAACTTAAGGACAGAACATCCTCTGTAACATCATGAACTGCAGACTCCAGGCATAACATCTGCGCAAACCAATTAGCCAAACCCTTTCCATTCTCCCCCTTTTTAGCCACAAATTGGCAAAGGAAGCCCTCACAGAACCAGACCCACATAGTGCTCACCCAAAAACAAACAAACGCCATAAGACTTATGAAACAAGCACACTCACTGGCTGAAGAAGAACAGAATAACCCCTATAAATAGTTGATCAGATACTTTGGAATTAACGAGCTTTGAATAGTCAAGGTTCTTGGTCATAGAAACGCTATTTTAGGAACTAAAAACTCCATCCAAATTCAATTTTTATCATCCGAAATAGTCTTGACCACTTTTATTGTTTCCTAACTGATTTTTACCATAAAATGTGCCAAAACAGTTCCATGCATAGTCGAAGCCACGTGTTTCACCTTATCCTTACACCACCGTCCAAAATACTTCCTTGTTTGGCTCAAAAAAAACATGTCCTATACCATGTTCTGACATCTTATCAGACATTGTCTGCTGTCTCACAAAATTAACAATCCAAGACACTTTAAAAGATTCTAAAAACACAAGCACAACATCTATTGATCAACACAACTCACAATCCCTTCTAGATTCCTTCAGAACAGCAGAAAAAAAACACTTTTTCAACAAAAGATCAACTCCCCCTATCTAAGATAACCAGTGCACCTTTGCAAGAAGAACACCTTAAATGAATGGAAAACATAAGACTCATCTTCATGTCTTCAAGAGCGCACCCTCTGTTCAACTCACCTGCTGAACGCATTCACTTAATGCTTAATCCTCAAACAATCCAAATCATATGATTCCTTCTTGATTGGTTATCTTCTCATGCTCCAAAACTCACACCTTGCCAAGCTGATCAACTTTTCTCAGGAATGAACTTCTTGATCATAACATTCGGAAAATCCAGACATAGTCTTCATTCATCCACAAGTTCTGAGGCACAAATACATTGCTTTACACTTTAAGTCAAGTCCTCTTTCTTTGAATTAAAACCACACACCTAGACAAGTGTGACATCTCCCATCACCACAAACCCCTACTGAGTTCTTCCAGAAATTGCAGAGAAAAGCAAATTCTCCCAGACATAAGCAAAGCTGTCCTCCAGACTCCTCCTCAGAAGCATGTGTGCAAATGATTCAAACAATTTGCTTCACATGGCTAGAACCATTCATGTCTACACCGACATGTCATCCCACAGCCTAATGTCATAACATGTTATCTGACAATCTTGATCAACATGCAATCTTCACAATATATGTACCTTTGCAGCAAAAACCATAGACAAGTACTCCCTCAGTCATGGTTAACTAATGCTCTAGATGAAGATGAACATTTGAGCACACTTGCTGAGCACATGCATTTTGGTACCATTGTCCCTTTCTCCAAAGTCAGTTATTCCCTATCATACTCTTTATCTTCAGACTTCCAATCAATCAATACCTGATCTACTTCAGTCTTCTCTACATTCTCCATCCAAGGCAGACCTTCTACTTCATCATTCTCCCGTATGACTATGTAGACGCTCCTTAGGAGTGTATGCACCAAGCTTCAGAATCAGAACACAATCATTCTTTACCAAGGATATTCAATCAGATAATGTCCCAACACCAGTTAGAACATTTGCCACACACCAAGATATCATTACCATGATTCTTGATACGCTCCACCAACTGGACTTACTATTGCATAGTAATCCAAAGAACTAGAGAATTAACCTCTCATCCACCTTCAAGAAGAATAATCTCCTTGAGTCTTCAACTCATCACCCTTCTGCCCAAGAGTAACTTGTTCCAAGACAATCCTCAATACTAACCAGCTGCCACACTCTGATTATCTTGATTCTTCGAATCCACTACTGAGATCAACCAAAAGCCACAGTTTGATCACCTCATTCACGAATCCTCATAAGAAAGCATCCAAATGCCATATTTTGACCTTTTTCACGTTTGTCAGAACTCTCACAAAGATATCTTGATCCACCAAGGAACCTTGATCTTCAAGTCACATGTTTCACTTGCTCAAAAGCAAACACACTTAGACTCCCTAAGCCATGGTCATGTAACATCTTCTCCTTCCTGCAGCTCCCGCAAACTGCCATGAGAACGATCTTTTGAAGCATCCTATTGTTTATTTCTATAGATCACCCTATCATTAGCTGATGTGCCACATCACCAACTGAGACTTCTGATGTTAAGCTAGATGTCAGAACATTATGTCATCCAGCTGTTGAATTCAGCTCTACCTTCTACCACTCAGAAGAACCTTCTCCCTTTGCAGAAACGGATTTCCATGCTCTCATCGACTTGATTCACCAATCAAGTTTGAGTAGACAACCCCCATTCTGCTTAGAAACTCCAATGACTTCAGACCTACCACATCTGAATCTTCAGAAAGTAAGTAGTCCAAGACTACCCCATAGCAATACTAAAGAGAGTCACTTCCCTTAGTAGAGCCGTCAGTAGAAAGCCAGAGATAACTGCCACTTATCCTCGACCTTCACAACCAGAGCAAACACCATTCTCCAGCCTGATCCAAGCTGTACCCATCAAGATGTGATGTCTTCATGTTTTCCAGCCTTAAAGCCAACAATCTGTCTGACTTGAGATGTTGGATGTCATCAACATTCCACAATCTGCCTCTCATAATCCAAACACATCCCGGACTATTTGGATGATACTCCATAGTAACCAATCAACCCCACTAGTTGACTCAACTCCACACTGCTTAACCCTTGAAAATACTTCCAAAACAGCCACATAGAGAAAGGTAAATTCTCAACACTTCTGCAGTCCTGCACTTTTACCTCAGACATATACATAGTCTCCCGTCAATGTATATTATCGTTAGTTGAATGCACGACCTTATCAAAAGCAGACAAATACTCAACTATTGTCAAGCTATTTATCACAAGAAACACCATTTGATCTGGTCTGACATCCTTTTCCTGCAGAATTGAGGCACTAGTTGATCCCTCTTTTGCTAATCCACACCACTGATCACTTCAGATTAGGCAAGTGGCTTGACCTGATACTTCACCATGAGCCCCCCTAACTTTCTTTGGCTGAGAAAGCAAAGAACTGAAATGATGTTTCAACATCAGTTCCGACATCACCTTAAACAACTGCTATGGCTTTGGAGACTGTATCCACACAAATCTCTTGGAGGAACCACATGAGAACAAATCAAGCTTAGCTTCTTTCTTGATGCAACGCCCTCCAGTTCATGTATCTTTAGATATACAAGAACTATCTCATAAAGATCCTCCTAATTAGGTCACCACTACTAAGCTTAAGAGATAGCTTATCAAAATCTTCACTCCCGCATAAAAGATTTGACAGTGATACTCTTTTGCTTTGGTTCCACCTTCTTCTTTCATCATCGCGAAAATTGATAGGCAGGAATCAATGTTCTGAACTTGAAATATAATCTTCTTCTAATCCATCCATGTCAAATAGTCTTTAGGAGATCCATTCACTTTATGAACACTTCTCTCCAAACTAGGAATAGAATATCCTGCTGAGGAGACCAAACCCTAATGTCTTTTCACCAGAGAAACAGGGACCAATCAGGGTTACAAAATATACCATGCAGCGGAACACATAATAACTCCTCAACAACCTTCAGGCACTACTCAAGGATCCTTGCAAACTATCAGCATAAACCGCGAGTCAACAATGCTTTATCACGAATAGTTCAACCTTTACTCCAAGGGATCATCTAAACAACTCTCTTTCTTGCTCATGAACCAGAAAGTATCTTCCCAAGATCTCATCCAGAAACAGACAGGATGCCTGCTCTGATACCAATTGAAATTCTGGTACAGATGTGTAATGTCTTGTGCAATGTCACAACATCGCAATCTGCTGTATGAACAAGGCAATAATAGAAATAGGAACGCATAGACCACACACACAAGGATTGTTCACCCAGTTCGGTTCAACAACCTACATCTGGGGGCATACCAAGCCAGGAAGGAAGTCCACTATTAGTAGTATCAAATTACAGACTCAACAGACCAGTTGACAATCTACCTAATTCAATCACTACCCAATGACCCTTCTATCTAAGTCCTCCCTAGATAAGAGACTCCATCTCACTCCCAATCATCGCAATGATGTCTAGCAGTCAACTTCTCTGCCACTGCATCAACAGCTTAATTACCAGCAACTTTTCTATCACACAAACTTAGAAGACACACTTCCATGACACTCATTGGAGTTGCTTCAAAGCTTCCTCCAAGAACAATACAATACTCATTACCTACAGGTTTCTGAGTACGACCATAAGGACCATCTCACAACCCGAGTGGTTCACTTAGACTGAGCCCTAATGAACTACATCTTGGACCCATGCTCATTCTAGATTACAAGCATTCTATTTATAGCTTTTTCCCAACTGGATTTGGGCCTTCAAATCATATCAAATCTTCTGTACCCAATCTGCAAAAGATTCTGCTCCTAAATAGATCTTTAATTAAATCTTCAATAATTAACTCTAAATATTCTCCATATCTTTATGCATTAAATTCGCAACAAACTAATCTTCTTCACACATGATTGCAACAGAATATATCTCCCATGATATTCGCCTGCAATCTCTGATTTTCTTCAGCAGAATATCTCATTAAACCAAAACCATGTGCAGCCCTAAACATCTCAGACCTGATGTTCACTACTGATGTCACGACATCGGGTGTAACATCAGCACACAGCTGCAACCCTTACATCTTTAACAAACCTGAATGTTACCTAAGCATATCAATAATGCTAGAAGCTCATGTTGCAACATCAACCATGACATCAGCAATGTTTTAACAAAATTTCAGCCAATTACAAGAACTTACAACTTTCATACGGAATGGGTCCAGCCCTTGTGATAATAACTGGTGGTGGTCTTGCCGGACCAGAAATAGTAACCGTCTTGAAAGGAATGGTGATGGTAGCAACCTTCTCACTGACAACCTCTTCTTGTTGATTACACCGAGCAAACTGTAAGCATCCCTCATTAATCAGATTCTGGATACCCATCTTCAGCGAATCACAACCATTATCCTTCGTCAAACAATCTGAACAGTTCTCATCACAACCCGGATAGACGCCACCCTTCAATAACCTATTTTTAACCACAACCAGCGGAGTCTTCAACTCCTCAACATCCATGATCAAATTCAGAGCTTCATATTCCTCAATTATCGCATTCACCCTCGGCCCATTGTGATTAGGCATCGGGTTTTGAATAACATTGGGCCCAGCATTCGAGAAATTGATAGCCTTGGAGTCTACAAGGTCTTGCACCTTGTGATGAAACGCCCTACATTTCTCCACAGTGTGCCCCGGAGCACCAGAGTGAAAATTGTAGTGTCCGTTAGCATCGTAGCCTCGTGGGAGTTCCCCTGTTGGTGGAGCCTGGGTACGGAGCTCGACTAGACGCAACTGCAGCAAATGTTGCAACAACTGTGGATACGACATCGGTGGTTGATCAAAATGCCTCACTGCATTCCTTTGTCTATTCTGATACTGGCCATGCTGCCTGTTCTGATTAGCATTATTCCTCTGTTGTTGTGGTGGAGGTAACGTTGCTGGGATAGTTACCGATGCTACTTGTTGATTATTGCTTTGACGCTGTTTCCCTTTTCCCTTGTAAGATGATATAGCATTGGCCTCTCCTTTCTTCTTATAACCATCAAAAGGCTTCTTTCCATGCCCGGAGGACGATCTGTCACCACTAGAAACTTTTCCAGCCTTAATTCCAACCTCTACCTTCTGCCCAATCGCAATCACATCTGCAAACTTGCCTAATGAACAAGGCAATAGTTTTTCATAATAGTGCTTAGGCAGTGTGTCCATAAACATATCCAACATCTCTTTCTCCAGCATTGGTGGCTGTACCCTAGCCGCCAATTCACGCCACCTTTGCGCGTATTCTTTGAAACTTTCATCATTTTTCTGGGACATGCTCAACAGCTGAGTTCTGTTGGGAGCCATGTCTGTGTTGTACTGGTAATGCTTGATAAAAGCAGCAGCTAACTCTCTCTAAGTACGAACATCTCTACTTTCCATGCCATATACCATTCCAAAGACGCGCCGGACAGGCTGTCTTGGAAAAAGTGCATCATTAGCTTTTCGTCCTTGGCATGGGCAGCCATCTTCCTGGTATACGCCTTTACATGAGTTCTCGGGCAAGTAGAACCATTATACTTCTCCAGTGTAGGAATCTGAATCTTGTGCGGAATGACAATATCAGGGACCAACCCCAGGTCGTCCAAATCTATTCCCAGATCATCCTGTTTCACAACCCCTTTCAGTTGCGCCTCAATTAAACGGATGCTCTCATCACTGACCACAGGAAGGCCAGCGTCCAAGCTTCTGACTAAAAAAACATCATCTTGTTGATCATCAAAATGATGGCCATGGATAGCTCGAATAGTGTTTCCCTCTCCAACCACTGAAGGAATCCCACCCTGTCCACCAGCACCAGGGATAGAAATGTTGATACCAGCACCACCTCCGCCCGGAGGAATAACACGATTAAGAAGACCACCGTGTAAGATACCATTTTCATCAACCTGCGCCACTAGAGGCTGAACTAGAGTTCTGAATTCATTCTGGCTCTGCACCACACCTTGCATCATCTCCATGAATTGATCGATGCGAGCTTGCATAACTTCCATATCTGCCTGAACTTTGTCCATCACTCTGCTTTGATTAAGCCTGGTAGAATACTGATGAGCTGGTTGATCAATCCTGACTGTCAAAAAGAGAGAGCATAAGAAAACCAGAGAATCCGAGATAACCTGCTATGCAAAATGAGATGATTATGCAGATGCAAACATGTATGAACATTATCAAGGCGATCTATCCCTTGATTCCAGTTTTAACAACAGAGGAGAACTAAATTCCTGATCATATAAAGAGAATAAGCATCTGTTACAACACCAGTCTGAATAAACAAAAACAAAAGACCCCGACCAACAAGCCTGGCGGTGATCCCGGAAATACAAAGAAAACAGTAACAAGGAAACTAACGCATATCATCAAGACTCAGCCTTGCTAGAATTCCCCATTCGTCATTCTTTTTGCACCAATTCTGCACTTCCTTGAGAAGCTTCTTGGTATTAGGATGCTCTGGTCTCTGAATCAACTCTTGAATCAAAATATCCCTCCTGTGCAAGATCCCTGTTAAATAACGACTATGCAATTCCCAATCATCTTCTCCAGAAGCTCCACCTAAACTTGGACCTTCGCTTCTGGCTTTTTTCACTTTGACTTGGATCTTCAGCTGTTCCATATCTGCCATGGTTTCCTTGAGCTTTTCCTCAATTGCTCTCCTCTCAAAGATCCCTGATAAAATCTCCTTATCCTTCTCCTGAAGCTTTGTCTTCAAGCCTTCAATCTGCTCCAGATACTTGTCCTCTTTCAACCTGTTGGCAGTAATTGCTATATTCCGACGGTCATGGAACCTGTGAATTCTTGACATAACATAAGCCAACTCTTTCTTTTTGGACGAAAGGACCTTGCTAACACTTTTCAACGCTTGAGCCACTTTCTCTCTGGCTGTGGCTTCTTTAGACAATTCTTTCTCCTTCATAGCCAAAAGTTCTGATTTCAACCTGGTAACATGGATAGCTTCGCCTTTTTCGTGCTTCAACTGACCAACCTCTCTGCCCAGCTCACGATTCTCCTCTCGGAGTTTCTCCTTCTCGGCCCATAACTTATCATACTTCTCTATATCAACAGTCGTGGGAGCCTCGATCATCAAAGGATACAAAGGTGGTTCCACCGGGAAGGGAAGAAGCTCCTCTTCTGCTCTTTTCTTAATCCACTCTTCATAGGAAGGAAAAGCCCGGTTATTACATTTCCCGAATGAAGTTTTTCCCTTCTTGGTCACCTGCTTCCAAGCATTCACAATCTTCCTTATCATCTCTTGATCCCCAGTACCATTGAAGAATAAGGACTCTCTGATATCTCGCTCTTCAGGTGGACCTCTCAAAGGATAACCAAACTTCCTGATAACAAGGGAAGGATTATAGTTAATTCCACCTTTTCTCCCTATCAAGGGTACATTAGGGAATTCTCCGCACTTGCAAATAATCTCCATCCTTAGCAAGTCATGGTTGAACCAAACAATGTTGCAGCAGTCAAGCCTATTAACCTCTTTGACCATTTCAGAGAATCTCTCGTATCAACGAAAGTGCCAGCTTCGGGGAGATGGCTCAGAAACCAAGTAGATAAGAGTGGTGCACAGCAACTCACAGTTCTTCCACGCCTATTTTCATTCTTGTAGTGGACTGAGTGATACACATCACCTAGCAAGGTAGGTACAGGATTCTTTGAAATAAAGATTCTAACAACATGCATATCCACCAGATCAGGAACATTGGGAAACAGGACAATCCCATAGATGCACATAGCCAGAATAGCTTGGAAAGCAGTCCAATTCTTCTCCTTAACATGTATTCAAGCTTGATCAAACAAGAACTTCAATAAGAAACCCTTAGCTCCTTGTTTCTCCACAATATTACTGCTCAGAGTGGATTCACCAATATGAATAGCAATGGCCATTTCTTTTATCCCAGGGCGTTCTTCAGAAAAGAATACTATGTCATGCCTGATGGGGATTCCCAAAATAAATGAGAACTCCTCCAACGTTGGAGCCAAGATATAGTCTGGGAAAGTGAAGCAACGCAAAGACGGATCATAGAACTGAAGAAGTGTATGAATGACATCCTTCTCATACTTGGAGATACTGTAGACAAACTTCAGAAGTCTCCCATACTCTCCATCAAACTCGGTACGAACTCCGAGACCAGTCATACTAATCAGCTTGTGAATTAACGTCAAGGTCGGGTCTGGGAACGAATAAGCAACAGTCTTCTTTCTCTGGACATCCATGCTAAGGCAACCTCAGAAAACCGGAATCAAGAGTAAGATGCAAGCCCTGAAAAATGTCAAACATGTTAGAATGCAAGAAAAATGATATGCACATGCAAACATGGGATCAAGGCATCACTACTGGATGTGCTGTGCTGCTAACTGGACAAGAACCACAACCCAAAAAACCAGAATTCTAGAATACCGAACCATTAAGATAACCAGAAACCCAGATAATCAAACACTGATGAGAAATCCAGAAAACCGGGTAGGTTGAAGGTTTCGGTTTCCTGCAAGCCTGCAAACACCCATCCCATCTCTCATGAGGGTTCTAGAAAAACCGAGGATCTTCAATATCACGGGCTCTCAGGTCGAGAAATGATGATACGTTCACCATTTCTGGTTTGGCATCATCATCAATCGAGGAGGCCTCAACTGATTCCCCTAAAAAATAAGGTCATCCTATGCGAGTCCCTCAGCATTGGGTCCTCGGATCGACTAGTGTAATGGGTTTTGCCATTTCTGGTCTGCCATTATCACAGGTCGGGAGGAGAGGCGCAACTGAGGTATCGGAGAAACGGTCACCAGAGTCGACAACTCTCTAGATCAACACCCTGAAATGCGCAAGACACGCACGTCAGAATGCGTCCCAAGATAGCCTCGTCTGGTTGTGAATTTCGTGAACACACAAACCCACCAAGATGGCACGTAGGTCCCACTACTCTCCACTATAGTCCTAGGGTGTACTCAAGCCTGGGTATTGGGCTTATCTCTCAGAACAACCCAACCGGCCAAACAGAAACCAGCCAGCACAACACAGCAATATCCAGTATGACAGTAATAAAATGAAATGCAATGCAATAAAAGCTGTAAAACAGTAATATACAACATAATAAAGCACAACAAATAAACACCCAACGAAAAAAACAACCAAGCGCTAGGATCGACTCGCTAAAGGGGATGGACCAGCAAGAGGTCAACCAGAGTCCCCAGCAGAGTCTCCAGCTGTCGCTCCCGAAAGATTCGAATCCAACGGTACAAACGCGAGAGTGGCGCAGAAAACACAGAGTCGCCAGCAATGTGTATTTATCCCGAGTGAGGGAAAGGAAACACTGTATAAACCTGAAGAGAAAGAGGAAAGACATGGTCATCGCAACCATAGTCTGGGTTCGGGAGTCGGTTATGCGAGGGGAAGGTGTTAGCACCCCACGCATCCATCGTACTCGATGGGATCCACACTTGTTGTCTAAACGGAGGGTGAGCTGTCCTACTATCTATGGCTGAACAAAATAATCGGGGATGGGGGTGACTAAGACGGACTCTGTAGGACATATTCGATGCCCTAGGCCTACGTACTCCCTCAGTGCAGTGGGAAAGTCAGAGTCAACATAGTTCGAACGAGAACTGTGGGGGAAGGTTGCTCGCCAAGATAATCGCTGTCTTGTGCCTACATATCCTCAATCGGACGAGAGAGAGGAATCAGAGCTAATGTAGTTCGTGGGTACGACCATGAATAGGTAAGTGTTTTTTACGTGAGCGGCGAGCTCTTTTTTGAAAATGAAATTTGAAACCCAACAATCCCGAAGGATAAAAAAGATTTGAATTTGTTTTTGTGTTTTTTAGACATAAGTGTTTTTTAGTTAGTTCATAACTTGCATTGCACCAAAGTCTAGGGCAAAGGGACGAATACTTAACGAATCGTCCCAAAACAGGACGCCCTCTAAGCACTCTAGAAAGATGAGAGGAAACCCCTCATTTCTCATTCCCCACACTTAAGGCTCGTGCGCAATACACTTTATCTTTATTAAGTGTTTTCAAGAAGTTTTGAAATGAGAATAGAGAAGACCTAAAGGAAACTCTAAAGGGAAACTAAGAGTCCTAATGTTATCATGCATGGGTAACCTATGGTTAGTGAGGCTTTGGAGGGATGACTACCTAAAACCTAATGCTAATCCTACTCCAAGCTTAATCAAAAATTAAGTTGGACTAGGTAGCTTTAAAGGGAGAG
The DNA here is from genome assembly GCA_022829125.1 of Lathyrus tuberosus. Lineage (NCBI taxonomy): Eukaryota > Viridiplantae > Streptophyta > Magnoliopsida > Fabales > Fabaceae > Lathyrus > Lathyrus tuberosus. The sequence continues at coordinate 4,985,460 of JALAZF010000406.1, forward strand.
AATCTAAGACTTAAACAAGTCCTGAGATTCATGGGAGGAAGAGAGTGAAAGAGAAGAATGAGAAAGAGAAGGATGATATAAGAAACAAGATAGGGCAGCAAGCACATCATATCAAGTATATCCAACTCACATCAATAAACAAGTCTCAAAGACCATGCAAAACATCTTAAATAAGCATGCAAAGGTAATCATGAAAGAATGCAAGCATACTTATATGAAATGCACAATTAAGCACCAATGAACTTCATATCAATATGAAATGAGAAAAATAAGATGAAGATGAAAACAAGTCAGAACCAAGATCATACCATCATCAACAATTCTCATTTGCAAAAGAAGATTAAAACATGGAACATTATGCACCAAAGAAAGTCCACAAAAGGGACTCAAAGTACAAGCACTTAAAGCATACTCAAACATGATGCACAAATTGCAAAATTTGGTCACGAGGGACCTCAACCAGGGGTAAACATCATAACAAATACTCATGCAAAAAATCACAAATAAACTCAAACAATTAGGCATGGCAAAACAATTAGGGTTATGAGATGTCAAGAGATGATCATGCATAATTCACTTAAGCACAAATAATCAAACACATATCAAATGACATTCAAAAATTTTGAAATTACAACCCAAGTGACCTAAGTCAGAAGCTAGAAACATGCCAAAAAATCACACAAAAATTCATAAGTTAAGTATCTCAAACAAAGCCTCAAAGTTGCATAAGAACAAAGAAGAACAATGCACAAATAGAGGGACTAAAATGCAATATGAAAAGAGTTTAAAAATATGAGAAAAATATTTTTAAGGACCTCAAGATATCATCTGAAATATGAAACAAGAATGGGATGCAAATCATACGCCAATGATGAGAACAAAAATCAACAAGGCAAGGTGTGCACAATTGAGACAATTCACAAAGAAATTAATCAAACAATTAATTCAGATGCACAAAATAAAATAAAATGGAAAAATAAAATTTTAAAAACTTTTATAAAAATCCAAAGATGCTTCATGATTTTTTTCATAATTTTCTGATGCATAAAACTATTTTTAAAAATTAAAAATGCAAAACAATGCAAAGAAAATAAAAAAGAATAAAAGAAACCCAGGGGGTGCAACAAGCAGAGAATACACGTTCAATACATCAAATGGGCTGAACAGGGGGTGGGGAAAGCAAGCCCAGGTCAAATGATCCATCAGCGCATACAAAACAATCCAGTCAAACCAACTTGACTCAAACGTGACCATCAGATTCATCCAAAGACCCACATGCAGTCAACAAAACCAAGGTAATCATGATGAAAGGCCAGGATTAAAGGTACATGGTAGCAACAATACACGCGCGCACATCCAATCATTCAAAAATTAAAAACAAAACACGTGGGAAACACATGATAATTTTAATGCGTTGGCACACTCAACACCATCAGATTAATCAAACGCACACAAATAAATCATCAGATCAAAGATTAAACAAGATGTGTGGCTCAGATCTGTGTGTGCATAATAACAACCATGGATCAACAACACGCAATCAATAAAATAAAAGAAGATTTTAAATGACGTGGCCAAGCATGAACCCTTAGATCTGGACCACCAACGGTCCAGATTTCATCTTCTTCCTATGAACCTCAGGTGACCTGAAACATAACCAGACGCCGGAGCCCTAGCTCCGGTCGTCTTCTCCGGCGACCTGCACTTCAAAATTTTCCAGAAATTGCAAACAAGTACATCATTTTGTTCAGATTTTCACAAGGATTCCAAATATACCAATCATTTCATCAAACAGTAAACACACAAGCCAAATCGAAGAAAAGAAGTTTGGATCTAAAAACTTCAGATCCAAAATACAGCCATAATACACGTTCAAATTCACAACAAATCATATCAGAATCATCAGCAAGTCATGAGGAACAAAATGCACACCATAAAAACAGGTTATGAGATCATGAAATCCAAGTCACCTGAAACTTGAAACTAGCAAAAATACTCCTAGAAACCCAGTGTAAGAGTGCAGATCTTCCTCTTTTGAGCTCTATTTGCAAAATAAATGCAAATAGAGGCTTGAATCATGCTGGATCTTGAAGTTTGAGAGTGAACCTTCCAAAAATTGAATCTGATGAAAACCTTGCTTAGAGCTTCAAACAATGGTTGATTCTTGTTCTATGGAGTGTGTAGATCAAGAATATGGAAAGAGATCTTCAGAAACCCTTGTGAGGAGAGAGTTTCGAAGGAGAGAAAATTTGAGTGAAAAATGGAATTCTGAGCAAATGAGGGTGCATGAGGAGTGAATGAACATGTGATCCTTCTTATATACACTTGGTTAGACCTCTGATCATGATTAGGGTTTAGTTAAATCCTTGATTAAGGATAATGGAAGTGTTATGCAAAAATGCAAGTTGTGGTGAAACCACCAATCCACACGTGCCAAGGTCATGAAATAAGTGTGATTCATCTCCATTTTACTTGCTGATCACAATGGAATTGGGTTTGGGCTTTGTAATGACTTGATTCATGAGATTCAATCCATCTTGAAAATTTTCATTTTGTGAAATTCTTGAAGTATATGGCATAAGTCCACTTGATTCAGGGTCAAAAATGGTCCTCATGGAGTGTACTTGAATATGGCAATATGACTTGAAGCATTAGAATCAATTACAAGTCATTTTGAACCAAAATGTAAAAGGTGGAAAAATGAATACATGAGAAAACCTTAAAAAGCACCTTGCCTTCTTTTGATCATAACTTGAGAACCACAAATGATATGGAGACAATCTAGTACTTTTTGGAAAGGGGAGAGAGATATCTTCAACTTTCATGTTTGAGGCAAATTCATTTGAAGCTTCTTTGATGATGAAAAGTTAAGTTGAAGATGGTTTGAAAAGTTGCCAAAAATGGAAATTTCACATTATAGGTCATTTTCCAAAAATAGTAACCTTTGCACAAACTCTTGATTCTTGATGAATGATGCCATCCATGCCATTTCTTGACCAAATAAAGGTACATGGACTTCGGAAACATGATTTGAACCTTTGAAAACCCATGGTTGACTTTCCTTTTGAACTGATGACTTTTGCTTACTTCACAAGTAACTGATCCACTGAACATCTTCCACAATGAACCACTAGCCAAGCCTTCCTCTATGAGTGTTTTTGAGCATGTGGAACCCATGAGAGCATGCTTGAATACACAAAGCCCTTCAAGAAGTCCTTTGGGTCAAAAACCCTAATTTGGTCCCTCTGGTTAGGAGGGAAAAATTCACTTGAAAACTCTTGCCACACTTGATCTTATGAAGATATGATGACCTCCTCACAACACCTTGAGGCTTGAGACTCCTTTGAGATGGACCAAGTACCTTGATCCCATGCTAAGAACCAATGCCATGCACAAATGCTAATGCAAGAAATGCAAAGAAACATAAGCCAGTTAGCTAAAAACAAGAAGGCAAATTTTGGGGTGTTACAATTGAGTACAGGCTTGCTTTGGATTTGAAGTTTGGTATGGAATTCAAGTTACAAGTCCATCTTTTTTAACCAATAAACTTCGCCATGTTCATTTCAAGTCATGAACCATTTATCCATTTTTATTCAAAACCCATAACCGTTACTCATATTTCAAATCCACTTTTGAATCCACATTTTACACTATTTTTCAATCTATTATCCATTTTTTCTCACTTCCAGATCCATGTCATGTTTATATACCCAAAAATCCAATTTCTATACCCATATCATACAAGTTCCATAAAGTCTGAATTAAACCAAAATCCAAAGTAGGCCAAAACCATCCTTTCATTAATCCAAATTTCACTAAATCCATCTAGATAAGTCCATTCATATCCGGTAAACCACATTTAAAATACCATCAAGGACAATACTTCTCCCAAAGTACGTGTGCACAAACTTGAAGAATTAAAACATTGCCGACAAGAGGGTTCTCTTAGCGATATTATTTTTTGTATGAGAGCAGATCTCGTTAGAAATTTAGGTAGTATGTGTAACCCTGAGCTTCACAAAGGTAGGCTTCATGTGCCTAGATAAATCAAAGAGTATATTGATGAGGTTTTAACTCAGTTGAGAATGGTTTGTCACTCTGATTCTAAGGAGCTTGTGTTGGAAGAAAAAACATGCTTATGCCTAGAATTATTTCTGGGTCAAGTGTGGAATCCATTATGTGTTCTATTGTTGCCACTAGGTCATGGCCAATTGCTAAAGAAAGGAATCCATTACACGCGAGATGGAAATTTACTGCAGTAACAACAAAAGTCCTAACAGTTATACAAAGAAAAGAATACAATAGCAGTAGAAAATCAAAGTCACTTAAAATTACATAGTAAAGTGTCATAACAGAAATTCAGTAAAGTTTCGTAATAGAATGCAAATTGGGACTTCTAACAGAATTTGTTTTTCTCTTGAAAAAAAATCAGAATTCCAATTAAAACTACCACCCTACCCTTAATTAGCTCTATAAAAAGTCAGAAAATGCAGGTTGTGTAGAGAGCTCAATCATCCTTACGAACCACTTTCATCTTGAAAACCTCACCCATCACCTTAACTCCTCACATTTTTCCATCTGCACAAATCATCTCCACCCGTATTCTTCATCAAACTTCAACACTCCCTGCAAATCTTCAAACTACAATAACCTTCACTACTATTTTCACAGTTCCTCAACAACTTACAAATCATTGAAAGCGCTCCAATCATCATCTTCATTTCATTCACCAGTAGAAATCAAGAAAAACTCAACATCTCAATCTTCATCAAAACTCAGAAACTTCAGAAGTCACAAACCAATACGATTCAGCAATTCAATTATGTAACCAATAATTCACGCTGCCACAACAATGCAAGATTCTTAGCACAAGCACGCAAAGAAGAATTAAAGAACGATACGACCAGAAGAAGAAGAAGAAGAAGAAACCGAAATCAACGCGACACAACACAAGAATCACAACTCAGAAAAGGAAGGAAAGATTAAGGAAGCAGGTTATTACCTTGTTATTTCTTGAAGTTTTCCACGCAAATTCCTTCATTTTTCAGACGCCTGCAACATTCACCAGAACGATTATTTGTTCCATAGGTTAGTGAAAAGTCGAGCTCACTCTTTCCTTTCATATTTTTCGTGTTCTTCACACTTGTTGAAACTGAACTTTGCAGAAACCCTAAGGTTTTAGGCAGGAATACATATTCAAGTGGATGTGATTCAGAGATTCGTGACCTAGGTTTTTTGAAATCTCTTTCGATTTAGGAGGAGATCAAACATTTGTTTTGGAGTTGATTAGCAAGGTTTGCGGTTGTAGGTGGTGAAGTTAGGACCGCCGCAGCCCCCGCCTTGTGGCGTGTTGGCGTGACAGCATCGTGGATGAAGGTGGCGAGATTTTGAGTGGTGTTTGAAGAAGGGGCGCAACGCAGAGAGTTGAGGGAGATGAGAATATGTGCTGAGAGTAGAGAGGAAGGAGGCTATGGCTGAGAGTGAATGACGAAGTGGAAAAGACGGTGATGGTGTGTTGAGAACACCGGCGAAGTTTGAAGAAGGGTTACAGGCGAAGTGTTGAGCGAAGAAGAGATAACGAGTGCGTTGATGGAAGCGCGGTCTGGCTTTTTAGGTTTACTTTGCTACAAGTCTGGACCGGGTTTGTTTGGTTCAGACTTCAGGCCCAGTGGTTTCACTTTTGCACCACCAAACACTGATTGCACACCCTCTTTGGGTACAAACAAAACTTTAGGCCTACGATAATAACCCATGCGCCTGGCTATTATTGAGACCCACACTACTACTGCGCACCTCCCTCATTTGCACTTTTTGTTTAGTTTTGTTTTTATTTTTTAAGTGGGAGTTAATTCTTCTTTTAGAATTAGATTTTCTTTTTTAGAGTTAGATATTCTTTTTTATGAATTAGATATTAATTTTGGAATTAGATTTTAATTAGAGATTATTAGGATTTTATTTAGATTTAAATTTAAATTTGGTTTTAGTTTTAGATTAATTAGATTTTATTTTTGAATTGAATTTTGATTTAGATTAATCTTGAATTAGAACTAGATTTTTTTTAGAAGTTTAATTTTGAATTAATTTAGGATTAAATTTTGATTAGAAATTAGTTTCGAATTAATTAGACCTTGATTTTAATCTTAGCTTTTAATCTTAGCTCGAATTGTTTTTTGTTTTAGGAATTAACCTTGATAATCTTGATTAGTTCTAATTTTGACTAAATTTTGATTTTAATTTCGACGCTAGTTTTTTATATTTGTTTTAGATAATTGCTTTGTCATTGATTCTTGGTGATATTCGTACAAGTTTTCCTTGGTGATTGGGTTGCTTCGTGTTTACTTGTTGATTACTCTATATTCACATGCTCCCTTAAGGCTCCTAGTCCGACTTAAATTCTGATTAAGCTTGGAGTAGGATAGACATTAGGCTCTCAATCCAAGCGTGACAACATTAGGTAGACGTCCCTCCTAATCCTGACCTTAGGGTCATTGTTGCATGATAACATCTAGGATTCAGTTTCCCTTAGACCTTTTGTGCGTCTTTCTCTTCTCTCCCTTGAATCAATTTCAAAACATGTAATAAATACGATGTGTAAAGTGGGCCATGAGCCTTAAGTGTTTGATAAATGATAAGCGTGAGTCTCTCCTTACCTTGTCTAGAGTGCTTGGTGCACATCCTATCTTGGGTCGATCGTACAAAGTATTTGCTCCTATGCCATAGAATTTAGTACGATACACATCACAAACAAAATCAATTCACTTCTTCGATAAGTCCAGAGCCATTTCTCTCGCCCCCGTGCGATCGAGACCGTTTCAATTTCCCGTAGTCTTGTGAACTACGGATGCTCTGATTCCTCATTGCACGAGGATACATATCCTTGGCGAGCATACTAACAACTAACTTCCCTTTTCTCTCGCACCCGTGCGATCGAAACTAACTAATTAACTGAGTCTTTTCTCTCGCCTCAGTGCAATAGAGACCTTTCCCAATCTGTGGTCGTAACCACGAACTACGGACGCTATGACTTCCTCATTATCGTTCGAATGAGGATACATAGGCACAAGACAGGATGTCTTGGCGAGCAACCTTCCCCCATCCACCTGTAGTCCTTCGAACTATGTTGACTCTGACTTTCCCATTGCACGAGGGAATACGTAGGCCTAGGACAACGATGTCCTATCGAGTCTCATTTTTCTTTTTCCCTTTTCGTTTCTGTTGAGCAGTAGAGCTTTAGATAACACACCCTTTGATTAGAACAACAAATGTGGATCCCGTTGAGTACAACGAATGCGAGGGGTGCTAATACCTTCCTCTCACGTAATCGACTCCCGAACCCAGACTATGGTTGCGATGACCATGTCTTCTCCCCTTTTGAGGTTTCTTTGATCGTTTCCTTTTCCCCCGTCGAGATAAATAATGTTCGGTGGCGGCTGTGTTTTTTTTGCCGGTTGTTTTTTGCATTACGACAGCTCCATCTGAAGAAAGTCTTCGAGCAGGCTGGGAAGTACAGGATGCGCTTCAACCCTAAAAAGTGCACGTTCGGGGTACGGGCAGGCAAGTTCCTTAGGATCTACCTAACGGAACGAGGAATCGAAGCCAACCCCGACAAATGCAGAGCCTTCTTCGAATTCTCCACGTCGAATTCGAAAAAATAAATCCAAGCTCTGAACGGGACGGTCGCCTCTCTGTCCCAATTCGTGGCCAAATCTGCTCAGCACGCGCTCCCCTTTTTCAAACTCCTCCGCAAAGAGGCAGCCTTTGAGTGGACGGAGGAATGAGACAAAGCCCTCCTCCACCTAAAACAAGCACTATTGGAGCCACCGGTCCTCTCCCGGTTAGATAACGGGGAGACCCTCTATCTCTATCTCGCCGTCGCAACCGAGGCTGTCAACGCCGCCCTCATTCATGAAACTCCCGATGGGCAGAAGCCCATATACTTCACGAGCAATGCACTACAAGTATTAGAACTTAGATACCAGCAGATTGAAAAATGAGCTTTGGCTCTCATCAATACAGTGAGGAGGCTGAAGCACTACTTTCTAGCCCACGCCATCGTGGTGCGCACGAACTAGCCCGTAAGGCAACTGTTGGGCCGCCCAGACATGGAAGGCAGAATTCTCAAATGGTCGCTGGAACTGTCCGAGTTTGATATCCAGTATGAGAGCAATAAAGCCCTCAAAGCTCAGGCACTGGCCGATTTCGTGGCAGACATAACCTTGCCAGACTTCCCAACATGCGGAGCTCGCAGGTGGACAATCTTCGTCGATGGAGCATCCAACTCGACAGGGAGCAGACCAGGCATCATCTTGGAAAACGAGGAGGGTATCCTCGTCGAGGTCTCGGTTACCCTATCTTTCCCCACCTCCAACAATTAGGCAGAGTATGAGGCCTTCCCCTCATGTCTATGCCTCGCCGAAGACCTGGGAGCCGAGAAAATCGTAATCTGCACAGATTCTCAACTCGTGGCCCTCTAGGTTCAGGGAGAGTATCAGGCAAAGAATGACAACCTATCCGAATACTTGACCTTGGTTAAGGAAAAGATGACGAAGTTCACGTCGGTGGAGGTAAAGCATGTTCCCCGCGAACACAATCTCCGGGCAGATGTCCTGTCAAAGCTGGCGAGCACGAAAAAGAAGTGAGGAAATAAATTTGTCATCCAGGAGGTACTTCCTCGACCAAGCATCGAGAAAACTCCCCTGACCCTCGACGTGAACGTCATTGGCGACAGCAACTGCTGAATAACCCCAATCTACAACTACCTCGCCAAAGACGAACTACCATCCGACCCATATGGAGCCAGCGTGGTCAGGTGCAGAGCCTGCTCCTATGTCCTGGTCAAAAATAAGCTCTGCAGGCGGGGGTTCTCTATTTCTCTCCTCAAATGCGTTGAGGAAGAAATGTTCGCCCACGTCCTGCATGAAATCCACGAAGGAATCAACGCCCAACATCTCGGAGGAAGATCCCTCGCCAAAAAATCCCTACGAGCAGGATATTACTGGCCGACCATGCAACACGACACGAAGGAGCATGTGAAAAAATGTGACAAATGCCAACGCCACGGAGACATGCACTTGGCACCGCCCAATGAGCTCAAAGAAATGTCCTCCTCGTGGCCCTTCATATGGTGGGGGTTAGATATCCTAGGACCCATTCGTCGTAGGGTCAAATTGGAACAAATACCTGATAGTAGGCGTGAACTATTTTACAAAGTGGATAGAAGCAGAAGCTCTGGCCAAAATAACGGCCCAAAACATACTCTGCTTCTACAAGTGAAACATTCTTGCTCGCTTCGGCATCCCCCAGGCAATTGTCACCGACAACAGGACACAGTTCACGAATAAAAATTTTTAGGAGTTCGTCGCCCAACTGGGCACCAAACAACACTTCGCGTCCGTCGAGCACCCGCAGACGAACGGGCAAGCCGAGGCAGCCAACAGGGTAATCCTGCGAGGTCTCAAATGAAGACTGGACGAAAGCAAGAAACAATGGGTCGAGGAGCTGCACATCGTGCTTTGGGCCTACCGCAATACGCCCCACTCTTCGACCGGGGAACCCCTTTCCATTTAGCATACGGGACTGTGGAAGTAATCCTCATCGAAATACACGTGCCCTCCAGGCACACTGAAGCTCCCCTGGATGATGAGAATAACAGTGAGGCATTGAGGGAGGAGCTCGATCTCATCGAAGAGATCTGATCAGGGGCATCCCTCCGTGAGACCTCGTTAAAACAAAAAATCGCAATTAGGAATAACGCCAAAGTCATACGACGAGACATCCAAGTGGTCAGTCTCGTCCTAAGGAGGAATCACAAAGATTCTCGTGAAGGAAAACTAGCCGCAAACTGGGAAGGACCCTATCGTGTTCGAGCAAAAACAGAGAATGGGGCCTACTACCTAGAACATCTCAACAGGGAAGAACTCGTTTGACCATGGAACGCCGAAAAGATAAAACAATATTATAGCTAAGGCCACAGCTGTCGGCGTGCTCTGTCGGCACGACGAGCATAATGTACTGACCAGAAGTACGCGCCCCGGTACAAGCTTTGCATACTAAAATAAATCAAGGCAGGATTTTTCTCTAGAACGAACAAAATCCCTTCCCGACGACGGTCCCTCGACCGTGCCCGACGTCGCCAACGTACCACGAAAGGCAGAACACCCAGCTCGCGATGGGAAGTTCACATTGCGAACTCAGGCCACGAACACGACCTGAGCTCCGCTCTCATGCCCGAAAACTACCCAGGCCTTTAAAATAGTTCCCCTCACTGTCGAACACCAATTTGTCGAGCTAACCCCGAAACATAATAAAAATCATTCATAAAAATAGCCCATACAACGGGCACAAGTGACGAGCAGCGTGTGACACTTAGCATAATTAAGCAAAGTAAAAACATGCATGCACAAATGCAAAACAATTCATACATAACCGACCACCACGGCCGGACATAAATATTATAATATTAAACGGGCACGAGGATCGCAATTGTAATGATTACATCGAAAAGGGGCCAAGCCCCATCCAAAAAGAAAAAAATGACAAAGGTACGACACATAGGCCGGAAGTACAAAAAGAGAAAATTAGTCGGCCATAGGCTGAGACTCCTCACGGGCAGGCTGCTCAGACTCCTCACCAAACCTAAGGAAGTCCGGAATGACAATCTGGCCATCCACCACATTGTTGATGAACCCGGTCCCGTTGGTAGACAGCTCGACCCCGGGGTACGCAATCTTCAGTTGCTCAACCGTGTTATTGAAAGCCTCCTCGGCGACCCCTAGGCAATCCTCCTCGGCTGGGTTGATTTGGGAAACAAGCTCAGCTCGAGTCTTCAGACTCTTCACCTCATCGCTTTCATCCTCGGCAAGAGTAATGGCAGCCTTCAATAACACGACCATGTCCTCCGCGGATTTCTTCTCCGCGGCCAGAGTATCCCTCTCCGCGGTGACCTTGGCCATCTCACCCTTATACTTCTTCGCCGCCTCTTCCGTGGCCTTGGCCAGTTCCTCCCTGGACTTCTTTGCCGCCTCCTCCGTAACCTTCAGCTTCTCCTCCAGAACTATGTTTGCGGCATGTGCCTTTTTCAGCTCCACTTCTTAGAGGGCCCCATCCTCGTTGTAGACCACCGCCATGCCCAAGACCCTCATCAGGGCAGCACTGTCCCGGGCCAGCAACATCCTCTTGCTCGGCTGGTCCAGCTCCTAGAGTGCCAAGGACTCTGCCCGATGGAGTGTGAGGGAGGAGCCTTCGAAGAAACTCCTGTTGTGGAAGCACGGGGGCAGCTCGAATTTGCTCTTCTCCCCCTCGTTGGTAAGGTCGAGGATCTCCTCCTCCCAAAGGAACTTGGGCCTCGAGGTTACCAGCAGCGGGGAGGTCTGGGTGGCTGCGACTCCGAATGATACGGTCCCCGACCCCGTCGGGGGCGGACCCGCTTGCTCGTCAAGGCGGCTTCTCCCGATCTTCTTGCCCACCTTGAGCTTTGCTTGGGCACTCCTCACCAAACGCTCATGGGTCGAGGACATTTTACCTGCAAAACAACGGGCACACGTTAGTAAACAAAAAATAACAATACGAACAAGCTAAGAAGAAATAAATAGCTACCCAGAAGTTCCATAGCCTCCTCGTGAGTGCCACACTCGAGGAGCTCCTTCGTTAATGTACCGGGTCTCCACCTTAGGCCCCCATCTTCTTCATAAATGATGTCTCTGCTCCTGGTCATGCACTGGGCAGGGAGGAAGCCATCAACAAAGGCCACCAACTTGTCGTAGCTGGCCCGATCATCCTCCTCCAACATATGTGGGTTGGCAAGGAAATCTTTGGTCCCCCGGGTAAAGTGGTCCTCACTCCAGGAGAAATGGAACCTCAGCAACCTCTGGCCTTTTTTCTTGCCCTGCTCGTCGATGAGGGGCTCCCCGCTCTCATATGTCGAAACCTCCCAGACAAACGAGGAGTTTTTGGCCCTCTCCAACACGGGCTCAATTATATAATACCTCTCCTTAAACTTCCTGATGGACTCGGAGAAGGCCTTGAACAATTTTCTCCCCTACTTCAGGGAAACCCACCCGAACTGCCTCCTAAGAACCTGGCGTTGGAGGTGAAAGATGGTGAAGAAGAGGGGGAGAGTGGCTCCAATCTTCAAAAATTCACAAGTAATCTCGAATGCCCGAATGAAGGTAATCGAATTCGGGTGTAGCTGGGAAGGCGCTAAGTCCAGGTGTCCGAAAACTGCCACTTGAAATCCATGAAGGGCAGCCTCAACCCGATCTCCTTGAACACAAACTCATACATGGGGAACCTCTCTCCGTAAGCAGAGCATATTCGCTCATCTTCCTTGAGAAAACGGACCTTCCAGTCCTCCTCGACCCCCGCCGTCGTGAAGGCATCCTGAGTGTGAAAAGAAAAAAGGGAAGCACGCTTCCTAGACTCAGCAGTAATCCACTCTTCCTCGGTACTACTGGAAGCGTATGTTTCACCGACATTCCGGGGAGTGAAGGTTTCATCAGCACTGCTATCCCCCGAAAAGATCTCCTCGGAAAGCTCCCGCATAACTTCATCCTCATGATCGCGGGACATCTTCTTTACCTGAAAAGCAGAGGACAAAAGTGAATTTGATGACAAAATCAAATCCACCCTTCCACCGCTAGTCAAGTGAAAGGGCGCGAGAAGGCCTGAGGACAACGTCCCCGACCTAAGCCCTTACTCAAACAGCGCAATAACGGTGCAAGGAGATGCTCATGGCAATCCCTCAAACCCACATGGGGAGATCCCCCCGGTGCATTACCCAGAATTATGTTGAAGGTCCACCAGAAAACTGATGAGTACACCGGAAAATACATAAGCTCCACCGGCGAAAAACTCGCTCGTTGTCGCAATGGTGCCAGAATCGACCAAAGAGATAAAGGGTAAGGGGGTTGGTTACGCAATGGGAAGGTGTTAGCACCCAAAACGTCTATAGTACTCTATAGGAACCCTTTGAAATATCTACCGCTTTTTGGTCTAAAAATGGTTTGCTTGAAAAGAGATTGGGAGAGATGAGAAGAGAAATATTTTTTAAGATTTTGGTGTTTGGAGTGACTTATCGCCTCATGCCTACGTACCCACGGAGTGCAATGTATGATCAAAACCTCGTGGTTCGTGGTACAAAGAACAAAAAATTGTTTGTTTTGGTTGATTTTAAATGTAAAGACAAGTCGTCATTTCTAAGCGAATAATTCCGCTTAAAGAAATGTATCATGTCTAAACTTATGAAAAGTTTAAAAGAAAAAAGTGCACAAAGCACAAAAAGAGTTTGATGAGTTTTTATATTTTTTATGTTTTTTATGAAATGGTCAAAATATAGTTAATATGGATTGACATTTATTAAAGAAAATGAAGTAAAAAAAAATCGCTTGACCAAAGTCAAGGTTTTATTATGAAAGTGGTTTTAAGTTTTGAACACAAGAAGGTTTTGAAAAAGAGAGGAAGATTTTGAAAATTGAAGAAGGGGTGGAGAAGAAGTGACTATCCTAGTGCATAAAATAAAAGTTAAGGATAAGAATAGCCTAACCACACAAGTAAGCTCCATAGTCTTTGAACCATAATTCCAAAGCAAAGGGAGAAGTTCCTAATTCTAAGTCCAAGGATCCAAGAATAGCATTGAAGTTCAAGGTCTAAATACAAAACTCCATGTCCATTGCATAGGATAGTAAACATAGTCCAAGATTAGAAGCACGAGTTTTTTAGAGGTTTTGGCCTTTATTAATGTTTTTAGTCCAAGTTGACAAAGAGAAAAAGGCATAAGCATAAACATATGTCCAACGGACAAAGGAAAAATTGCGGAAGCATAAACATGTGTCCAACGGACAAAGAAAAAATTGCGGAAGCATAAACATGATATGAAATGAAGCGTAAAAAAAATAAAAGAGATAGGGAGCGAGAAGGAAACATAAACAAAATTAGTACAAAAAAAAGTGTTTGTAAGTTAGTGATTAGTTGTTAGAGTTAGTGATCAATAACAATTGAATAATTGCACTTAGGTCAAGGTTGATGAAACTCATTAGATGATTGATAAGACCAAAGCCTCCTAACAACAAGTTTCATGAGTTTTGAGCCAAAAGACAAATAATCAACCATTTTTTATAGTTTTCCAATACGGGACAAATATTGCGCTATGTTAAGAAATCGCCGAGTAATTTACGAAGTAATTACCCTACAATGAGGCCGGTCAATAGCTTTTTGTGCTAATGCATGCTAGATGAACGATATATAGATCGTCATCCGAAAGCAATACCGCACGAAAAGAAAAGTGGTAACGGTCAAGTCTTGATCGAAATTCAACAACGGAATTCCAAGATCTTTTAGACTTTCATCGATCAAAATAAAAGAGAAATATATGAAGAGAAAAGCCTAATTAAACCACACAATTATGTGATCTAAGGCTAAGAACAAAAGAAAAGGGAAGGAAAAGGCAAAACAACCAAAACAGCCCCAAAGCAGAGCCAAAATGGCATTCTGGACACTGGTTAATCGGTTAACCAGTGCAGATTTTGAATTTTCTGCGCAAAACAGGGTGTTAATCGATTAACTAGTTTACACTGTATCTGGTTAATCGGTTAACACTGCACCAGAAGCAAAAAAATGTGCAAAATTCAGCATGATCTTCTTTCGAAACATTTTCCAAACACATAATGATCATGAATTGAATTTGCACGAATTTTAAAATAAAAATAGACAAAGAAACCTGCAATCAAACAACAATATACGATCCAAAGGATCAACAACAAGCAACACCAAGGATCTACATCTTGAATGATGAATATGAAGCTTTAACAATGGTGGAAGATGAATTACCACTCCAAATTTCAGAAAATTCCTTTGAATTGCAGCAAGATCTACACTCCAAAGCCTTGATCTACTGTGATTGATGAACAAAAACAAGAATGGATGAAGGTTTAGCTCAAAGTTGAACAAGATTCAATGTGAATTCTTGTTAACTTTCAAAAGAAGAAAGAAGAGCTTTGGTGAATTTGTGGTTTGAGGAGATAATTTGCAAGGGATTTTTTGGCTATCAAAAGTTTGTCAAATGAGTGAAATGAAGCCTCTATTTATATAATTTAGGCTTGGGAATTTGGTGGTTTGGAATTAGGTTTGGATGATCAAAATTAGGATTGGAATTCAAATTTGGGGGGAAATTAAAAGAGTGGTGATTAGTGAAGGTACATGGTAGTAATTAATTATGATGATGTAGGGAATAAAAATGAGATGGAATATTCCAAATATGATGAAAATTGGTGCCAATTGCTGAAATTTGAGTTTGCTACCATTTTTTTAAAAATTCGCACGCGTTAACCGATTAACCAATGTGTTAATTAATTAACACAGTGAAAATTTGGGAAATTTGGCTTTTTGATGTGCTGTCTTGACTCCGACTTGATTTTTCTTGCTTGTCAAAGAAGGCATGGCAATAAACACATAAACCTTGGAATCTCTTGAATAATAATCAATTAAATCTTGGAGACTCTTGATCAGACGAATTTTTGAATTGTTTGCAGATCAATTTTGACTTTATCAGTTAAAATTCAATCGAGCTGAAGGACTGTTGTTTTTGGTATTTTTAACCTGTTCTTCCCCTGAAAATGTTAGTGAAATAAAACAAAATATTTTTGGATTTTAATTAATGGTTAGTAAATATAAACAAAATAAGCAATAACAACAACTAACAAACACACACATACTCAAAGATCCCTGCAAGGCACAATCCTACAAAAGAGGGAACCAGAGTGTGATCTTGTTTGTGGTATGAAATGCAAAAAGACATGTGGGATCTTAGGGGTAAAAATTAGGGTATTACAGCTGCCCCTATTTAAGTTTCTTCTATCCGGAGATAAGAAGATTGACATCTTTGTCTCGACGAGATAGAAGAGACTTAAATATAACAATAAAGCCAATTTTTGGCCCTAAGAGACCACAAAATAATATGATTATGTAAATGGTATGCAAACACAAGACCTCTGTGGGGAGAATATGCCACAGGAGATAAACAAAAAGAAGAATGAGAGAAAGAAACTCCACCGGGGAAACACATCACAGGAGATCACCAACTAGCCGGGGAACACACCGCACAACTATTGGGACTCAGCTGAAGAAAATATTCAAATCGGGGATAATCATATATGGAAATAAACCACAACACAACAAAGATATAACTCAACAGGGAAGACTTAGCACAGCAAGGCTCCACTAGGGAAAATCAATACCACAACAATGTACTATATCTAGCATATCAAAGAGACTAACCATCCATCGGAGTAGAAAATCTCAACAACGAACTGTCCCATAAAAACGAAGGGACTTACCATTCATTGGAGTCACAAAATCTCAACAATGAACTGTCCCGTCAAACCGAAGAGACTTACCATTCATCGGAGTCACAAAATCTCAACAACAAATTGTCCCATCAAACCGAAGAGACTTACCAGTCATTGGAGTCACAAAATCTCAACAACGAACTGTCCCATCAAACCGAAGAGACTTACCATTCATTGGAGTAACCAAAAATCTCAACAACGAACTATCCCGTCTAACCGAAGAGACTTACCATTCATTGTAGTAACAAAATCTCAACAACGAACTGTCTCGTCAAACCGAAGAGACTTACCATTCATCGGAGTAACAAAATTCTCAACAACGAACTGTCCCGTCAAACCGAAGAGACTTACCATTCATTGGAGTCACAAAATCTCAACAACGAGTTGTCCCATCAAACTGAAGAGACTTACCATTCATTGGAGTAACAAAAAATCTCAACAACGAACTGTCCCGTCTAACCGAAGAGACTTACCATTCGTTAGAGTAACAAAATCTCAACAACGAACTGTCCCGTCAAACCGAAGAGACTTGCCATTCATCGAAGTCACAAAATCTCAACAACGAACTGTCCCGTCAAATCGAAGAGACTTACCATTCATCAGAGTAGAAAAATCTCAACAACGAACTGTCCCATCCAACCGAAGAGACTTACCATTCATTGGAGTCACAAAATTTCAACAACGAACTGTCCCATCAAACCGAAGAGACTTACCATTCATTGGAGTCACAAAAGGTATTAACTGCATCGCCTCAGGCTTCTCAAATAAAGGAATGCCACGAAACAGTATTGAACCTTCTAAAAGGGGAATCATATGCAAATTTCAACTGAAGGACGCAGAATCCTCAAAGGTGCAAAATAAATGCACTCTCAATCTAGGTTTCACAGCCTAGAGATCCAAACAAATATTGCAGGGGACCAAAGTTCAATCCAGGAACAAGCTGGAGAGAAACGATCAAACAAGACTCATCCCGAGGAGGAAATATCTCAACTGGGGACTAATTCCATCCAGATAATGAACTGGAGAGGAAACTGAATCAAAATATTCCACGAGAAATAAACTCAGTGGGGAATTAACAAAGATAGGCATTTTCTGCTTACGGGTCAACACTCTAAATGGAGAGAGGACACACACGCTCTACGGGGAAAACAACACCAGAGAGCAAAGAAGCACCAACACAAATGCAAAATGCAAAATGCAACAACAACATGCTATGCACAACAAATGAATGCGCATACAATGCGTATGAGTATGACTATACTGACAAAACAGACATAAAGGATAAGCAGAGGGTGGAATAAACATCACTACACCACTGAGTACTCGGCTAATCTCAACAAGATGAAGATATCATTAGCAACTCTGCTAAGCATTTAGCTGAAGAAATCCTGCAAGAGATAAACAAAAGCCATCTAAGGAAAATAAATCCTACTACAAGGCTCAAATCTTGCTGGAGAGGAAGATACTCCTTGGGGAAAACCCCAAATATCAATCTTCTAACATAGATGATCCACAAAGGGGATAACAACATAAACTCTGTTTTGAAGATGGCAGGAAAGCTGTCGGGGAATCATAACAACCCAAACCTTTCTGAATCTTCCTGGGGATCATAACAGTTCACAGGAACTTTCATTTCAAAAGGATGAAGAGATCTGCTGCAGAGAAATAATGAATCCGCTGGGGATTGTAGACATATAAACATCTACGCAAAATCCACTGGGAATACAAGGCAGATTTGCTGGAGATACAAGAGAAAAGCTCTCTGATGAGTAACCAAATCTGAGCGAGGCATCCTGGACTTGCTGAGAAAAACAGCAAAAGGTCAAACTGTGGGGGATTTTAGATCAATACTCATCATGAATGAGAGAAAACCCAACAGGTGACTAGTGTATCAATAATCCTTGAATATAGTTATCATGAACGACTTCACTGGGGAATGTTTGCAGTAATGATTCATAATCTTCACTAGGAGGATAAATCTCTGAAAAAAACAATCCGGAGAGAAGTACATCTTGGACTTGCCGGGGGAAATGAGAAATTAACCTCACTGCTTTATAATCGGAAATGATAATACACTGCCTCCATTGGAGAATCATCAAGGATAAATCCCTGGGTAGAACAACCTGGAGATAAAAACACCCACAAGACAAGATGAAACACGACAAGCGATCACCACGTCAATGCTTTTTAGAAGAGAATAACATCGCTCTCTGTTTCGGGACATCCAAAGCAACAACAACACGTCTAGAGGGTAAAACTCTTAGTGAAGATTCCTCACATGATTTCAGCTGGGGACAACAAAAATGAATCCCTGTGTGGGAACTACTATTAAGGAAAAATGGACCTCAAAACTACTCCACTGCCTGACCATAACATAATCAGCTGGAGAAGATTCGGATCAAGACCTAGCTGGGGAAAAACCAAAAAGCATTGGACCTTATGAATTCAACATACCATAACAAACCTTTGAAGGAACACATCATCAACTGGTTATATGATCAACACTCTGTCGAGGAAATATCAACAAACTCTACTGGGGAGATATCGACAAACTCTACTGGGGATTTGTCAATAAATTTTTCCAAAGGGGCGAGAACGAACCCTGCTGAGGAAAACATTGATCCTATCATTCTTGGAATAACCGTTGACATTCTTTTTTATATTTCATAAATCAAAGGAAAATGTTTTTATAATTTTCAAAAATTTAAATCAATTATTTACATTTTATTTCAAAAATCATCATCAAAAATAAATGAAATTCTGCGAACAGAAACAAAATAAGAATTGCAAACAAAGGCACAAAGGCCCAAATTTTATTAATAGAATGGTAGTCCGCAAATGGCGTAACTCCATGGATCATTACAAAGTTTGAAAATGGTAAATACATGGAAAGGGTTACATTGAAATACAATGACCACTATTCTCCCTAACAACTTTGAATTCCCTTGTGCTCAAAACTTCAGACGTGGATGATTGAAGCAGGATCCTCGATAGACAATGTTGCTTTCAAATGATCAAGACTGGCCAGATGCAGTTACTTGCCTTAATCCCTAACTTTTGCCTAGATTGCCCATTCGGGTTTTCAATCTACCGGGATGATTATTTCTGTTTTTGTCTCTAATTTTTGCCTGGACCGCCCTTTCGGGTTTTCAGCCCACCGAGACGCTCATTTTTGCCTAAGCCGCCCTTTCGGGTTTTCAACTTAGCGAGCTGTTCTTTAATTTTTTAGGCAAAGTATTTCTTGACTGCATCAGCATTCACAGGACGAGTGGACTTTTCACCATCCATAGTTGTAAGAAGTAATGCACCGCCAAAGAATGCTCTCTTAACAACATATGGGCCTTCATAATTAGGAGTCCACTTGCCCCTAGAATCATTGGTAGAAGTCGAGATCCTTTTGAGCACGAGGTCGCCTTCTCTGAACACATGAGGTCGAACCTTCTTGTCAAAAGCTTTTTTCATTCTCTGTTGATACAATTGACCATGACACAAGGCTGTCATTCTTTTCTCTTCAATCAAATTCAACTGGTCATATCTGCTTTGGCACCATTCAGCCTCAGACAATTCAGCTTCCATCAAAACTCTCATAGAAGGGATTTCAACTTCTACCGGGAGCACTGCTTCCATACCATAAACAAGAGAGAAAGGGGTTGCCCCTGTTAAAGTGCGGACGGATGTACGATACCCATGTAAAGCAAAAGGGAGCATCTCATGCCAATCCTTGTAAGTAACAACCATCTTCTGAATAATCTTCTTAATATTCTTATTAGCAGCTTCAACAGCCCCATTCATCTTAGGTCTGTAAGGAAAAGAATTATGATGCTCAATCTAAAACTCATCACATAATTCCTTCATCATCTTGTTATTCAAATTCGACCCATTATCAGTGATAATCTTGCTCGGAACACCATACCGACAGATGATTTGGTTCTTGATAAACTGGACCACTACTTGCTTGGTCACATTGGCATATGATGTCGCTTCAACCCACTTGGTAAAATAGTCAATAGCCACCAATATGAAACGGTGTCCGTTCGACGCTTTAGGCTTAATCATTCCAATCATATCAATGCCCCACATGGAGAAAGGCCATGGAGAAGAGATAACATTGAGAGGAGTTGGAGGCACATGAATTTTGTCAGCATAAACCTGGCACTTATGGCACTTCTTCACGAATTTTCAACAATCAGATTCCATTATCAGCCAATAGTAACCTGCCCTCAACATTTTCTTAGCCATTACATGCCCATTGGCATGGGTACCAAAAGATCCTTCATGAATTTCTTTCATCAACATGTCTGCTTCGTGTCTATCCACGCATCTGAGCAAGACCATGTCATAATTTCTTTTATATAGCACATCATCATTCAAGAAGAAACTACCAGCCAATCTTCTCAAAGTCTTCTTATCTTTCTTGGATGCCTCAAGAGGGTACTCTTGATTTTGAAGAAAGCATTTAACATTATAATACCATGGTTTATCATCAACAACCTCTTCAACCCCAAGTACATGAGCTGGCCTATCAAGATGCATAACATTGATTTTGGGCACATCATTCCACCGATTCACCACAATCATGGAGGATATAGTGGCTAAAGCATCCGCCATTCGATTTGCTGCTCTGGGTACATGGTGAAACTCAACCTTATTGAAGAAAGTTAGCAACCTTCTTGCATAATCTCGATAAGGAATCAAATCAGGTTGACGTGTCTCCCATTCTCCTTTAATCTGATTAATCACTAGGTCTGAATCTCAGTATACATCAAGAATCTTGATTCTTAAATCAATGGCTTCTTCCAAGCCCATAATACATGCTTCATACTCAGTTGTATTATTTGTGCAAGTGAACATCAACCTTGCAGTGAAAGGAATATGAGAACCATGAGGAGTGACAATTATTGCCCCAATACCATTGCTATACTCATTAACAACTCCATCAAAAATTAAACCCCAACAGGATCCAAGCTTAGGCCCTTCATCAGGTAATGGTTCTTCACAATCTTTAACCTTTAGGTACATCACATCCTCATCAGGAACATTAAACCTGGTAGGTTGATAATCATCAATTGGCTGGTGTGCCAAATGGTCAGCCAAAACACTTCCTTTTATCGCTTTTTGAGTTCGGTACTCGATATCATATTCTGACAACAACATTTGCCAACGAGCAATCCTCCCAGTTAAAGCAGGCTTTTCAAAGATATACTTGATTGGATCCATTTTGGATATCAACCAAGTTGTATAATTCAACATATACTGGCGGAGGCGCTTGGCAGCCCAAGCTAAAGCACAACATATCTTTTCAAGCATTGAATACCGAGACTCACAATCGGTGAACTTCTTGCTCAAATAATAAATGGCAAATTCTTTTCGACCAGATTCATCTTGTTGACATAGAACACAACCCATAGACTCTTCCAGCACAGTCAAATACATGATCAAAGGTTTTTCTTCCACGGGAAGAGACAAAATCGGAGGTTCAAGCAGTTACTCTTTAATTCTTTCAAAAGCTTTCTGACAATCTTCTGTCCAGACACAACCCTGATCTTTGCGAAGAAGCTTGAAGATCGGCGCACAGGTGGCAGTCATATTGGATATAAATCGGGAGATATAATTCAAACGTCCCAAGAATCCTCTTACTTGTTTTTCTGTTTTGGGCATAGGCATTTCCTGAATAGCTTTAACTTTACCAGGATCAACTTCAATGCCTTTTTGGCTGACAATAAAGCCCAACAATTTTCCAGAACGGACACCAAAAGTGCATTTATTTGGATTCAAACGGAGCTTAAACTTTCTCAAACGCTGAAACAACATCAATAAGTACTCAATATGATCTTCTTCAGTCTTCGACTTACAAATCATAGCATCCACATAGACCTCAATTTCTTTATCATGTCATGGAACAAAGTGGTCATAGCTCTCTGGTACGTTGCACCAGCATTTTTCAAACCGAAGGGCATCACTCTGTAACAGAATGTTCCCCAGGGTGTAATGAATGTTGTTTTTTCCATATCCTCGGGTGCCATCTTAATTTGATTATAACCGGAAAATCCATCCATAAAAGAAAAGATACTGAATTTAGCAGTATTATCTACCAACATGTCAATGTGTGGCAGTGGAAAATCATCTTTTGGACTCGCTTTATTCAAATCTCTATAGTCAACGCACATTCGGACTTTTCCGTCTTTCTTTGGAACAGGCACAATATTGGCCACCCATTGAGGATACTCAGAAGTCACAAGAAAACTAGCATCAATCTGCTTTTGAACCTCCTCTTTGATCTTCACAGCCATGTCGGGATGAGTTCTTCTCAATTTCTGCTTCACGGGTGGACATTCAGGCTTTAATGGCAAATGGTGCTCCACAATATCAGTATCAAGACCAGGCATGTCTTGATAAGACCAAGCAAACACATTAACATATTCTCTAAGAAGCTCCACAATCCTCTTCTTAACATCTGACTAAAGCAGTGCCCCAATCTTGACTTCTTTTATATCATCATCTGAACCCAAATTAACCAATTCCAACGGCTCTTCATGAGGCTGAATGGCCTTTTCCTCGTGCTCAAGCAACCGAGAAATTTCATCTGGAATCTCCTTAATATCCTCTTCTTCAGCTCCAAACACAGGGAACTCAAAGTTGGGAGAGGGCATAGGGTCATTGTTTTCAATGGGTTTAACAATCAATCTGCACAATGATTTATGTTTGATTTTAGAATATGAACAAAAAGTGCAAGTACTATGCAGATAAAAGGGATTATCACATTATTATTATTTTGGTTTTTTATGTTACCATTTTTTAGAAATAAAGCAAAAAGGGAAAAACATAATATGGCAAACAAAATAACATTTTATTGATGATGATAAAATTTGAAACAAAGCCCTCACAAATTCACTTTCACCTTGGGCAGAGTGAAAGGATTTTTGAAAGAAACAAAAACAAATTACTTTGAAAAATGAACAACAGTGGGAACATCAACAGCTATTCAATTCTGGCAGATCTTTCCATGTGTCATAAAATTGGGAAGCTCTTCCTCTTCATCTTCTTCAATGACGGCAGCAGTAGAGTGATACTTGTGGATGAATCCGGCGCTGTGAAAGGTCTCATTAATACGCTTCAAATCTCTTCTGACTGTACCAGGCGTAAAGCCTAGACCAGTTTTGCACAGGTTATCAACCACATCAATGACTCGGCCCCAGCCATCAGATCGACCAGTCTTTAACACATGCAGAACATCTTTCAAAGAAGACATGGGTAACTCATTCTTCTTAAAAGCTTTATCATCAATAGAAAGAGCTTGGAATGGAGCTCCAACAGTTTCATCAGCATCAACATACGAAAAGGATGAAAGATGGCTCACCAGCATCACTTGCTCGCCTCCAACAATTACCAGCTTGTCATTCTTAACAAATTTCAATTTCTGATGGAGAGTCGAAGTCACTGCCCCAGCTTCTTGAATCCATGGTCGGCCAAGCATACAACTATAAGCAGGATGAATATCCATTACTTGAAAAGTAATCTGGAAGAAGCATGGTCCTATTTTGATTGGAATATCAACCTCTTCAATCACAATTTTTCGAGATCCATCAAAAGCTTTAACAACAACTCCACTATACCTCTTGGGAAGACCTTGGTAAGAAAGCCTTGATAAAGTAGATTTTGGCAACACATTCAAAGAAGAGCCAGTATCAACCAACACATTAGAAAGTGCATCTTCTTGACAGTTCATGGAGATATATAAAGCCAAATTGTGATTTCTCCCCTCCTCGGGTAACTCTTCATCACAGAAACTCAAATTATTACATGCGGTGAGGTTGGCAACAATGCCATCAAACTTATTAATAGTCACATCATGCTCAACATATGCTTGTTCCAATACCTTGTGCAAAGATTTCCTATGAGCTTTAGAATTCATCAGTAAGGACAACACCGAAATCTTGGACAGGGTGTGCAAGAGTTGATCCATAACACTGTAATCACTCTTCTTGATCAATTTCAATACTTCATCCTCATAAGCCTTTGTACCACTGGACTGACCAGAAACATCGACATTAGTCTCATCTTGAGTTCGTTTCCCAACAATAACATTCTCCACAATCTTTGGAGGCTCAGGAGAAAAAACTCGACCACTCCGGGTCACTCTACTCACATCAGCGATGCTTACCACAGAAGACAAAGAAGGAATGGGCACTTCCTTACCATCTTCTACCATGGTAGCATTATACTTATACGGAACATCTTTGTCAGATTCATAGGGTACTGGACCGGGCAACCGAATAACCAAAGGTGTAACAACGATCTTCTGACCATCATGAGAGATAACAACTCTTTCAGGAATATTAAAGCGTGGCTCAATAACATTCACCTCGTTCTGATATTCGTATCTCTTAGCAGTGACTTCAATCAAATTTTCGTCCATCATCCTTTGAATATCCCTCTTCACTATCACACAACCACGTGGATTCACGGAACAAATTCAGCAAGCTGCATAGTCATGATCAATATCATGGTATTCACTCAAAAGTGCATGCATTTCCACAAGAGATCTTCGGATCCAACGGATATCAAAAATTTTGAATGTACCAGGACAACCATAAACCATATTGACAGACGCCTTACCGTGATTAGGCATCGGATTCAATTGGTCATTAGGATTGGAATCTTCGAAAGACAAAATACCACTTCTAGCCAACCTTTGCACTTCCATCTTCAATGGATAACAGTACTCAGTGTCATGCCCAGCTCCTCCCTAATGGAAAGCACAATGAGCTTCAGGCTTATACCACCATGGTGAATCTTTTGGAATAGCAAGCGGTGGACGGGTCTGAACCAGATTCTTCTTAATTAAACAGGGAAGCAATTCCGTGTATGTCATCGGAATCGGATCAAAATCCTTCTGAAAATGGCCCCGTTGATTGTTTGGATGATTAGAACGTTGTTGCTGAGCAGGAGCTGCCTGAACAACAGGAGCTGAACTGATAACATGAGTGACAGATGCAACATGTTGCTGACACTGATTGTTTCTATGGCGAGGTCCTCTATACCTTTCTCGAGAAACGACATTGGTCTCTCCTTCTTTCTTTTTGGAAAATCCTCCACTATATTTTTTGGAACTTCCAGTAGAATTGCTATCTTTCGACAAACGTCCCTCACGAACACCCTCTTCCAATCTCATCCCCATATTAACCATCTCAGTGAAATCACTTGGGGCACTAGCAATCATACGCTCATAATAGAAAGGACTCAGAGTTTTCAGGAAAATCTTGGTTATCTCCTTCTCTTCCAAAGGAGGGCTGATCTGAGCAGCAATCTCGCACCACCTTTGCGCGTATTCTTTGAACGTCTCCTTATCTTTCTGAGCCATTGCCCGAAGTTGGTCATGATCAGGAGCCATATCCACATTATACTTATATTGTTTCACAAATGCCTCACCCAAATCTTCGAAAGTGCGAACTCGAGTACTGTCGAGTTCCATATACCATTTCAAAGCTGCACCAGACAAACTATCTTGAAAGTAGTGAATGAGAAGCTGATCATTATCCTTCTAAGTCGACATCTTATGAGCATACATAGTCAAATGACTCATCGGACAAGAGTTACCCTTATACTTTTCAAAGTCAGGGACTTTGAACTTATGCGGGATCTTTACATTAGGAACCAAGCATAACTCATGAGCATTCTTTCCAAACAGCTCTTTACCTCTCAGAGCTTTGATCTCTTTCTGCATTTCAGTAAACTGGTCTTGAATCTCTTCCATTCTATCATAAGCACTGGCATTTTCACTTGGAACAGTATGGAAAATATGTTCTTCACCAAAAGGAACAGTATGAACCACAGGCGGTGGCACAGTCATCACAGGTTGAATGGTAGGAACAACTGGAATTTCAGGAGGTGGTGGTGGCTGATAACCCTCAGGAACAAAGTTATAAGGTATGCCCCAGGGGAAGCCAGGAGGCATGGAGTATTGAGGAACACTGGAAGGTGCCACAGAGATGGGCGTGGGGACAATCTCAAAAATGACTGTCCTTTGCACAGGAGTTGAAAGAGGAGGAGGAGGTGGTGGTGGCTGATTCTGAGCACCAACCATTGCTTCCATCATAGTAGTGAGTCTTTCCAAACCATCCTTCAGAGTTGATACTTCTTCACGAAGCTCACGGTTCTCTTGTTGCAATTGATCCATCTTTTTCTTCAGATTAGCTCGAGTATTATACTGGTGCGACAGCTTGGCTGAATGAAGACCAAAAGAAACATAAGACACCTGAAAAAGGAAAGAAACAACGCAGAATGATGATTGATATACAAGATGAAAATGCAAAGTTTCAAGGAATTATAAGGCATATTGCAAGCATTGTTATTTGAAATAACAAAATCTCATTCATTAATGATGGAAAAGATTACATCTTGGAAGTACAGATTCAAGAATCCTAAAACAATAGAGAATAAAAAAACTAGATCCCTAGAGAATCCTATGAGAAGAAGTCCCAGCTCTATCTTCCAGCTTCTTGATGTGGGCCTGCATCTGAGTCTTCTCAAGCAGCAACTGATCAACGATCAACTTCCAAGGAGATTCTGAACTCTTCGAAATACCGCAGACTGGCTAAATGTGAGAGGAAAATAAATCCTCTTGCGCCTTCCTCTTCTTATTGGCAACTTCATCTTCATTCTTCTTCTTGAAGTACTCTTGAAGCCTTGCATTCTCTAACTCAAAATTTTGATACTTGTTCTTCCAAGCATCTCTCTCTTGTTGCATCTCGTTCAAAGCGATCTGAAGCTTCTCTGTGTCTTCCATAAAGTAGAGAATAGGCTTCTTAGCAGTTAGAGACAAAGGCTCTTGACGCTTATAAGGCATCTTCAAAGTAATAGCTCTGTTTTTAACCCACTGGAGGTAAGGTTCCAAAGAGACACAATTCAGAATTCCCAAACTTTCCTTTCCTTTTCTACGAATGTTGCACCAAGCTTCCATAATTTCTCTCTTGAGAGCAACCTGAGATTCTTCTTCCTTGAAAAAAAGACCAGCCAAATGGATGTTCTTCGGTACCTCTCGCAAAGGATATCCCAACTGACGATGAGCCAACACCGGATTGTAGCTGATTCCTCCCTTTGTACCAAGAAGAGGCACATTGGGAAAATCACCACAACTATCAATGATCATCGCTCCAGAAGGAACACGGCTACACCAATCAATATCAGAATGAGTGAGAGACATGATCTTCCGCGACCAATATAAACCATCCTTGAGATTCCAGAAAGCTGTAGACTTCGGCAAGTGAGAAACAAACCACTTGTAAAGCAAAGGCGCATAACAGATAATCATCCCTTCACCATGGAAGTTCCTGAGCTGAATAGAATGGTAAGCATCAGCAAGCAAGGTAGGAATTGGATTCCCAATCAAGAAAATCTGAATGGCGTTGATGCCAACAAAGTTCTCAACATTCGGGAAGAGGAACAGTCCATAAATAAGTAAGACAAGAATAGCCTCAAAAGTAACTGTGTTCTTCACACTAACAAAGTGATGAGCTCTATCCATCAAGAACTTAGCAGGTAACCCAAGAATCTTTCCTTTGGTATCCATGCGAGCCTTAATCTCAGAAACCTTCAAGTAAGTAGCCTTCGCAATAACATTATGCTCGGGAGCGGGGTCCAAACCAGAGAAAATCCGACCATGAACAGGCAAACCAAGCAGAAGAGAATACTCCTTTAATGTAGGTACTAACTGATAATCAGGAAAGGTGAAACAATGCAGCAAAGGGTCATAAAACTGAACCAAAGTAGCAAGCAATCCTTCAGCCATATCAACCTTCAAGAGAGATAAAAGCCTTCCATATTTGGACTCAAACTTCTTGGCATCAACAACCAAAGATCCTAGCTCTCTCAAACCCTCTAACTTAGGACTCTTGAAAGTATACTTCCTTGTACTTCTCCTTCCAAAATCCATAACAAAAGTACCTGCAATGTTTGCAATAACACCTTTAAGTTCCTTGAAACCTTCCAAAAGAATGCTCATGAATGCATGAGTGCGTGAATGCAACAACCACAAACAAGATCACGCAAAGCACATGGGTCAAGGTTCAAGTCACGAGCATGAAGCTAAGGGTAAGAACCAATCCCACAAAGGTATGTACTAAGGTTTTGTCTTCATTGTACCTGTAGAAAACAGTGGTTCTAACAAAGTGCCCAGGGTCCATAATTCATTATCAGACACACCAGCACACTAATTTTCTCGGAGGTTGGTAGTTATCCTCAAGAGAATCTAACCTGAGTGTAGCATCGCGTGACAGCTAAGTCAGATTTGCATCTTTATAGCTTCCGCGCTACGATCCTAAAAAGGCTAGGATGGGTTAAGGGTTACTATGGTTCCCAGTGTTATAGGCTTCTATGGAAAAAGTAATTCCTTCTCGATCGCTCGATCGACATCGACATCAGTAATTCCAAAGAGGCAACCACCGAGTGGATAGATTCTTAAGTTCTTCTTTTTCAGGATTCGACTCCTTCAAAGTTCCCTTGACTACACTATCCTCCTATCTCAAAGTGCACTCTGGCCCGGGTATAGGACATATCTCACACACAGAGGAACTCCCAAACAGAACACACAAGTAACAAGAAAATCAAACAAAAAGCAGTAAATAAATCAAAGTAGACTAAACCCCTCAAGGGAGAAGTCCCCAGCAGAGTCGCCACTTTTCTGTAGCGGGGAAATTGGTGAGTGTAAGCTATTGATTAACTTAACTCAAAAATAAACAAGAGTCGCCACCGCACTTTTATTTTTATAAAAAAAGGAAAGGAAAAAAGAGCGAACAAAACCTAAAGAGTTCTAAAAGAACAAAGAGATAAAGGGTAAGGGGGGTTGGTTACGCAATGGGAAGGTGTTAGCACCCAAAACGTCTATAGTACTCTATAGGAACCCTTTGAAATATCTACTGCTTTTTGTTCTAAAAATGGTTTGCTTGAAAAGAGATTGGGAGAGATGAGAAGAGAAATATTTTTTAAGATTTTGGTGTTTGGAGAGACTTATCGCCTCATGCCTACGTACCCACGGAATGCAATGTAGGATCAAAACCTCGTAGTTCGTGGTACAAAGAACAAAAATTTGTTTGTTTTGGTTGATTTTAAATGTAAAGACAAGTCGTCATTTCTAAGCGAATAATTCCGCATAAAGAAATGAATCATGTCTAAACTTATGAAAAGTTTAAAAGAAAAAAGTGCACAAAGCACAAAAAGAGTTTGATGAGTTTTTATATTTTTTATGTTTTTTATGAAATGGTCAAAATATAGTTAATATGGATTGACATTTATTAAAGAAAATGAAGTAAAAAAAATCGCTTGACCAAAGTCAAGGTTTTATTATGAAAGTGGTTTTAAGTTTTGAACACAAGAAGGTTTTGAAAAAGAGAGGAAGATTTTGAAAATTGAAGAAGGGGTGGAGAAGAAGTGACTATCCTAGTGCATAAAATAAAAGTAAAGGATAAGAATAGCCTAACCACACAAGTAAGCTCCATAGTCTTCGAACCATAATTCCAAAGCAAAGGGAGAAGTTCCTAATTCTAAGTCCAAGGATCCAAGAATAGCATTAAAGTCCAATGTCTAAATACAAAACTCCATGTCCATTGCATAGGATAGTAACCATAGTCCAAGATTAGAAGCACACGTTTTTTAGAGGTTTTGGCTTTTATTAATGTTTTTAGTCCAAGTGGACAAAGAGAAAAAATCATAAGCATAAGCATGTGTCCAATGGACAAAGGAAAAATTGTGGAAGCATAAACATGTTTCCAACGGACAAAGGAAAAATTGCGCAAGCATAAACATGATATGAAATGAAGCGTAAAAAAAATAAAAGAGATAGGGAACGAGAAGGAAACATAAATAAAATTAGTACAAAAAAAAGTGTTAGTAAGTTAGTGATTAGTTGTTAGAGTTAGTGATCAATAACAATTGAATAATTGTACTTAGGTCAAGGTTGATGAAACTCATTAGAGGATTGATAAGACCAAAGCCTCCTAACAACAAGTTTCATGAGTTTTGACCCAAAAGACAAATAATCAACCATTTTTTATAGTTTTCCGATACGGGACAAATATTGCGCTATGTTAAGCAATCGCCGAGTAATTTACGAAGTAATTACCCTACAATGAGGCCGGTTAATAGCTTTTTGTGCTAATGCATGCTAGATGAACAATATATAGATCGTCATCCGAAAGCAATACCGCACGAAAAGAAAAGTGGTAACGATCTAGTCTTGATAGAAATTCAACAACGGAATTCCAAGATCTTTTAGACTTTCATCGGTCAAAATAAAAGAGAAATAGATGAAGAGAAAAGCCTAATTAAACCACACAATTATGTGATCAAAGGCTAAGAACAAAAGAAAAGGGAAGGAAAAGGTAAAACAACCAAAACAGCCCCAAAACAGAGCCAAAATGGCATTCTGGACATTGGTTAATCGGTTAACATATTGGTTAATTGGTTAACCAGTGCAGATTTTGAATTTTTTGCGCAAAACAGGGTGTTAATTGGTTAACCAGTTTACACTGTATCTGGTTAATCGGTTAACACTGCACCAGAAGCAAAAAAATGTGCAAAATTCAGTATGATCTTCTTTCAAAACATTTTCCAAACACCTTATAATCATGAATTGAATTTGCACGAATTTTAAAATAAAAATAGACAAAGAAACCTGCAATCAAACAACAATATATGATCCAAAGGATCAACAACAAGAAACACCAAGGATCTACATCTTGAATGATGAATATGAAGCTTTAACAATGGTGGAAGATGAATTACCACTCCAAACCAGAAAATTCCTTTGAATTACAGCAAGATCTACACTCCAAAACCTTGATTTACTGTGATTGATGAACAAAAACAAGAATGGATGAAGTTTTAGCTCAAAGTTGAACAAGATTCAATTTGAATTCTTGTTAACTTTCAAAAGAAGAAAGAAGAGCTTTGGTGAATTTGTGGTTTGAGGAGATAATTTGCAAGGGATTTTTTGGCTATCAAAAGCTTGTCAAATGAGTGAAATGAAGCCTCTATTTATAGAATTTAGGCTTGGGAATTTGGTGGTTTGGATGATCAAAATTAGGATTGGAATTCAAATTTGGGGGGAAATTAAAAGAGTTGTGATTAGTGAAGGTACATGGTAGTAATTAATTATGATGATGTAGGGAATAAAAATGAGATGGAATATTCCAAAAATGATGAAAGTTGGTGCCAATTGCTGAAATTTGAGTTTGCTACCATTTTTTTCAAAATTCGCATGCGTTAACCGATTAACCAATGTGTTAATCGATTAACACAGTGAAAATTTGGGAAATTTGGCTTTTTAATGTGATGTCTTGACTCCGGCTCGATTTTTCTTGCTTGTCAAAGAAGGTATGGCAATAAACACATGAACCTTGGAATCTCTTGAATAATAATCAATTAAATCTTGGAGACTCTTGATGAGATGAATTTTTGAATTGTTTGCAGATTAATTTTTACTTTATCAGTTAAAATTCAATCGAGCTAAAGGACTGTTGTTTTTGGTATTTTTAACTTGTTCTTCCCCTGAAAATGTTAGTGAAATAAAATAAAATATTTTTGGATTTTAATTAATGGTTAGTAAATATAAAAAAAATAAGCAATAACAACAACTAACAAACACACACATACTCAAAGATCCCTGCAAGGCACAATCCTACAAAAGAGGGAACCAGAGTTTGAACTTATTTGTGGTATGAAATGCAAAAAGACATGTGGGATCTTAGGGGTAAAAATTAGGGTATTACACATGTATCTCATCGTTCTAGATGAATCGATGGGATGTGTATTGGGTCAACATGATGACACTGGCAGAAAAGAACATGCAATATACTATCTTTGCAAGACGTTCACTGATTGTGAGACCAGATACTCACTCTTAGAGAAAACTTGCTGTGCTCTGGTCTGGGCTGCTCGACGCCTACGACAATACATGATTTTCCATACTACTTTGTTGATATCCAAAATGGATCCGATAAAGTACATATTTGAAAAGCATGTTGTCTCTGGAAGGATTGCTCGGTGGCAGATGATGTTAACTGAGTATGATATCCAACATGTTGCCCAGAAAGCAATTAAAGGGAGTGTCTTGTCTGACTACCTTGCTCATCAACCTGTAGAAGGTTATAAATAGATGAAGTTTGACTTTCCCGATGAGGATGTTCTGTTTATCAGAGGTTATGAGACTCCAGACCCTGACATAGGACCCGAACCAGGGGCGCGATGGACGCTCGTGTTCGATGGTGCCTCCAATTCTAAGGGTCGTGGAATTGGTGTTATCCTCATATCTCCAACAGGTTTTCACCTTCCCTTCACTGCTAGGTTATGCTTTACATGCACCGACGATATGGCTGAATACGAAGCATGTATCTACGGTATTGAAGCGGCTATTGACATGAGAATTAAGATTCTTGAGGTCTATGGAGATTCTGCCTTGGTCATCGGTCAAGTCAGAGGGAATTTTGTGACTCGGGATTCCAAGCTGGTTCCGTACCAACAACACATTGCGAAGTTGATTTCTTACTTTGATGAAATTTCTTTTCATCATATCCCCAAGGAGGAAAATCAACTAGCTGATGCTCTTGCCACATTAGCATCCATGTTCAAGGTCAAGTGGAAGAATGAAGCTCCTCATATCCGCATTGATCACTTGAATGAACCAGCACACTGTTTAGCAATCGAGGATGAGTCTGATGACAAGCCTTGGTTCTACGACATTAAGAGATGTCTGGAAAAACAAGAATATCCCGAGGGTATTACTATCACTGATAAGAAAGCTCTTAGGAGGCTTTGTGCCAAATTCTTCTTAAGTGGTGGTATACTGTACAAGAGGAATTATGATTTTGTGTTGCTCATATGCGTGGATAGACACGAAGCAAACACGATCACAAGGTCCATACATGAGGGCTGCGAGGGTGTACATGCTAAAGGTCCTGCTATGGCCAAAAAGATTCTTCGGGCTGGGTATTACTGGATAACAATGGAGGTAGATTGTTACAACTTCGCCAAAAGATGTCACAAGTCCCAAATCTACGGAGACAAGATCCATGTGCCTCCAACTCCATTGAATGTTTTGACTTCACCTTGGCCATTCTCCATATGGGGTATAGATATGATTAGAATGATCGAGTTGAAGGCTTCCAACGGTCATCGATTCATTCTGGTTGCTATCGACTACTTCACCAAGTGGGTTGAAGCTGCTTCTTATGCAAACGTTACACGACAAGTGGTTGCCAGATTCATCAAGAAAGAGATAATCTGTCGTTATGGCATTCCTAGCAGCATTATCACAGACAATGCAAGCAACCTGAACAACAATATGATGAAGGAGTTGTGTCAAGAATTTAAGATCGAGCACCACAACTCTTCACCATATCGGCCCAAGATGAATGGCGTCGTTGAAGCAGTAAACAAAAACATCAAGAGGATTGTCCAAAAAATGGCCAAGACATACAAAGATTGGCATGAAATGCTTCCCTTTGCACTGCATGGCTATAGAACGTCAGTTCGTACTTCTACTGGGGCAACTCCACATTCACTTGTGTATGGTATGGAGGCAGTTCTACCCATTGAAGTCGAAATTCCTTCACTCAGAGTCATTATGGAAGCAGGTCTTGATGAAGCCGAATGGGTTCAATCCAGATACGACCAGCTGAATCTCATCGAAGAGAAATGCCTTACAGCCGTTTGTCATGGTCAATTGTATCAGAGACGCCTCAAGCGAGCTTTTGACAAGAAAGTTCTTCCTCGAACATTCTGTGAAGGCGAACTCGCACTCAAGAGAAATTCACATGTTCACTCGGATCCACGAGGCAAGTGGACTCCCAACTACGAATGACCCTTTATTGTCAAGAAAGCCTTCTCAGGTGGAGCCCTGATCCTCACCACAATGGATGGGGAGGAGTTGCCATCGCCCGTGAACTCCGATACAGTCAAGAAATATTATGCCTGAAAAAAATGGATAAGAGTCCACTAGATTAACATCCGCAAGGACAATCTAGGCAAAAATGGACGTCCCGATGGACCAAAAAAGAGATGTCCATGCAAAAGTTAGGAACAGTGAAAAAAAAATAGCCCGCTAAGTTGAAAACCCGAAAGGGCGACTTAGGCAAAAATGGGTATCCCGGTGGACAAAAAAATAGAAAAATATGTCCAGGCAAAAATTAGGGATAAAGGCAATGACTGTGAACACTTGAGCCTCCTTCATCACAGCTAGACCTCAGACGGTAAAAGAACATTCCAATCATCATCAACGGGTGCAAGGTGTTGGAACCTAGACTTACAGTGGATGGTGGTCAATGTTGTAATCAATGTAAATCATGATTTCCCTTTGCCATTTACACTTGTTTTTCAATTTTATTGCAAATTTCCTCATCAAGGATTTTGCATCCTTGTACACACTTTACGTACAAAAATTTTACATTCAATAAAATACATTCTTTGTCACCTCAATTTGTTTTCATCCCAGTATTTTGTTTGCAAAATAAACGATTATTTGCGATCACATAATACTAAAAAGCGTTGAGAACAATAAAAAGCTAAATCAATCGAGAAAGCATTATGCATTGCATGTGTTACTGGTGACTCCTGCAGGATAATCAGTAATATCCATTGGTAAGCCTATCGCCTGGCCGGCAATATGATGGTTCTATGAAGAAGTTGTTGTTTCCTCAGCATTTCCTCAGTAGAATCATCATTCTCCCCAGCAAGCGCCGTTACAATTTGTCGAAAAGCTTGCTTGTTTATACATCTTTTCTCCGACAAATTTGTAATGTCTCTAGGCAGGTTGTCGAAATGTTCCCAGCAGAGACACTTTGCTCTCTTTTCCCCAGCAAGGGTTGTACATCAGCTCCAATGATTTGAAACTATCTGGCCCCAGCAGCAGTGGTTTCTCCTCAGCAAAGTCAACATGGTTGGAAAGGATGTTTTTCAAACGCAAAGCCAGTCTTGGTAGGAAGGATCGATTTGATTCTTTCATCCCCAACAGAGACAGCCATAGTGATTTAGAAACCTGAGATGTTCTCGGTTTCTTTCCCCGGCGAGATCATCATCCTTTGTAAACTCTCTTCTCCAGCAGAGATTGTCGTTATCTGCGGGTCCTCTCCCCGACCGAGGATGTCGACGTCGTTTTGCTACGATTTTGGCCTAACTGCTTCACACTTGTGCCTTTGCATTGCATGGTATCAAGCATAATGTAGAAACACATACATAGCATATGCATCGATCATACTCCCTCGCTTTTTGCCTGACTTATCTCCCAGCAGATTTTCAGCCAAACTTTCGTACTTATCAACCGTCAAACACTCTTAACACTCTTTTTTTGTTGTCGTCGGCCAAATTCTCGAGCTACTCTTTTATTTAATCCCCTTTTACCTCGAATCATCGAAAAGATGGCGCAATTCGTACATTCAGGTCCAAGAGGATTAAATAGGGGCAGCTGTCATAACCCGAAATTTAACCTCCCTCTTTTGCCTTTTGCATGAGCATAAGCATTCGCATCGTTAGCATATGCATTCACACTTTTCTTTGTGTGTTTTCTGTTGTAGGATATCCAGGTTTTCCAAGCCCGATTAATCATATCCTCACAAGGTCATCACATCATCAAATCAAGCACAAAATGAGGGTTTCCATGCCTATTCATCAATACAAGAGGTGGAAAATCGAAGCCGGGACCACAGCACCTTTTTTTAGGCAAATTGGGCATATTTTGGCCTGGTTAATCGATTAACCATTTGTAGTGCAATTGTGTTAATCGATTAACACAGGCAGAATAGGCATATTCTGCTGCTTTTTCATGACTTCACCTTTGCACACATTTTAGTCTTGGATTCTACAGTATTCTAGTAGCATGTGAAAGATTCTAGACATCTCTAGACATTTCAAAGCTATTCAATTCATTCCAAGTGCATTTGCTCTAATACTTCACTCCAAATCAAGTGCACCATGTTCCTTGTTTTCCAAGTAATGTGGATCTTTGGATGTTGTATTTCACCTTGGGATTGTTACCGAGTTGGTTCTAACTAACCGAGTTAACTGCCTTGACTCGATGAGTCAAGTCCAACTAACTCCTAGCCTAGTTCCAAACCCAAAGCTAATTCCAAACCAAATTCCAAACATCTCACACTCCAAACCTAAAATCTATATAAACACACCTTCACTCACTTTTCAAGGGATCCACCATTTTTCACCAAATTTCTCACATTTCACTCTCAATTCTCTCACATTTTCTCTGATTTTTTCTGCTACATTTTCATCTTCATCTCACTTCTCTTCCAAAACCTCACTAAAAGCTCTTAATTCTTGAAGGATAATCACTTTTCACATTGAAAGTGATTATTTCTTGAGCTTAACCTCCATTTCCATTTGTCGCTCCCGGGATTTTCATCCAGGTACAAACGCGAAAGTGGCACCGAAACAGAGTCGCCAGCAATGTGTATTTATCCCAAGAGAGGGAAAGGAAACACTGCGTAAACCTGAGAGAAGGAAAGAGCATGGTCTTGCGACCAAAAGAACTGGGTTCGGGAGTCGGTTACGCGTGAGGAAGGTATTAGCACCCCCACGCGTCCATCGTACCCGATGGGATCCAAGCTTGCTGCTTCAAATAAGCCACAAACGCCATGAAAACAAGTTATATTCAGTGGCAAGGAGTTAAGAAAAAGTAACCTGAAATGTAAATAAACTTTGGATCTTCAGAAATCCAGAGGTGAACACTTGAACTCTTGAACTTGTTGAACAAAATAAATGCTACTGCACTTGATCTTGAAGAAAACCACAATGAAAATTCAACTGAACTGAAGCTACACTTGCTGAATTGAATTCCTTCTCTCTTACTCTTGATCAGAAATAGAATATTGATGATGATGAAGATGAAATGTAGAAGAAGGGTGATGGATTCGTGTACACAGAGAGAGAGCAGAGAGAAAACTTGAGAGTATTTTCAAGTGAGAGTGAAAAATGAAGTGTCCTCTTGAAATTGTGAGTGAGATTTGAATATATAGGCTGGGTTAAAAATGAACTAGTGTGGTTAAGTGAGTCAGTTTGGTGAGTTCAAGGTGGGTTAACTGAGTTGCCTCTAACTAACTGAGTCAAGTTAGTTAGGGCGAGTTATGGAGATTGGCTATGGTGTGGTTGCATTCATGGAGTGTACGGTGAGGTTGAAAGTGAATGGTGGTGATGTTAGTTCTGATGTAGCAGAAACTTGCATAGCAAGCTTTGCTTTTCTTCTTTCGTGTATGATGTAGCATGATAAGTAGCATAGTGTAAGAAGAATGTTTGGCTTAAAGAGGAAAAGAGGTGACTGGTGTATGCATGTGAATGCTCAACAACATCAATGTTACCACACTCTTCGCAACATGAAAGTATGGATGTTCATGGATGGAATTCTTTCATGTGAGTGCATGGTTTGATGGGTTTTTTGTGCCATTGGAAAGATGAACTATCATAGAACAAGTTTGATGTGAATTTTGGATTGAATAGAGGCTTTGAAGTTGATGAAAAATGGCTTGGAACATCAAGGTTTGAAACTGGCACATGGGCGAGGCAAGTTGGTAGGTTGGCATGGCAACATGGTCTATGGAATTCAGCATGAACACATCAACTTTGGACCCATATAACTCCCTCATAACTTGCTCAAATGGAAAAATGTCCAACATCAAAGTTGAAGAGGACATTGAGATGTACAACTTTGATGTTAAAAAAATTTTCATTTGAAGCTTCCATCACTGAGAAAAGTGGCTGGACATTTGACACACCAAGTGTTTGACAAAATTATGGCGCATGGGTCTGGTCTTGCTTGGTCATGACTTGGTTTTTTACCTAGTTTTGTCAAACTTTGATGGATCATAACTCCCTCAATTTTGATCCAATGGAAGAGTTCTTTATATGGATCTGAAGCTTAGAACATGAAATTTAATTGGATAAACTTGGGCCTGAGGTTTGGAGCTTTTATCTTGAAGAAAGAGACCCTCAAAGTGTGGTGCAAAAGGGTCCAAACTTGCCATTTTTGGAAACCCTAAAGTTTCTATTTTTGGCAGTTTTGTGATTTCTTGATTTTTCATGATTCATCCATCATTTATTGATAAAATCTTGTCCAATGAACATATATAACTTGAATTTCATGAATTTTATCTTAAAAATTCAGGAGTTGACTTTTTTCACTGCATAGTTGACTTTTCCCCCAATTCCTTGATTTTGAATCTTCTGACCAATTGAAGCCCCTCTGAAACCAATTGATGGGCAATTTTCCATCCCTATACACTTAGGAACATAAGGAATACCATGAGATCAAGTTTTGTCCAAAAAATCAGAAATAAACTGATTTAAGGGCAAACCCTAGTTTTGGTACCCTCTGGTTAGGAGGAAATTGCACATCCTCTAAATCCAAATTCCTCTGAATATGATGTATATCCTATCTAACAAAGATGAGATATGACACTTGGAGGTGATAAAATCTCAAAGAGCTTGCCCATTTGAGGGTTAGATCCCAATTTTAGACTGTTTTGTGTAGGAGATGATGCACTATCCAATCTTCTTAATGAATTCCCAACTTCCAATGCCTTGTGGGACCAAAGTGAGAGGATATATGATATAAGAGACCCTGGAGGCTTGTTTGAAGACCTTTGGCTTTTTTTTCCTTGCTTTGAATGACCAACACTCTGAAGACCACTGATCACATGCCCTTATGCAATATGTATGCTATTTATGACCTACCATGGAATGCAAATGAGTAAAGCATAGACCAATTTATTGAGAAAACATGAGGGCAAATTTTGAGGTATTACACCATTCCATTATACTGGTTTTTGTGGAGTTTAAATAGCTTTTGGATTCATCTCAAGTGATCGATTCAAGTTTCTTCGGTGATAATTCTCATTTTGGAGCTTTCGTCGCGATTTGATCGGTTTCGATACGTTTCGGATATAATTGAAGATTCCTCTGGTTTTCTTTGATTATCATCATCAAGATCATATTGCAACATTTACCAAGGCACATCTCAGCCTTGTAGGTTGGTGGATTTCCTTCGTTTTATCATTTCGATCGTTTTCGTATCGTTTGCGATGTAATTGCGATGTTTTTGCATGTGAATTGATTATACTTTTGCTTGATCCATGATCTTGACTGTTTAATTGATTCTATTGTTGATCATTTTCTGCTTCTAAACTTGATTTTTCGTGCATAATTGTTTGCCCTAGCATTGGAGTGATTGCACAATCAAAAAGTTGGCCAAAAGCACTTTTCAAAACTGATTTTCTGCTCCCTGTCCAGTGTTAATCGATTAACACTTTGCAGTGTAATAGTGTTAATCGATTAACCAGTGTTTTTTGCATTTTTTCAAGTGTTAATCGATTAACACTTTGCAGTGAAATTATGTTAATCGATTAACACTGAACCAGAAGGCCATTTTCTAGCATTTTCAAGTGTGTTTGCCATGTTTTCTTCATTTTAACTTCCATTGATTGTCATGCTTGATTCTATGGATGTTTTAAATGTCATTCAACTTCTGTTTGAAGCTTATTCATCAACTTTTTTTGCACGCTTTCGATTATTCAAATTATTCATGTTTTGGCATCATGTGAATATAATCATTCTTGCATTTCTCTTTGATCACATAACATGATTTTGTGTTGTATTTTTGTTGATCATTTGGTACTGTTTTGTACTCCTTTCCTTGGTTTTGCATTAAGTTTCATGCATCATGGATAAGCTTAATTTTGTACAATCAATAATTCACACCCTTTGCCTTAATGATTTTTCACTCTTTGGAAAATTGTTGGCATGGCTTTTCCTTTTGATTAATTGATCGAAACCATGTTTCGATTAGTTGATCTTCCCCTTTCCTCTCTTTAGACTTACTTTAGAGCTTTCTCTCTCGATCCCCCGTGGAGTTGGAGTTTCGTGCTACGCCCTGCATCGGAGCACTATACAATTGAAGCTGTTACGCTGTCCGTTTCTCCACGCAGGAGCACTGTACAACTTGGAGCTGTTGGGCCGTCTGCTTCAACTTCCACATTACACCCTGTGTGTTAGAGAAGGAATGAGAAGGGAGAATTCCCACTCTCATTCTGACTACTTTAGCTAGGGGACGAATGGCCCTGTGCTTGGCTTAGTCATCTCTATCTCCAGGCGGAAGTGTGGTTTCTTTCCCCAGTCGAGTCGATCCTTGATCACTATGTTTCCTTTGCAATCTCTTTCGGTCTTTGATCACTCAAATCTCTTTCGATCTATCTCTTTTGATCAATCACCTTCTTGTTTACGATCCTTTGTTCATTGGGTTAGCAAGCTTCTTCGTTTCCATACCCTATTCTTTTCTTGCGGTCAATCATTGTTCTTTTGTTTCCCCTGGAGAGTCTCTTTCCTCTTTCTTCAGTTAAATACAGTACTCCTGTTACAACTGAATCCCCTGCGGAGTTCGCAACCTTCTTTTGGTTCTTCTCCCTTTGTTGGTTAATCACTGCCTGTTAGTTAAAACACCAATGTTTGCACTCCTCATCAGTTAACCACAATCCGTCTGTTAAAACACTGAGTTTCCTTTTGGGTTAATCACCCATTCTTGGTTAATCACCTTTGTCTTCAGTTAACCACAGCCTGTCTGCTAAAATATTGAAGCCCTTTCTTCGATTTAATCACCTCCTCTTGGTTAATCACTCGTTTTTCTCGGTTAATCGCAGCGTTCTGTTAAAAAAAACCGAATCCCCTGTGGTTGGCAACCTTTATTGGTTCGAATACTTGCACCCTTAGGCTAGTAACCTCTTTTGGTTTAATACCCTTCTTCGTTGGTCAAGTGTTGTTTGTTCAGTCATTACCAACACCCCTTTTGGGTTACGACCTTTGATCGGTCCTACACCCGTTCTTCTGGTTAATCACAGTTTTCTCTGTTAAAACCAATGCTTTCTCTGTTAAAACCAATGCTTCTCTGTCTCCCACAGAGTTGCAATCCTTGTTGTTTAGCAAAGATTGGAGGGAGGACAGCTTCTCTGGGTTCAACACACTCTCTCTCTTGGTTTATCACAGTCTGTCTGTTGACACCAGCCTCTTTTCCCCGCCAGAGTCTTACTCTCTTTCTTCGGTTAACCACTGCCAGCCAGTTAATATACCGAGTCTCCCTTTTCTCTTGGTTTTGACACCATCCCCTTATTTGGGATCCCCAGCAGATTCCTTTCTATTCCCTTCGCTCTTACTTTCTTGGTTTCGACACCAATTCTCTTTGTCATCCCCAGCGGAGTTTCTTTCCTTCTTGGTTTTGACACCATTCTTTTCCTAGTCTCTTGTACGATCACTCTTACTGTGTGGTCTTCCCCAGTAGGGTTTTTCTTTCACTCTTGTTCTTGGTTTTGACACCACTTCTTCTGTTTTCCTGTTTCTTTCTTGTTTTGTTTTCCGTTCGGTTCCACGAACTACGAAAGCTCTGATTCTACATTCTTTCGAATGTCAGATACGTAGGCACGAGACGCGATGTCTTGGCGAGCACACTTCCACCCTTCTTTCCTTCTCCCTTTCTTCCTTCTTTTTTGTCCCCTGGTTCCATGAACTACGACGCTCTGATTTCCTCATTGAACTATGAGGGTACGTAGGCACGAGGGCCCCAATCCTTCGCGAGCACTTTCTTTCTTTTCTTTCTTTTTTCCCCTTTCTTCTCTCTCTCTTTCTTTTAGATAGAAGCCTTTAGATAGATAACCCATCCAACCCTAGTAGCAGGCGAAATGGTTCCCGTCGAGTACGACGGAAGCGTTAGGTGCTAATACCTTCCTTTCGCATAACCGACCCCCGTTCCCGTTTCTCTTCCCCTTGGGTTTTATCGTTATTTTCGCTGTCCTTTGGGACTAAATAAAGTTTGGTGGCGACTCTGTTGTTATCTTTGAGTGTGTGATTCACTCAGGATGTAAACCAGCCATCTTCAAATAGGAGGAACTACGATTGCTCTGATTTCCCTGTTTATCTTTAACGGGAATACGTAGGCATAAGATTGTGAAATCTTAGCGAGCACACCAATCAAAAACTTCAGGTCCAGTACCTTCATACATCAATAAAAAAACCTTAGGTCTCATACCTTACCAAAAACATCAGAACAAACCCGAAATCAACAAAAATACTCTCTCTCAACACTCCCAAAGGAGAAACTTTCCCAATAAACACCAGTAAATAGAAAACAGTAGGATTGCTAACGATCTATGGATAACCATATATAGGATGGGTAATTGACAACTCCCCATTGTATAACCTGACCCCGGACCCCCCAATCTCTTAAGCATTTATTAAAGAAAACATTTGCATGCAAGGTTAGTTTAAGATAGCTTCCCTTTCCTTTCCAGCTTCATAGGATAAATAAGAAATAAAAAAGTAGTACCCAATTCTAACCATGGCGATAAGGTGACCGCGTCACCGTCAAAAATGGCACGCTACACAAGGCAAAGGTCATGAGCATTCTTCCCAAATAACTCTTTCCCTCTCAAGGATT
The DNA here is from genome assembly GCA_022829125.1 of Lathyrus tuberosus. NCBI lineage: Eukaryota > Viridiplantae > Streptophyta > Magnoliopsida > Fabales > Fabaceae > Lathyrus > Lathyrus tuberosus. The sequence continues at coordinate 5,028,270 of JALAZF010000406.1, forward strand.
TTATCTCTTTCTGCATTTCCTGGAATTTGTCTTGGAACTCATTAATCCTTTCATAAACACCAATGCTCTCATTAGGTTCAGCATGATAAACAGGCTCTTCAGCACGTGGAACAGTATGAATTACAGGAAGAGAAATAGTTATAACTGGTTGCACAGTAGGAATCTCAACAGTCGGCTAATAACCTTCAGGCACAAAATTTAGAGGCATGCCCCAAGGAAAACCATTGGGCATCTGATGTTATGGAGCACTGACTGGAGCCACAGAAACAGGAGTTGATATGATCTCGAAAATCACAGTCACTTGAGGAGAAGGAGGATGAGGTTGATTCTGGGTAGCAACCAAAGGTTCAACCAAAGCATTCAGTCTTTCCATTCCAGATCTTAGAGTAGTTACCTCTTTATTGAGTTCTCTGTTCTCTAGTTCAAGATGATCCATCTTCCTCTGATAATTAGCTTGAGTATTTTACTGATGAGACAACTTGTCTTCTGAGAAGACCAAGAGAAATGAAATAAGACCCCTGAAAAACTCTCGAAAAGAAAAACCAAATGCAAAATGATGCATGATATGCAATGCAAATGTTTTATTTTAGTTTTCAAGGAACTTTAAGATATCATAAAGTAATTCCAAACATCATAAAGAAATAACACTTTTGAAATACTGAATATCCTCATTTCATTAATAATTGGAAGGATTACAATTTGAAGTACAAGTTTCAAAAGATCGTAAATACAAGAGGAAATAGCTAGATCCTAAGGGTCCTAAGGAACCACATCTGAAGACGATCCAACTCCATGCTGATACTTCCTCCTAAGCCTCTTGGTCTCTCTCTCATAAGTACTCTTCATGGTAGCTTTCTCTATCACAAGCTGATCTACAATGCCTTTCCAAGCACCTGAAGTAGGAATATGAATACTTTAAGATGGTGAAATGTTAGAGGAAAATAAATTCTCTTGCTCTCTCTGCCTCTTCACAACATGCTGCTCAAGCAACTCTATCAAATCATCCTTTTCTTTTAATTGCTTCTGCAATTCTATCTTCTCAAAATTTGAAGCATGAAACTTGCCTTCCCAAGTATCCATTTCTTACTTCATTCTGGCTAAAGCTTCTTGAAATTATTCCATGTCTTCAATAGGAATAGTAGGTGGTTTGGTCACAACTGGAAACATGGGATTCTCATAAGCATATGGTATCTTGAGCACCCTTGCTCTCTCATTCACCCAATGAGTATAAGGTTCCAAAGCTACACAGTTCTACTTTCCAAGCTCACCCTTCCCCTTTCTATAGATATTGTGCCAAGCATGCACCATCCTCTTCTTCAAACCTTGAGTATCCTTCCTGTAGCGTGCAATTTTTATCGGTGACGAGACCACCTTACCGCAATGGTTGGAATTGGGTGCTACTTTCTGATTTCTTATTTATCCTATGAAGCTGGAAAGGAAAGGGAAGCTATCTAAAACTAACCTTGCACACAAATGTTTTCTTTAACAAATGCTAAGAGATTGGGGGGTCCGGGATCAGGTTATACAAAGGGAAGTTGTCAATTACCCAATGTATATATGGTTATCCATAGACCTTTTATGGCATATTTTTCTATTGGTTTAAATACTTTCTGGTGTTTATCTGTTGTGGGTTGGGAAAGTTTCTCCTTTGAGGGGGTTGAGAGGATGTTTTGGTGATTTTTGGGTTTTCTGTTGTTTTTGTGAAGGTATTGGACCTAAAGTCTTTGATTTGTGTGCTCGCTAAGATTTCGCAATCTTATGCCTACGTATTCCCGTAAAGATATCTGGGAAATCAGAGCAATCGTAGTTCCTCCTATTTCTATGGGAGGAAAAATGTTTGGTGTCTTGTTCAAAGCCCAAGATTGAAGCTAAAGGTTATTTGTGTCTTGTTCAAAGCCCAAGATTGAAGCTAAAAGGGTGACTGAGAGAGAATTTTTCATCTCTAAAGGAGGATATCTCTCCTATTCATCACAGTTATTGAATGATTGGTTATAAAGGGGAATTAATTTAACTGGAATGTATGGAATCCAACAATGCCCTAATTTCTTTTATAAGGGAGATGTCCTAAAGGAAGAAACTTTAACTCAGTGTAGAGCAATGCCATTTTTCCTAAGGAGTCTTCCATTCTAAGAGAGGGACATTGGCTTGGATGTAAATAATCCAGAGGCTTACCACTTACAACAATTAGATGAAAAAGGAAGTTTACCAGGATAAAAGAGGGACCACAAGTTGGATTTTTGAATCAACAAGTATGCCACTTACAGCAGTTATCTGGAATTAGGGTTTTTTGATTGTCTGTTTTGATGTGTGATGTACAGAGAAATGTCTTCCTAGATAGAGAACTCTTGATTTCCTCTGAGGGGATGTTGATTTTTGTGTGCCTTGATCAAAGCCCAAGGTTGAAGCTAAAAGGTTGACTCTACTAGGGGAGTTTTATATCTGTCTTGTACAAAGCCCAAGATTGAGGCTGAAAAGAGATTGACTCAGCTGGAGAGTATGATCTGTCTTGTACAAAGCCCAAGATTGAGGCTGAAAAGAGATGGACTCCACTGGGGAGATTTTATCTGTCTTGTACAAAGCCCAAGATTGAGGCTAATTCTACTGAGGAAAATCATTATATAAAGCCTAAGAGGAGGCTAGTTGGTGGAAATCCTTATATGAAGCCTAAGAGGAGGCTAGCTTCTGCTGAGGATTATTGAAATCTAGAGACAGGTCCAATATGTATTAGGGAATCAACTCTTGCTATGGATTAAAGAAGAGTTGAGATATCATAGACCATGAGGCTCTGATTCTGTTAGGGTTTTATTGATGGTAAAGGTTTACAGATTGAGTTTGAAAACCTATGGAGGTTCTAACTCTGCTGGAGATTAGTATGTTGATGAAATAATCAGGGTTTTTCCTATGATTTTAGGAAACTTGAAGGTTTCTTTGAGATCCAAGAGGAGATGAGACTTTCCAAGTATACTGGTATGAAGAGGTTTAATCTTAACTGGAGAATGATCATTGTATGATGCCCAAGAGGAGGCTGATGTTTTAAGGGATGAAGATTAACCCTAAAATGGTTAGATGTTTGGAATTCTGATTCTCCAGAGGATTGAACTAGTAGAGATGACTAAGTTATGTCCTATACCTGTAGGAGGTCTTCGGGTCCTTGTACTAAGCCCAAGAGGAGGCTGAGGACGTCTAAGAAGCCTGTGGATCCTTGTACAAAGCCCAAGAGGAGGCTGGGGATGCTTTTAGGAAGCCTGTGGGTCCAAGCCTAAGAAAAGTTCAAGAAAGGTTCCATCGGGAATAAGTCCTTTCCTTGCAGAACAGTTCTAGGGTTTGAAGAAATTCAAAAGAGGTTTCACCGGGAATTAATCCTCTTTGGGGAGATGAATTTCTTGTACACATATATTTCTAAGTTACTATAGTCTTGAGAAAAGTTTCATCGGGAATAATGTCTTTCTCTGTTCCATATTGTATAAGCCCAAGAGGAGGCAAGACTGTATCTGGAATTTCCTATGGGGAACTAATTTTGACTGTGTTGAAAGAGTAACCACTGGTTTGATCTAAACCTAGACCTAATTGCTGGGGAAATCTCTAAGCAAGTATATACAAGCATATACCTATACAGATGAAATATATAAATAAGTATATATTGAAGAGATAGTGGAACTTACAGTTGTGCAAGCCCAAGAATAGTAACTACAGCTGTATGGTTAGTTTTCAAGAAATTGAAGAAAGTTTTGATAAAACTTTGAATTTGAATTTGAATAAAAAATAAAGTGATTTTAAAAGTAAGTTTGGGGATTATAATCAAGGAGTGGCCCAAATGAATTCTTTTGAAAAGACGACGATCGCGTTGTAGTTTTGAAAACAACAGAGGGACTTATACAATGACTGAGGCCCAAATTATTTTATTTTAAAAGAGGATGGGTCTTACAATCTTTTAGAGGCCCAAAAATGTTATTTTTATACAAGAGTTGGGGCTTATAACTCAAGGAGATGCCCCGATGAAAAACAACGACCGCACCGTTTATTTTGAAAATCGTATCGGGACTTATACAATGATTGAGGCCCAAATTATTTATTTACAAAAGAGGTGGGTCTTACACTCTATTAGTGGCCCAAAAAATGTTTGAAAAAGAAGAAAAATGAGAATTAAAACACAAGGGGAGGCCCAAATGAAAATTGTTTGAAAACGGGGATCGCGCCGAGATTTTTAAAATCGTATCAGGACTTATACAATGACTGAGGCCCAAATTTGTTTATTTACAAAGGGATGGGACTTACACTCTACAAAGAGGCCCACAAATTTTTGAAAAATGTTTTTGAGGGTGAAAACAATTAAAACCCTAATTTGATTTTAAAATGCATTTTAATTTGAATAAAAATCAATTAAAATGATCAAAATTATCAAATATGTATGAAGAACAAGTTGTGATCTTGGATTAATGTTTGAACAATTATGTTTTATCCATAGAATGATTTGAAAATCACTTGAATTTGAAAAATCAAGAGAAAGAAATATTTTTAAAGGCTTAAAAACAAATAAAAGTAAATTCTTTACAAAAATTTTAAATATATAAAATAAATAATATTTTTGTTAAATTTTTGTAGAATAAAATATTTTAACATTTTTGTGAATTTTGAAAAAAAGAATCAATTCAAAAACATTAAAATCCAGAGATAAATTAATTTTTGAATCAATTAAAAAATATCAAATATTCAAATATTTGAAAAATGGCGCCAAGAACACATGTTCTTGCTTGCGCGTGCTCTGCCTTCCCTGATTTGCAAAACCTCTTATATCTCTCTGATTACTCAATGAAAATGACTTTTGTAAACATGAAACTTGCTCGTTTTTTAACAAGGATTACAACCATAAAAATTAATTGCATTTATATTAAGTGTGGAGTGAGAAATCAGAAGATGAACTCAAGAACCCTAATTTCTGCAAGAACACTATGAAATCCTATACACGATTCATACATAGCAATTGATTAAGGGGAAACACTCTATATATGTGCATAAACATGTTTGTAACTTGAAAACACATTTATGATGCATGAATCATAGAGCTTGAGAGTGTCAGGCTTACCTCTTACAGCTGGTGATCAAATTCTATGTTGGAGGTGTTACAAATGTAGTGTAATGATCTGGACAGCTTCAATGGACCTCATGTAATGTGTTTGAATTCTTGGAATGGATTGAATCAGCTTAGAACTTGTTGTGGCACCTCAACTGCAAACAGGCCAAAAGGCTTGAGCAAATGGGAGGTGACTTTGTGATTCAGGTGTTCTAGATGAGTTTTAAGGTTATGGATCACTCATATTGATGTATGTGAGGTGTTGGCATGATTGGTTTTTATAGAATTGCTCTCAAATGGAAAATTTGAATGTTACTTGAATGAGAAGCAAAATCTGGTTTTTTGAGAGTGATTTTGAGGAAAGCATGTGTTATGGTGCTTTGGTGTACTCAAACTGACCACAAATAGTGTCTCAAGTTTGTTTTGGCAGCAATAGTGAATGGTGGCTGGTACAGACCTTTGTCCAATGGTTTTCAAAAGGAATCTCAAGTCTTCTCTAGCCATTGACTTGGGTCAATCTTGCAGGCCTATGGTCTTCTGATGCTTGAGTTTATCTTGACTCATTTGCAATCTTGTGGAATGATACATGCCAGCTCTATGCATCCATTCAATGCCTCATGACAAATTTGAAAGTTTTGGATTTGAACTTTGAATGTCACATGCCAAATGATGAGGTTTTGGACTTGCAAGGCTCTATGGTGTTGTAGCTCTGCAGAGATCACGTTCATTGCACTTTAGAAACTTATCTTGTATAGTGACAAGGCTTGCCAATTCATGGAAATGACAAAGTTGTGGGGCACGTGCAAGACTGTCTTGCAAAATTAGTCTTGGAGGTGTCATGTTTCCATGTTCATAACTCCCTACTCAAGTTGAATTAGGATGAGTTCTGGTACTCTTTAGAAAACTTGTATATCCTACTTTAACTTTGATGTCCAACAATGGTCTTGAATCAACTTTGATCAAGTTGGAAAATGGCCTCAAAGTTGGTGAAAATCCAAGACAGATTCTGTCCAAAATTTTCACTAAGTGTTGAAAAAAGTGGTCATTTTCATGTTTTTGTGATTTTGATCAATCCATAACTCAAAATCCATGAGGATTTGGAATTTGATGTAGTTGACAATCTTAAAGTATGTCATGAGAGCTTTCATTTGAGCTTTGGATGGAAGCAAATGGCTTTGTGGTTTGGAAGTTATGACCTTGCAAAGTTGGTACCAAATCAATTTTGTTCCATAACTTAGAATTTTTAAGTTTCTTAGGGTTGTTCGTTTTTCAAGTAGCCTCACTTTTCTTGATTTTTCTTGATGGATGATGATCAAAACCATGCATTAACACTTTTTTTGACTTAGGGGAACCACATTTGTGAAAAAGTTTAAAAAGTCAAACTTGATATTGAGCACAGTAGATGAATTCCAAATTGTGTGATCTTTTATGCAATCAAGTTCTTGACCTAATTAAAACCTAATGGATGGATTCCATAGGTGTTTTAGGGTGTCTTGAATCATGTCCCAAGGTTTGTGAACATGTCTTGGTCCAAAGTCAAAGGTACAGTTGACTTTTTCTTCAAAACCCTAATTGTGGTCCAGATGAATTTGAAACTTGTGAATCAAGCTTCTTGGATCAATCCATTGTTGTAAATGGATCAATGTGGTGTATTTGAGGCCCTTAAATCATGTCTTGAGGTATTGGTTCATGTCTTGCCTTAAAAGTCAACTTAGGGGTGAATTAGGTCAAGAAACCCTAATTCCTGATTTTTGATGAATGCTTCCTATGAGGCCATTTTGACTTGATGACGGGACTCATAAGGTTCCTTTGAGCATTTTGGAAAATGTTTTGAAGTAATGGCTCATGCCCAGATGAAAATTTTCATCTAGAGGCCTTGGTAGACCAAAACCCTAATTTGGTCACACTGGCGATCTTGAGGCTTGATCCACTTGAAATGTTGCAATCTTGTGCTTGATTCTTGATGTGGGAGTCCTATTGATCCTTTATAGATGCTTGAGAGGCTAGAAAAGTTGAAAATCATGTCAATTCTTGATTGATACTTTGTCTAAGTTCTCTGAGAGGGCTCAAAACCCTAATTCTTGATTGCAGTGAATGCTCAACAATCCTAGGGGAGATTGATGAGGTATGATGGTACATCCATATTGTGGTAATGATCTTCACAATGATGGGAAATCTTGTGGTCAAAATTTGGGGTATGACAGATGCCCCCATTTAATCTTCTTGGACCCGAAGGTGTGAATGGCGAAGATATTCGGACATTCAGGGTGCCAGAGGATTAAATATCAGAATACCCGAAATTTTGACTGTGGTTATGAATAGCAGTTTGCTCATCCATCTTCTTTTGCTAAGTAATGTTACTTAGAAAAGGGTAAAACTTCCCCTCAATCCTGGTCTTCAGCCACGGAACTGGTCTCAGTTTTCTTTTGAAAATAAACTTCCCCTCGATCTTAGTTTTCAGCCACATAACTGCTCTCAATTTCTTGAAATAAACTTCCCCTCGATCCTGGTCTTCAGCCACGGAATTGGTCTCAGTTTCTTGAAATAAACTTCCCCTCGATCCTGGTCTTCAGCCACGGAACTGGTCTCAGTTTCTTGAAATAAGCTTCCCCTCGATCCTGGTCTTCAACCACGGAACTGGTCTCAGTTTCTTCTTATATTGTTTCTTCCTCGACAAGGAACGCTTATTTGTAGCGGTCTTCATCAAACTTCTCACCGAGTTTTACAGGGGAGACACCATTTGATGGAAAAAAATTTGAGGTCAAACTTGTTGGGGAAACCCATTAGTCTGAGCTGTAGAGGTGTGCAAACTTCTCTGTTGGAGATGCCATTTGTTGGGGAAACCCTTTTAGCTTCAATCTTGGGCTTTGAACAAGACACAAATACTCTTTCAGCTTCAGTCTTGGGCTTTGAACAAGACATCAAATTTTCCCTTCCTCCCATAGAATAGGAGGGAACTACGATTGCTCTGATTTCCCTATTTACCTTTAACGGGAATACGTAGGCATAAGATTATGAAATCTTAGCGAGCACACCAAATCAAAAACCTTAGGTCCGGTACCTTCACACATCAAACAAAAACTTTAGGTTTCATACCTTACCAAAAACATCGAAACAAACCCGAAATCAACAAAAACTCTCTCTCTCTCAACCCTCCAATTGGAGAAACTTTCCCAATTGACAAACAAACACTAGTAAGTAGAAACCAGTAAATAGAAACAGTATAATTGCTAATGATTTGTGGATAACCACATATAGGATGGGTAATTGACAACTCCCCATTGTATAACCTGACCCCGGACCCCCCAATCTCTTTAAGCATTTGTTAAGGGAAACATTAGCGTGCAAGGTTAGTTTGAGATAGCTTCCCTTTCCTTTCCAACTTCACAGGATAAATAAGAAATTAGAAAGTAGCACCCAATCCCTACCATTGCGGTGAGGGAAACCCATGGCAATAAGGTGGTCGCGTCACCGACAAAAATCGCACGCTACACTATTGTACAACACCAAATTGAACCTAGACGTTGCCACTGGCAGCGCTCTGCTAGATAAACCTTACGAAGATGCCTATCAACTTGTAGAAAATATGGCACAAAACCACTATCAATGGGGAAGTGAAAGGAATCCTGTAGAGAAACCTGTGATGAAGTGTGGAATGTACAAAGTTAATGGCATATACCACATTAATGATAAAGTGGACGCACTTACTCAAAAGATTGAGAGTTTGACCGCAACTCCAGCAGCTATCGTAGCTGCTGTGTCACCTAGTTGCGAGCTATGCGAAACCCATGGGCACAACACTCTTGAATGTCATTTATTGGCTGGTGTAGCGTGCGATATTTGTCGGTGACGCGACCACCTTATCTCCATGGGTTTTTCCTCACCACAATGGTAGGGATTGGGTGCTACTTTTCGATTTCTTATTTATCCTGTGAAGCTGGAAAGGAAAGGGAAGTTATCTCAAACTAACCTTGCACGCAAATGTTTTCTTTAACAAATGCTTAAGAGATTGGGGGGTCCGGGGTCAGGTTATACAATGGGGAGTTGTCAATTACCCATCCTATACATGGTTATCCATGGATCGTTAGCAATTATACTGTTTTCTATTTACTGGTGTTTGTTTTTCAATTGGGAAAGTTTCTCCATTAGGAGGGTTGAGAGAGAGTATTTTTGTTGATTTCGGGTTTTTTCCGATGTTTTTGGTAAGGTATAAAACCTAAGGTTTTTGATAAGTGTGTGAAGGTACTGGACCTAAAGTTTTTTTTATTGGTGTGCTCGCTAAGATTTCGCAATCTTATGCCTACGTATTCCCGTTAAAGGTAAACAGGGAACTCAGAGCAATCGTAATTCCTCCTATTCTATGGGAGGAAAGATGTTTTTATGTGTCTTGTACAAAGCCCAAGATTGAGGCTAAAAAGGAGTTTTATTGACTCCACTGGGGAATATTTGTAGGTGTCTTGTACAAAGCCCAAGATTGAGGCTAAAAAACAAAGAAACTGACTATGTGGGAGAGAAATCTTTATCTGTCTTGTACAAAGCCCAAGATTGAGGCTAAAAGAAGATTGACTCGGCTGGAGAGTATGGGTGTCTTGTACAAAGCCCAAGAATGAGGCTAAAAAGAGTTATTGACTCTGCTTAGGGATATTTTATATGTGTCTTGTACAAAGCCCAAGATTGAGGCTAAAAAAGAGGATTGACTCAGCTGAGGATATTTCAGGTGTCTTGTACAAAGCCCAAGATTGAGGCTAAAGGGAGACTGACTCAACAAGAGAGTGTTTTTATCTGTCTTGTACAAAGCCCAAGATTGAGGCTAAAAGAAGATTGACTCAACAAAAGAGTGTTTTTATCATTTGACTCAACAAGAGAGTGTTTTTATCTGTCTTGTACAAAACCCAAGATTGAGGCTGAAAGAAGATTGACTCAACAAGAGAGTGTTTTTATCTGTCTTGTACAAAGCCCAAGATTGAGGCTGAAAGAAGATTGACTCAACAAGAGAGTTTTTTTTATTTGACTCAACAAGAGAGTGTTTCTTATCCGACTCAACAAGAGAGTGTTTTTATTATCTGACTCAACAAGAGAGTATTTTTATTTGACTCAACAAGAGAGTGTTTTTTATCTGACTCAACAAGAGAGGGTTTTTATCATTTGACTCAACAAGAGAGTGTTTTTATCATTTGACTCAACAAGAGAGTGTTTTTATCTGTCTTGTACAAAGCCCAAGATTGAGGCTGAAAGAAGATAGACTCAACAAGTGAGTGTTTTTTTCATCTGTCTTGTACAAAGCCCAAGATTGAGGCTGAATTTGATGAGGAAAAGAAAGAAATATTCATTATACAAAGCCTAAGAGGAGGCTGATTGGGGAATTTTTTATACAAAGCCTAAGAGGAGGCTATCTTCTGCTGAGGATTATTGAGATCTAGAGGCAGGTCCAAAGTGGAGAATCAACTCTTGCTGAGGATTACAGAAAAGTTGAGATATCAGATGCCTTGAGGTTCTGATTTTGGCTAGTGTTGTATTGATGATAAAATGACCTTAGTTGGGGAAGTTTAGGATGAAATATTAAGTTTTAGAACCTATGGGGGTTTTAACTCAGCTGGAGATTGATTAAATGGCCAGGATTTCTCCTGTGTTTGTAGGGAAATTGAGGGTTTCTTTGAGATCCAAGAGGAGATGAGACTTTCCAAGTCTATTGGTATGAAAGGGTTTATCTTTGTATGATGCCCAAGAGGAGGCAGGTGTTTTAAAGGATGGGAATCAACCCTTAAATTGGTCTGAGGTTTTGACTCATTAGGAAAGACAGCTCTAACAAAGGATGGCTACGTTCTGTCCTATACCTGTAAGAGGTCTCGGGCCCTAGTAATAAGCCCAAGAGGAGGCATGAAAACTTCTAAGAAGCCGGAGGGTCCTTGTACAAAGCCCAAGAAGAGGCTGGGGATGCTTTTAGGAAGCCCGTGGGTCCAAACCTAAGAAAAGTTCAAAAAAGGTTTCACCGGGAATTAATCCTTTAGCGAACAGTTCTAGGGTTTGAAGAAATTCAAGAGAGGTTTCACCGGGAATTAATCCTCTCTGGGGGAAATGAATTTCTTTGACAAATTTCTAGAAGTGACAGTCTGAGAAAAGTTTCACCGGGAATAATGTCTTTCTCTTTGTTCCATATTGTATAAGCCCAAGAGGAGGCAAGACTATATCTTTATATTCCTATGGGGAACTAGTTTTGACTGTGTTTAAAAGAGTGACCACTGGTTTGATCTAGTCCTAGACCTAATTGCCGAGGAAAACTCTAAGCATATAATATACAGGTATATATATATATACAGATGAAATATATACAAGTATGTAAAAGAGGGTAGAATGACTTACAGGTGAGCAAGCTTCTAGCATTATAGACAAATATATATATGTGCAAGTATGTAAAAGAAAGCTGCTTAAAACTTACAGGTGAGCAAGCTTCCATTGTAACAGCTGTATGGTTAGTTGTTCAAGAAATTAAAGAAAGTTTTGATAATAACTATGAATTTGAACCTAAATCAAAAGGGAAAGTTGTTTTGAAAATAAGATTGAGGCTTATACTCAAGGAGAGGCCCAGTTTTATTTATTTACAAAGGGATGGGTCTTACAACTCAAAGATAGGCCCAAATTTTATTTTATGTACAAGAAATGGGGCTTACAGCTCAAGGAGAGGCTCGTGTGAAAAACAATGATCGCACCGTTGTTTTGAAAATCGTATCGAGTCTTACACAATGACTGCGGCCCAAAAAAATTTTGTACAAAGGGGGTTGGGTCTTACACTCTATTAGAGGCCCAAAAGTGTTTTAGAAGAATAAAAATGGGACTTACAACCAAAGGGAGGCCCAAGTTAAAATTGTTTTTAAAATGGCATCGCGCCGAGATTTTTTTTAACGTATCGGGACTTATACAATGCCTGAGGCCCAAATTGTGGTTTATTTACAAAGGGTTGGGTCTTACACTCTTTCAAGAGGCCCAAAGAGTTTTGAAAAGTGTTTGAAAAATCAAAATTGAGAGGAAACCCTAATTTTGAATTTAAAAGATATAATTTTCAAAGGAGATTAAATAAAAAATGATATAAAATATCAAATATATTTAAAAAAAAAGTTGTAAACTTTGAAAAATCATGTTTGATCACATGAAAGCTTGAAATTCAATTGGTTTTGAAAAATCAAGAGGGAAATTTCATTTAAAAATGTTTGAAAACAAATAAAATGAAATTAATTACAAAAATTCTAACTATATTAAAAAATTAATATAAATTGAATTTTTTTGTAAATTAAAATAATTTAACATTTTTGGGACTTTTTAAAAAAAGAACCAACCAAAAATGATAAAAAGTGAGTGAGAAATTAATTTTTGAAGTTATTAAAATATGGTGAAGAAAAATGAAAGAAAACAAGTGATAAAAAATTAGGAATGGTCCCCCCCTAAGGCTTGAACTCACGCCCTTGGGGTGGAGAGTTTAAAATTCTACCATCTGAGCCATGTGTGTGGGCTGATAGAGAATGGAAAGGGTGAATAATATGTGAAAGTAACCTTTGAAAATGTTTTTAAAAAAAAATATTAAAAGGTCTGGGGCGAGGGGGATTCGAACCCTAGACCTCTCCATCGCTACACACAAAAAACCAGCTGATCAACCACTGGGGCGCAATGCCAATTCAAATATATAGTGGCAAGAAAATAATATATACCAAGTTTAGTTGGATTTCTGAAGAATGGCGCCATGGCCATCTTCTTCCTCCAGCCCTCGTCTGATTTGCAAAAGGCATTCTATCTCCCTCGTTTCTCAACCATTTCACATGATGTAAAGATGAAAATCGTGCATTTTTAAACAAGGAACATGATTGCAATAGTCAATTTTGTTTAAATTAAGTGAATCAAAAGCTAACATGTTAAAATCAGATAAACCCTAAAAATTGCAAGAACTTAATGAAATCACATACACGAATCATAAACATCAAATGATTGAGGGCAAATGATCTACAAACATTCAGAAACACAATGGTAATTTGAAAACATATTTATGATGCATGATTCATTGAGTTTGAAAGTTTAAGGTTTACCTCTGCGAGAAGGATTCGATTTTAATGGTAGAGGTGTTACAGAAGTGAAACAATGACCTGGTTAGCTTCCTTGAGTCTCAAGGATCGTGTTGCAACCTTCAGGATGTTTTGAAACCCTCTGGATAGGCTGGCTCAACTCTGACTATAATTGGTCCAAGTGAGAAATGGAGATGATGATCCTGATGTTTCAGAAGTGTGAGAGGTGTTTGATCAGCTCATATATGATATATGGAAGGTGTTAGATCAATTGGTTATGATATAATGGCTTCCTAATGCAAAATTCGATAGTGACTTGCAAATGAAGGCATTTTTGGAGTGAAAGAGGGATTTTGAGTAAAGCATCAGTTTGGTGCTTTGGTGTACTCAAATTGATCACAATTGATGCCTATTTATAGTGCAACAAGTTTGTTTTGGCATCAATAGTGAATGGAGGCTTGGACAGTCCTTTGGCCAATGGTGATCAAAAGGAATCTCAAGTCTCCTCTAGTCATTGACTTGAGGTTAAGGCACAAGCTATGAGTCCTCTGGTTCAGAGCTTAATCTTAACTCAATTCAGTAAGCAATGTCTTGATGCTTGCCACCTTATGAATCTATTGAATGCATTGAAACAAAATTGGAGTCTTTGAGCTTTTTAGCCTTTTTATGGTTTTTATGGCTACATGTAGATCCTTGGACTTGGGAGACTTATGGATCAGATCATTTCTCTTTGGAGTTATTCCTTGAGGTGTCCAAATGGATGACAAGGCTTAAACTTGTATGATTTTTCCAAATCGGGCAAAAATACCAAATTCTGTCTTGTACAAGACAGTTGGAAATGGTGATTTTGAGGGGGTCATATCTCCCTGCTCAAATGGAGTTATGGAAAGCTTTTGTGCTTTTTAGAAAGCCCTCATATGGTAAAATTTATGTGTGACCATAGTTGGCCTTGAACCTATATGAATCCAACTAAAAAACCCTCATGAACTTTGATGTCCAAGGCTGGCACTTAGACAGTTTTGCACTAAGTGTTATATTCTTGATTTTTCAACACTTTGATCCATCCATAACCAAAAATCTATGAAGAATCAGAGTTTCATGTAGTTAAAGCTTTTGTAGAATGTAGGAAGACCTATAAATCAGGCTTTGGATCACTCAAAATGGCTGCCTAGATCAAAAGTTATGGTCCTTGGAAGTTGGCATCTAAACCATCCAATTTTAGTAACTTAGAAAAATTTCCAAATTTTCAAAGTTACCCCTTTCACAAGTTATCTTGATTTCTTGATCGATTCTTGTTCAAATGACATTATAAGTCATATTTTATGAAAATATGAGTCATAAGGATCATTTTTGCCAAAAAAAGTCATGTTTTGACTTTTGGCTCCGGAGCGGTTCGGCGCGTAAAAACCCTAATTCCCGACTTTTGGGAATGCATCCTCTGAGGGTAATTTAACTTTGCAAATGGATTCCTAGGGTTATTTTGAGTATATTGAGTCACATGTTGAAGTCTTTGCTCATCCTCTTGTGGAAATCTCACTCTAGAGGTCCTAGTCGTCCAAAACCCTAATTTGGTGATATCAGGTGTTTCGAGGCTCCTTCCACTTGGAAGGCCACAACTTTGTGCTTGATTTTTGATGTGAGGGTCCTCTTGATCCTTTGTGAATGTTTTAAGAGGTTATACAAGTTTAAGATCATGTCATTTCTTGATTGATCTTTTGTCTAAATGTTCTAGGAGGGCTCAAAACCCTAATTCTTGATATGTGGTGGATGCTCAACTATCTTTGGGAGATTGATGAGGCATGATGGTACATCCATATTGTGGTGATGATTCTCACAATGATGGGAAATCTTGGTGGTCAAAATTTGGGGTATGATAGCTGGAATTGCAACCGACCAAGTAAACTATGCCCAAGGAAGCCCATACTCAAATACCTATAACCCTGGCTGGAGAAACCATCCAAATGTTTCCTATAAGAGCAACAACACTTTGTTTTCACCAAACCTAGCACTTTCTGTTCCTCCAAGTTATCAAAAAGGAGCCTCAACTGCTCCTTAAGCTCCTAAGAAGTCAAACCTCGAGCTAACGTTGGATAGCTTTATTGCAACCCAAACCCAATTAAACCAAGAGTTTACCAACCAGAACATTCACATGAGTGAGCTTATAAAACAATTGGCAAGTAAGATGGACTCAATGGCCACTCACAGCAAAATGTTGGAAACTCAAATTTCTCAAGTAGCCCCACAACAAGCAGAAACAATAGCCCCAACTGGAGTATTTCCTGGCCAGCCACAACCTAACCCAAAAGGTCATGCTAATGCTATCACATTACAAAGTGGGATAGAATTAGATGGGCCAATGGATCCGAGATTTCAAAATCCTCCCATGTATCAGAAATCTGGAAAAGAAGATGAAAAGGTAACAAACGATGACCAACCAGAAAAACCAACTGATAATGGGCAGGAAGACAAAACCCAAGAGGCAGTACAGAAAGAAAAACCATATGTGCCTCGGCCACCGTATAAACCACCAATCCCTTATCCTCAAAGACTTGCTAAGTCTAAAAACGAAGGCCAATTTAAGAAATTTGTAGAGCTTATGAAACAGCTGAATATAACAATACCCTTCATAGAAGCCATTACACAAATGCCTTCATATGCTAAGTTCCTTATAGAGGTTCTATCTAATAAGAAAAAGCTTGAGGATAATGAAACAGTAATGCTCACTGTAGAGTGTAGTGCTATGATTCAAAACAACATGCCTCCCAAGTTAAAAGAACCCGTTAGTTTTTCCATACCTTTAGAGTTCCTACACCACCAACTCTCGTTCTGATTGGTTGCTCTTTTGTATCTATAGCATCGTTATAGGGAATGGAATAATTTTTTGCTTATGTCATCTCAACAAGAGTGTCGCGACCGGCAAACTGAAAAAGTCGCCATCGTCTTTTATTTGTTCCTTAGGAATAGGGAAACAATGATAAAACCTAAAGTTAAAGGGTGAGAGGCTAAGGTTCGGGAGTCGGTTAAGTGAGTGGAAGGTGTCATACCCAAAATTTTGACCACTAAGATTTCCCATCATTGTGCAAATCATCATCACAATATGGATGAACCATCATGCCTCACCAAATGCCTCAAGGGTTGTTGAGCATTCACCACAATCAAAATTAGGGTTTTAAGCCCTCTCAGAGCCTTAGACAAAGGATCATTCAAGGAATGACATGATCTTCAACTTGTCTAACCTCTCAAACATCCACAATGGATCAAAAAGGACTCCCACTTCAAGCATTAAGCACAAGGTTGCTCCCTTCTAGGTGGATCAAGTCTCAAGATCGCTGGTATCACCAAATTAGGGTTTTGGTCGACCAGGGCCTCTAGATGGGAAGTTTCATCTGGGCATAAGCCAAAAATACAAAACACAACCTAATGTACTCCATGGAACCTCATGGACCCAAGCATCAAGTCAATTTGACCTCAGGGGATGCATACATCAAAAATCAGGAATTAGGGTTTCTTGACCTAATTCACCCCTAAGTTGACTTTTGGGACAAATCAAGAGCCAAGACCTCAAGACATGATTTGAGGGTCTCTAATGAACTATATTGATCCATTTAGAACAATGGATTAATCCAAGAAGCTTGAGCAACAAGTCTCAATTTCATCTGCACCACAATTAGGGTTTTAAGAGAAAAGTCAACTGTAACTTTGACTTTTAACCAGGACAAGCTCCCAAGCCCTAGGACATACCTCAATATACCCCATGACACCCATGGAACATGTCCATCAAGTTTGATTTAGGTCAAGGACATGATTTCTTGAAAAATTGCACAATTTGGAATTCATCTGATAAAAAGTCAACTGTGCACAAAAGTCAACTTTGACTTTTTTGAGATTTTTTACCAAAATGGATTTTTAACCCTAAAATGATGTTAATTTATGATTTGAATCATCATTCATCAAGAAAAATCAAAGAAAGTGGGATAACTTGTAAAAGGGGTAACCATAAAACTTAGAAATTTTTCTAAGTTATGGAAAAAGTACCACTAATACACCAACTTTGGAGGACCATAACTCCTAAACCACTAGGCCAATTTTTTTCATCCAAAGATGGATTTGTAGCCCTCATTACCCTCTACAAAAACTTCAACTAGACCTAAGTCCAATTCATTAAGGATTTTGAGTTATGGAGTGATCAAAATCAAGAAATCACACTTTGTTCCAACACTTAGTGAAAATTTCACTAAGTCAGATTTTGCTTCACTTTTTGCCAAATGTAGAGGGATTTTTCACTTGGAATCAAAAGAGATCAAAATCAAACTTGTTCAAATAGTTGTTGTATCATGTAAGGGCTTTCCAAAATGGCCAAGAACATTGCCAAATTCAACTTACCCCATGAGATATGACATTGTCAAGTTGCCTTGCTGAAATCTGTCAAAGGCAAGGCAGATTTTGCATTTTGGCTCGATTTGCCAAAATCAGCCAAATTCAAATGCTCCTATCCACTTGGACACATCTGAGGATTAAATCTAAAGGGGACAATCACTGAGCCAAGCCTCCAAAGTCCATGGAACAAGAAATAGCATGTTGAACCTAGAATGGCCAAAATAGGGACAAGACTCCAAATTTGGATTGAAGCATACAATGGAAGCATCAAGGTGGCATGGACTGAGCCATTGCCATCTAAAATCAGTCAAGACTTATCCAAGACCAAGGGAACCAAAGCTCTGTGCCCTAACCTCTAGTCAATGGCTAGAGGAGACTTGGATTTTCATTTGCCAACATTGGCCAAACCTACTTACCAGCTGCCATTCACTATTCCTTGCAAAACAAGCTTTGTCTACTATAAATAGAGCTCAATTGTGATCAGTTTGAGTACACCAAAGCCATCAAACAGATGATTTCCTCAAAATCTCTTCTTTCACTCCAATTTTGCCTTCTAAGGCAAGTCACTATCGGGTTTTGAGTTTGAGAGCAATTCCAATCAAACCAATCACTCACACACCTCAAATACATCACATATGAGCTGATCAAACACTTAGATCACTTCTGAAACACCAATTTCACAAAATCACCAGCTGGTTGCTCAAATTTTCAATCAAGTTGCAGCTGAGATGCCATGAATTGATCCAACCTATTTCAATCAAGTCCAAGCATTCAAACACACTCCATAAGGTGTAGGGAAGCTGTTCAGATCATCACCACTCATCTGTAACACCTCCAAATCAAAAATCACATTGCACTTGCTGTCACGGCTTAGAGGTAAGCATATACTTGGTCATCTCTCAATCTATGCATATTTCCTCGCACAATAATTTGGCCATATGTTCATAATCATGCATGGAATGTTTTCCCTCAATTAATTGCATTGTTTGAATCGTGTATCAAAAATCCTAGCCTTCATGCAGAAATTAGGGTTCTTGAGGTTTCTTCGTGATTTCATGTTTTATGTTTAATTTAAATGAAATTAAGTGTTATAGACATGATCGTGAGGTTGAGACGAGCATAATGATATGTGGATTGCATGTTATAATCAAGTATTTATGGAGATTGGATAGAAAATGCAAATCTGAGAAACCCAGAACACGCGCGTGTTCTTCAGCTTGTTCTTGGCGCCATTTTTGAATAATTCAAATATTTGAATTTTGTGATTTTATTTAATTGATTCAAAAATTAATTTCTCTCTGAGTTTTAATGATTTTGAGTTGATTCTTTTTTTAATAATTCACAAAAATGTTAAAATATTTTATTTTATCAAAAAATCCCAAAAATATTATTTATTTCATATAATTGATATTTTTGCAAAGAATTAATATTTTAATTGTTTTTGACATTTTAAATATTTTTTCTACATTGATTTTGCAACTTTTAATGCTTTTTAATTATTTTGTAGGTCAATACTTAATTTTTGAAGCATTAATCCAAAATCACAATTTGTTTTTCACATGTTAAACAATTTTGATCATTTTAATTGAATTTTTATTCAATTAAATACATTTTTGAAAACAAAGTAGGGTTTTTGGATTAATTCAACCCTCATAAATCATTTTCAAAACTTTTTGGGCCTCTAATAGAGTGTAAGACCCAATCCTTTTTTGACCAAATCATTTTTGGGCCTCAGTTTATTGTATAAGTCCCGATACCGTCAAAAACAAACGGCGCGATCGTCGCCTTTTAAAAATAACCTTGGGCCTCTCCTTGAGCTATAAGACCCATTCAAAACATTTTGGGCCTCTATTAGAGTGTAAGACCCAATCCCCTTTTAACCAAAACATTTTTGGGCCTCACTTATTGTATAAGTCCCTCTGTGTAACACCCTTCTAATCCCTGCATAAAACATACAATAAATCAGAGTAAATAATCATGTTATTCATTTAAGGGTGTCACACATAATCATAAAACATCATAAAACACCTGTCATGCTCATTAACAATTAAGTAATTTCATGCTTTTCAAAAACTTCTCTTAGCATGTAGCAGCGGATTCCAAATAATCATAATAGACATAAAGAGAGTTTCATGCTCATCACATTAATAAACGAAACTTGGGCATAAAAGCCAACTTCAATACAGATCAAGTAAGCATAAAAGTATAAGTAGAGTACATAATGTATCTCTAAAACATAAACCAAACGATCCCAGTGTTACATGATCAGAGCACGACTCGACCCAATATAAATAAAGACACTAAACAGCTGCATCAGCGTCTACCTCGCGCTACGAGCAAGTCTACTCCTCGGTACCTGAGTGATGTCGTATAAAACATCATTCCAACAGAAGGGTGAGAATTCACATCAATATTGAAATTATAAGATAATGATTATTGTAAAACATATAAACACGAATAATAAATAATCTCACACTTCAATATTCATCAACAAGTATCACTCAAGTATCCACACAATTCATATCAAATTCCAATACTCAACAAGTCACAATCACACACATACTTCCATATAACAATTATATATGCCATGCGACTCGATGCAAACTCAATGAACTCATGCCATGTGGTACCAACACTTGTTATTTTTTTTCGGTTTTTACATTTAAACCGGGTCCGTCCCCTAGACCAATAACAAAACAAAAGCCCGTCCCCTAGGCTTTCAAACCCCACTAGGTTTGGGACAAGTCACTAGCTCCCACGGAACTAGCAAGCATTGCCTCTTGACACAAATGATGCGTATGCAATCAACAACCATATGCAATTAAGATCGTTCTCTAATCTTAATATCATGCATATCTCAAATAATTCATCACACTTGAATTATCACACAATTGCACACACAATTACATTTCATAACTAAAGTAATCATACTTTAAATTTAGTCACCACAATCAATCAATAGTACACAAGGACTAACTAGTTCCAATCGTAATTCACAATATAATCTACCAATTAAATAGACTAATTAATCACTCATTAATAATTGAATCCAATATTAAATTAAATTCCACTATTCAATAAATAATAACCAATATTTAAATAAACCATCAATAACTAAATAAATAACCAATATCTAAATAAATAATTAATATTTAAATAATGATCCATATTTAATAAATAACCAATAATTATATAAATAATCAATATATTTAATTAAATAATCAATATTTAACTAAATAATTGACATGTAATAAAACATTTGATATTTTGATTAAAACTTATAATTTATAATAATATATATAATTTCCATCGCATGGCTACAGGAGTTGTTGGTACTACTTTCAATTTCGAATTGGATTCACTTGTAATACACAAACCAACAGCCAGGTAAATCACCAGTTGAAGCCACCAAGTGCCCATTAACATCAATTAATTCCTAACATCATGTAATTACTAAATGTTGTAACAGTCTGCTAACATTAGCCTCTTAACTAACATCTTTTATGAACTGATTCAATTAACATAACAGCCAAAACCACAGTGCAAACAGTCAAAATCCATCAACCTTATTTCAACAATCATATATTAATTTAACAGCCTGGCAGATTTTTCAGACTTGCAAAAATCTTAGATTGCTAACATGTTAATCTAAGCTTGTAACTGATTTCAATAACTGCTATCTCAACATTACGCTAACCAATTAATCACTTAATTGAATTCAATCTTAACATCCATAACTTAGCAAATCTAACAAGCGTTTCCATCAATATCTAACTAATTAATTTAACAGTTAACTAACTTAAACATTAAGTTCTGGAGTCTCAGATGTTAACTTTAACTAAAACTTAGCCTTGTACATCGTGAAAATCACAACTACGAGAGCAAGATTGTAGGCTATTATTTTATACACTGCAGTACAGTTATTAATGGGTCTTTAAAATGTCACCAAAAATCAATTTCTAAACATCCAAAATTAATCATTTCAGAATTTAATCTTAACATAATTAAATTCAGTTTCATAGAAAATTTTGAGATTTTATTTTAACATTATTTCTACTCAATAATCATTACCCAAATAACCTCAATATTGAATAAAATCTCACTCTTACCTTGAATTTCTTGATGAATTTGTTCCTTGATCTTTGAGTTCCTCTCCTCTTTCCTTCCTACTCTCCCTTCTCTTCTACTCTTCTAAGTTCTCTTCTCCAACTTTTCTTACTAACTTTCTCCTCTAAAACCCTAACTATTCATAAACCAAATGGGTCTAACTCAACCCATTACTCTTAATATTAACACCTCACCTTAAGCCCAATAATTTCCAACAATTATAATATCATATAAAATATAATAGATTAAGTATTTTACTAAATACTAACAATCTAATTAAAATAAATAATTAGATAAATTCCACAATTCAATTTATTTTTAAATAATAAATTAAATCACATATTTCAATTTAATCACTTAAATCAATTAATTCACACAAATTAAATAAACCAATTAATTTATATAAACTCAATAAACTATATAAATCAACTAATTCATATAAATTCACTAAATCAAGTAATTCATGTAAATCAAATATTTTCAAATAAATTAGATAAATCACATAAATCAATATTTAATAAAATCACACAATAATTAATATAAATAATTAATTAATAAAAATCGGGGTGTTACACTCTGCGTTAAAAGAAAACCTCGGCGCGATCGCCATTTTAGACGAAAAGTCATCTGGGCCTACCCTCATGTTATAAGCCCCACTCTTTTTCTTTAAATCTTTTGGGACTCTTGAGAGAGTGTAAGACCCATCCCTTTGTACAGAAACCCTTTTTGGGCCACAGTCACTTGTATAAGTCCCTCTGTACAAATTCAAACAGTGCGCTCACTGATAAAACCCTGGGCCTCTCCTTGAGCTGTAAGCCCCAAATCCTTCTTTTTCAAAGCACTTTCTCCTTTGATTTTGAATATATTATTGTTTTCAATCTTTCTTTGTTGAACAACAAACCAAATAGCATGGAAGCTCTACAACCGAGTAAGTGGTTATTGCTTTCATTTACCGCTTTCATATACATATAACTGTATTGTGGGGCTGTTTCACTGTAAGTCTTCTTTCATAAACTCATATCGACTGTGTAATAATAGTATAGATATTTCGAGTTTCCCCGGCAACTACGTCTAGAACTAAGTGACGCCGTTTCGTTTAGTCATAGAAATAGACAACTAGATCCCCAATAGGATCACCAGATACAGGCTTCTCTTCGGCTGTCCTCATTAGGAATTGTCAAGAAACTCTATTCCCAGAGATGAATGTCTTCTCCGTGAATGGCATCTTTGAGTTTCTTCCAAATTCTCGAACTTTCCTGACTTTGATCTATTCTCGGTGAATAGCATTGCCTTGAATTTCTCGGGGTTTGGGGACCCACGGGCTTCTTAAAAGCATCGGCCTCCTCTTGGGCATTGTACAAGGACCCACAGGCTTCCTAAAAGCAACCCCGCCTCCTCTTGGGCTTAGTACAAGGACCCTACGGCTTCTTAGAAGTATTCACAGCCTCCTCTTAGGCTTCGTATAATGATCTCTTCCTCCGGGAATGATAGCCTCTTCTTGGGCTTAGTACAAGGAGCACTTGGCTTCTTAAAAGATTCCAGCCTCCTCTTGGGCTTCGTACAAATTGTCCCGACGACCTCCTAGAGGTATAGGAACAGAACTTAATCATCTGCATATAACAGTCCTTTCGTAGAGTCTACTACTGTTTCTCAAAGCATAGTACAAAAGATGAAACTCTAGACTTGGACGGTCTAATCTCCTTGAGTCTCAAAGACATTCTCAAGCACCCTTCAAGAATAGGAAGGAAACCCGTAGACTCGGACAGTCTCAATACCCTTCGGATTTCCCGCTTCCTTAAAGAACAGGAATAACCCGGATCCTTGAAACAAATCCCTGAGTACAGTGTTGCTCATATAAGAACTGATTTTCTCTTTAAAATCGGTATATTGAATCTGGCACTTAACTGAAACAGTCACCATAGCCTCCTCTTGGGCTTTGTACAATGATTCTCCCCAGTGGAGTCAAACAACGTTTAGCCTCTCTCTCGGGCTTTGTACGAGACACATAAGAGACTCCCTCGTTGAGTCAATCACCCCTTTGGCCTCCATCTCGGGCTTCGTACGAGATACAAAAAACTCTCTTGTTGAGTCAATTAGCCTCCATCTCGGGCTTTATACGAGATACCAAAAGACTTCATCGTCGAGTCAAAAACATTTTAGCCTCTCTCTCGGGCTTTGTACGAGACACATATCAGCCTCCTCTTAGGCTTTATATAAGAAAACCACTGGTTGATCCAATCAACCTTTTAGCATCAAAACTGTGTCTCGTTCACAGTAAACAAACATCAAACAACTCCCTTCATCTAATCGCTGTAAGCGGCAAGCCTCTGGATCATCTACATCCATGCCACTGTCCCTCTTTTAGCATGAGAAATTCCTAAGGAAAGATAGCATTGCTCTACACTGAGTTAAAGTCTTCCCCTTTAGGTTAAAACCCCCTATAAAGGAAATTATGGCATTGCTAGGATCCGCGTATCCCGGTTAAAGTAATTCTCCTTTATAAACAGTTGTGACATACAACTCCCTCTTTAGAGATGACAAATTCTCTCTAAAGTCAACACCTTTTAGCTTCATATCTTGGGCTTTGAACAAGATACAAATAGACTTTTCAGCTTCACATCTTGGGCTTTGAACAAGATACAAATCACCCTTCGCTTCACGTCTTGGGCTTTGAACAATACACCAAAAACAACCATTTCCTCCCATAAAATAGGAGGAACTACGAACGCTCTAATTTCCTTATTTCGGTAAACGGGAATACGTAGGCATAAGATCGAAAGAAAAGATCTTAGCGAGCACACTAAACAAAAACCCAAATCCAATATCTCCATCAATCAAAAGCAGTAATTCAAAAACGCCAGTCCTAACATCCTAATCCTTGTTCCCCGCCAGAAACCTTCTGTCTAGATAAAAAACCAGTATTAGCGAAAATACAAATAACCAGTACAAAGGCCCCCCCCCCCCACATTGATAGCATCCGTATTCTAACAGACCGCTATTTAAACTCAGTATGCAAAGCAGGGTTAATTGGAGACATCTATTTCCCTTCCTTCATCAGCTTTAATAGGATAAAAAATGAATCGACCTGTAGTTTAAGCTCAAAACCGCAGAGAACGACCAGCGCTTAAGAACCGCGTCCAAAATCGTTCGCTACAGAAAAAATGGCGCCCACCGTGGGGCCCTGTAAAAGTTAGATCTAGGCACGGTCTTCCTTCTCTTCACTTGTGTGCATACCACAGATTGGGGCTTCCGCCGGGGAACCCATTTTCTGTCAGGAACTTAAGATTCATAGCTTTAAAGGTCTAGGATATTTAGGACAAATATATATACTGCTTTTCCTAATTGTTATACATGTTTATTTTCTGCTAATGGGAATGCGGGTGATGCCGTATGTGGAAAGACTGAGTATACACTTAAGATAAGTGATGGCGACGGGGTCGACCATCAACCTCAGTGGAGGCTGACCAACGCAACCCATTCACTCTCTTAGCCAATGGGCCAGTTGTTAAGTCTGAGAAGCTGAGGAGCCAAACCCTTTCGTAGTGCGGAAACTATCGGAAATAGTTGTTACGCGATACTACCCTCATTTGAGGCTGGTGATCTATTCTCGGTGAATGGTACTTACTCTAAGATTTCTCTACAACTCGTTGGCGATCCGCTTGTTGTTTTACTTTCCTGGGAGGAGCTGATGATAATGAGTACAGGTACAAAAATCACCCTAGTATAAACCTTTGGGGATGGGTAGAGCCTTGACTTCATGACAACGACCCTTTGACCCCATGTTTTTTCTATGTTTTTGTGTGCTGCATTCATGCATTCATCTAAAAAACATTAAAACATTCAAAATATTTCTCTTCTAGTCTCTCTGTTCTTTCAAAATAAACTAAGACTGTGATTGCAAATATCAGAGAAAAGGATTGCACTAATGGATTTCGGTAAAAGGAGAACTCATACGTATACCTTCAAGGTTCCAAAACTAGAGGATTTGAGAAGGTTAGCGAGGATGATCACTAACCCAGAGGCTTTCAGAGCCAAGCACGGAGGTTTACTACCACTATTAAGAGTCCATGTGATTGAGGGAATCATGGATGAGCTCATTCAGTTTTATGATCCGGTTTATCACTGTTTCACATTCCCGGATTACCAGCTTGCACCAACGCTGGAGGAGTATTCTCACCTGATCGATCTACACATTACGGATCGAGCTCCATTTTCTGGACTGGAAGAAATTCCAAAGAATCAGACTATTGCAAGAGAAATTCATTTGGACGAGTCTGAAGTTAGGACTCACCTAACCACTAAGGGTGGCATCCAAGGTTTGCCAGCCCAGCTCTTGACAAAGAATGCCCTGTATTTCGCCAGTATAGGAAACGTGACTGCTTTTGAAAGCATCTTTGTCTTACTCACCTACGGGTTATTTTTGTTTCCCAACATCAATAACTTCGTTGATATTAACTCCATTAAGGTTTTTCTCATTGGAAATCCTGTGCCGACTTTGCTCGCAGATGCGTATCATTCTGTACACTTGGGGAATTTGTACAGTGGAGGGGAGATCACATGTTGTGTACCTTTGCTTTACAAATGGTTTATCTCCCACTTGCCCAAGTCTGCTGCTTTTTGGGATTGCAAGAGTGCCTTACGTTGGTCGCAGAAATTCATGTCTCTTACCAACTCTGATATAGACTGGTGTAATAAGATTTATTAGGGAATCAGGATCATTGATCATTGTGGAAACTTCCCCAACGTACCCCTCATAGGAACTAAAGGAGGAATCAACTACCATCCGGTATTGGTTCGCCGTCAATTTGGATACCCGATGAGACACATCCCACTGGGTGTTCATCTGGAAGGTCTTTTCTTCAAAGAAGGAGAAAACGACAGAGCACTAAAGATGGAAATAGTGCACGCTTGGAAGCATGTTCATAAGAAAGGACGAGAGTCTCTAGGAAAACCGGACTGTATCTCGGTGGAGCCTTATCTCCATTGGGTACAAACTAGAGCTCTCAATCTAAAGATGCCTTATCCTCGTTATGGAATTCTTCCGCCAAGGGAATCTGTCATGTACTTCATGACAGAAACTGAAAAGCTTCAGGTTACTCTCAACAAAGTTCAACGGGAGAGAAGGTCTTGGAAGAACAAGTACCACACCCTCGACATAGAGTGCATCAAAATACAATAATTACTGAAGGAAAAAGATGCTCTGATTGAAATTTTGGAGCAACATGCTGTAGAAAATCAAAATGACCAAAGGAATTTACTCACTCCTTTCACTTGGAAAAGGAATGACAACCCGACAACGGCCCAAGAGCCCCGGTCAAAGAAAAGGAAAGTCCCAGAATCAGCACCTGATTTCTCTTCAGAGAGAACTCAGGACCCATTAGTTTAGGTTTCTGTTTCTGCACTTTGTAATCTACTGTATTTCCATTTCTGTAATCTTTTGAATTTCAATAAAAAGGGGTTTCCCCACCGTTTGATATTTGCAATCTAATTGTCGAAGTTTATTTTGATTAAACCTTAAACAATTAATATAATCATTGCATTCATCATTCTCACATCGCGTATTCTTCTTCCTTACGAATCTCACGTTTGTGTCTCGATTCTAGAGTCAAACTGTCTCATTCGTACAATACTCGGGCCAATCGTCAGAAAAAGATGGATGATCTTGAGGAAGAAAACAGAGAGTTGAAAGAAGAGATCGACGCTCTGAGAGAGGATATGAGAAAGCTTCGTAACGACATGCAAGCCATGGCAGAAGCTCAGCTACAAAGGACTGTGATCTCAGAGATCATCTCAACGCCCATAGTGGAGAGGTATGATCCTAGGTATCAGATACCGAAAGATCGTCCTTGGGGCATGCCTGTTAACTATATCTCGGAAGGATATGTTCCGCCGATCACTGAGGATCAGGGAATCACAACAGAAGCCGCTGGGCCTGAAGGTTACAAACTTCGGGAAAGCGAAGATGCCAGGGGCATACTGAAAACTCCTGAAGGTTACAAACTTCGGGAGACACCAAGACTCACTACCGTAGTCACGGTACCACCCCCTGTGGTGCACACTGTCCCGGAAGGACAGATTCCATAGACACCTTCTGGTAAGAAGGAAACTATGTTTGATAGAATGGATGAATTCCAGGAGCAGTTCCTGGAAATGCAGAAGGAACTGCAAGCCATTCGCGGTCAGGATCTATTTGGAAAGGACGCCGCAGATCTCTGCTTGGTCCCAAATGTGAAAGTCCCGCACAAGTTCCAAGTGCCCGACTTTGAAAAATACAAGGGTAACTCTTGCCCTCAAAGCCATCTGGTGATGTACGCTCGGCGGATGTCAGCCCAGACGAAGAATCAGGATCTATTGATTCACTACTTTCAGGATAGTTTAACCGGTGCCGCACTCAAATGGTACATGGGTTTAAACCGTACTACGATCAGCACTTTCATAGATCTTGGTACTGCTTTCGTCCAACAATACAAATACAATTTGGACATGGCACCCGACAGAGATCAACTCAGATCGATGTCGCAAAAGGACAAGGAAACCTTTAAGGAGTACGCTCAAAGGTGGCGTGAAATTGCCACTCAAATTTGTCCACCTCTTGAGGAAAAAGAGATGACAAAGATCTTCTTAAAGACCTTAAGCTCATTTTACTATGACCGAATGGTTGCCAGTGCGCCCAGTGATTTCACCGAGATGGTGGGCATGGGCGTACATCTTGAGGAAGCCGTCCGAGAAGGCCGTTTGGTAAAAGACACTGGATCGACGAGCGGTACTAAAAAATACGATAGTGCTCTCCCTAAGAAAAAAGAGCAAGATATTGGGAATATCTCTCTCGGAAAGCAAAGGCGACGTTATCAGCCGGTAGCAGCTGTGACTCCTACTATCAACCCTGCGTATATTCCTACGTATCAACCTCAGGTTGCGCAGAGCCAACCTGACCAGCAAAGGACACAACAGCCTCTTCAGCAGGCTCGTCCTCCATATAATAACAACCGTACAACGCGGCCGCCAGGATTTGATCCTATACCCGTGACGTATGCAGAACTGTTTCCATTACTACTGGCTAAGGGGCACATTCAGACTAAATCTCCTCTTACAGTACCGAAAAATCTGCCTTTTTGGTTTAAGGTGGATCAAACTTGCCCTTACCATCAAGGGGGGCCAGGACATAACATCGAGACTTGTCTCAATTTCAAGTCCGACGTGCAAAAACTTGTTAGGAGCGGGGTCTTATCCTTCAAGGATATGAATACGAATGTTCTCACGAACCCGCTGCCTCAACATGAGAAGGCTGCAATCAATTTGATAGAAGAAGAGACTAACGATGTCTATCAAATTCACGATGTACTCTTGTTGAAAACCAATCTGGTCAAGATGCATTGTAGACAGAGTGGATATGGCCATGTGCCACCTCATAATTATCATCAATGTGATATCTGCTCTAAAGACAATCAAGGATGTTCGATAGTGCAATCAGCTCTACAGGAACAAATGGATCTCGGATGTGTTGCACCCCAAAATTTGCTCTCCTTACTTTATTACTAACTGGCTTATGTTGCATTGCATTTTGCATTATCATGTGTGCATATCATTGGTTCTTAGCATGGGGTCAAGGTGCCTGAGGCAGTGCTTCAGAGGGTTAAGCAAGAGTCCTGGTATTGTCTAAGAGAGCTCAGGTGGATCATCCTTTCCTAACCAGTGCATAGATTAGGGTTTTGAGATTCTTGGGTTTATTGCCTCAATGGGCAAGCTCCTTGGGTTTTTATCACCATCAAATGGCATATCTTATCTTTTTTGGAGAGGATACACATCATATTCATAGGAATTTGGATTTGGAGACTGTGTTATTTCCTCCTAGACTGAGGGTACCACAACTAGGGTTTGCTATAAAGTCAGTTTATTTCTTATTTTTTTTGGGCAAGACTTGATTCCATGGTACTCCTTGGGTCCCTACGTATCTAGGGATGGGAGGTTGTCCATCAACTTGGTTCAGGAGGAGTTCAATTAGCCAATGGATTGAAAATCAGTTGAATTTGGGGAAAAGTCAACAGTGAAAGGAGAAAAGTCAACTGTGAAATTTTGAGGTTCTCTTCAGGGATTTTAAGATCTCATATCCTCATATGGTCTCCAGGGGTCAAGTTTCATACATATTTGTCAGGAATCAGGAGCTGGTGCAAAGTTTCTAAATTTGGAAAGTGACCTATAATGAAAAGTTTCCTTTTTGGGCAAGTTCCTGGACTGCATTCAACTTGACTTTTCATCAGTAAGAAAGCTTCAAATGAATTTTTCTCCAACATGAAAGTTGAAGATATTTTTCTCCTCTTTCCAACAAGTACTAGTGGGTCTCCATATCATTTGTGAAACTCCAGTTATGATCAAAAGAAGGCAAAGTGGTTTTTAGAGTTTCTCATGATCCCATTTTCACAACTTTGGGCATAATGACCTATAATCAATTTCATTGCTTCATGCCACATTCCAATATTGAAAGACATTCCTTGAGGATTATTTTGGGCCCAAGAATGAAGCAATTCCATGGTTTGTTCTTCATTTATTCCCTATTATTCAAAACTCCCAAATTATTTAAAGCTCATGAACCAATTATTTTCAAGGCCCAAGTTCCATAGGGGTGTAATTATCAATCCAAATGCTAGTGATCCATCATGGAATTTTTAAGTGAACATGCAGGAAGAGAGGTATATTCCACATAATACAAAATTCCAAAATTATTCAAAAAATCATTAAACAATGGATTACCCAAGCCCAATTCATATTCAGAGGCAAACCCTAGTCTTTATAAACCCATCCATGCATTGGTTAGGATTCATACACGTGATTTTGGAGAGGAATCCAAGCTTGAACCCTAAAGCTCTTTTTCATCAAAACTCACGATCCACAAGGTCTTTGCCAAAAAGTACTTCCACAAACCTTCTCCTGGTGATCTCTGGAACAGAACCCAACCACCATTTGCAACCAAAGGCAAGGATTGGAGTTGCACCATCTCAGGTGGAGAGGTTTTTTCGTGCTCTTAAAACTCCAATTTTTTATATGAATATTGTCGTGTGATGTCTGCTGATCATCCTAATATAATTGGTTTTAATTTTGGACGTGTGTATGGCTTGTTATGTATGTTTGAAGTTTTATGCCCTAACTTTGTGTCTTTCGTTTTGGATTATTCATTGGTTGTTTGCAAATTTGGATGCCATATTTGAACTCCTTGCGTTTTTCTGGGTCGAATAGTGTATTCGTGCGTATTTTCTGGGAAACTTTTAAGTGCAGGTGGTGGGGGAGTCGACCGGAACCCTAGTTCTGGCGACTGGTGTGGCGGCCGGCAGGTGAGCGATGTGAACGGAGAAGACGAAATCTCGTCCGTTGGCGAGCTTGATCGTACGTCCCTTGTATTGCCACGTTTCATTTTTTTATTTTTTTTTCTGAGTTTTAATTAACAACTATGTGTGTGCCATGACACAGTAATTATCGTGGACTACCAAACTCAACCCCTCATCATGATGACTTGTGAACCATTGACTCAATCATGTGGTCATCATCCCGCCAGCGCATTAAAAACGTCACGCGCCGTGCACATGGCATTCCACGGTAAACCCATTTTTATTTTTTTCTCATTTTTCTGATGAGTTAATGGGCGGGCTTCGCTACCCACACCCCCCATCTCCAGCCCACTCCAATTCCCACATGATTTCCTTACTAACGCACCCCCCATACTATTTTCTATTTTTATTTTTATTTAATTCATAATAATTTCATTTTTTATTCTAAAAAATATATCCTTGCATTTAAAAATTACCAAAAAATTGATGCATCATTTTCATCATTTTAATAAAATTTTACAAATTTTATTTTTATTGTTATTTTATTTTTATCATTTAAATTAATTGTTTAATTCAATTTCTTTTTAGCATTACACATCCCATGCATACATAAATTTCTTTATTTTAATTCTCCTCATCTATAAAATATTTTTGATCCGTTCCTTTTGCATTCATTCATTAACATTCTAAAGTGCATAAAAATATTTTCCTTTCATTTTTAAATTTATTTCATATTGCATTTAGGTCCTTCCCTTTGGCACACTGAGCCCTAATTCCCACCTGAACTCTGCCTAATTATTTGAATGACTAATATCTTGATTTTTTGCAGGGACTTTTGATATGTTGTTTGCCTCTGGTTGAGGAACCTTAATGCTTAATTTGGGAATTTTAGGAGTCATTTTTCTAATTATCTAATTTGTTGTCACTTGAGATCTGCTTGCATGCCTATTTCTGACCACATCTGATTATCTGTTTGAGAAGGCACTTGTGCCATTTGCTTTTGGAGTGTTCCTTTGATTTCTGAATTCATGTTTGGATTATTTTCACTATTGTTTGCCATTGTTTAATTTTCATTTGCTTTGATATTATTTATGTCTGTTTCTCACTAACCTTTTATGCAGGGACTAAGGTAAGTTCTTTAAGGGTATGGATAAATATCCATGGTCATCCTTATCCTTTCTTTCTCTCCCATCTTCTTCCTTTAGGATTTAGGTTGTCGTCAAACCTCATTAACCGTAGGTCACCCATGCATGATAACTTTAGGATCCATAGTCCCCCATAGAGTTACCCTTGTGTCTTCTCTCTTCTCATCTCAAATTTCTTTAAAACACTTAATAAGAATAAGGTGTATTGCGCACGAGCCTTAAGTATGGGGAATGAGAAATGAGGGGCTTCCTCTCATCTTTCTAGAGTGCTTAGCGAGCGTCCTGTCTTGGGACGATGCGTTAAGTATTCGCCCATGTGCCCTAGACTTTGGTGCAATGCAGCTTAGGAACAAACTTAAGCCACTTCTGTCCTAAAAAACACAAACCAACTTCAAACCTTTTTGTCCTTCGGGATTTCCAAACTTAAAGGCTATTTTCAAAAAGGGCACGTTACCTTCCGTCTGAGTCGCAAACAGGCATCGACCCTAACTGCCGGACGCGAACTTAACGTCGCTCATAAAAAACACAAAAAGAACTTGGTCCGAACTACGTTGACTCTGAATTCCCCATTGCACAAAGGGGGTACGTAGGCCTAGGGCGTCGACGTCCTACCGAGTCTGTCTTTGTTTTTCCCTCTTCGTTTTAGTACAGCCCTAGATGATAGTATAACTCACCCTTAGATTAGACAACAAGCGTGGATCCCATCGAGTACGATGGACGCGTGGGGTGCTAGCACCTTCCCCTCGTGTAACCGACTCCCGAACCCAGGTTATGATTGCGATGACCATTCCTTTCCCCCTTCCTCAGGTTTATGCGGTGTTCCCTTTCCCTCTCTTGGGATAAATTTACACGGCTGGCGACTCTGTTTTTCCGCACCACTCTCGCGTAGGATTTTCATCCAGGTACAGGATGGATCCAAGAGCACCGAGTTCGTGGAGTTAACATGGTCTACACAAATTCTAACGTCATTCAGAACCACGACATCCGTGCAATGAATGTCAACTTGGTGGCGATGCACTCAAGGCAAAGCCAGTATCATAATCTGCCGCGGCACGATTACAGTTCTTGTCTGATTTGCTCGGTAAACAAACAGGGATGCTCTTTCATACAAGAGGCCCTCCAGCGTCAGATGGATCTTGGATGGATCCAAGACTACCATGATAGGAACCCCTATCAGATCAACATGGTTCAAATCTTCGATATTCGCGTGATGAATACCAACCTGGTAGAGTTACATGCTGAGCAGGTCCGACTCAGATTCTTAATATCACATGACTATCAAAGCTGTAAAGCAGGTTGCGAAAACGATCAGGGTTGCACCCTTGTCCAGGAGGCACTTCAGCACTTGTTAAATCACTGGTGGATGCCAATTTACATGGATGAAGATACTCAGCAAATTAGTATCAATAACAGGAATCCTACTCGACATCAGAGTCAGGATGTCCGATCTGTGGAAGCTAACTTAGTGAGGTTGCATTGTATTCCAAGTGGGCGTGGCCAGGTGCCACCACACAACTATGACAGTTGTAGCGTCTGTTCGGAAAGTAACCAAGGGTGTTACCTTGTGAGAGCAGCTCTTCAAGGTCAGGTCGATCGTGGAGAAATTCGTCCCTATTCGGGTTCTGGACCCATCTCTGGTCGTCACCATACCAGGGATGTTTTTGCCATTATCCCTCTACTTGACGAATCTAAGGTTCCCAACCGGGAACGAATCGAGATTACTTATGATGGTCAGAAAAATCAGAAGGCTCCTGTAGTCATCTATCTACCAGGACCGCTACCGTATGAATCAGCTAAGGAGATCCCTTACAAATACGGTGCAACCATAATTGAAAATGGAAAGGAAATTCCATTACCCTCCGTTGTGAACATTGCAGACATCAGTCGAGTAACACGGAGTGGTAGAATCTTCAACCGAGGGGTTGGGGAACTTAAAAAGGAAAAGGAACTTTAGACAGAAGCTCCTGATCCCCCAGTCGGTCAATCCAGTGATCCCGACCTTTCGAAAAATAATGATGAGATGCTGAAGCTCATCCAAAGGAGTGAATATAACATTGTTGATCAGCTGTTACAGACTCCTTCAAAGATCTCGGTGTTATCGCTGTTACTCAGTTCAGAAGCCCATAGGGAGGCTCTACAAAAAGTCTTGGAGCAAGCCTTTGTGGAACAAGATGTGACAATCAGACAGTTCGATAGCATTGTCTCTAACATCACTTCCTGCAACAATTTGGGATTTAGTGATGAAGAATTACCTGAAGAGGGTCGTCGTCATAACATGGCGCTCAATATCACAGTTAACTGCCAGGACGATGCTTTAGCCAGCGTACTGGTAGACACAGGGTCAGCCCTGAATGTTATGCCGAAGTCCACTTTGATGTAGTTATCATTCAAAGGACCTCCGATGAGAGTCAGCGAGGTCGTCGTCAAAGCATTCGACGGATCCAGAAAAATAGTTATCGGCAAAGTTGATCTTCCCATAACTATTGGTCCTCACACTTTCCAAGTCACTTTCCAGGTCATGGACATCCGGGAAACATACAGTTGTTTATTAGGAAGACCTTGGATACATCAGGCTGGAGCGGTCACTTCGACCCTCCACCAAAAGCTAAAGTTCGTCAAGAACGATCAACTTGTCACGGTTTGTGGGGAACAAGCCTTGCTTGTGAGTAACTTGTCATCATCTACTGGAATAGAACCCGAGGAGGTTATTGGAACTCAGTTCCAAGCACTGTCGGTAAGCAAGAACAATCAGTTCAGAGGAGGAACCTCGATTTCCTCATACAAAGATGCTATTAAAGCGGTCGAGAGTACCGATACGACAGGATGGGGGCAGCTTGTCATTCCCATTGACAATAAAACAAAGAAGGGTCTTGGTTTTTCTGCAACCTGTACCCAGACAGCTGCCAAGATGAAAGTCTTCATCTCCTTCAAAACTTATTCCACAGTGGAGGTTTTCTTCACCCAGTGTCTCAGACAATTCATGCTATCAATGAGGAAGATTCCTCTGACACATATGAAGAATGGAAGTCCTACCTTAACAAGGACGGTTATATGTCTCAGGAAGAGGTGCCTATGCCTTTTTGCTTTCCTACAGAAAGTACGAGATTTATACCAAGGTCAGACGTCGAAATGATCTATGGGGATTGTGATCTGGAAGGATGTCGCGCTCCGCCAAATTCATTAGAGGAAGACACTCCGATGAAAGATAATTTTGACTACACCTACTATGGCCCAATGGATGGTCTGCTAATGTGGCAACCTTACCCAGGAAACTTGGGGCAAGAAAGTTAGCCGAACAATGAAAATCAGCTGACCGTCATTGAACAGAATACCTGTGTCCCCACCATGTCACGGGATGAACACTCAGGTCATTCAGAAGCTACTCAACACAGAGATGAATTCGCAACGTTTGCAAGACTTGAGTTCATCAACTAAGCTTTTCCCGAGGTCAACGTCGTCGAGAGGGATGACTCCTCTAGTTCCAAAGAAGTGTGGGACACCCTGGGACAACCAAGTGGAAAATACGACTTTATGGTCAAGTACACGGCACCCGAAAGCTCTCGTATCAAGTTTGAAGACATCCAGCCAACTGGATGGGGAGATGTACCTGAGAGAACAAATGCTATGCAAAATGCAACAGAGGAATTCTCCTACGACAATTCTGCCTGGGAGACAGATTCCAATGATCCCGCTCCACCAGAAATCAGCGTCATTTCTGAAGACAAATCAAGGAAGGTGCCAGACTTTGTGATTCACCGAGGAGTTCGCCGCCAATGGGTTGTTGTTCATGTTCCGAAGGTCGTTCATCAGTCAAAGTAATTGCCATCTTTAACCTTTCACCCTGCCCAGGTGAAACGGATGTTTTGATAGGGCTCGCTTTCTGTAAATATCCCTCTTCGCTTTGCCCAAAGCGACAGAGTTTTGTTTTATAGGGTTGTGGTTTCAAGGATCGACTTGTTCATTAATAAAATAACGTCGTTCTGTAATTTCCGCATTTATTGCTGTTTTCTGTTTTTGCTTTTTTCAGAAAATGGTAATCCTAAAAAACAATTCAAATAAAAACAAGCAGTAATAAAAATAAAACACTGCACACACTTGCATTTTATCTATCTCTTCTAAACACGAATCATCACGTCATGCAGATTGCTTATTTTAAACCCAGTTGAAACATACGATCCGACGCCTTCTCCCGACTTTGACTTCCCGGTATTCGAGGCTGAAGAAGAAAATGACAACGAAATTCCAGAAGAGATCTCCCGATTACTCAGACAAGAGGAAAGGTCCATTGAACCTCACAAAGAACCGTTGGAAACGGTAAACTTGGGTTCAGAGCAAGAGAGAAAAGAAATCAGGATTGGGGCACTGCTCAGTCCAACTGCCAGAGAGAGTTTGATAAAGCTTCTCAGAGAATTTCCCGATGTATTCGCTTGGTCTTATCAGGATATGCCAGGGTTGGATACCAGCATCGTGGAACATCACTTACCGTTAAGATCGGAATGTCCGTCAGTAAAGCAAAGGTTGAGACGGACTCACCCGGACATGGCCATCAAAATCAAAGAGGAGGTACAGAAACAGATCGACGCGGGTTTCCTCGCTACAACTGAATATCCTCAATGGTTAGCCAACATCGTACCCGTTCCCAAAAAGGACGGAAAGGTCAGAATGTGTGTTAATTACAGAGATCTGAACAAGGCAAGTCCAAAGGACGACTTTCCTTTACCACACATTGACATGTTGGTTGACAGCACAGTAAAGTTCAAAGTATTCTCCTTCATGGATGGATTCTCGGGCTATAACCAGATCAAAATGGCGCCGAAAGACATGGAGAAAACTTCGTTCATTACCCCATAGGGTACCTTTTGTTACAAGGTAATGCCGTTCGGTTTGAAGAACGCTGGGGCAACCTATCAAAGGGCCATGACTACTCTGTTTCATGACATGATACATAAGGAAATCGAGGTATATGTCGATGATATGATTGCAAAATCAAAAACAGAGAGTGAGCACGTTGAACATCTGTCAAAATTGTTCGAACGTTTGAGAAAATTCAAGTTCTGCTTGAATCCCAACAAGTGCACCTTCGGTGTCCGTTCAGGGAAATTACAAGGGTTCATCGTCAGCCAGAAAGGAATTGAGGTTGATCCTGACAAGGTCAAGGCCATTCAAGAAATGCCTTCTCCGAAAACTGAAAAACAAGTCAGAGGATTCTTGGGACGTTTGAACTACATCTCCAGATTCATATTCCTTATGACCGCCACGTGCGCGCCGATTTTTAAATTACTGAAAAAGAACCAGGATTGCGTTTGGTCAGAAGATTGCCAAACTGCCTTCGACAGTATTAAGGAATACCTGTTGAATCCTCCGATTCTATCACCTCCAGTGGAAGGAAGACCACTGATCATTTACCTCACAGTTCTGGAGGACTCAATGGGATGTGTACTTGGCTAACAAGACGAAACTAAAAAAAAAAGAAAAAACGTCTCGGTGGATTGAAAACCCGAAGGGGCGGTCCAGGCAAAAGTTAGAGACAAAGAAAAAAATCATCCCGGTGGATTGGAAACATCATAGTACAATCCAGGAAAAAATTAGGGATAATGGCAAGTAACTATGGTTATCAGAGGCAAGTCCCTCAGCAGCAGCAGTTACATCATCGGAAGAAAACTCCAGTTAAGGTCATCTTCGACAGAAGCTCAGGATGCCCTGAATTCAAAGTTGGTAGAAGGATAGAGGTCATTATGTTTCAACGTAGCCCTTTTCCCTGTAAATTACCATTTTTAAACTTTGTAAATACTCAATGGAATCACGCGTTTGGCTGATTTCCATCTTATCAATAAAATTTGAGCCTTGTGCTTTTGTTTGTAATTCTTGCTTGTTTTAGCTTTACAGAACGACGTTGTTAACATGATTAACGATTCTTGAAATAAAACAAAAATGAATTTACTTGTTAAAACTTTTTCTGCTTTTAAAATAAAGATGACAATTTCTTTTGACTGTTAAACATCGAAAGAACATCAATCGCTTCTCCAGAAGTATGCGAACTTCAAAGTGCAGAATCAAAGTACTCCTTCTACGCCAGTACGCCTGAATGAAGGAATCAACTGTGTCAGAGACCTTGTTTCGTCTGACACACCACGACAGAGTTCTTACCTCCTAAGCCCGATCGACGGTATTCCCCGCAGGGATTATCTCTCCTAAGCAAGGTGGAATTGCTATCTTGAACCAACGATATCTCTATACGCCCCGTGATGGCCGAGTATCCAGTCATGTTCATCTTTTAGTTTATGTGTCGCGTTAGTTTTGTCAGCATATACATACATACATCATGCATTATTGATTTGCATTTACATTTCATATTGCATCGCTATCACTCTAGTCGGTCTTATCCCCTAGTGATAGGAGTTCTCTCAATCGAGTTGTCAGTTCTTTCCTCGTCAGGAAACGTTGTGTCTGAACAATCTCGCCACCAGTGTATCTTTAGATCAGAGTCGGCACTCGACCACTTTGATAACTTGAACCTCTGAAAGGCCAGAGAACCTTCAACAGATGTCACTCTTCGCCATTGAAGAGGATATCCTTGCTTTCCCGGATTAAAGAAAATCCCCAGAGAAAGCCTCTTAAGCAAAGGTTCGGCAGTACATCAGTATTTCTCCAAAAATCCGCTGATGAAAAGGTCATCGGCACCTCAAAATTGGACCCCATCATATGGCATTTCTCCGGGAAGATCCCGAGAAAAGTATGATGTAAGATCCCAAGTGGAAACAGTCTCTCAAGATACTCGCTTTCCCCCAGTAGAATCAACAAATGGCGTCTCCAACAGAGAAGTTTGTGCACCTCTACAACTCAGACGACTGGGTACCCCCAGCAAGTCTAACCTCAGACCTTTTTCCGTCAAATGGCATCTCCCCAGGAAAATTCGGCGAGAAGTTTGAAGGAAAGCGGCTACGCATAGCGTCCCTTGTCAATAAAGTTTATTGACAAAAGAAACTAAGACCAGTTCCTTGGTAGGAAACCAGGATCGAGGGGGAGTTTACAACAGAAACTAAGACCAGTTCCTTGGTAGGAAATCAGGATCGAGGGGAAGTTTAAATCAGAAACTAAGACCAGTTCCTTGGTAGGAAACCAGGATCGAGGGGAAGTTTAAATCAGAAACTGAGACCAGTTCCTTGGCTGAAGACCAGGATCGAGGGGAAGTTTACCTTTTCTAAGCATCATTGCTCAGCAAAAGAAGATGGATGCAAGCTGTCATTCATAGCCATCAAAATTTCGGGTATTCCGATATTTAATCCTCTTGCACCCCGAATGCCCGAATACCTTCGTCATTCACACCTTCGGGTCCAAGAAGATTAAATAGGGGCATCTGTCATACCCCAAATTTTGACCACTAAGATTTCCCATCATTGTGCAAATCATCATCACAATATGGATGAACCATCATGCCTCACAAAATGCCTCAAGGGTTGTTGAGCATTCACTACAATCAAAATTAGGGTTTTAAGCCCTCTCAGAGCCTTAGACAAAGGATCAATCAAGGAATGACATGATCTTCAACTTATCTAACCTCTCAAACATCCACAATGGATCAAAAAGGACTCCCACTTCAAGGATTAAGCACAAGGTTGCTCCCTTCTAGGTGGATCAAGTCTCAAGATCACCGGTATCACCAAATTAGGGTTTTGGTAGACCAGGGCCTCTAGATGGGAAGTTTCATCTGGGCATAAGCCAAAAATCCAAAACACAACCTAATGTACTCCATGGAACCTCATGGACCCAAGCATCAAGTCAATTTGACCTCAGGGGATGCATACATCAAAAATCAAGAATTAGGGTTTCTTGACCTAATTCACCCCTAAGTTGACTTTTGGGACAAATCAAGAGCCAAGACCTCAAGACATGATTTGAGGGTCTCTAATGAACTATATTGATCCATTTAGAACAATTGATTAATCCAAGAAGCTTGAGCAACAAGTCTCAATTTCATCTGCACCACAATTAGGGTTTTAAGAGAAAAGTCAACTGTAACTTTGACTTTTGACCAGGACAAGCTCCCAAGCCCTAGGACATACCTCAATATACCCCATGACATCCATGGAACATGTCCATCAAGTTTGATTTAGGTCAAGGACATGATTTCCTGAAGAATTGCACAATTTGGAATTCATCTGATAAAAAGTCAACTGTGCACAAAAGTCAACTTTGACTTTTTTGAGATTTTTCACCAAAATGGATTTTTAACCCTAAAATGATGTTAATGTATGATTTGAATCATCATTCATTAAGAAAAATCAAAGAAAGTGGGATAACTTGTAAAAGGGGTAACCATAAAACTTAGAATTTTTTCTAAGTTATGGAAAAAGTACCACTAATACACCAACTTTGGAGGACCATAACTCCTAAACCACTAGGCCAATTTTTTTCATCCAAAGATGGATTTGTAGCCCTCATTACCCTATACAAAAACTTCAACTAGACCTAAGTCCAATTCATTAAGGATTTTGAGTTATGGAGTGATCAAAATCAAAAAATCACACTTTGTTCCAACACTTAGTGAAAATTTCACTAAGTCAGATTTTGCTTCACTTTTTGCCAAATGTAGAGGGATTTTTCACTTGGAATCAAAAGAGATCAAAACCAAACTTGTTCAAACAGTTGTTGTATCATGTAAGGGCTTTCCAAAATGGCCAAGAACATTGCCAAATTTAACTTACCCCATGAGATATGCATTGTCAAGTTGCCTTGCTGAAATCTGTCAAAGGCAAGGCAGATTTTGCATTTTGGCTCGATTTGCCAAAATCATCCAAATTCAAATGCTCCTATCCACTTGGACACATCTGAGGATTGAATCTAAAGGGGACAATCACTGAGCCAAGCCTCCAAAGTCCATGGAACAAGAAATAGCATGTTGAACCTAGAATGGCCAAAATAGGGACAAGACTCCAAATTTGGATTGAAGCATTCAATGGAAGCATCAAGGTGGCATGGACTGAGCCATTCTCATCTGAAATCAGTCAAGACTTATCCAAGACCAAGGGAACCAAAGCTCTGTGCCCTAACCTCTAGTCAATGGCTAGAGGAGACTTGGATTTTCATTTGCCAACATTGGCCAAACCTACTTACCAGCTGCCATTCACTATTCCTTGCAAAACAAACTTGCTCTACTATAAATAGAGCTCAATTATGATCAGTTTGAGTATACCAAAGCCATCAAATAGATGCTTTCCTCAAAATCTCTTCTTTCACTCCAATTTTGCCTTCTAAGGCAAGTCATTATCGGGTTTTGAGTTTGAGAGCAATTCCAATCAAACCAATCACTCACACACCTCACATACATCACATATGAGCTGATCAAACACTTAGATCACTTCTGAAACACCAATTTCACAAAATCACCAGCTGGTTGCTCAAATTTTCAATCAAGTTGCAGCTGAGATGCCATGAATTGATCCATCCTATTTCAATCAAGTCCAAGCATTCAAACACACTCCATAGGGTGTAGGGAAGCTGTTCAGATCATCACCACTCATCTGTAACACCTCCAAATCAAAAATCACATTGCACTTGCTGTCACGGCTTAGAGGTAAGCATATACTTGGTCATCTCTCAATCTATGCATATTTCCTCGCACAATAATTTGGCCATATGTTCATAATCATGCATGGAATGTTTTCCCTCAATTAATTGCATTGTTTGAATCGTGTATCAAAAATCCTAGCCTTCATGCAGAAATTAGGGTTCTTGAGGTTTCTTCGTGATTTCATGTTTTATGTTTAATTTAAATGAAATTAAGTGTTATAGACATG
Organism: Lathyrus tuberosus; assembly: GCA_022829125.1. NCBI lineage: Eukaryota > Viridiplantae > Streptophyta > Magnoliopsida > Fabales > Fabaceae > Lathyrus > Lathyrus tuberosus. Next base: position 5,070,135 of record JALAZF010000406.1, read on the forward strand.
ATCGTGAGGTTGAGACGAGCATAATGATATGTGGATTGCATGTTATAATCAAGTATTTAGGGAGATTGGATAGAAAATGAAAATCTGAGAAACCCAGAACACGCGCGTGTTCTTCAGCTTGTTCTTGGCGCCATTTTTGAATAATTCAAATATTTGAATTTTGTGATTTTATTTAATTGATTCAAAAATTAATTTCTCTCTGAGTTTTAATGATTTTGAGTTGATTCTTTTTTTAATAATTCACAAAAATGTTAAAATATTTTATTTTATCAAAAAATTCCAAAAATATTATTTATTTCGTATAATTGATATTTTTGCAAAGAATTAATATTTTAATTGTTTTTGACATTTTAAATATTTTTTCTACATTGATTTTGCAACTTTTAATGCTTTCTAATTATTTTGTAGGTCAATACTTAATTTTTGAAGCATTAATCCAAAATCACAATTTGTTTTTCACATGTTAAACAATTTTGATCATTTTAATTGAATTTTTATTCAATTAAATACATTTTTGAAAACAAATTAGGGTTTTTGGATTAATTCAACCCTCATAAATCATTTTCAAAACTTTTTGGGCCTCTAATAGAGTGTAAGACCCAATCCTTTTTTGACCAAATCATTTTTGGGCCTCAGTGTATTGTATAAGTCCCAATACCGTCAAAAATAAACGGCGCGATCGTCGCCTTTTAAAAATAACCTTGGGCCTCTCCTTGAGCTATAAGACCCATTCAAAACATTTTGGGCCTCTATTAGAGTGTAAGACCCAATCCCCTTTTAACCAAAACATTTTTGGGCCTCACTTATTGTATAAGTCCCTCTGCGTTAAAAGAAAACCTCGGCGCGATCGCCATTTTAGACGAAAAGTCATCTAGGCCTACCCTCGTGTTATAAGCCCCACTCTTTTTCTTTAAATCTTTTGGGCCTCTTGAGAGAGTGTAAGACCCATCCCTTTGTACAGAAAACCTTTTTGGGCCACAGTCACTTGTATAAGTCCCTCTGTACAAATTCAAACAGTGCGCTCATTGATAAAACCCTGGGCCTCTCCTTGAGCTGTAAGCCCCAAATCCTTCTTTTTCAAAGCACTTTCTCCTTTGATTTTGAATATATTATTGTTTTCAATCTTTCTTTGTTGAACAACTAACCAAATAGCATGGAAGCTCTACAACCGAGTAAGTGGTTATTGCTTTCATTTACCGCTTTCATATACATATAACTGTATTGTGGGGCTGTTTCATTGTAAGTCTTCTTTCATAAACTCATATCGACTGTGTAACAATAGTATAGATATTTCGAGTTTCCCCGGCAACTACGTCTAGAACTAAGTGACGCCGTTTCGTTTAGTCATAGAAATAGACAACTAGATCCCCAATAGGATCACCAGATACAGTCTTCTCTTCGGCTGTCCTCATTAGGAATTGTCAAGAAACTCTATTCCCAGAGATGAATGTCTTCTCCGTGAATGGCATCTTTGAGTTTCTTCCAAATTCTCGAACTTCCTGACTTTGATCTATTCTCGGTGAATAGCATTGCCTTGAATTTCTCGGGGTTTGGGGACCCACAGGCTTCCCAAAAGCAACCCCGCCTCCTCTTGGGCTTAATACAAGGACCCTACGGCTTCTTAGAAGTATTCACAGCCTCCTCTTAGGCTTCGTATAATGATCTCTTCCTCCGGGAATGATAGCCTCCTCTTGGGCTTAGTACAAGGACCACTCGGCTTCTTAAAAGATTCCAGCCTCCTCTTGGGCTTCGTACAAATTGTCCCGACGACCTCCTAGAGGTATAGGAACAGAACTTAATCATCTGCATAGAACAGTCCTTTCGTAGAGTCTACTACTGTTTCTCAAAGCCTAGTACAAAAGATGAAACTCTAGACTTGGACGGTCTAATCTCCTTGAGTCTCAAAGACATTCTCAAGCACCCTTCAAGAATAGGAAGGAAACCCGTAGACTCGGACAGTCTCAATACCCATCGAATTTCCCGCTTCCTTAAAGAACAGGAATAACCCGGATCCTTGAAACAAATCCCTGAGTATAGTGTTGCTCATATAAGAACTGATTTTCTCTTTAAAATCGGTATATTGGATCTTGCACTTAACTGAAACAGTCACCATAGCCTCCTCTTGGGCTTTGTACAATGATTCTCCCCAGTGGAGTCAAACAACGTTTAGCCTCTCTCTCGGGCTTTGTACGAGACACATAAGAGACTCCCTCGTTGAGTCAATCACCCCTTTGGCCTCCATCTCGCTTGACGTCTTGGGCTTTGAACAAGACACCAAAAACAACCATTTCCTCCCATAGAATAGGAGGAACTACGAACGCTCTGATTTCCTTGTTTCGGTAAACGGGAATACGTAGGCATAAGATCGAAAGAAAAGATCTTAGCGAGCACACTAAACAAAAACCCAAATCCCATATCTCCATCAATCAAAAGCAGTAATTCAAAAACGCCAGTCCTAACATCCTAATCCTTGTTCCCCGCCAGAAACCTTCTGTCTAGATAAAAAACCAGTATTGGCGAAAATACAAATAACCAGTACAAAGGCCCCCCCCCCCACATTGATAGCATCCGTAACCTAACAGACCGCTGTTTAAACTCAGTATGCAAAGCAGCGTTAATTGGAGACATCTATTTCCCTTCCTTCATCAGCTTTAATAGGATAAAAAATGAATAGACCTGTAGTTTAAGCTCAAAACCACAAAGAGCGACCAGCGCTTAAGAACCGCGTCCAAAATCGCTCGCTACAGAAGGTGTTAGGCACCCCTCACCTCTATTGTAGTCAACAGGATCCTCCTTTGATTCTAGGGTTAGTTGCTTGCTTAGGGTAATTTTACTTATTATATGAATATTTATTTGTTTACATGATTACTTTATAATTTACAAAGAGAAAAGAAACGTAAAAAGTTTTTTTATAATTGTACTTGCTAGAGTTTACAACTCTATGCCTACGTACCCTCGTATTGAATGAGGGATCACAGTACCGTAGTTCTTCTTAAAAAAAATTGTTTGTTGGTTGTTTTTATCCCTTAAAATAATTCTCACGCAACAGGGGCGAAGAAAAGTTTGGTATGAAAAAATGCCTCAATGCACAAGGGCAGAGGACTTACAATTTAAATGAGTGACGTTGATTTTATTCCATGGCTTAATTGCAAAACCATCCCTTTTTAATTTATTTAGAAAAATAAATTAATTATAATAATATATTTATTAAAATATAAAACATCGAAGTTTTATCCCATATCTCAAATCCTAATTTTTATACTCTTCGGACCCTAAGAGTTTTATCCCAAAAGTATATCCCATTTTTTATCCTATTTTATCCCTAATATCCCATTTAATTAACACTAATTTATTTGCAAAGAGAAAACATCTTAATTTATTAATTAAAAAATAATTAAACCCTTAATATTAAACCTTAATTACCAATCAAATAGACTAATTAGAAATTAGTTAAATAAAATTATTAATTAAATGGAATAATTAAAAGTATAGCAAAACCCTTAATTAAATAGTTTTATTAATTAATTACTTAAATAACATAGCATAACTATTTAGCAAAAAATAAAAAATATCAAAACCCTAATTATAATCTAATTAAGCTAATTATAAATTATTTGAATAAAACCCAATTAAAATTAAATAATAAATAACCAAAGCCTAGGGGTGTGTTTTTAACTAGAATAGTAATGGGCTATTGTATGGGGGTGTCAAAAATAAAAGGAGGAAGTCCATTAGCATTCTGAGCCTGTTTTGTGAAGGAGTGGTCCTCCAAGAGAGAGTTAGATGTTGACTCTCTCTGGACATGGTTGATTTAGCTCACGCAACTAAACAGGTTTCAACAGGGAGCATTGAATCCATGGTAAAGCGATCATGTGGTCATGCATGTGAGTCAACAGGGTGACTACGGTATACTCGTGTGTGCAGAATCACCAATTGACTGAAGTGGTCAATTAATCTCCATCGTTCATGAGATGCCACTTGGCTCTTATCAGGGAGATCACGAGGGAATACTTAAACAAACTCCCTCTCAGTACCCCCTCATTTCTCAAATCACCTTCTCTCTCTTCTTCTCTATGTACTCTTTCTTCTCTCTACTCTCTCGATCACTTCTCTCTTCTCATCCCTTCTAACCACCGGGCGTGGCCTTAGGCCGCCTTGGGAACCCCGTTTAACCCCAAGTATCCGGTTGAACTTCAACAGGGACCTTCAACCACTGCCCAGAAACCACCCTAACCAAGAACCTTAATTATGGTTCATCAAGAACCCTATGAACCCCATGAACCCTACCCCACCCAGATGAACCCTAAATCCCAACAACAAGAACCCTAACCCTACATGGAAGAATCATAACCCTCCCACATGAACCCTAGGGTTAAAAGGAAGAACCCTAACCCTAGGTCGTGCCCAGAAACACCCCCAAAAAACTCAAAACAACCAAATCAAATAGTGATAGCAATAGATCAAGCACCAACCAACCAATTACATATTCAGTTTCAAAGTAAAAAGTGAATCCTACCTCTCTAGTCGTGACCTATTTAAATTGCGTTTCCAGTCCCTTCTGTCTCTAAATTTGTTTTGATTCTTTGTTTTGCTCCTAATCCTCTTCTCTCTTGTGAGAGTGTGGGGATCTCAGCAACAACAATGTATTAGGGTTCCTCTTCTTCATCTAAATTCTTTTACCTTTTATAGGTAGAATTTAGGACTTAGGAATTTATTAGATTTGTTGCATTTTAGTAAGGCCGGGTCTTTCTTTGAAGGTTGATCCCAAGGCAATTCATCAAGGGATGGGGGCAGTACCAACCCTAAAGGAAAAGAGGATACGAGTGAACCCGCTTGCTCGAGTCCGAGTTAACGAGGTGAAAGAGTTCAGACTAGAACAGTTCAGGCCAGGCGGACGGTGGAAGCCAATGAAAGGAAGAAGCGTTCAACCACTAGAGCAGAAGCCAAGTATAATATAACCTTTCTCTTCTATGATTCGGCCGTGAAAGAAGCCCACTTCACCATCTCTCTTGGGATGGGAAAGTAGCCCTGATTCTATATAACATTCTTAAGAGAAAAGAACTGTCCCTGACCTATTTTGAGTCTCCGCAGGGAAACCGGCCTGGCAAGGAGGCTAGAGGAAGGAAACTGCTCAAGTGAGCTTGAAGCAACAAGGGCAGTGGGTTCAGTTCCTAACCGATGTACTTAGTCTAATTCTCTAGTAAATTCAAACATTTTTAAATTCAGAAAGATTTGATTCGATATTTTATTTATTTTTGCTCAAGACTTAGCGTAATTTAGGGTTCTCGGAAGAGGATATTGGGATTTCTATTTGGTCAACAATTTTGACCGAAATAAATAAATAAAAAAAGAACAATAATAAAATCAATAATATTCTAATTTTGAATGTGATTAATCTAAAACTTAAATTAATATTATTTTAATAAAATAGAGCCATAAATGATAAATGTTGTGAACGACCCCCCCTAAATATTGTTTAAATAATAATTTAAAAGTTAATAATAATAATAATAATAATAATAATAATAATAATCTTAATAGTTAAAACCTTAATTATCTACATTTAATATTTTAAAACTAATATTATTTTAATGATCCAATATTAATAAAGAACCGACCCAATTATAAAAACAAAATAATACTCAATTTTAATGATTATTAAAGCAATAACTTAATCTAAGATAAAATGATGATTTAATCTTCTAATAATAAGACTAATAAAAAGTCTATTAAAAATAATTGTATTCTTAATATTTGTTTTAATCCCTAAATCAAATAATACTATTAATATCATTTATTTATTTATTATATTTTTTAATACATTCTAATAAGATAAATTTGCCCTAATCTCTAATCCTAAAGAAATTAATTCTACAAATTATATTATACCCCTAAGTTAAAATCAAGTACCTAAGAGGGACTAAAAAGTCAAAAGGGTCTCCCTTTGACTTTTTAGGTTATTGTGGTTGCCAAAAATGACTGGTAAAAGTACTCAGGATATGTTAGTATCCTACATTCTAAATTAATAAAATAGAATAGATGGTGGTCAAAATTTGGGGTACGGCAAAGAGTATTACCACTTCTCAAACGCATACACACTCAAGCATTGAAAATTGTTTTGGACTGGTCCAATGACTAGGCATGGCCCAATCCACTTCTGCTTGCAGAACGATCCAATAGCCTAAGCCCTTCCAGTTAAGGGCAAAAGGAAGCATTCTCTCCTCTGCCCCTCTGCTGAGGAAGGCTGGCCAGCTGACCTCCAGGATCAGCTGCCCTTCGTCACATTTCTACCCGTCACGCACGGTTCCACCATCTAGAAATGGTCATGATGCCCTTACCCGCGACCACGCCCTTTCCAGAAGCAATGGCTAGTTCCGAGCACCTCTGCTCGTCTCAACGGCTCGTTTCTGGCAGTTACCTATTCTTGGGGAGCAAATATTTTGCCCCTAAAATAGGGACCAATGGTCAAGCGCTAGGGGAATTATAAAACCTTCTTATTTGAGAGGGTCAGGTATTCTAAAATCATCCTAAGACATACTCACTTTGTACTTGCCTTCTCTTCTCCTGATTCTTACTTTAGCATCGGAGTGCCTTGCAAGTACACCCCCTTCCTCATCTTTGAAATCCAGCATCGCAGAGGAAGTCTCTGGCCCACCTCAGGTTCTGATCAGCCGGTAAGATCAGTGGCGCCACTTTTGGGAAACTCTGTTCTCCTCATCTTTCTTTCCCCGTAAATCCAAGACCAAAGCAGTTCTTTCAAGATTTCGATCATGGCCAGCCATGACAACGTTAACGATGCTTGCAACACCGTTGTCCTCCCCGTCAGCAAGACAGACACTGACAGAGCAACCCCCTTTCATGGAGGCGACGTTCATCCAAAGAGGGATGGAGCTACCGCGTCTCCCTCCCCGGATCGCGCTGACAACGTTGAGTTCCAGCCCTCGGAGGACCATCATCTCATACCAGTTCCGCCCAACGCCAATCTGGCTATGGCAGCCCTACTTGAGGCCCTCAACAAGACAAACCTTTTGATCCTCCAGCAGAACGCAAGAATTAGAGCCTTAGAAGAGACCTGTCGTCCAAGATCTCATCCGCCGAGGCGAGAGCGCTGGAGATCTCAGAGTCCTTCTCCCATACGAGGAAGAAACCTCCGGGCGCCAGCGGAGCCAGAATCTCTGGTAGTATGAAAACGCGATCATACTTCTCCCTGGAGCCCGCACTCTCTAGGGCCCAAGATAACCAGAAGGGATCTACAGACTCAGCACCAGCGTTCGCCTCCACCCAGATCCAAGGGCCGAGCATAAACTCCTTCTCCCCGTCGAGATCGCCGTCCTCCCCCTGGGCGAAGTACCCACTCTTGTTTGCGGTCTAACAGCAGCAGCGACGACGAGCCTCGGGGCCTTTTGTCCCAAGAAATTATGGCCACACGCCTACCCAAAGTGCTGGAGAAACCCCCACCCCTGGGCATATACGATGGCACTACAGATCCTGACGAGCACATCGAGAACATCGATGCCCTGCTCGACTACTGTGGCGTCAGAGGTGCCATCAAATGCAGATTGTTCCTAACCACGCTGAGGAAGGAAGCAATGTCATGGTACAAGAGCCTCCCCTTCTAATCCATCACATCTTGGAGGCAGTTGGGGAGGATGTTCCAGACATTTCACAGCCTCTCGTCGTCACCCAAAGACAGAAGCCTCCCTTGAGGCCATCATTCAAGGGAAAGATGAACCTCTTCGAGCTTATATCAAAAGGTTCAACAAAGAAGTCGTCCAGGTCTCCACGACCGAAGACATGAAGAAGTACTTTCTCGAACGTGGATTCCGTCCCCGCAGCGAATTTTCCAAGGCGGTTGGCATCGAGACTCCAGCGGCACTGGATGCCCTCCTCCTCAAGGCTCAGGCGTACATCCAGTACGAAGAAAAGGAAATTGCGAACACCGCCCAGGACTCGAGGCTCCAAGAAAGCACCAGGTGCTCCAGAAAAGACGAATCCTCGACAACTTGTTGGGAACCAGAGAAAAGAAGGGATGACCGCCCCCGGGAGTCCGAGAATACAAAGGGACATCTGACCATTTTCAGGAATACACTCCGCTGACCGTTTCGCGCAAAAAGATTCTCTCTGAATGCACAAACTTGAAGTTCCGACAGGCAGGGGTCCGTTTTTCGAAGCAGATACCGGCCAAGCCGAGTACAGTAAGACAAAGTATTACCGGTTCCACAAGAGCCACGGGCATATGACAGATGACTGCATCCATCTCAAGGATGCAATTGAGATCTTGATCAAGGACGGGCACCTGAAATAGTTCATGAAGAAGAAGGACGCTCCTCTACAAGACGCCCAGGAATCAAAGAAGGTCGAAGAGGGGGTGCCTTTCTCGGACAAGACCGGTCTTCAGGTCGCCATGAGCATCTCACGGTCGGAAGACTTCCATGTCCCCGACGGGCTCAACGCCGCTCCTTACCTCGCTGCACACAGCCCATGGGAAACCTTCCCCTCCGCTATGGTCATCTCAGGAGAGGGATTCAACAAGGTGATTGTGGGGTCCGTGAAGAGGAAATTTGAGCACTTCATCAATACAAGCTTGAACAGAAGTTCCACCCTTTGCAAGGTACGGGGAGAGTCGGTTCCTATCACCTTCTACCGCGAGGAACTCCTCGACGGAGCCCCCAATTCAAGCATCCCACTGTTCGTAAGAGCGTAAATGGCCAACTTTGACGTTTGGTGAATCCTGGTCGACCAGGGAAGCTCGATCGACATCATGTACTCCCAGCTGTTCTCCACACTTCAGCTGGATGAGACACACTTGACGCCTTACGTGGGATTTCAATCAACAAGGCTTCAACGGGTCATTCATGAAGCCATGGGGGTACGTGGAGCTGATCGTCACCTTCGGGGTAGCAGAAATGGCCAGATCCATCAAAGTCCAGTTCTTGGTCATTGACTGCCCATCCCTCTACCAATGCATCTTTGAACAACCAACTCTGGCTGAATTGGTAGTCGTGCCCTCAACTGTGCGCCTGAATATGAAGTATTACACTTCCAAAGGGCTTGTTTCCGCCCTGCACGGAGACATCAAAGTAGCGAGAAGGTGTTTCAAGGCAGCCTCAAAAGGGCTGAACACAATCGGCACTCGGCCAAAGACCCCCAGTAAGCCTACTCTGTCTGCAGCTCCGAAGAGGCAAGACCGCTGCCCTGCGTCGACTCCATCGACATCGACAATAATTTCTCCAAGGACGACCTGAGGTACCAGAAAAGGAAGGGGAAGGAGATCCAGCCAAGCACGAGCAGCCCTTCCACATCGACCAGTAGCGGCAAGACCTCCCATCCGATGCGAACAATCCCGGATGACGAGTTCGAACTAGTCCTCCTCGGTGACGACCCCCACAACGGAGTGAAGATCAAGACCGACCTCCTCGACCTTGCGAGGAAGCAGTTGAAAGCCTGTCTCTAGGATAATGCAGATTTGTTCGCATGGAGCACCTCAGAGATGCCCGGGCTAGATCCTGAGGTGGCCTGCCACCAGCTAACCATCGACCCCGTCGTTAGGGCAGTAGCTCAACATAGGCGAAAGCAGTCTCCAAAAAAAACGGAGGCTATCGAACAAACTGTAAAAGACCTCCTAGAGGCAAATCTCATTTCGGAAGCCAAGTACACTACTTGGCTGTCCAATGTTGTACTTGTAAAGAAATCAAATGGAAAATGTAGAATGTGTGTTGATTATACCGATCTTAATAGGGTCTTCCCTAAAAACGCCTATCCCCTCCCCAACAAAGACAAATTAGTTGATAATTCTGCTGGTTTTAAATTATTGTCTTTCATGGACGCGTATTCGGGCTATAACCAAATACCCATGGCCAAAAGCGATAAAAGGTACACAACTTTCATGACTGAATCGGGCAACTATTACTACAACGTAATGCCCTTCAGCTTGAAAAACGCTGGCGCTACCTACCAAAGAATAATGAACAAAGTCTTCCGAGGAGAAATCAGGAATATGCTCGAAGTCTATATGGACGACATGATCGTGAAGTCCCACGAGGAATCCGACCATATGCTCCTGTTGCACCCAAAAATTTGCCCTCACCTTTTTCTAACTTTTTCTGGCTTATGTTCGCATTCATCTGCATCTCCCATTAGGTCATAACTCATAATCATACATTGCATTGGTCTTCCAAGACATGGGATTATGGCATTTCTTGGAATCGGGGTTTCCTATTTGCTTTGAGGTTCTTTCACCCAAGACTGAGGTTAAGGCTTAACTCCTAACATCATGAGTATCTCCTTATCAAGGCTTTCTATATGAGACTGAATTCTGATAGTTATAAGCACCTCTGTCAAAGTATCAAGTTTATTTTCTTTAGAGATCTCTCAAGAGTGTCAAGTGCTCAAGGTTCCTTCATGGGTATATTTGAGAAGGCTGTGGATTAGGGTTTTGATTCCTTTGAACAACTCAAGTCAGTTTCTTCACCAGTGTGCATTCAAGGTGACTTGGGGTTTCTTATTCATCTCTGAGCTTGTGGACTTTTATCAGGGAATTGTACTTGTGGTCATCATGGAAAGATATCTTACGGATTGGATTGTAAAACATTGGGTTATGGTCAAAGCATTGTTGTCCTTTTTGTCGATTGTCGCTCGTTGCTTCCGACTCAGGTTAATCGGTTTTATTGATTGAATTTGGAGATTGATTGAGTACAGGCTTGCTTTGGATTTGAAGTTTGGTATGGAATTTGATCGTACCTGGATTAGACAGTTCTGGTGGCCAACGACGTCTGTTGAACTTTGGCTCCGGTGAGGTTGAAAGACGCCGGGGGGGGGGGGGGGGGGGGGGAGGGTGTACCTGCAAGGCACTACGACGCTTAAGTAAGGTGGTTGTCAGAGAAAAGTAAGTACAGAAGTGAGAGTAAGAAAGTGAAGTAACCTGACCCTCTCAAGTGAGAGGGTATTTATAGAGCCCCCAGCGCAGGGCCAACGGTTACTTGCATTGGGCTGGATTGCCAGGCCCAATCCAAGTAACTGCTAGGGCTTACGTGGCGTAGTGAAGACCAGCACGTGGTCTTCGCCCAAGGGTAACCGTTCCTAGATCTCCGGAATTAGGGCAGACCGATTCCATCGGGAGTGGAGCGGTTACGTGAGAACGTGTCCTCGCGGGGAGGACTCTTGCATGGCGGGGAGAGACGTGTCCTCGCGGGGAGGACTTGCTGCGTGGGCGGAGATGACTTCTTGCGAGGAGCAACCTCCTCGTGTCGAAGAGGGGGATAACTCTGGGGAAGGCTCAATGCTTCTGCCCGAAGCCCTACACCATTTGTGCCCGACACTGTGGTGTGACACTTGCCTGACACTAGCTTGTCTAAGTCCTTCGTATGGGCCGTCCCAGAACGTGTGGGTTGGGCCTACTCGAAAGTGGAGCAGGTCCTTGGCCTAGTCCGGAATAAGAGCCCCCCAAGTCGTTGCTCTGAGACGTCAGAGTGATGACTTAAGGGTCCAGGTTATGTCGAGGGTGTGCTCGTTCGGGAAGAGGCATCGAGAGGAGAGTAGGTCATGAACCGGGCAGAAATAAATAGGCATGCTCGCGAGAGAGTGGACGTAGAGGGGAAAATTCGCGGGGATACGAGGAGTCACGGCCGAGGTGAATGAAGAGACGCGTGTGAGGGAATGAACAGACGTGCCTGGGGAAGTGTGTACCACGTGTCACACCTCATTATTGCATAGGATGGCTACCCTAGGGTAGCGTACTCGATTACCTAGGGACTCCTCGACGCACGATGAATGTCGCGGGGGAAGTGAGACAGGGAGATCGGGGAGCAAAGAGAGAAAGGACGGGGTGACGGCCTCGGGCAGTTCGCCGTGTCCCCGAATATTTTCTTGCTCGCTGCCCTTTCACTTGATCTGTGGTGGAAGGGTGGACTTGGTCGTGACCGATAAATTCACCTGTTTCCTCTGCTTTTCAGGTAAAAATGGCCGCGAGGATTTCGGGGATTCTTTACGTAGACACCGAACCCGACGTGGATGGACCCGCTCAGATCCCTGGGGAGCCGACCGTGCGTCCGGCAGCCGAATGGGCCGGAGAAGAGCCTCTGCGTCTAGGGTCGTGTTTCTCCGTCGACGACACGGACGCGTTCGCTTTTGTCGAGAACGTCCCCGAAGGAGAGGAGGCCACATGGACGGTTTACCAGCCCCGGGTACACCATCGCATCTGCTCGAACTATCGCGGGCTGCGGTTTCTCATGTATGAGTTCGCCTTTAAAGAGGCCGGTATCCGCCTTCCCTTCAATAGCTTCCAACTAGGGGTTTTCAACCGTCTGCACTTGGCGTCGTCGCAGCTTCACCCCAACGCGCTTGCTTTTATGCGGGCATTTGAAATCGTCTGTGACTATCTCCAGATTGGGATCACCCTCGAGCTCTTCTTCCGCGTCTTCCATTTGCAGTGCTCAACGGACAATGGGCGACATAGTTGGGTTTCTCTCAAACAACCCAAGAAGTTGTTCAAGGCGTACGCGGATTCAATAAGGGGCTTCAAGAGAAGGTTCTACTATGTCATGCCCGCGACGCACTCGGCCGTGGGTACAATTTATGACATTGTGCCCGACGGATCCGGGGGAGAGAGGTTCGTGTCCAAGTGTCCCCTAGAGTGGGAGGATGCCCACTTCGCGCTCGGCACCGAGGATTACGTCGTGAAACATAGCGCGCTGTCGGAGGACGACAGGGTGGCTTATGCTACGTTGGTCGCCTTTGTCAATGGTTTCAACCGGGAAGAATGTGTCGGTAGGGATGGAAACTTCCTCCGCGACTCCCAAGGGAGGGTTGTGCGAGAGGCTCGCTATATAAACACCCGGGGGATCCTCGAATGCAAGTCTCCCGACAAGGCCAAGAGGCTCTTAGGTGGGATTTCCTCGCCCTGTTCCGGCCTTTATTTTGCCTTGTCTCTTTGTGCTAACTTTCTGTGTTTTCTCTTGCAGCTCAAATGTCTAACACCCCCGAGCGTATCATGAAGTTGGCCGCCGAGCGGGCACCCAAGCGCACCAAGAGCCGTGTCCGAGATATTATCCAGACTGCAGTGCCAGTTGGAACAACGAGTGGCTCCTCCTCGCCACAATGCAGCCAGTCCCCTCCCCCAGAGAGCACCCCCGCCAAGAAAGCAAGGACCGAGGGGCCTGTCCTCGTGGATCTCGTGGAATCTGCCTCGCCGAAGAAGTTTCAGATGCCCGCTTGCCATCTCCAGCGGAATTTCTTCGAAGGAAACCCCCTTGTTATTGCTGATGCCGAGGTGAAGGCGGTTCTGGGTATGGATGGGGCGTCCAGGAGAGAGGCGCTTGTCGAGGACCTTGCGGCGATGATGTGGGTCTTTGAGACTGCCTTGATATTGAACGATGGTGCCCCCTCTTATTCTGAGCTACAGAAGCTGAAAGACGACTATACTGCCCTCGAGAAGGAGAAGGATAAGGTTGCGGCTGATCTGTTGAAGGCCCAGGCTGAGCGCGAGGACCACGCCAACACCCTCCGTGAGCTGAACGAGGTCAAATCTGCCCTGAAGGCGACTCAAGGGGAGCTTGATCGCTCTCGCGAAAAGGTCGAGGAGTTGGAGGCTGCTGTCCGTCCCGCGGAGAATGAATCTCCCGTGGAGAAAAACCTTACTGACCGTGCCGCTCTGATTGGCAAAATTTGGGAGCTTCAGGCAAATAGTCTGGAAGCTTTGGAGATAGGTTTTAAGAATGCCGTGGAGCAGATCGGCGCTGAGAATCCATGTGTTCCGCTGGTGCTCGACAGGATCAACCCATTCCTTCATGTGGTCGACGCCAAGCTCAATCTTCCAGAGGAGGGAGAGGAGGAAGACGGAAGGCGGGTTGAGGATGACATCGTTGTGTAGTTCTTTTGATCGTTTGGCCTGTGCGCCATTTTCTTTGTAATGATTTGTGCCCGACATATGTGCCAGGGGCTTTTTGACATTTTTGTAATATTTGTACACTGGGCTTCTGCCCGTTTTAATGTACCCTTGTTTACTTGCTAGTATTGTTTGCACGGTTTGAATTGTGTGTGATGTATTATTTGTTATACTTTATTTTTGCCTAAGTAATAAGGCTTTTGGATTTGCTCGACCTTGATAGTCCCTGACCGCGTAGAGAGCTGGTCGGGCGGCCGGAGGCGTATTCCGACCTTCAACGAGGCTAAGAGCTCGATCAAGGTCTTAGCTTAGTGGTATGAACTTCCCATCGCGAGCTGGGTGTTCTGCCCAGTTGGTACGACGACGGTGGGCCTCGATCGAGGTATCCCCGTCGGATCAAAGGTCCTCGCGCACACACAACGCGGTCTCTGATCATCGTATTCTGTATAGGGGTGTCGCGCTTGTACCTAAGCGTGTCCCCGTGATCGCGGTGCTAGTGAGCCGCGGGCAGTGCTTAACTGTAATACTGTTTGCGCTTCTCAGCATTCCATGGTCGAGCAAGTTCTTCCCCGTGCAGATTTTCGAGGAAGTAGGCTCCCGTCCCCGTTTTCCCGCGGACGCAGTACGGGCCCTCCCAGTTCACAGCGAGTTTGCCTTGTCGCGAGTCCTTCTGGTTCCTGCGTAGGACGAGGGTGCCTACCTGAAAATCACGTTCGATAACTTTGTCGTTATAACGTAGTGTTATTTTTTGTTTAAGTGACGCTTCTCGGGGAGAAGCGCCCGAGCGTGTTTCCTCGACGAAGTCGAGTTCTTCCCTCAAGGCTTCATCATTCGCATCCCCGTAGAAGGGGGCTTCTATCCTCCTCAAGGGTTCCCTGATCTCCACGGGGATCACTGCTTCTGTTTCGTAGGTCAAATGGAAAGGGGTCTCCCCGGTCGTGGAGTGTGGGGTCGTTCGGTAGTCCCAGAGGACGCTGTGTAGCTCCTCGACCCACCGTTGTTTGGCATCGCCTAATCGGCGTCTCAATCCTCGGAGGATTAATCTGTTCGCTGCCTCAGCCTGCCCATTTGTTTGGGGGTGCTCGACCGACGTGAAGTGCTACTTCGTGCCCAGTTTGGTGACGAAGTCTTGGAAGTTCTTGTCGGTGAACTGTGTCCCGTTGTCGGTGACAATGGCTTGAGGCACGCCGAATTGGGCAAGGATGTTTCTTTTGTAAAAATGCAGTATGTTAAAGGCCGTGATTTTGGCCAATGCTTCCGCCTCGATCCACTTCGTGAAATAATCCACCCCGACGATGAGGTATTTGTTTTGATATGATCCTACGACGAAGGGGCCAAGGATGTCCATTCCCCACCAAGCGAACGGCCACGAGGAGGATAGCGTTTTGAGCTCGCTGGGAGGAGCGAGGTACATGTCCCCGTGTCGCTGGCATCTCTCGCACTTCTTAACGTGTTCCTTGGCGTCTTGTTGCATGGTGGGCCAGTAGTATCCTGCTCGAAGCGCCTTACGGGCTAACGAGCGGCCGCCGAGGTGTTGGGCGTTGATTCCCTCGTGCATTTCCTGGAGAATGTCGGGGACCTTAGTCTCCTCGATACACCTGAGGAGGGGGATAGAGAACCCTCGCCGGTATAGCTTATCCTCGACTACAGTGTAGGAGCACGCCCGCCTTTTGACTGTCCCTGCTTCTTTAGGATCTTCGGGCAGTTTGCCTGTCATGAGGTATTCGTATACCGGGGTCATCCAGCAGTTGTTGTCCCCTATGGCATTGATGTCCGAAACCATGGCCGGTTTGTCGATGCTCGGGCGGGAAAGCACTTCTTGTATGACGGACTTGTTCCCGCCTTTCTTCTTTGTGCTCGCCAATTTCGACAGGACATCCGCTCGGGCATTGTGCTCGCGGGGGATGTGAGTTACTTCTGCGGAGGTGAACTTTTTCATCTTTTCTTTTACTAAGGCCAAGTATTCTATGAGGCTGTCGTTCTTGGCTTGGTACTCTCCTCGGACTTGCGATGCTACGAGCTGAGAATCGGTAAAAAGTTTGATCTCCTTGGCGCCGAGGTCCTCGGCCAGCCGGAGTCCTGCGAGGAAGGCCTCGTATTCGGCTTGGTTGTTCGATGTCGGGAAGGATAGTTCGAGGGACACCTCGATCAGGATGCCTTCCTCGTTTTCGAAGATGATTCCCGCCCCGCTTCCCTTCGGGCTGGATGCTCCATCGACATAGATCGTCCATTTCTGTGACCCGTCTGTCGACGGTTCCGAGACGGTCACCTCTGCTACAAAGACGGCCAATACATGTGCCTTCAGGTCTTTCCTCCCTTTGTATCGGATGTCAAACTCGGCGAGCTCGAGTGACCACCTGAGCATCCTCCCCGCCATGTTCGGTCGTCCGAGGAGCTGCCTAATAGGCTGTTCGGTCCTTACGATGATGGTATGGGTGAGGAAGTAGTGGCGTAGCCTCCTGGCCGCGGTGACGAGGCCCAGGGCGACTTTCTTAATCTGCTGATATATGAGCTCGGGGCCTTGGAGGGCTTTGCTCGTGAAGTAGACTGGCTTCTGCCCATCCGAGGTTTCCCGGGTGAGGACGGCGCTGACTACTTCACTTGTGATCGCAAGATACAAGAAGAGTGTTTCCCCGTTCTCAGGCCGTGAGAGGATCGGGGGTTGCGACAGGACTTGTTTTAAGTGTGCGAGTGCCTTCTCGCATTCCTCGCTCCAATCAAACTCTGCTTTTTGTCGAAGAAGTTTGAAAAATGGGAGTGCGTACTGCACGGATTTGGCGACGAAACGGGAAAGGGCGGTGAGCATCCCGTTCAATGATTGTATTGACTTCTTTGAGTCCAGGGTAGGGAGCTCGGAGAAAGCCCTACACTTGTCGGGGTTTGCCTCGATTCCTCGTTCCGTTAGGTAAAATCCGAGGAACTTTCCTGCCCGGACACCGAAGGTGCACTTGTCGGGATTAAACCTCATGCGGCACTTCCTCGCTGTGTCGAACACCTTCTTAAGGTACGCGGCGTGGTCGACTTCTTCTGCAGACTTGACGATCATGTCGTCCATGTAGACTTCGAGCATGTCGCCGATTTCAGCCCGGAAAACCTTGTTCATCATCCGTTGGTAGGTCGCACCGGTATTCTTCAGACCGAAAGGCATTACATTGTAATAGTAGTTGCCCGACGCGGTCATGAAGGTCGTGTGTTGTTTGTCGACCTTGTCCATGGGAATTTGGTTGTATCCCGAGTAAGCGTCCATGAAGGATAGTAGTTTGTAACCTGCAGAGTTGTCGACCAGTTGGTCGATGTTGGGCAAGGGGTAACAGTCTTTCGGGCAAGCCCGGTTAAGATCAGTGTAATCAACGCACATTCTCCATTTTCCATTATTCTTTTTAACAAGTAAAACGTTGGACAGCCATGTCGTGTATTTGGCTTCCGAAATAAAGTTTGCCTCTAGGAGGTCTTTTACAGCTTTTTCAGCAGCCTCCGCTTTCTCGGGAGACTGCTTACGCCTACGTTGTGTTATGGCCCTAGCAGCCGGATCTACTGCGAGCTGATGGCAAGCCACCTCGGGGTCGAGGCCAGGCATCTCGGATGCACTCCACGCGAAGAGGTCAGCATTCTCCCTCAGACATGCTTTCAGTTGCTCCTTTGCCAGGTCGGGGATCCCGGCGCCAATCTTCACGTTGCGATCTGGATCGCCCCCGAGGGCCACGAGCTCAAAGTCTCCATCTGGGATGGGGCGCGCTGGATGGAGAGGTTGCCCGTTGTTCTCCGCCTGGTGGTTGAGATCTTCGACTCTGTCTTCGTCGAGCTCGCCGGAGAACCTGCTGTAGAGGTCCACCGCGTTGACGCGCGGGAGAGGTACCTGTTCGGCATCCTGGGGTGGCTTGGCCACGGTCTTGGGTTTGGGGCCGATGGAACTTAGGCCTTTGATGGCGGCGTCGAAGCATCTTATGGCCGCGTCGATGTCCCCGTGCATCGTCACTACTCGTCCCCTGGTCGTGTAGTACTTCATTTTGAGGTGTACCGTCGATGGTACCACCGTAAGTTCAGCCAGGGTGGTCCTCCCGAGGATGCAGTTGTAAAGGGACGGGCATTCGACCACCAGGAAACGGATCTTCACCTGTCGGGCCGTGTCTTCGGCCCCGAATGTACTCATTAGCTCCACGTAACCCCATGGTCTGGTGGTGGTTCCATTGAACCCCTGTAGATCTGAACCGACGTACGGGGTCAGATGCCTCTCGTCAAGCTGAAGGGTCCCGAACAAATGAGAATACACGATGTCGACCGAGCTCCCCCGGTTGACTAGGATCCTTCGGACGTCAAAGTTCTCCATCTGCGCCCTGATCAGAAGGGGAATAGTGGCATTTGGTGCTCCCCCGGGGAGCTCCTCGAGGTAGAAGGTGATGGGATTGGAGTTTCCCCGCACTTTCTCGAGGGTGGTCGTTTTCGCCGACGTCGCGGATTCCAGTTCGTCAAACTTTCGCTTGATTGATCCAACCGACAATTTCTCGGGACCACCTCCGGAGATGGCCATTGCTTTGGGGAAGCTTTCCCAGGTACTGCGGGCAGTGACGGGGTCCTCGTAGGGAAAGGTCGCCCACATGTTGCGGATTGCTTCTTCGCCCTCAATAATTGGGGGGACGAAGAAATCCTCGGGTCGAGTGACGCTAAGGGCGACCTGAAGCTGGTTGTCGCCGGGAGGAGATGTTGTCTCCTCGACGTTCTGCGCTTCCCGTGAGTTCGGACGAGGAGGGTCGTTCTTTTGGGCATATTTCTTCAAGTGCCCCTCCTTGATGAGAATCTCGATTGCATCCTTGAGATGGATGCAGTCTTCGGTCACATGCCCGTGGCTCCGATGGAACCTGCAGTACTTTGATTTGTCGACGTTCGCTTTGGGAGCAGCGGGCTTCGGGAAGCGAACGCCTCCTTTCACAAACTCGGAGTTTTGGCATTCGGAGAGGATACGAGACCGGGGAGTGTTAATCGGGGTGTACTCCGTGAATCGGCCAGCTGGTCCGCGTGGTTCCCGAGGGTCACGGTTACGGTTCTCTTACTTCTTTTTTCCTCCTCGTCGGGGAGAAGAGTCTTCGTCTTTGTGGCCGCGGGGCCTTCTCTACGTCTCGTCTCAAGAGAGATCTGAGCTGCTTCGGTCTCCTCGAGTTCGATGTACTTCTGGGCTCGAGCGAGAAGGTCCTCGAGACGCCGGGGTCTTCGGAGGCCTATGGATTTGGCAAATTCAGACCTGGCACGCAGCCCATGGATAATTAAATATTTCTTCATGTCGTCGGTCGTATGGACCTCGACGGCTTCTTTGTAGAACCTCTCGATGTAGTTTCGGAGAGATTCGTTCCTCCCTTGGAAGATGCTTTCTAGGGCAGCCTCCGTCTTCGGGTGTCGACGAGATGCGGTGAAGTGTTTAGTGAAGCGTTGCTTCAGTTGCTTCCATGACGTGATCGACCCGTGTTCCAGCCCCTTATACCAAGTCATGGCTCCCTTCCGCAAGGTGGAGGGGAACAGCCTGCACCTGATGGCTCCCCTAACATTTCGGAAGTCGAGCATTGCTTCGAAACTCTCCACGTGATCGTCAGGGTCGGTCAGCCCGTCATAGGTCCCCAACGGTGGGGGTTTCTCCATGCCCACAGGGATTGGGGCGTTCATGATTTCCCACGACAACGGGGTTCTCTGGTCTTCGTCATTGCTACCAG
The DNA here is from genome assembly GCA_022829125.1 of Lathyrus tuberosus. Taxonomy (NCBI): domain Eukaryota; kingdom Viridiplantae; phylum Streptophyta; class Magnoliopsida; order Fabales; family Fabaceae; genus Lathyrus; species Lathyrus tuberosus. Next base: position 5,089,716 of record JALAZF010000406.1, read on the forward strand.
CCGGGGATTTCGAAGGTGATCGATGGTGCCGTGGAGGGGAGTTCCTCGAACGGTTCTTTGGTCTTTCTTCGGTCTGCTTGGACTTCTTGGAGGTCGTGGAGGCCCTGGGTTCCTTCAGAGGCAGGGAACGAGGGTGTTTCTGGGAGATCGTCGGCTGGGGGCGCTCGAGACGCAGTCGGCGACCCTGGCGTACTGGCGATGGGGTCCGAGATTCTTCGGAAGGGGTCCTTCGCGGGGAAGGAGAACGGCGAGGTTACGGGTGACGACGATGTCTTTGCGGGGAAGATCGTTGTGCCCGTCCTTGCTCCAAGGCTTCAATTCTGGTGTTCTGCTGCGCGATCAGCTGATTGGTCTGGTTGATCAATACAAACAGGGCCACTGTGCTCGGGTCCGCATTGGACAGCGGAGCAACTGGTTAGAGAATGGCTTGCTGGTCGTCCTGGTGGGCGGCGTTGTAGGCCACATCTTGGGAGTCCGGGGAGGCGGTCTGCCCGTCTCTTATGTCACCTTCTCCGCCGTTGAGGATGACGGCGTCCTCACGGTGGTTCCCGTTCTCAAGTTGTGCGAGCACGGTGTCCAGAGCCTGGTTAACTGTCGAATTGGCCATGTTGGTGATGAATGGAGAAAACTTTGGTTTATCGAGCAGAAAAAAGGGGAAGCTTATAATTTCCCACAGACGGCACCACTGATCGTACCTAGATCAGACAGTTCTGGTGGCCAACGACGTCTGTTGAACTTTGGCTCCGGTGAGGTTGAAAGACGGCGGGGGGGGGGGGGGGGGGGGGGGGCGGCGGTGTACCTGCAAGGCACTCCGATGCTCAAGTAAGGTGGTTGTCAGAGAAAAGCAAGTACAGAAGTGAGAGTAAGAAAGTGAAGTAACCTGACCCTCTCAAGTGAGAGGGTATTTATAGAGCCCCCAGCGCGGGGCAACGGTTACTTGCATTGGGCTGGATTGTCAGGCCCAATCCAAGTAACTGCCAGGGCTTATGTGGCGTAGTGAAGACCAGCACGTGGTCTTCGCCCTGGGGTAACCGTTCCTAGATCTCCGAAATTAGGGCAGACCGATTCCATCGGGAGTGGAGCGGTTACGTGAGAACGTGTCCTCGCGGGGAGGACTCTTGCATGGCGGGGAGAGACGTGTCCTCGCGGGGAGGACTTGCTGCGTGGGCAGAGATGACTCCTTGCGAGGAGCGACCTCCTCATGTCGAAGAGGGGGATAACTCCGGGGAAGGCTCAATGCTTCTGCCCGAAGCCCTACACCATTTGTGCCCGACACTGTGGTGTGACACTTGCCCGACACTGGCTTGACTAAGTCCTTCGTATGGGCCGTCCCAGAACGTGTGGGCTGGGCCTGCTCGGAAGTGGAGCAGGTCCTCGGCCCAGTCCGGAACAGAATTCAAGTTACAAGTCCATCTTTTTTAACCAATAACCTTCTCCATGTTCATTTCAAGTCATGAACCATTTATCCATTTTTATTCAAAACCCATAACCGTTATTCATATTTCAAATCCACTTTTGAATCCAAATTTTACACTATTTTTCAATCTATTATCCATTTTTTTCTCACTTCCAGATCCATGTCATGTTTATATACCCAAAAATCCAATTTCTATACCCATATCATACAAGTTCCATAAAGTCTGAATTAAACCAAAATCCAAAGTAGGCCAAAACCATCCTTTCATTAATCCAAATTTCACTAAATCCATCTAGATAAATCCATTCATATCCGGTAAACCACATTTAAAATACCATCAAGGACAATACTTCTCCCAAAGTACGTGTGCACAAGCTTGAAGAATTAAAACATCGCCGACAAGAGGGTTCTCTAGAGATATTATTTTTTGTATGAGAGCAGATCTCGTTAGAAATTTAGGTAGTATGTGTAACCCTGAGCTTCACAAAGGTAGGCTTCATGTGCCTAGATAAATCAAAGAGTATATTGATGAGGTTTTAACTCAGTTGAGAATGGTTTGTCACTCTGATTCTGAGGAGCTTGCGTTGGAAGAAAAAACATGCTTATGCCTAGAATTATTTCTGGGTCAAGTGTGGAATCCATTATGTGTTCTATTGTTGCCACTAGGTCATGGCCAATTGCTAAAGAAAGGAATCCATTACACGCGAGATGGAAATTTACTGCAGTAACGACAAAAGTCCTAATAGTTATACAAAGAAAAGAATACAATAGCAGTAGAAAATCAAAGTCACTTAAAATTACATAGTAAAGTGTCATAACAGAAATTCAGTAAAGTTTCATAATAGAATGCAAATTGGGACTTCTAACATAATTTGTTTTTCTCTTGAAAAAAAATCAGAATTCCAATTAAAACTACCACCCTACCCTTAATTAGCTCTATAAAAAATCAGAAAATGCAGGTTGTGTAGAGAGCTCAATCATCCTTACAACCACTTTCATCTTGAAAACCTCACCCATCACCTTAACTCCTCACATTTTTCCATCTGCACAAATTATCTCCACCCGTATTCTTCATCAAACTTCAACACTCCCTGCAAATCTTCAAACTACAATAACCTTCATTGCTATTTTCAGAGTTCCTCAACAACTTGCAAATCGTTGAAAGCGCTCCAATCATCATCTTCATTTCATTCACCTGCAGAAATCAAGAAAAACTCAACATCTCAATCTTCATCAAAACTCAGAACCTTCAGAAGTCACAAACCAATACGATTCAGCAATTCAATTCTGTAACCAATAATTCACGCTGCCACAACAATGCAATATTCTTAGCACAAACACGCAAAGAAGAATTAAAGAACGATACGACCAGAAGAAGAAGAAGAAGAAGAAACCGAAATCAACGCGACACAACACAAGAATCACAACTCAAAAGAGGAAAGAAAGATTAAGGAAGCAGGTTATTACCTTGTTATTTCTTAAAGTTTTCCACGCAAATTCCTTCATTTTTCAGACGCCTGCAACATTCACCAGAACGATTATTTGTTCCATAGGTTAGTGAAAAGTCGAGCTCACTCTTTCCTTTCATATTTTTCGTGTTCTTAACACTTGTTGAAATTGAACTTTGCAGAAACCCTAAGGTTTTAGGCAGGAATACGTATTCAAGTGAATGTGATTCAGAGATTCGTGACCTAGGTTTTTTGAAATCTCTTTCGATTTAGGAGGAGATCAAACATTTGTTTTGGAGTTGATTATCAAGGTTTGCGGTTGTAGGTGGTGAAATTAGGGCCGCCGTCTTGTGGCGTGCTGGCGTGACAGCATCGTGGACGAAGGTGGCGAGATTTTGAGTGGTGTTTAAAGAAGGGGCGCAGTGTAGAGAGTTGAGGGAGATGAGAATATGTTCTGAGAGTAGAGAGGAAGGAGGCTATGGCTGAGAGTGAATGACGAAGTGGAAAACACGGTGACGGTGTGTTGAGAACGCCGGCGAAGTGTTGAGCGAAGAAGAGATAACGAGTGCGTTGATGGAAGCGCGGTCTGGCTTTTTAGGTTTACTTTGCTACAAGTCTGGACTGGGTTTGTTTGGTTCAGACTTCAGGCCCAATGGTTTCACTTTTGCACCACCAAACAATGATTGCACACCCTCTTTGGGTACAAACAAAACTTTAGGCCTACGATAATAACCCATGCGCCTGACTATTATTGAGACCTGCACTACTACTACTGCGCCCCTCCCTCATTTGCACGTTTTGTTTAGTTTTGTTTTTATTTTTTAAGTGGGAGTTAATTCTTCTTTTAGAATTAGATTTTCTTTTTTAGAATTAGATATTCTTTTTTATGAATTAGATATTAATTTTGGAATTAGATTTTAATTAGAGATTATTAGGATTTTATTTAGATTTAAATTTAAATTTGGTTTTAGTTTTAGATTAATTAGATTTTATTTTAGAATTGAATTTTGATTTAGATTAATCTTGAATTAGAACTAGATTTTTTTTAGAAGTTTAATTTTGAATTAATTTAGGATTATTTTTTTATTAGAAATTAGTTTCGAATTAATTAGACCTTGATTTTAATCTTAGCTTTTAATCTTAGCTTGAATTGTTTTTTGTTTTAGGAATTAACCTTGATAATCTTGATTAGTTCTAATTTTGATTAAACTTTGATTTTAATTTCGACGCTAGTTTTTTATATTTGTTTTAGATAATTGCTTTGTCATTGATTCTTGGTGATATTCGTACAAGTTTTCCTTGGTGATTGGGTTGCTTCGTGTTTACTTGTTGATTACTCTATATTCACATGCTCCCTTAAGGCTCCTAGTCTGACTTAAATTTTGATTAAGCTTGGAGTAGGATAGACATTAGGCTCTCAATCCAAGCGTGACAACATTAGGTAGACGTCCCTCATAATCCTGACCTTAGGATTCAGTTTCCCTCAGACCTTTTGTGCGTCTTTCTCTTCTCTCCCTTGAATCAATTTCAAAACATGTAATAAATACGATGTGTAAAGTGGGCCATGAGCCTTAAGTGTTTGATAAATGATAAGCGTGAGTCTCTCCTTACCTTGTCTACAGTACTTGGTGCACGTCCTATCTTGGGTCGATCGTACAAAGTATTCGCTCCTATGCCATAGAATTTAGTGCGATACACATCACAAACAAATTCAATTCACTTATTCGATAAGTCTAGAGCCATTTCTCTCGCCCCCGTGCGATCGAGACCGTTTCAATTTCCCGTAGTCTTGTGAACTACGGATGCTCTGATTCCTCATTGCACGAGGATACCTATCCTTGGAGAGCATACTAACAACTAACTTCCCTTTTCTCTCGCACCCGTGCGATCGAAACCAACTAATTAACTGAGTCTTTTCTCTCGCCTCAGTGCAATAGAGACCTTTCCCAATCTGTGGTCGTAACCACGAACTACGGATGCTATGACTTCCTCATTCTCGTCGAATGAGGATACATAGGCACAAGACGGCGATGTCTTGGCGAGCAACCTTCCCCCATCCACCTGTAGTCCTTCGAACTATGTTGACTCTGACTTTCCCATTGCACGAGGGAATACGTAGGCCTAGGACAACCATGTCCTATCGAGTCTCATTTTGCTTTTTCCCTTTTGGCTTCTATTGAGCAGTAGAGCTTTAGATAACACACCCTTTGATTAGAACAACAAACGTGGATCCCGTTGAGTACAACGGATGCGAGGGGTGCTAATACCTTCCTCTTGCGTAATCGACTCCCGAACCCAGACTATGGTTGCGATGACCATGTATTCTCCCCTTTTGAGGTTTCTTCGATCGTTTCCTTTTCCCCCGTCGAGATAAATAACGTTCGGTGGTGACTCTGTTTTTTCGCCGGTCGTTTTTTGCATTGTGACAGATCCATCTGAAGAAAGTCTTCGAGCAGGCTGGGAAGTACAGGATGCGCTTCAACCCTAAAAAGTGCACGTTCGGGGTACGGGCAGGCAAGTTCCTCGGGTTCTACCTAACGGAACGAGGAATCAAAGCCAGCCCCGACAAATGCAGAGCCTTCTCCGAATTCCCCACGTCGAATTCGAAAAAATAAATCCAAGATCTGAATGGGACGCTCGCCTCTCTGTCCCAATTCGTGGCCAAATCTGCTCAGCACGCGCTCCCCTTTTTCAAACTCCTCCACAAAGAAGCAGCCTTTGAGTGGACGGAGGAATGAGACAAAGCCATCCTCCACCTAAAACAAGCACTATTGGAGTCACCGGTCCTCTCCCGGTCAGATAACGGGGAGACCCTCTATCTCTATCTCGCCGTCGCAACCGAGGCTGTCAGCGCCGCCCTCATTCGCGAAACTCCTGATGGGCAGAAGCCCATATACTTCACGAGCAATGCACTACAAGTATTAGAACTTAGATACCAGCAGATCGAAAAAGTAGCTTTGGCCCTCATCAATACAGCGAGGAGGCTGAGGCACTACTTTCTAGCCCACGCAATCGTGGTGCGCACGAACTAGCCCGTAAGGCAATTGTTGGGCCACCCAGACATGGCAGGCAGAATTCTCAAATGGTCGCTGGAACTGCCCGAGTTTGACATCCAGTATGAGAGCAAAAAAACCCTCAAAGCTCAGGCACTGGCCGATTTTGTGGCAGAGATGACCTTGCCAGACTTCCCAACATGCGGAGCTCGCAGGTGGACAATCTTCGTCGATGAAGCATCCAACTCGGCAGGGAACGGAGCAGGCATCATCTGGGAAAACGAGGAGGGTATCCTCGTCGAGGTCTCGGTTACCCTATCTTTCCCCACCTCCAACAATTAGGCAGAGTATGAGGCCTTCCTCGCATGTCTATGCCTCGCCGAAGACCTGGGAGCCGAGAAAATCGTAAACTGCACAGATTCTCAACTCGTGGCCCTCTAGGTTCGGGGAGAGTATCAGGAAAAGAACGACAACCTATCCGAATACTTGACCTTGGTTAAGGAAAAGATGACGAAGTTCACGTCGGTGGAGGTAAAGCACGTTCCCCGCGAACACAATCTTCGGGCAGATGTCCTGTCAAAGCTGGCGAGCACGAAAAAGAAGTGAGGAAATAAATTTGTCATCCAGGAGGTACTTCCTCGACCAAGCATCGAGAAAACTCCCCTGACCCTCGACGTGAACGTCATTAGTGACAGAAACTGTTGAATGACCCCAATCTACAACTACCTCGCCAAAGACGAACTACCATCCAACCCAAAGGGAGCCAGCGTGGTCAGGTGCAGAGCCTGCTCCTATGTCCTGGTCAAAAATAAGCTCTACAGGTGGGGGTTCTCCATTGCTCTCCTCAAATGCGTTGAGGAAGAAATGGTCGCCCACGTCTTACATGAAATCCATGAAGGAATCAATGCCCAACATCTCGGAGGAAGATCCCTCGCCAGAAAAGCCCTACGAGCAGGATATTACTGGCCGACCATGCAACACGACACAAAGGAGCATGTGAAAAAATGTGACAAATGCCAACGCCACGGAGACATGCACTTGGCACTGCCCAATGAGCTCAAAGAAATGTCCTCCCCGTGGCCCTTCACATGGTGGGGCTTGGACATCCTAAGACCCATTCGTCGTAGGGTCAAATTAGAACAAGTACCTGATAGTAGGCGTGAACTATTTTACAAAGTGGATAGAAGCAGAAGCTCTGGCCAAAATAACGGCCCAAAACATACTCTGCTTCTACAAGTGAAACATTCTTGCTCGCTTCGGCATCCCCCAGGCAATTGTCACCGACAACAGGACACGGTTCATGAATAAAAAGTTTTAGGAGTTCGTCGCCCAACTGTGCACTAAACAACACTTTGCGTCCGTCGAGCACCGGCAGACGAACGGGCAAGCCAAGGCAGCCAACAGGGTAATCCTGCGAGGTCTCAAATGAAGACTGGACGAAACCAAGAAATAATGGGTCGAGGAGCTGCACATCGTGCTCTGGGCCTACCGCAATACGCCCCACTCTTCGACCGGGGAACCCCTTTCCGTTTAGCATACGGGACTGTGGAAGTAATCCCCATCAAAATACACGTGCCCTCCAGGCACACTGAAGCTCCCCTGGATGATGAGAATAACAGTGAGGCATTGAGGGAGGAGCTCGATCTCGTCGAAGAGATCTGATCAGGGGCATCCCTCAGTGAGACCTCGTTAAAACAAAAAATCGCAATTAGGCATAACGTCAAAGTCATACGACGAGACATCCAAGTGGGCAGTCTCGTCCTAAGGAGGAATCACAGAGATTCTCGTGAAGGTAAACTAGCTGCAAACTGGGAAGGACCCTATCGTGTTCGAGCAAAAACAGAGAATGGGGCCTACTACCTAGAACATCTCAACAGGGAAGAACTCGCTTGACCATGGAACGCCGAAAAGATAAAATAATATTATAGCTAAGGCCACAGCTGTCGGCGTGCTCTGTCGGCACGACGAGCATAATGTACTGACCAGAAGTACGCGCCCCGGTACAAGCGTTGCATACTAAAATAAAAAAAGGCAGGATTTTGCTCTAGAACGAACAAAATCCCTGCCCGACGATGGTCCCTCGACTGAGCCCGCCGTCGCCAACGTACCACGAAAGGCAGAACACCCAGCTCGCGATGGGAAGTTCACATAGCGAACTCAGGCCACGAACGCGACCTGAGCTCCGCTCTCATGCCCGAAAACTACCCAGGCCTTTAAAATAGTTCCCCTCACTGTCGAACACCAATTTGTCGAGCTAACCCTGAAACATAATAAAAATCATTCATAAAAATAGCCCATACAACGGGCACAAGTGACGAGCAGCGTGTGACACTTAGCATAATTAAGCAAAGTAAAAACATGCATGCACAAATGCAAAATAATTCATACATAACCGACCACCACGGCCGGACATAAATATTATAATATTAAATGGGCACGAGGATCGCAATTGTAATGATTACATCGAAAAGGGGCCAAGCCCCATCCAAAAAGAAATAAATTACAAAGGTACGACACGTAGGCCGGAAGTACAAAAAGAGAAAATTAGTCGGCCATAGGCTGAGACTCCTCACGGGCAGGCTGCTCAGACTCCTCACCAAACCTAAGGAAGTCCGGAATGACAATCTGGCCATCCACCACATTGTTGATGAACCCGGTCCCGTTGGTAGACAGCTCGACCCTGGGGTACGCAATCTTCAGTTGCTCCACCGTGTTATTGAAAGCCTCCTCGACGACCCCTAGGCAATCCTCCTCGGCTTGGTTGATTTGGGAAACAAGCTCGGCTCGAGTCTTCAGACTCTTCACCTCATCGCTTTCATCCTCGGCAGGAGTAATGGTAGCCTTCAATGACACGACCATGTCCTCCGCGGATTTCTTCTCCGCGGCCAGAGTATCCCTCTCCGCGGTGACCTTGGCCATCTCACCCTTATCTTCTTCGCCGCCTCTTCAGTGGCCTTGGCCAGTTCCTCCCTGAACTTCTTTTCCGCCTCCTCCGCAACCTTTAGCTTCTCCTCCAGAACGGCGTTTGCGGCATGTGCCTTTTTCAGCTCCACTTCTTAGAGGGCCCTATCCTCGTTGTAGACCACCGCCATGCCCAAGACCCTCATCAGGGCAGCACCGTCCCGGGCCAGCAGCATCCTCTTGCTCGGCTGGTCCAGCTCCTCGAGTGCCAAGGACTCCGCCCGATGGAGTGTGAGGGAGGAGCCTTCGAAGAAACTCCTGTTGTGGAAGCACGGGGGCAGCTCGAATTTGCTCTTCTCCCCCTCGTTGGTAAGGTCGAGGATCTCCTCCTCCCAAAGGCACTTAGGCCTCGAGGTTACCAGCAGCGGGGAGGTCTGGGTGGCTGCGACTCCGAATGATGCGGTCCCTGACCCCGTCGGGGGCAGACCCGCTTGCTCGTCAAGGCGGCTTCTCCCGATCTTCTTGTCCACCTTGAGCTTTGCTTGGGCACTCCTCACCAAACGCTCATGGGTCGAGGACATTTTACCTGCAAAACAACGGGCACACGTTAGTAAACAAAAAATAACAATACGAACAAGCTAAGAAGAAATAAATAGCTACCTAGAAGTTCCATAGCCTCCTCGTGAGTGCCACACTCGAGGAGCTCTTTCGTATTAATGTATCGGGTCTCCACCTTAGGCCTCCATCTTCTTCATAAATGATGTCTCTGCTCCTGGTCATGCACTAGGCAGGGAGGAAGCCGTCAACAAAGGCCACCAACTTGTCGTAATTGGCCCGATCCTCCTCCTCCAGCATATGTGGGTTGGCAAGGAAATCTTCGGTCCCCCGAGTAAAGTGGTCCTCACTCCAGGAGAAATGGAACCTCAGCAGCCTCTGCCCTTTTATCTTGCCCTGCTCGTCGATGAGGGGCTCCCCGCTCTCATATGTCGAAACCTCCCAAACGAACGAGGAGTTTTTGGCCCTCTCCAACACGGGCTCAATTATATAATACCTCTCCTTAAACTTCCTGATGGACTCGGAGAAGGCCTTGAACAATTTTCTCCCCTACTTCAGGGAAACCCACCCGAACTGCCTCCTAAGAACCTGGCGTTGGAGGTGGAAGATGGTGAAGAAGAGGGGGAGAGTGGCTCCAATCTTCAAAAGTTCACAAGTAATCTCGATTGCCCGAATGAAGGCAATCGAGTTCGGGTGTAGCTGGGAAGGCGCTAAGTCCAGGTGTCCAAAAACTGCCACTTGAAAATCCATGAAGGGCAGCCTCAACTCGATCTCCATGAACACAAACTCATACATGGGGAACCTCTCTCCGTAAACAGAGCATATTCGCTCGTCTTCCTTGAGAAAATGGACCTTCCAGTCCTCCTTGACCCCCACCGTCGTGAAGGCATCCTGAGTGTGAAAAGAAAAAAGGGAAGCACGCTTCCGAGACTCAGCAGTAATCCACTCTCCCTCGGTACTACTAGAAGCGTAAGTTTCTCCGGCATTCCGGGGAGCGAAGGTTTCATCAGCACTGCTATCCCCCGAAGAGCTCTCCTCAGAAAGCTCCCGCATAACTTCATCCTCATGATCGCGGGACATCTTCTTTACCTGAAAAGCAGAGGACAAAAGTGAATTTGATGACAAAATCAAATCCACCCTTCCACCGCTAGTCAAGTGAAAGGGCGCGAGAAGGCCTAAGGACAACATCCCCGACCTAAGCCCTTACTCAAACAGCGCAGTAACGGTTCAAGGAGATGCTCATGGCAATCCCTCAAACCCACACGGGGAGATCCTCCCCGGTGCGTTACCCAGAATTCTGTTGAAGGTCCACCAGAAAACTCATGAGTACACCGGAAAATGCATAAGCTCCACCAGCGAAAAACTCGCTCGTTGTCGCAATGGTGCCAGAATAGACCAAAATCCTAAGTTCCTAAGGCTCTGACGACGGCACCGGTGGCAGAAAATTGCCTAACCACCGCCAGCCACCAACATTCACCAAAAACCACCCCTACTCTACCCAGTTTTCATCCTAACCACATGTAATCTAAGCAAAACAAGGACTAAAACTCGTAAAACAGAAAATGTTAGGAAAACTTAGGTGGTCGAAGAAAAGAAAGAGATGGTCGGCGAAAGAGAAGAGAGAGAAGTGAAAAGTGAAAATGAACGCTTCCTTCCTCTATTTATAGACAGATCAGAGGCACATGCACGAGCATGCACGGCGTAGGGGCATCATCATGACCCTAGCATAGCCATCATTACGCATTAAATGCTGCACGTGGCTCGATGCACGCGTGGCACTCCATCCCTTCAAATCGCATCAACCGTTGGGCTCCCCGCTCGTCGGGCACGCAGGACAGAGTTTCAGATTCCTCGGGCACAGGTACCCTCGAGTGCCACGAAACGACCTCGTCTCAGTAACAGGCGTCGACTATGCCTACTACTCCTCAGGACTGCGGGCTGCCCTTAAATCATCACTCCTATGCTCAGGAGCAATCCTGTTTCAGACTGGCCCAATAGCCTAAGCCCTGCCAATTAAGGACAAAAGGAAGCATTCTCTCCTTTGCCCCTCTGCTGAGGAAGGCTGGCCAGCTAACCTCTAGGATCAGCTGCCCTTCGTCACATTTTTGTCCATTACGCATGGTTCCACCATCCAGAAACGGTCACGATAACCTTGCCCGCGACCATGCCCTTTCCCGAAGCAACGGCTAGTTCCGAGCACCTCTGCCCATCCCAACGGCTAGTTTCTGGCAGTTACCTATTCTTATGGAGCGAATATCTCACCCCAAAAATAAGGACCAATGGCCAAGCGTTGGGGGCATTAAAAAACCCTCTCATTTGAGAGGGTCAGGTATTCTAAAATCATCCTAAGACATACTTACTTTGTACTTGCATTCTCTTCTCCCGATTCTTACTTTAGCATCGGAGTGCCTTGCAGGTACACCCCTCCTCATCTTTGAAATCCAGCATCGCAGACGAAGTTTCTGGCCCACCTCAGGTTTTGATCAGCCGGTAAGATCAAAAACATTGAATGTATGAAGAACATAACTAAACAATAAAACATAAATAACTTTTATGCAAAAGTTTAAATTTCTTCCACAAAAGGGTCCCACCAGGCGTTCCAATTTGTTTGCTGATATTTTTAGCAAATCAAATCACAATTTTTCATTCACTTAAGGGATTAAGCTCGAAATAATCCTATGGATAATTTGTGTAAAAATTTGAGAAAGTGTGTTTGTGTTTGAATATTGATGCTTGAATATGGAGAAATTGGATAAGAATTTTGATGTGAACAAATACAGAATTGTTCGATGACATAAAGTAGATAAAGAAAAGCAATAAAAGCAATTAGATATAATGCTTGGATTAAAAACTTAAGAATAGGGATGCAAATTCATACATGTTTCCTCACAATATCTTTTCTCTCTGTGACTTGGATACTCGAGTTCTATAGAGAATACTGATAAAATTTGTAAACCTTTATTCCATCATGAAAAATCGACTTATATACTACATACATTAATAACCGTCGATAACAGTTACTACACTAGGACTTGACACGTATCCTATTACGTGGGCTTCTACTTTCTAATATGTTTCCATGTGTTGGTCTTTGAAACTGTCTCTAAACTGCTCTTATTATTGAAACTATCTTCACAACCTATAACTACCTCCGTCGAGGAGTTTCTCTATCAAATTGTAGTGGTGTCGAACTGTCTCTGGGTCACCTAATCCTTGGACTAAAAAATACACTAAGTCCCAAAATATCTGACAGGAAAGTTGATAACGAGAAATTATATCATATTTTTAGGCTCATTGCGCGTATTATTTGTCTGTATTTTATCAAGTCTTGTTGCATTTTACTATGTTTTATTGTGTTTTGCAGTTGTGAGGTTCATCTGTTGCAGAATCAAAAGCAAATCGGAAAAAGAGTGAGAGAATAGAAAAGTGCAGCAAAAAGAAGCAATTCTGCCTCTGTTGCTGATATGGCGTTTGCCATAGGTAGATGGCGTTTGCCATCTCCTAAGCTGCCACGTCAATTAATGAAACGAGGCAATGGAATTTGCCATGCCCTAATGGCTTTCGCCATTGCAGTGCATGATACAGTTTTTGCTTCAGCAGCAGTTAGAAGCAGTTTTCCAAATCCTTTTTTCCCTCCACTCTCCAGACACGTCCAGAGCAGTTGCAGGCCCTCTTTTCTCTATCTATGGGACCTCTTGGACACTTTTTGAGGCATCCAAGACGTGCAGAAGTGCTGCAGAATTTGTGTTTAGTATTTTAGGCACAAATCAGTTGTAAAGCAACAATAACTCACATCGAGGGATTGTCGCACTTGTTATTTTTATTTATTTTCATTGTTGTATTCTTGGATCACGAACGAAGTCTGCCAACATCTTTTAATTCAAGTTTCGCATTTGTTTTATAGGTTTATTTCTTATTTTTATTATTGCACTCCTAGCTATTTTAATTTTGTCTACCATGTTAGTTTTGAATATGATTGTTGTAGATATGTTCGTTATAGATAATATCGTGTCTTGCTAAATTAATTGAGTTCGGCATATGAGGACCATCGTTACCGACGGGACTCAGTAGAAAAATTTAGGTGCGAATTTATGATTGTATGTTAGTTTTGGTTTTAGTTTCCAAATTTCATGTTTTATTATTTCGACACGAGAGTGAGGAATAAACTAAGTTCGGACCGACAGCGCGAGGGTGTGAGGAATGAACTGATAGTGGAAACTGGGCATCGATCCTTAAAACAGTGAAAGCGCTTTAGGCATCATTTAGAATCTTATTAACTTTCAAAATACGCTTTTTAATTGAAACGGACGAGCGAGAGCAAAATCCTGTGGTTAGAAGGTGTGATTCTTATCAATAGCGCGAGAGTGTGAGACAGAGTCTAGTATTTTCTACAGAACTGAGTTTAGTCGTAATTAGCACCCGATTTCTACAAGTCCCTTAGGCACACGACATCCATATTCCGGACTCATTTTATCATTATTTTCAAACCTTTAGAAATTAGTATTTACCTTTCCGTTCTAAATTTGTTGATCTTTAGCCTTAGTTTGCACTACAACGATTGATAACATTAATTTGATTATCAATTCGTTGTGGGTTTGACAACCTTTTTAAAACTACACGAACAACTGCATACTTGCAGTCATTATCTGATGGACACGTCAGTGTCGCGCTCGCGTTCAAGTTTTTGGCGCTATTGTCGGGGAACAGATTTAGTCAATATTGTGATTCCATTGTTGTGCCGTATAGACTAAGACACCAAATATTTTCCTTTTTTCCTTTTTCTTCGATTGTATGCCAAACACTCACTCTCGAGGCGACAAGTTTGAGCAAATGATTGACGATATCGAGCGTTTTATTAACTTAAGACGCCGAACCAACAAATTCTAAATTAAGTATAATCTTCCTGAACCTGAAATTCCTTACCCAGAATTAAGAATTCCCATGGATGAGAACCCACTGAACCGTCTATAGCGAGCGATTTTAGACGCGGTTCTTAAGCGTTGGTCGCTCTCTGGTTTGAGCTTTAAACTACAGGTCGATTCATTTTTTATCCTATTGTGAGCTGAATAAGGAAGGGAAATAGATGTCTCCAATTAACCCTGCTTGCATACTGAGTTTAAACAGCGGTCTGTTAGGTTACGGATGCTATCAATGTGGGGGGGCCTTTGTACAGGTTATTCGTATTTCGCCAATACAGGTTTCTTTCTTTCTGGGGCTTAATGTTTCTGATGGGGAATAAGGATTAGGATGTTAGGACTGGTGCTTTTGAATTACTGCTTTTGGTTGACGAAGGTATGGGATTTGGGTTTTTTGTTGATTGCGCTCGCTAAGATCTTTTCTTTCGATCTTATGCCTACGTATTCCCGTTTACCGAAACAGGGAAATCAGAGCGTTCGTAGTTCCTCCTATTCTATGGCAGGAAATTGGTTTTTGGTGTCTTGTTCAAAGCCCAAGACGTGAAGCGAAAGGTGATTTGTATCTTGTTCAAAGCCCAAGATGTGAAGCTAAAAGACCTCGACTTTAGAGAGAATTTGTCATCTCTAAAGAGGGGAGAAGGAGAATTACTTTAACTGGGATACGCGGATCCGAGCAATGCCATAATTTCCGAAGAAAGGGTTTTAACCTGAAGGAGAAGACTTTAACTCAGTGTAGAGCAATGCCATCTTTCCTTAGGAATTTCTCATGCTAAA
The DNA here is from genome assembly GCA_022829125.1 of Lathyrus tuberosus. Lineage (NCBI taxonomy): Eukaryota > Viridiplantae > Streptophyta > Magnoliopsida > Fabales > Fabaceae > Lathyrus > Lathyrus tuberosus. Next base: position 5,104,720 of record JALAZF010000406.1, read on the forward strand.
AGAGGGACAGTGGCATGGATATAGATGATCCAGAGGCTTGCCGCTTACAGCGATTAGATGAAGGGAAAGGAGTTGTTGATGTTTGTGTACTGTGAACGAGGCACATCTTTGATGCTAAAAGGTTGATTGGATCAACCAGTGGTTTTCTTATACAAAGCCTAAGAGGAGGCTAATTTCCGCTAGGAAAATCATTATACAAAGCCTAAGAGGAGGCTATTTTGTGTCTCGTACAAAGCCCGAGAGAGAGGCTAAAAGTTTTTGACCCAGTGGGGCATATCGTTATACAAAGCCTAAGAGGAGGCTAGCAAAGAGTTCGACTCTTGCTTAAGGGATTTATATCTCGTACGAGGCCCGAGATGGAGGCAAAAAAAAGGGTGATTGACTCAACGAGGGAATCTTTTGTGTCTCATACAAAGCCTGAGAGAGAGGCTAAAGGGTTGTTTTGACTCCACTGGGGAGAATTTTGGTATCTCGTACGAAGCCCGAGATGGAGGCTATTGTAACTGTTTCAGTTGAGTGACAGATCCAATATACTGATTTTAAAAGAGAAAATCAGTTCTTATATGAGCAACACTGTACTCAGGGATTTGATCTGAGGATCAGGGATATTTCCTTCTCTTTGAGGAAACGGGAAATCCAAAGGGTATCGAGACTATCCGAGTCTGCGGGTTTCCTTCCTATTTAACGAAGGGTGCTTGAGAATGTCTTTGAGACTCAAGGAAGTTAGACTGTCCAAGTCTAGAGTTTTATCTTTTGTACTAGGCTTCGAGAAACAGTAGTAGACTCTATGAAAGGACTGTTCTATGAGGATGACTAGGTTCTGTTCCTATACCTCTAGGAGGTCGTCGGGACAATTTGTACGAAGCCCAAGAGGAGGCTGGAAACTTTTAAGAAGCCGACGGGTCCTTGTACGAAGCCCAAGAGGAGGCTATCATTCCCGGAGGAAGAGATCATTATACGAAGCCTAAGAGGAGGCCGTGAATACTTCTAAGAAGCCGTAGGGTCCTTGAATAATGCCCAAGAGGAGGCCGATGCTTTTAAGAAGCCCGTGGGTCTATCATCTCCTTTCCATTAGGAGAGATAACTCTTTTAAAGGTGAAAACCACTGGTAAACGTGCGAGGTTTACTATCCAGTGACTTTTAACTTTTAAAGAGGGTTCCTTAGTTAAGGTCCAAGATTATGACCGTAGTGGGTACCCAAACCCCGAGACATTCAAGGCAAGCTATCCACAAGGAATAGATCAAGTCAGGAAAGTTCGAGAATTTGGAAGAAACTCAAAGATGCCATTCACGGAGAATACATTCATCTTTGGGAATAGAGTTCCTTGACGATTCGTAAGGAGGACAACCGAAGAGAAGACTGTATCTGGTGCTCCTATTGGGGATCTAGGCATCTATTTCTACGAATAAATGAAACGGCGTCACCTAGTTCTAGACGTAGTTGCCGGGGAAACTCGAAATATCTATACTATTATTACACAGTAGATATGAGTTTATGAAAGGAGACTTACAGTGAGCAGCCCCACAATACAGTTTATAATATGAAAGCAGTAAATGAAAGCGATAACCACTTACTCGGTTGTAGTGCTTCCATGCTGTTTGGTTAGTTGTTCAACAAAGAAAGATTGAAAACAACAGTATATTCAAAATCAAAGGAGAAAGTGCTTTGAAAAAGAAAGATTTGGGGCTTACAGCTCAAGGAGAGGCCCAGGGTTTTATCAGTGAGCGCACTGTTGAATTTGTACAGAGGGACTTATACAAGTGACTGGGGCCCAAAAAGGTTTTCTGTACAAAGGGACGGGTCTTACACTCTCTCAAGAGGCCCAAAAAGGTTTAAAGAAAAGAGAGGGGCTTATAACACGAGGGTAGGCCCAAATGATTTTTCGTTTAAAAATGGCGATCGCGCCGAGGTTTTCTTTTAATGCAAAGGGACTTATACAATAAGTGAGGCCCAAAATGTTTTTGGTTAAAAGGGGGATTGGGTCTTACACTCTATTAGAGGCCCAAAGTGTTTTAAAGAAAAAGAAATGGGTCTTACTACTCGAGGGTAGGCCCAGATGGTTTTTATTTTTAAACGGGCGACGATCGCGCCGTTTACTTGTACAGAGGGACTTATACAATTACTGAGGCCCAAAAAGTTTTTGTACAAGGGGGGATGGGTCTTACACTCTCTCAAGAGGCCCAAAGAGTTTTGAGATGAATAAATGGGTCTTACTACTCGAGGGTAGGCCCAGATGATTTTTGAAAAGGCGACGATCGCGTCGTTTGTTTTTTGACGGTATCGGGACTTATACAATAAGTGAGGCCCAAAGATGATTTGGTCAAAAAAAGGATTGGGTCTTACACTCTAATAGAGGCCCAAAGTGTTTTGAAAATGATTTATGAGGGTTGAATTAATCCAAAACCCTAATTTGTTTTCAAAATGTATTTAATTGAATAAAAATTCAATTAAAATGATCAAAAATTGTTTAACACATGGAAAACAAATTGTGATCTTGGATTAATGCTTCAAAAATTAAGTATTGACCTACAAAATAATTAGAAAGCATTAAAAGTTGCAAAATCAATGTAGAAAAAATATTTAAAATGCCAAAAACAATCAAAATATTAATTCTTTACAAAAATATCAATTATATGAAATAAATAATATTTTTGGGATTTTTTGATAAAATAAAATATTTTAACATTTTTGTGAATTATTAAAAAAAGAATCAACTCAAAATCATTAAAACTCAGAGAGAAATTAATTTTTGAATCAATTAAACAAAAATCACAAAATTCAAATATTTAAATTTGAAAAAAAAGGCGCCAAGAACAAGCTGAAGAACACGCGCGTGTTCTTGGTTTCTCAGATTTGCGTTTTCTATCCAATCTCCATGAATACGTAATCATATCATGCAATCCACATATCATTATGCTCGTCTCAACCTCACGATCATGTCTATGTACTTTAATTTCATTTAAATTAAACATACAACAAGAAATCACGAAGAGACCTCAAGAACCCTAATTTCTGCATGAAGGCTAGGATTTTTGATACACGATTCAAACAATGCAATTAATTGAGGGAAAACATTCCATGCATGATTATGAACATATGGCCAAATTATTGTGCGAGGAAATATGCATAGATTGAGAGATGACCAAGTATGTGCTTACCTCCAAGTCGTGACAGCAAGTTCAAAGTGATTTTTGATTTGGAGGTGTTACAGATGAGTTGTGATGATCTGGACAGCTTCCCTACACCATATGGAGTGTGTTTGGATGGTTGGACTTGATTGAAATGGACTGGATCATTTTGTGGCACCTCAGCTGCACCTTGTTTGAAAATTTGAGCAACCAGCTGGTGATTTTGTGATATTGGTGTTTCAGAAGTGATCTAAGTGTTTGATCAGCTCATATGTGATGTATGTGAGGTGTGTGAGTGATTGGTTTGTGCAGAATTGCTCTCAAACTCAAAACCCGATAGCTACCTTGCTAAGAAAGGCATTTTTGCCAAGAGAAAGAGATTTTGAGGAAAGCATCTGTTAGATGGCTATGGTGTACTTAAACTGACCACAATTGAACTCTATTTATAGTAGAGCAAGTTTGTTTTGCAAGGAATAGTGCATGGCAGCTGGTAAGTAGGTTTGGCCAACGTTGGCAAATGAAAATCCAAGTCTCCTCTAGCCGTTGACTAGAGGTTAGGGCACAGAGCTTTGGTCCCCTTGGTCTTGGATAAGTCTTGACTGATTTCATATGAGAATGGCTCAGTCCATGCCACCTTGATGGTTCCATTGAATGCCTCATTCCAAATTTGAAGTCTTGTCCCTATTTTGGCCATTCTAGGTTCAACATGCTATTCCTTGTTCCTTGGACCTTGGAGGCTTGGCTCAGTGATTGTCCCCTTTGGATTCAATCCTCTGAGGTGTCCAAGTGGATAGGAACTATTGAAATTGGCTGATTTTGGCAAATCGAGCCAAAGTGAAAATTCTGCCTTGCCTTGACAGATTTCAGCAAGGCAACTTGGCAATGTTGTATCTCATGGTGTAGGTTGAATTTGGCAATGTTCTTGGCCATTTTGGAAAGCTCTTACATGATACAACAACTGTTTGAACAAGTTTGGTTTTGATCTCTTTTGATTCCAAGTGAAAAATCCCCCTACATTTGGCAAAAAGTGAGGCAGAATCTGACTTAGTGAAAATTTCACTAAGTGTTGGAAAAAGTGACATTTTCACTTTTTAGCCACTTTGATCACTCCATAACTCAAAATCCTTAATGAATTGGAATGACTTGTAGTTGAAGTTTTTGTAGGAGATAATGAGGGCTACAAATCCATCTTTGGATGAGAAAAAATGGCCTTGTGGTTTAGGAGTTATGGTCCTCCAAAGTTGGTACCTTTGCCACTTTATTTTTAACTTAGAAAAATTTCTAAGTTTTATGGTTACCCCTTTTACAAGTTATCTCACTTTTCTTGATTTTTCTTGATGAATGATGATTCAAATCATACATTAACATCATTTTAGGGTTAAAAATCCATTTTGGTGAAAAATCTCAAAAAGTCAAAGTTGACTTTTGTGCACAGTTGACTTTTTATCAGATGAATTCCAAACTGTGCAATTCTTCAGGAAATCATGTCCTTGACCTAAATCAAACTTGATGGACATGTTCCATGGGTGTCATAGGGTATATTCAATCATGTATTAGGGTTTGGGAGCATGTCTTGGTCAAAAGTCAAAGTTACAGTTGACTTTTCCCTTAAAACCCTAATTGTGGTGCAGATGAAAATGAAACTTGTTGCTCAAGCTTCTTGGATCAATCCATTGTTCCAAATGGATCAATATGGTGTATTAGAGACCCTCAAATCATCTCTTGAGTTCTTGGCTCATGGTTTGTCCCAAAAGTCAACTTAGGGGTGAATTAGGTCAAGAAACCCTAATTCCTGATTTTTGATGAATGCATCCCCTGAGGCAAAATTGACTTGATGCATGGGTCCATGAGGTTCCATGAAGTATATTAGGTCATGTTTTGGATCATTGCCTTATGCCCAGATGAAAATTTCCATCTGGAGGCCCTGGTTGACCAAAACCCTAATTTGGTGACACTGTCGATCTTGAGACTTGATCCACATAGAAGGGAGCAGCCTTGTGCTTAATCCTTGAAGTGGGAGTCCTTTTTGATCCATTGTGGATGTTTGAGAGATTAGACAAGTTGAAGATCATGTCATTTCTTGATTGATCCTTTGTCTAAAGCTCAGAGAGGGCTTGAAACCCTAATTTTGATTGTATTGGATGCTCACCCATCTTTGGGGAGACTGATGAAGCATAAAGGTACATCCATATTGTGATGATGATTTTCACAATGATGGGAAATCTAAGTGGTCAAAATTTGGGGTATTACAGATGCCCCTATTTAATCTTCTTGGACCCGAAGGTATGAATGACGTTAGTATTCGAGCATTCGGGGTGCAAGAGGATTAAATATCGGAATATCCAAAATTTTGATGGTGGTTATGAATGGTAGCTTACGCATTCATCTTCTTTAGCTAAGCAATGATGCTTAGAAAAGGTAAACTTCCCCCTCGATCCTGGTTTTCAGCCAAGGAACTGGTCTCAGTTTTCTTTTGAAATAAACCTCCCCTCGTTCCTGGTTTCCTACCAAGGAACTGGTCTTAGTTTCTGATTTAAACTTCCCCTCGATCCTGGTTTCCTACCAAGGAACTGGTCTTAGTTTCTGATATAAACTTCCCCTCGTTCTTGGTTTCCTACCAAGGAACTGGTCTTAGTTTCTTTTGTCAATAAACTTTATTGACAAGAGACGCTATTCGTAGCGGCTTTCCTTCAAACTTCTCGCCGAATTTTCCTAGGGAGATGCCATTTGAGTGGAAAAAGTTTTGATGTCAGACTTGTTGGGGAACCCATTCGTCTTAATTGTAGAGGTACACAAACTTCTCTGTTTTGGAGACGCCATTTGTCGATTCTACTGGGGAAAGCGAGTCTCTTGAGAGACTGTTTTCGTTTGGGGTTACATCGTACTTTTCTCGGGATCTTCCCGGAGAAATGCCATATGATGGGATCCAATTTTGAGGTGCCGATGACCTTTTCATCAGTGGTTTTTCGGAGCAAAACTGGCGTGCTGCCGAATCTCTGATCACGAGGCTTTCTCTGTGGATTTTCCTTAATCCGGGAAAGCAAGGATATCATCTTCAATGGCGAAGAGTGATGCTTATCGAAAGTTTTCTCTGGCTTTTCAGAGGTTCAAGTTATCAAAGTGGTCAAGTACCAAATTCTTTCCAGAATTAAATCGGAAGCGAGGTTGTTCAGTCACAGTATTTCTTGACGAGGCAAGAACTGACAACTCGATTGAGAGGACTTCTACCACTAGGGGACAAGACCGACTCAAGTGATAGTGATACAATACGAAATGCGAACGCAAATAAAATGCATGAAGTATGTATGTTTATGCTAACAAAACAGACGCGACATACAGACTAATGGATGAACACAATTGGATACTCGGCCATCGCGGGGCGTGTAGAGATATCGCTGGTTCAAAATAGCAATTCCACCTTGCTTAGGAGAGATAGTCCCGTTGGGAGCTATGTTGATCGGGCTTAGGAGATGAGAACTCGGCCGAGGATGTCAGACGAAACAAGGTCTCTGACACAGTTGATCCCTTCATTCAGGCATACTGGCTTAGAAGGAGTACTTTGATTCTGCACTTTGAAATTCGCTTACTTCGGGAGAAGCAATCGATGTTCTTCTGATGTTCAACAGTCAAAAGAAATGCCATCTTTAATTTAAAAGCAGAAAAAGTTTTAACAAGTAAATTCATTTTTGTTTTATTTCAAGAATCACTGATTAAGTTTAAACAACGTCGTTCTGTAAAGCTAAAACAAGCAAGAATTACAAACAAAAGCACAAAGGCTCAAATTGTATTGATAAGATGGAGATCAGCCAAACGCGTGATTCCAAAGAGTATATACAAAGTTAGAAAACGGTAATTTACAGGGAAAAGGGCTACGTTGAAACATAACGACCACTATCCTTCTACCAACTTTGAGTTCGGGACATCCTGAGCTTCCGTCGAAGATGACCTTTGACTGGAGATTTCCTCCGATAGATGATGCTGCAACTACTGTTGAGGGACTTGCCTCTGTTGAACATAGTTACTTGCCATTATCCCTAATTTTTGCCTGGATTGTACTATGAGATTTCCAATCCATCGGGATGATTCTTTTTTTTTTCATGTCTCTAACTTTTGCCTGGACCGCCCTTTCGGGTTTTCAATCCACCGAGACGTTTTTTTTTAGTTTAGGCGAAGTATTTCTTGACTACATCAACATTCGTGGGGTAGGCAAATTCCTCTCAGTCCATGGTTGCAAGTCTCAAGGCGCCGCCTGAGAAAGCTTTCATGACCACATAGGGGCCATCATAATTCGGGGTCCATTTGCCCCGAGAGTCAATGAGAAATGATTGTAACTTCTTGAGCACGAGGTCTCCTTTTCTGAAGACACGAGGTCGGACTTTTTTGTCGAACGCCCTTTTCATTCTCTGTTGATACAACTGACTGTGGCATAGTGCCGTGATTCTCTTCTCTTTGATCAGGTTCAGTTCGTCGTGTCGACTTTGACACCATTCAACTTCGGTGAGCTGAGCTTCCATCAATACCCTGATTGACGGGATCTCTACTTCTATGGGAAGCACTGCCTCCATGCCATATACTAGAGAGAAAGGGGTAGCCCCTGTTGAAGTACGGACAGATGTGCGATAACCATGAAGAGCAAAAGGTAACATCTCGTGCCAGTCTTTATAGGTTACAACCATTTTTTGAACGATCTTCTTGATGTTCTTATTAGCAGCTTCTACCGCTCCGTTCATCTTGGGTCGGTAGGGAGATGAGTTATGGTGTTCGATCTTGAACTCTGCACACAACTCTTTCATCATCTTATTGTTCAAGTTAGATCCATTATCAGTAATGATCTCGCTGGGAACACCATAACGGCAGATGATATTGTTTTTGATAAATCGGACCACCACTTGTCGGGTTACATTGGCGAATGACGCTGCTTCGACCCACTTGGTGAAATAGTCAATGGCTACCAGGATGAACCGATGTCCGTTTGAAGCCTTGGGCTCAATCATACCAATCATATCGATTCCCCATATGGAAAATGGCCACGGGGAAGAAAGAACTTTGAGATGTGATGGCGGTACATGAATTTTGTCGGAGTATATCTGACACTTGTGACACCTCCTCATGTACTTGTAGCAGTCGGATTCCATGGTCAACCAATAATACTCGGCCCTGAGAATTTTTCTCGCCATTGTGTGTCCGTTGGCATGAGTGCCAAAGGATCCTTCATGAATTTCTTTCATGAGTATGTCTGCTTCTGGTCTGTCGACGCATCGGAGCAAAACCATGTCAAAATTTCTCTTATAAAGAGTGTCACCGCTCAGGAAGAAGTTTCCAGCCAATCTTCTAAGGGGTTTCCTGTCTTTTCTGAGTGCCCCAGATGGGTACTCTTGTTTCTGAAGGAAGCATTTGATATCGTGATACCAAGGTCTGTCGTCTATGACTGCTTCAATCATAAAGATGTAAGTGGGCCGTTCAAGGCGCATGATGTCGATCTTAGGTATGTCATTCCATTGACCTACACTAATCATGGAAGAGAGAGTGGCTAATGCATCAGCCATGTGATTCTCATCACGAGGGATGTGATGAAAGTCGACTCTGTTGAAGAAGGGTAACAACCTTCTTGCATAGTCTTTGTAAGGAATCAATCCTGATTGGCATGTGTTCCAATCTCCTTTTATCTGATTGATAACCAGGGCTGAATCGCCGTATACGTCCAAGTTTTTGATCCTTAAATCAATCGCTTCTTCGAGACCCATAATACATGCTTCGTATTCGGCCTCGTTGTTCGTACATTTGAACGTAAGTCTGGCAGTGAAAGGAATGTGGATACCCTGAGGGGTAACAATGATTGCCCCAATTCCGTTTCCATAATGATTGACTGCTCCGTCAAAGATAAGTCCCCACTGGGAACCTGGTTCTGGCCCTTCACTGGGTAGCGGTTCATCGCAATCTTTCATTCTTAGATACATGACATCTTCGTCTGGGAAGTCAAACCCGATTGATTCTTGATTGTCAATCGGTTGATGAGCCAAATGTTCGGCTAAAATACTTCCTTTAACGGCTTTCTGAGTGTGGTACTCTATGTCATATTCTGATAGTAACATCTGCCAACGGGCAATCCTTCCCGTGAGAGCAGGTTTTTCGAAAACGTACTTGATTAGATCCATTTCGGAGACCAACCAAGTAGTATGACGAATCATGTACTGGCGAAGACGTTTGGTTGCCCAAGCCAAAGCGCAACAAGTTTTCTCAAGCCTTGTGTACCGAGTCTCGCAGTCGGTGAATTTCTTGCTTAGATAGTAGATGGCAGACTCTTTTCTTTTTGTTTCGTCTTGTTGGCCAAGTACACATCCCATTGAGTCCTCTAGGACTGTGAGGTAAATGATCAGTGGTCTTCCTTCCACTGGAGGTGATAGAATCGGAGGATTCAACAGGTATTCCTTAATACTGTCGAAGGCAGTTTGGCAATCTTCTGACCAAACGCAATCCTGGTTCTTTTTCAATAACTGGAAAATCGGCGCACAAGTGGCGGTCATAAGGAATATGAATCTGGAGATGTAGTTCAAACGTCCCAGGAATCCTCTGACTTGTTTTTCAGTTTTCGGAGAAGGCATTTCTTGAATGGCCTTGACCTTGTCAGGATCAACTTCAATTCCTTTCTGGCTGACGATGAACCCTAGTAGTTTCCCTGAACGGACACCGAAGGTGCACTTGTTGGGATTCAAGCGGAGCTTGAATTTTCTTAGACGTTCGAACAATTTTGACAGATGTTCAATGTGCTCACTCTCTGTTTTTGATTTTGCAATCAAGTCATCGACATATACCTCAATTTCTTTGTGTATCATGTCATGAAACAGAGTAGTCATGGCCCTTTGATAGGTTGCCCCGGAATTCTTCAAACCGAACGGCATTACCTTGTAACAAAAGGTACCCCATGGGGTAATGAACGAAGTTTTCTCCATGTCTTTCGGCGCCATTTTGATCTGGTTATAGCCCGAGAATCCATCCATGAAGGAGAATACTTTGAACTTTGATGTACTGTCTACCAGCATGTCAATGTGTGGTAAAGGAAAGTCGTCCTTTGGACTTGCCTTGTTTAAATCTCTGTAATCAACACACATTCTGACCTTTTCGTCCTTTTTGGGAACGGGTACGATGTTGGCTAACCATTGAGGATATTCAGATGTAGTGAGGAAACCCACGTCAATCTGTTTCTGTACCTCCTCTTTGATTTTGATGGCCATGTCCGGGTGAGTCTGTCTCAACCTTTGCTTTACTAGCGGACATTCCGATCTTAGCGGTAAATGATGTTCCACGATGTTGGTATCCAATCCTGGCATATCATGATAGGACCAAGCGAATACATCGAGGAATTCTTTGAGAAGCTTTATCAAACTTTCTTTGACAGTTGGACTGAGCAGTGCTCCGATCCTGATTTCTTTTCTCTCTTTTTCTGAACCCAAGTTTACCGTTTCCAACGGTTCTTTGTGAGGTTCAATGGACCTTTCCTCTTGTCTGAGTAGTCGGGAGATCTCTTCTGGAATTTCGTCGTCATTTTCTTCTTCAGCCTCGAATACCGGGAACTCAAAGTTGGGAGAAGGCATCAGATCGTATGTTTCAACGGGGTATAAAACAAGCAATCTGCATGACGTGATGATTTGTGTTTAGAAAAGATAGAGAAAATGCAAGTGTGTGCAGTGTTTTGATTTTACTGCTTGTTTTTATGATTGAATTGTTTTTTAGGATTACCATTTTCTGAAAAAGCAAAAAGAGAAAACAACAATAATGCGGAAATTACAGAACGACGTTATTTTATTAATGAACAAGTCGAATCCTGAAACTACAGCCCTATAAAACAAAACTCACTCGCTTCGGGAAAAGCGAAGAGGGAAATTTACAGAAAGCGAGCCCTATCAAAACATCCGTTTCACCTAGGCAGGGTGAAAGGTTAAAGATGGCAATTACTTTGACTGGCGAACGACCTTCGGAACCTCGACAGCAACCCATTGGCGGCGAACTCCTCGGTGAATCACAAAGTCTGGCACCTTCCTTGATTTATCTTCCGAAATGACACTGATTTCTGGTGGAGCAGGATCATTGGAATCTGTCTCCCAGGCAGAATTGTCGTAGGAGGATTCCCCTGTTGCATTTTGCATAGCATTGGTGCTCTCAGCTGTATCTCCCCATCCAGTTGGCTGGATGTCTTCGAACCTGATACGAGAGCTTTCGGGAGTAGTGTACTTGACCATAAAGTCGTATTTTCCACTTGGTTGTCCCAAAGTGTCCCAAACTTCTTTGGAACTGGAGAAGTCATCCCTCTCGATGACGTTGACCTCAGGAAAAGTATAGTTGATGAATTCTAGTCCTGCAAATGTTGCGAATTCATCTTCATGTTGAGTAGTTTCCGAATGACCTGAATGTTGATCCCATGACATGGTGGGGACACAGGTATTCTGTTCAATGACGCTCAGCTGAGTTTCATTACTCGGCTGACTTTTCTCGGGATCTTCCCGGAGAAATGCCATATGATGGGATCCAATTTTGAGGTGCCGATGACCTTTTCATCAGTGGTTTTTCGGAGCAAAACTGGCGTGCTGCCGAATCTCTGATCATGAGGCTTTCTCTGTGGATTTTCCTTAATCCGGGACGAGTTGAAGAAAGTCTTCTTAGCCCGATATTTTCCGCCTAGCAAACTGCTACGCTAAGAACCCAAATCAACATATTTAGGCAGAAAGACAATGAGTCTCTTTTCGATGCTTGGAAAAGATACTTGCACTATGGACTTGAACAATGGTTGATAATCCATACTTTCTATAACGGTCTTCTTTACAACACAAAGTTGAATCTGAACGCTGCAGCTGGCGGCGCTCTGATGGACAAACCATATGAAGACGCTTATCAACTCATTGAAAATATGGCTCAAAACCACTTCCAATGGGGAGGCGAGAGAACTCCGACAGAAAAACCATCTACGAAGAACAGAATGTATGAAGTTAACAGTTTGGACCGTGTCAGTGCTAAAGTGGGTGCGCTTACTCAAAAGATTGAAAGTTTGATTGTAGCTCCAGCAGCCACCGTGGCCGCTGTGACACCAAATTGTGAATTGTGTGGAACCCCTAGGCACAGTAATGTTGAATGTCATTTATTGGCTGGTATTCCTACCGACCAAGTAAATTACGCCCAAGGAAACCTGTACTCAAACACCTACAATCCAGGCTAGAGGAATCATCCTAATTTTTTCTACAAGAGCAACAACGCTTTGTTTGCTCCAACCCAAGCCCCTGCCGTTCCTCCAGGATATCAGAAAGGTGCACCCGGTGCTCCTCAAGCACCGAGAAAGTCAAACGTTGAGCTATTATTAGAAAACTTCATTGCAACCCAAACTCAACAGAACAAAGAGTTCTCCAACCAAAATATGCACACGAGTGAATTGTTAAAGCAAATGGCAACTAAGCTTGATGCTATGGCTACCCATAATAAAATGCTATAAACTCAAATTTCTCAAGTAGCCCAACAATAAGCAACAGTAGCAGCTCCTGCAGGAACATTTCCTGGTCAACCACAACCAAACCCGAAAGGACATGCTAATGCTATCACGTTGTGAAGTGGAACAGAACTAGATGGACCAGTGGACCCGAGATTCCAAAATTCTGCCATGTATCAAAATCCTGGTAAAGGAGCTGAAAAGGTGAAAGAACCAAATAATAACGAAAAGGAAGACAAAAGCGAAGAGGCCGTAGAGAAAGAAACACCTTATGTGCCTCCGCCACCATACAAGCCTCTTATACCTTATCCTCAAAGACTTGCTAAGTCTAAAAATGAAGGACAATTTAAGAAATTCATAGAGCTTCTGAAACAACTTAATATCACTATACCATTCACAGAAGCCATAACGCAAATGCCTTCATATGCCAAATTCCTTAAAGAGATCTTATCCAACAAGAAAAAGCTCGAGGATAATGAAACTGTTATGCTCACTGTTGAGTGTAGCGCCATTATTCAAAACAACATGCCTCCTAAGCTGAAAGACCCAGGTAGTTTCTCTAATCGGAAAGTTTGTCATAGACAACGCTCTATGCGACTTAGGAGCCAGTGTTAGTTTAATGCCCTTATCCACGTGTAAGGAACTTGATTTAGGAGAGTTAAGACCAACAAAAATGTCTCTACAACTAGCGGACCATTCTGTTAAATTTCCTATAGGTATGCTAGAGAGCGTGCCCATTCGTATAGGTCAATTCTATATTCCAACCGATTTTGTGGTTATGGATTTAAAAGAGGATTCCAACATTCCTATTATTTTAGGAAGACCCTTTTTAGCTACAGCTGGAGCCATCATTGATGTCAAGAAAGGAAAGCTAACTTTTGAAGTTGGTGAAGAAAAAGTCGAATTTATTTTAGCCCAATTCTTGAAGGCTCCAGCTATAGATGATTCATGTTGTTTCCTCAATGTTATCGATGAATGCGTGAAAGAAATGGAGATGGACCATCTAAGTATACTGAAGTACTAAAGATTCTAGCACCTCCTATATTCGAAGATGGTAATTGGCGCAAGCCATATGTAGATGACAGTCTTAGGGAATGTCTAGAACTAACACCCGATCCAATGTCGTGCCAGAAAAAGCCTTCTATAGAACTTAAAATGCTACCCAAAAATCTAAGGTATGAATTCCTAGACACTGAGCTTGAATGACCAGTAATAGTAAATGTTGACTTAGGACAGATAGAAACCGAAAAATTGCTACATGTTCTAAGAAAGTATCCAAAAGCACTGGGATATAATATTTCGGACCTAAAAGGAATAAGTCCCTATATATGTATGCATCGCATTATGGTAGAAGAGGACTGTAAAACCTCTAGAGAGCATCAGAGAAGAATAAATCCTATCATGAGTGATGTAGTCAAAAGGAGGTATAAAAGCTACTAGAAGCCAAAATTATATACCCGATATCTGATAGTAACTGGGTCAGTCCTGTGCATGTCGTACCGAAGAAGGGAGGTGTTACAGTTGTTAGTAATGAAAAGGGCGAATCCATAGCAAAACAAACTCAAACTAGATGGACAATGTGCATAGACTATAGAAAACTGAATAAGGCCACTTGCAAGGATCATTTTCCTTTACCCTTTATCGATCAAATGCTTGAGAGACTGGCTAAACATTCTCATTTCTGTTATTTAGATGGATACTCAGGATTTTTCCAAATTCCCATTCATCCTGGCGACCAAGAAAAGACTACTTGTACCTGTCCTTATGGTACATTTGCCTATCGACGAATGTCGTTTGGACTATGTAACGCACCCGCAACCTTTCAGAGATGTATGATGTCAATCTTTGCTGATTTTATAGACAATATAATGGAAGTATTTATGGACGACTTGTCTGTCTGTGGGGAGAGTTTTGAAGGATGTCTATCAAACCTAGAAATGGTACTCGAACGATGTGTTAAAGTTAATCTAGTGCTGAATTGGAAAAAGTGCCATTTCATGGTCCGAGAAGGAATTGTGCTTGGACATGTAGTATCCGACAAAGGAATTGAAGTGGATAAAGCGAAAATTGAAATTATAGAAAATCTTCAACCTCCAAAAACCGTTAGAGAAATTCGTAGTTTTTTAGGACACGCCGGTTTCTACCAGCGATTCATTAAAGATTTCTCTAAGATAACCAAACCACTAACGGGCTTATTATTGAAAGATGTTGAATTCATATGCAATGAGTACTGCTTGAAAGCGTTCGATCATATGAAAAATGCTCTTATTACTGCACCTATTATGCAACCACCCGATTGGAGTAAACCATTTGAAATAATGTGTGACGCTAGTGACTATGCGGTTGGCGTTGTCTTAGGACAAAGAAATGATAAAAAGCTTCATGATATATACTACGCAAGTAGAACCTTAGACAATGCGCAGATGAACTACGCCACCACAGAAAAGGAAATCCTAGCTGTTGTGTTCGCCTTAGATAAATTTTGTTCTTACCTAGTAGGAGCGAAAATAATTGTCTATACCGATCACGCCATAATTAGGTACCTGTTGAGTAAGAAGGATGCTAAACCGAGAATTTTAAGATGGATTCTGCTTTTACAAGAGTTCGATTTGGAAATCAAAGATAAGGGACTGAAAATGTAGTAGCAGATCATCTATCTAGAATCGAGGATCAAGAACCTGAACAAGTGCCTATCAATGATGATTTTCCCTTTGATCGACTTGTAGCCCAGTTAGAAAGTGAAAGCGAAACAAGCAAATGCTCTTTAATTTATAATGACGCAGAAACAAATGAAGTTGTGGAATCTATCTGCACAAAAACCACATTGCCATGGTATGCCGACTTTGTCAACTACCTAGCAGCTGGGGTGCTTCCACCAGATTTATCCTACAAACAAAAAAAGATATTCTTCCATGATCTTAAACACTATTATTGGGATGAGCCCCTGCTTTTCAAGAGAGGCGCCAATGGAATTTTTCGTCGATGTGTCCCTGAATCTCAAGTAAAAGATATCATATCTCACTGACACTCTGCACCCTATGGAGGGCATGTAAGCACTTCAAAGACTTGTGCGAAAATCTTACAATATGGCCTATTCTGGCCTAACCTTTGAAAGGACGTCCACAGCGCAGTTACAAATTGCGATCGATGCCAACGCACTGGTAATATCTCTAGACGCGATGAGATGCCACTAAAGGGTATTTTGGAAGTAGAAGTCTTTGATGTTTGGGGTATAGATATCATGGGTCCTTTCCTGTCTTCTTTTGGCAACAAATACATACTCGTTGCAGTAGATTACGTGTCAAAATGGATCGAATCAGTAGCTTCTCCTACTAACGATGCACGATTAGTCATCAGACTTTTCAAGAATGTAATTTTTCCTAGGTTCGGTGTGCCAAGAGTTGTCATTAGCGATGGTGGATCCCATTTCATCTCAAATATCTTTGGGAAATTATTGCTTAAGTATGGAGTGCGACACCGAGTAGCAACACCATATCACCCCCAAACTAGTGAACAAATTGAGGTTTCTAACAGAGAAATTAAGCAGATATTAGAGAAAATAGTTGCGACCTCTAGTAAGGATTGGTCTGCGAAACTTCATGAAGCTCTGTTGGCTTATAGAACAGCTTATAAAACTCTGATTGGAACCACTCCATTCAAACTAGTTAATGGTAAATCATGTCACCTGCCTGTCGAACTTGAGCACAAAGCTTATTGGGCCATTAAGACCCTGAACATGAATTACACAGCTGCAGGAGAGAAAACAATTTTGGATATCCATGAACTAGAGGAGCTTAGACTAGATGCCTACAAAAATGCCCGAATTTACAAGGAAATAACTAAACAGTGGCATGATAAACGAATAACCAGGCGAGAATTCAATGAGGGTGACGTAGTCCTTCTCTTTAATTCTCGACTTAAGTTATTTCCAGGAAAACTCCATTCCAGATGGTCTGGCCCCTTCGAGGTTAAAAGAGTTTTCCAAAGCAGAGCCATAGAAATAAGAGGAAAATCTAATGAGACGTTCGTTGTAAATGGGCAGCGACTTAAGAATTACCACAACATAGAAAACAAGGACTTCTGCATAAGTTATAAGTTAGAAGATGTAACACCCATGTATAACAACATACATGAAAGCATATATATTATACATGAATCCAAGTTTTGGCATTGAAATACCATAAGTTCCTAGTTAACACATTGTATATATTACATACCCAAAAAAACAAAACACTAAAACTATGGCATAATGTATACAAGATGTTCCAAAGCACTAAGAACAAGATCAAAAAATTGATCTCAAAATAAATCTCCACAACGGAAGCCATGCCATCTCGAAAGGCCAAGATACGTAAGGAAAATCAAATGACTTTATCCTTACCCTTCGCGGAACCTGAAGTACCTGTAATATAATCAACAACATGGGGTGAGATATTAAATCTCGGTGAGTTCCCTATCTTATAGATTATCTCGGCTTTACAAGGTTCTATCACCTTAACTCAAGTCAAAGGGAATGGAGTGACCTTGAGTTCACAATCTCACAATCTCACACTATATGGAAACATGTTTATGAGTCCGCTAACTCAGGATTAGCACTAATCGATAACCTTGTCAAAACATCCCCTTTCTCCAGTCCTCTTCTACGTCTAGAAGTCGGAACGAGTCATGGACCCTCATAGATTACTTTGCATAAAAGATGGATTCAGATATTAAGGGACACATTATCTCCTTAATTCGTCACTTCACACGGTCTGTACACCGTCACAAGTCTCTTTACCTTATAGGTTCCATTCGTACTATACTCGGGAATCAAACATACCAAGTAATCACGCATTCATTCCAGAGGAGCTCGTTACTCATGGAAGGCACATAATAGGATAATGGTTACAATTTCATGATTTCACATACAACCGTAATTGTATTCAACAATTCTAGGCCACGTTGCCTTTAGGCCTCTTTTGCCTTTAGGCCTCTTTTGCCTTTCTCAATAAATACTATGGTTTACTCATGTTCCATAATAGTGTCTTATTCTTTTCTATGCCATTCGGTAATGGACATACGCCTCGGCCTTCCGTGCGCGAGCGTCGTCATTAGGTTATCTATCAATTTCCTAGCCTCATTACTAGGTCCTAATATAGATTCATGGTAAGGTTCCTCACTCTTCCTATTCCATATTTTAAATATGTTATCACTCAATCATACTTAACAACAATAGATTAGACAAGCATAATCCAATTATATATAATCAAATTACATATAAAATTTAATCACAAAGTTAACATAACTCTTGGATTCCCTCCGATTCATTTAATCGGGTATCGAAGTCGATATTTTCCACTTTTATCCCGTAGGATATTTTCATAGCTTTCCAACAACTATCATTATGTATCAATCGGAATTACGATCCAAAAGATATCAATTTTCAAACATTTTTCAAAATCATAACAATGGTAACCGGTTACCTCAAAGTGAGTAACCGGTTACTCAAGCTGCATTGCCCAAACAGAAGCAAAATGAGAGTTATAGGCACATTTTGGTAACCGGTTACCTCAGAATGAGTAACCGGTTACTTAGTTCATTTTTCACGCAAGATTCTAAAATTTCCTGCAAGTAACCGGTTACCTCAGAATGAGTAACCAGTTACCACTGAACCAGATGTATAAAAACCTATTATTTTTAACATAAAATCCAATGGAAACTCATATAACTTCAATGGATCATAAAATCAATTATCACACATCACATAAACGTACATATCAGTCATACTACACATTTTTATCGCATTTGCACCGTCAAAACATCGATTTCATATTATTATTCACAATCCAACATTTCTAACCTAACCTCCAACATTTCCAATATTTCTAAAGCTTAAGTTCTAACTAGAACCCACCTCTAAACAAGAAGATGATGAAGATTGAGAGATGATTTGAAGAAGAAGTGATGAACATCCAAGCTTGTTCTTCAACTTCTAGGTTTTCTCCTCTTTTCCTCTTTGCTCTCCCTTCTCTCTACTCTTACTATCTTCTCTTTCTATTTTGGTACCAAATGAAGAGAAAATGAAATGATATAGAAAATATCTCTAAGTTAGTAACACTAGCTTAGGTGTCCAAAATATCTCTAAAGTATCAATTGATAAAACCTCAGGGTCAGATAATATTAATTTGATATGCTCTGAGCTAATCAGTTACTCTAATTATCCTTGCAAATAATTTCTCAGAGTACACCAGAACCCAGTTGATCATAACTAATATTATCTGGATCAAAATAAAAATACGGGGTATTACATCCTCCCCTCCTTGAATAGAAATTCGTCCACGAATTAAAGATTACCTGAAAAGGTGAGGGTAAGCATCTCGCATCTCCTATTCGAGTTCCCAAGTCGCATCACCCGGATGCGTCTCATCCCACTAGACTTTCACGAGAGGAACCTCTCTATTCCTTAGTACCTTAGTTTCTCTTCCTGTGATACGGATTGGTTGAGTTTCGAACGTCAAATCTACTTCTATCTCAATTATATCAGGTAGAATTGGCTGAAGAGGATCTGGAACAAACTTCCTGAGTTGAGACACATGAAAAACATCATGCATCTCTGACAGAGAAGGTGGTAAGGCTAATCGGTAAGCTACTTCACCAATCCTTTCTGAAATTTGATACGGGCCCACATATCTCAGACTTAACTTCCGCGACTTAAACGGTCCTTTCAACCTCAATCTCAGAGTAACCTTCAAAAACACATGATCACCTTCATCAAACTCTAAAGGTCTCCTACGGTTATCCGCATAACTCTTTGACGATCTTGTGCTTGTTTAACTTTGTCACAGATCATCCTAATCTTTTTCATAGTCTCTTGAATAATCTCGGGTCCCAAAATTCTATCTTCGCCAACTTCTGCCCAACACAAAGGCGTCCTACATTTCCTTCCTTATAATGCCTCATAAGGAGCCATACCAATACTCGCATGATAACTATTGTTGTACGAAAACTCAATCAACGGTAAAAGTTTTATCCAATTTCCTCCACTTCCAAGCACACAAGCCCTTAACATATCTTCTATCGTTTGTATCGTCCGTTCCGTTTAACCATCCGTTTGAGGATGATTCGACGTACTCAAACACAACTTTGTTCCCATAGCTAGTTGAAAAGCTCTCCAAAATTTTGAAGTAAACTTTGGATCCCTATTTGAAACAATACTAGAGGGAATACCATGTAACCTCACAATTTCCAAAATAAACAACCTTGCAAGATGGCTTGCCTTGTAAGTAGTCTTCATGGCTAAGAAATGCGCAGATTTCGTCAGCCGATCCACAATTACCCAAATAGAATCATAACCACCTTGTGCATGGGGTAATCCGACTACAAAGTCCATATAAATACTATCCCACTTCCATACCAGAATTTCTAACGGTTGTAATAAGCCACCCGATCTTTGGTGCTCAATCTTCACTTGTTGTCATACCACACACTCTGATACATACACCGCAATACCTCTTTTCATACCTGTAGCGAGCGATTTTGGACGCGATTCTTAATTGCTGGTCGCTCTCTGCGGTTGAGCTTTAACTACAGGTCGATTCATTTTTTATCCTATTGTGAGCTGATGAAGGAAGGGAAATAGATGTCTCCAATTAACCCTGCTTTGCATACTGAGTTTAAACAGCGGTCTGTTAGGTTACGGATGCTATCAATGTGGGGGGCCTTTGTACTGGTTATTTGTATTTTCCCCAATACTGGTTTCTTTCTTTTTATCTTGGCAGAAGGTTTCTGGCGGGGAACAAGGATTAGGATGTTAGGACTGATGCTTTTGAATTACTGCTTTTGATTGATGGAGATATGGGATTTTGGGTTTTTGTTTAGTGTGCTCGCTAAGATTTTTCTTTCAATCTTATGCCTACGTATTCCCGTTTACCGAAACAGGGAAATCAGAGCGTTCGTAGTTCCTCCTATTCTATGGGAGGAAATTGGTTGTTTTTGTTGTCTTGTTCAAAGCCCAAGACGTGAAGCTGAAAGGTTTATTTGTATCTTGTTCAAAGCCCAAGATGTGAAGCTGAAAGGTAGTTTGTTTGTATCTTGTTCGAAGCCCAAGATATGAAGCTAAAAGGTGTTGACTTTAGAGAGAATTTGTCATCTCTAAAGAGGGTCTGTTTATCACAACTGTTGGGTGACTGACTGTAAAGGATGATTACTTTAACCAGGATTTGTGAATCCGGCAATGCCATAATTTCCTTTAAAGGGGGTTTTAACCTGAAGGAGAAGACTTTAACTCAGTGTAGAGTAATGCCATCTTTCCTTAGGAATTCCTCATGCTAAAAGAGGGACAGTGGCATGGATGTAGATGATCCAGAGGCTTGCCGCTTACAGAGATTAGATGAAGGGGTTGTTGATGTTTATGTACTGTGAACGAGGCACAGCTTTGATGCTAAAAGGTTAATTAGATCAACCAGTGGTTTTCTTATACAAAGCCTAAGAGGAGGCTAATATGTGTCTCGTACAAAGCCCGAGAGAGAGGCTAAAAGGTTCTGACTCGACGATGGAGTCTTTTGGTATCTCGTATGCAGCCCGAGATGAAGGCTATTTGACTCAACAAGAGAGTTTTTTTTGTATCTCGTACGAAGCCCGAGATGGAGGTTGTTGTTTGTTTGGCTCAATAAGAACCTTTTTGTATCTCGTATAAAGCTCGAGATGGAGGCAAAAATTTTGTGTGACTCCACTGGGGGAGAATTATTTGTACAAAGCCCAAGAGGAGGCTATGGTGACTGTTCAGTTAAGTGACAGGTCCAGTATACTGATTTTGAAAGAGAAAATCAGTTCTTATATGAGCAACACTGTACTCATGGATTTGATTCAGGGATCCGGGTTATTCCTGTTCTTTAAGGAAGCGGGAAATCCGAAGGGTATTGAGACTGTCCAAGTCTGCGGGTTTCCTTCCTATTTAACGAAGGGGTCACTTGAGAATGTCTTTGAGACTCAAGGATATTAGACTGTCCAAGTCTAGAGTGTTACCTTTTTGTACCATGCTTTGAGAAACAGTAGTAGACTCTAGGAAAGGACTGTTCTATGCAGATGATTAAGTTCTATTCCTATACCTCTAGGAGGTCGTCGGGACAATTTGTACGAAGCCCAAGAGGAGGCTGGAAGCTTTTAAGAAGCCGACGGGTCCTTGTACGAAGCTCAAGAGAAGGCTATCATTCCCGGAGGAAGAGATCATTATACGAAGCCTAAGAGGAGGCTGTGAATACTTCTAAGAAGCCGTAGGGTCCTTGTACTAAGCCCAAGAGGAGGCTGGGTTGCTTTTAGGAAGCCGATGGGTCCCCAAACCTCGATAAATTCAAGGCAAGCTATTCACAAAGAATAGATCAAGTCAGGAAAGTTGGAGAATTTGGCAGAAACTCAAGAGATGCCATTCACAAAGAAAAGATCATCTCTGGGGAGTAGAGTTTCTTGACAATTGCTTTTAAGAAGCCTGTGGGTCCCCAAACCCCGAGAATTTCAAGCAATGCTATTCACCGAGAATAGATCAAAGTCAGGAAAGTCCGAGAATTTGGAAGAAACTCAAGAGATGCAATTCACGGAGAAGAGATCATCTCTGGGGAATAGAGTTTCTTTGACAACTTCTATGAGTGACAGTCTATGAAAGGGTTCACAGAGAATGCTGTCTTTCATATCTCCATATTGTTTAACCCCAAGAGGAGGGAAGACTGTGTCTGGTAATCCTATGGGGATCTAGTTTAGACTATTTCTAAGAGTGATCAACGGGCTTAATGCTAGACGTAGTTGCTGGGGAAACTCTAAATATCTATACTATTATTACACAATTGATATGAGTTTATGAAAGAAGACTTACAGTGAAACAGCCCCACAATACAGTTATATGTATATGAAAGCAGTAAATGAAAGCGATAACCACTTACTCGGTTGTAGAGCTTCCATGTTGTTTGGTTAGTTGTTCAACAAAGAAAGATTGAAAAACAACAGTGTATTCAAAATCAAAGGAGAAAGTGCTTTGAAAAAGAAAGATTTGGGGCTTACAGCTCAAGGAGAGGCCCAGGGTTTTATCAGTGAGCGCACTGTTTGAATTTGTACAGAGGGACTTATACAAGCGACTGAGGCCCAAAAAGGTTTTCTGTACAAAGGGATGGGTCTTACACTCTCTCAAGAGTCCTAAAAAATTTAAAGAAAAAGAGTGGGGCTTATAACACGAGGGTAGGCCCGGTTGACTGTTCCGTTTAAAATGGCGATCGCGCCGAGGTTTTCTTTTAACGCAGAGGGACTTATACAATAAGTGAGGCCCAAATGATTTTGGTTAAAAGGGGGTTGGGTCTTACACTCTATTAGAGGCCCAAAAGTTTTGAATGGGTCTTATAGCTCAAGGAGAGGCCCAAGGTTATTTTTCAAAAGGCGACGATCGCGCCGTTTGTTTTTTGATGGTATCGGGACTTATACAATACACTGAGGCCCAAAAATGATTTGGTCAGAAAAGGATTGGATCTTACACTCTATTAGAGGCCCAAGTGTTTTGAAAATGATTTATGAGGGTTGAATTAATCCAAAAACCCTAATTTGTTTTCAAAAATGTATTTAATTGAATTAAAATGATCAAAATTGTTTAACATATGAAAAACAAATTGTGATCTTGGATTAATGCTTCAAAAATTAAGTATTGACCTACAAAATAATTATAAAGCATTAAAAGTTGCAAAATCAATGTGGAAAAAATATTTAAAATGTCAAAAACAATTAAAATATTAATTCTTTGCAAAAATATCAATTATATGAAATAAATAATATTTTTGAGATTTTTTGATAAAATAAAATATTTTAACATTTTTGTGAATTATTAAAAAAAGAATCAACTCAAAATCATTAAAACTCAGAGAGAAATTAATTTTCGAATCAATTAAATAAAATCACAAAATTCAAATATTCAAATTTCTAAAAATGGCGCCAAGAACACACCAAGAACACGCGCGTGTTCTGGGCTTGGCCAGATTTGCATTTTCTCTCCAATCTCACTGAATACTTGATTATAACATGCAATCCACATATCATTATGCTCGTCTCAACCTCACGAGCATGTCTATGTCCATTAATTTCATTTAAATTAAACATATAACAAGAAATCATGAAAAATCCTCAAGAACCCTAATTTCTGCATGAAGCCTAGGATTTTTGACACATGATTCAAACAATGCAATTAATTGAGGGGAAACATTCCATGCATGATTATGAACATATGGCCAAATTATTGTGCAGCAAAAATTGCATGGATCATAGAGTTAGAAGAGCTCATGCTTACCACTTGCAGCTGGTGATCGTGATTTGTGTTGGAGGTGTTACAGCTAGGTTCCAATGATGTGGATAGCTTCCCTAGGTGCCAAGTGATGTGTCTGAGTGCTTGGAATGGATTGAAATGGTTTGGAGTTGAAGATGGCACCTTAACTGCAAAACTGTCGAGAACTTGAGCAATTGGCTGGTGATTTTGTGAAATCTGTGTTCGAGATGTTATGTGAGTGTTTGGATCACTTCTATATGATGTATGTGAGGTGTGTGAGTGATTGGTTTGATTGGAAAAGCTCTCAAACTCAAAACCCGATAGCTACCTTGCTAAGAAAGACATTTTTGCCAAGAGAAAGAGATTTTGAGGAAAGCATCTGTTAGATGGCTTTGGTGTACTCAAACTGATCACAATTGAGCTCTATTTATAGTAGAGCAAGTTTATTTTGCAAGGAATAGTGAATGGCAACTGCTAAGTAGGTTTGGCCAATGTTGGCAAATGAAAATCCAAGTCTCCTCTAGCCATTGACTAGAGGTTAGGGCACAGAGCTTTGGTCCCCTTGGTCTTGGATAAGTCTTGACTGATTTCAGATGAGAAGGGCTCAGTCCATGCCACCTTGATGCTTCAATTGAATGCTCCAATCCAAAATTGGAGTCTTGTCCCTATTTTGGCCATTCTAGGTTCAACATGTTATTTCTTGTTCCATGGACTTTGGAGGCTTGGCTCAGTGATTGTCCCCTTTAGATTCAATCCTCAGATGTGTCCAAGTGGATAGGAGCATTTGAATTTGGCTGATTTTGGCAAATCGAGCAAAAATGCAAATTCTGCCTTGCCTTGGCAGATTTCAGCAAGGCAACTTTCCAATGTCAAATCTCATAACTTAAATGGAATTTGGCAATGTTCTTGGCCATTTTGGAAAGCCCTTACATGATACAACAACTGTTTGAACATGTTTGGTTTTGATCTCTTTTGAATCCAAGTGAAAAATCCCCCTACATTTGGCAAAAAGTGAGGACAGATTTGGACTTAGTGAAAATTTCACTAAGTGTTGGAAAAAGTGACATTTTCATTTTTCAGCCATTTTGATCACTCCATAACTCAAAATCCTTAATGAATTGGACTTAGGTCTAGTTGAAGTTTTTGTAGAGGGTAATGAGGGCTACAAATCCATCTTTGGATGGGAAAAAATGGCCTTGTGGTTTAGGAGTTATAATCCTCCAAAGTTGGTACCCTTGTCACTTTATTTTTAACTTAGAAAATTTTCTAAGTTTTTATGGTTACCCCTTTTACAAGTTATCCAACTTTTCTTGATTTTTCTTGATGAATGATGATTCAAATCATACATTAACATCATTTTAGGGTTAAAAAACCATTTTGGTGAAAAATCTCAAAAAGTCAAAGTTGACTTTTGTGCACAGTTGACTTTTTATCAGATGAATTCCAAACTGTGCAATTCCTCAAGAAATCATGTCCTTGACCTAAATCAAACTTGATGGGCATGTTTCATGGATGTCATAGGGTATATTGAGGCATGTCCTAGGGTTTGGGAGCATGTCCTGGTCAAAAGTCAAAGTTACAGTTGACTTTCCTCGAGAAACCCTAATTGTGGTACAGATGAAATTGAGACTTGTTGCTCAAACTTCTTGGATTAATCCATTGTCCCAAATGGATCAATATGGTATATTAGAGACCCTCAAAACCTCTCTTGAGGTCTTGGATCTTGATTTGCCCTAAAAGTCAACTTAGGGGTGAATTTGGTTAAGAAACCCTAATTCCTGATTTTTTATGTATGCATCCCCTGAGGCAAAATTGACTTGATGATTGGGTCCATGAGGTTCCATGGAGTATATTAGGTTATGTTTTGGATCATTGGCTTGTGCCCAGATGAAAAATTTTCATCTGGAGGCCCTGGTCGACCAAAACCCTAATTTGGTGACACTGTCGATCTTGAGACTTGATCCACCTAGAAGGGAGCAACCTTGTGCTTAATCCTTGAAGTGGGAGTCCTCTTGATCCCTTATTAATGTTTGAGAGGTTAGACAAGTTGAAGATCATGTCATTCCTTGATTGATCCTTTGCCTAAGGCTCTGAGAGGGCTAGAAACCCTAATTTTGATTGTAGTGGATGCTCACCCATCTTTGGGGAGACTGTTGAAGCATGATGGTTCCTCCATACTGTGATGATGATTCTCACAATAATGGGAAATCTTAGTGGTCAAAATTTGGGGTATGACAGATGCCCCTATTTAATCTTCTTGGACCCGAAGGTGTGAATGACGAAGGTATTCGGGCATTCGGGGTGCAAGAGGATTAAATATCGGAATACCCGAAATTTTGATGACTATGAATGATAGCTTACGCATTCATCTTCTTTAGCTAAGCGAAGATGCTTAGAAAAGGTAAACTTCCCCTCGATCCTGGTCTTCAGCCAAGGAGCTGGTCTCAGTTTTCTTTTGAAATAGACTTCCCCTCGATCCTGGTTTCCTACCAAGGAACTGGTTTTAGTTTCTTTTGTCAACTTCCCCTCGATCTTGGTTTCCTACCAAGGAACTGGTCTAAGTTTCTGATTCAAACTTCCCCTCGATCCTAGTTTCCTACCAAGGAACTGGTCGTAGTTTCTCATGTAAACTTCCCCTCGATCCTGGTTTCCTACCAAGGAACTGGTCTTAGTTTCTTTTGTCAATAAACTTAATTGACATGGGACGCCATGCGTAGCGGTTTTCCTCAAACTTCTCGCCGAATTTTCCTGGGGAGATGCCATTTGACGGAAAAAGTTTTTGATGTCAGACCTGCTGGGGAACCCATTTGTCTGAGTTGTAGAGGTGTACAAACTTCTCTGTTGGAGATGCCATTTGTTGACTCTACTCGGGGAAAGCGAGTCTCTTGAGAGACTGCTTTCATTTGGGGGCTTACATCATACTTTTCTCGGGATCTTTTCGGAGAAATGCCATATGATGGGATCCAATTTTGAGGTGCCGATGACCTTTTCATCAGTGGTTTTTTTTTGGAGAAAAACTGCCGTACCGCCGAATCTCTGATTAAGAGGCTTTCTCTGTGGATTTTCCTTAATCCGGGAAAGCAAGGATATCATCTCCAATGGCGAAGAGTGATATTTGTTGAAAGTTTTCTTGTTTCTCAGAGGTTCAAGTTATCAAAGTGGTCAAGGACCGTCTCTAATCCAGAGATAAACGGGAGAGAGATTGCTTAGATGATTCACTTCCTAACGAGGAAAGGTCTGACAACTCGATTGAGAGGACTTTTATCACTAGGGGATAAGACCGACTAGAGTGATAGTGATGCAATATGAATGTGAATGCAAATCAATAATGCATGATGTATGTATGTATATGCAGACAAAACTGACGCGACATACAGACTAGTAGATGAACACGACTGGATACTCGGCCACAGTGGGGCATGTAGATATCTCGCTGGTTCAAGATAGCAATTCTGCCTTGCTTAGGAGAAACGGTCCCTGTTGGGGGTGACGCTGGTCGGGCTTAGGAGATGAGAACTCGGCCAAGGATGTCAGACGAAACATGGTCTTTGACATTGTTGATCCTTCATTCAGGCGTAATGGTTTAGAAGGAGTACTTTGATTCTGCACTTCGAAGTTCAAACGCCTTTGGAGACGCGATTGATGCTCTTTCGATGTTCAACAGTCAAAAGAAATTGCCATCTTTATTAAAAAGAAGAAAAAGTTTTAACAAGTAAATTCATTTTTGTTTTATTTCAAGAATCATTAATCATGTTAACAACGTCGTTCTGTAAAGCTAAAACAAATAAGAATTACAAACAAAAGCACAAGGGCTCAAATTTTATTGATAAGATAGAGATCAGCCAAACGCGTGATTCCAAAGAGTATATACAAAGTTTGAAAATGGTAATTTACAGGGAAAAGGGCTACGTTTAAACATAACGACCACTATCCTTCTACCAACTTTGAATTCGGGGCATCCTGAGCCTCTGTCGAAGATGACCTTGACTGGAGTTTTCCTCCGGATGATGTAACTACTGCTGAGGGACTTGCCTCTGTTGAACATAGTTACTTGCCATTATCCCTAATTTTTGCCTGGATTGTACTGTGATGTTTCCAATCCACCGGGATGATTTTTTTCATGTCTCTAACTTTTGCCTGGACCGCCCTTTCGGGTTTTCAATCCACCGAGACGTTTTTTTTAGGCGAAGTATTTCTTGACTACATCAACATTCGTGGGGTAGGCAAATTCCTCTCCGCCCATGGTTGCAAGTCTCAAGGTGCCGCCTGAGAAAGCTTTCGTGACCACATAGGGGCCATCATAATTCGGGGTCCATTTGCCCCGAGAGTCAGTGAGAAATGATTGTATCTTCTTGAGCACGAGGTCTCCTTTTCTGAAGACACGAGGTCGGACCTTTTTGTCGAACGCCTTTTTCATTCTCTGCTGATACAACTGACCGTGGCATAGTGCCGTGATTCGCTTCTCTTCGATCAGATTTAATTCGTCGTGTCGGCTTTGACACCATTCAGCTTTTGAAAGCTTAGCTTCCATCAATACCCGAATTGATGGGATCTATACTTCTATGGGGAGCACTGCCTCCATGCCATACACTAGAGAGAAAGGGGTAGCCCCTATTAAAGTGCGGACAGATGTACGATAACCGTGAAGAGCAAAGGGTAGCATCTCGTGCCAGTCTCTGTAGGTTACAACCATCTTTTGAACAATCTTCTTGATGTTCTTGTTAGCCGCTTCTACCGCTCCGTTCATCTTGGGTCGGTAGGGAGATGAGTTATGGTGTTCGATCTTGAACTCTGCACACAACTCTTTCATCATCTTATTGTTTAAGTTAGATCCATTATCAGTAATGATCTGGCTCGGAACACCATAACGGCAGATGATATTATTTTTGATAAATTGGACCACCACTTGTCGAGTTACATTAGCATACGACGCTGCTTCGACCCACTTGGTGAAGTAATCAATGGCTACTAGGATGAACCGATGTTCGTTTGAAGCCTTGGGCTCAATCATGCCAATCATGTCTATTCCCCATATCGAGAAAGGCCATGGGGAAGAGAGAACTTTGAGATGTGGTGGTGGTACATGAATTTTGTCGACGTATATCTGACACTTGTGACACCTCCTCATGTACTTGTAGCAGTCGGATTCCATGGTCAACCAGTAATACCCTGCTCTCAGAATTTTTCTCGTCATTGTGTGTCCGTTGGCATGAGTGCCAAAGGATCCTTCATGAATTTCTTTCATAAGCATGTCTGCTTCTGGTCTGTCTACGCATCGGAGCAAGACCATGTCAAAATTTCTCTTATAGAGAGTGTCACCGCTCAGGAAGAAGTTTCCAGCCAATCTTCTGAGGGTTTTCCTGTCTTTTCTGAGTGCCCCAGATGGGTACTCTTGTTTCTGAAGGAAGCATTTGATATCATGATACCAAGGTTTATCGTCTATGACTGCTTCAATTGCGAAGACGTAAGCGGGCCGTTCAAGGCGCATTATGTCAATCTTAGGTAAGTCGTTCCATTGACCTACACTAATCATGGAAGAGATGGTGGCTAATGCATCAGCCATGTGATTCTCTTCACGAGGGATATGATGAAACTCAACTCTGTTGAAGAAGGGTAGCAACCTTCTTGCGTAGTCTTTGTAAGGAATCAATCCTGATTGGTATGTGTTTCAATCTCCTGTGATCTGATTGATAACCAGAGCTGAGTCGCCATATACGTCCAAGTTTTTGATCCTTAAATCAATTGCTTCTTCAAGACCCATAATACAAGCTTCGTATTCGGCCTCGTTGTTCGTACACTTGAACGTAAGTCTAGCAGTGAAAGGAATGTGGGTACCCTGAGGGGTAACAATGATTACCCCAATTCCGCTTCCATAATGATTAACTGCTCCGTCAAAGATAAGTCCTCATTGGGAACCTGGTTCTGGCCCTTCACTGGGTAACGGTTCATCGCAATCTTTAATTTTTAGATACATGACATCTTCGTCTGGGAAGTCAAACCCGATTGATTTTTGATCATCAATCGGTTGATGAGCCAAATGATCGGCTAAAATACCTCCCTTAACGGCTTTCTGAGCGTGGTACTCTATGTCATATTCTGATAACAGCATCTGCCAACGGGCAATCCTTCCCGTGAGAGCAGGCTTTTCGAAAACGTACTTGATTGGATCCATTTCGGAGACCAACCAAGTAGTATGAGGAATCATGTACTGGCGAAGACGTTTGGCTGCCCAAGCCAAAGCACAACAAGTTTTCTCGAGCATTGTGTACCGAGTTTCGTAGTCGGTGAATTTCTTGCTCAAATAGTAAATGGCAGACTCTTTCCTTTTGGTTTCGTCTTGTTGGCCAAGTACACATCCCATTGAGTCCTCTAGGACTGTTAGGTAGATGATCAGTGGTCTTCCTTCCACTGGAGGTGATAAAATCGAAGGATTCGACAAATATTCCTTAATACTGTCGAAGGCGGTTTGGCAATCTTCTGACCAAACGCAATCCTGGTTCTTTTTGAGTAATTTGAAGATCGGCGCACAAGTGGCGGTCATGAGGAATATGAATCTGGAGATGTAGTTCAAATGTCCCAAGAATCCTCTGACTTGTTTTTTAGTTTTCGGAGAAGGCATTTCTTGAATGGCCTTGACCTTGTCAGGATCAACTTCAATTCCTTTCTGGCTGACGATGAACCCTAGTAGTTTCCCTGAACGAACACCGAATGTGCACTTGTTGGGATTCAAGCGGAGCTTGAACTTTCTTAAACGTTCGAACAATTTTTACAGATGTTCAACGTGCTCATTCTCTGTTTTTTGATTTTGCAATCATATCATCGACATATACCTCGATTTCTTTGTGTATCATGTCATGAAACAGAGTAGTCATGGCCCTTTGATAGGTTGCCCCGGCGTTCTTCAAGCCGAACGGCATTACCTTGTAACAAAAGGTACCCCATGGGGTAATGAACGAAGTTTTCTCCATGTCTTTCGGCGCCATTTTGATCTGATTATAGCCCGAGAATCCATCCATGAAGGAGAAAACTTTGAACTTTGATGTACTATCAACCAGCATGTCAATGTGTGGTAAAGGAAAGTCGTCCTTTGGACTAGCCTTATTTAGATCCCTGTAGTCGACACACATTCTGACCTTTCCGTCCTTTTTAGGAACGGGTACGATGTTGACTAACCATTGAGGATATTCAGACATAGCGAGGAAACCCGCGTCAATCTGTTTATGTACCTCCTCTTTTGATGGCCATGTCCGGGTAAGTCCGTCTCAACCTTTGCTTTACTGG
This sequence comes from Lathyrus tuberosus, assembly GCA_022829125.1. Taxonomy (NCBI): domain Eukaryota; kingdom Viridiplantae; phylum Streptophyta; class Magnoliopsida; order Fabales; family Fabaceae; genus Lathyrus; species Lathyrus tuberosus. The sequence goes on from JALAZF010000406.1 coordinate 5,135,874, forward strand.
AGGATATTCCGATCTCAACGGTAAGTGATGTTCCACGATGCTGGTATCCAACCCTGGCATATCCTGATAGGACCAAGCGAATACATCGGGAAATTCTTTGAGAAGCTTTATCAAACCCTCTCTGGCAGTTGGACTGAGTAGTGCCCCAATCCTGATTTCTTTTCTCTCTTGCTCTGAACCCAAGTTTGCCGTTTCCAACGGTTCTTTGTAAGGTTCAATGGACCTTTCCTCTTGTCTGAGTAGTCGGGAGATCTCTTCTGGAATTTCGTCGTCAACTTCTTCTTTAGCCTCGAATACTGGGAACTCAAAGTTGGGAGAAGGCATCGGATCGTATGTTTCAACGGGGTTTAAAACAAGCAATCTGCATGACGTGATGATTCGTGTTTAGAAGAGATAGAGAAAATGCAAGCGTGTGCAGTGTATTTATTTTACTGCTTGTTTTTATTTTTAATTAGTTTTTTAGGATTACCATTTTCTGAAAAAGCAAAAAGAGAAAACAACAATTAATGCGGAAATTACAGAACGACGTTATTTTATTAATGAACAAGTCGATCCTTGAAACTACAGCCCTATAAAACAAAACTCTGTCGCTTTGGGCTAAGCGAAGAGGGAAAATTTACAGAAAGCGAGCCCTATCAAAACATCCGTTTCACCTGGGCAGGGTGAAAGGTTAAAGATGGCAATTACTTTGACTGATGAACGATCTTCGGAATCTCGACGGCAACCCATTGGCGGCGAACTCCTCGGTGAATCACAAAGTCTGGCACCTTCCTTGATTTGTCTTCAGAAATAACGCTGATTTCTGGTGGAGCGGGATCATTGGAATCTGTCTCCCAGGCAGAATTGTCATAGGAGAATTCCTCAGTTGCATTTTGCATAGCATTTGTGCTCTCAGCTGTATTTCCCCATCCAGTTGGCTGGATATCTTCGAGCCTAATACGAGAGCTTTCGGGAGCGGTGTACTTGACCATGAAGTCGTATTTCCCACTCGGTTGTCCCAAGGTGTCCCAAACTTCTTTGGAACTGGAGGAGTCATCTCTCTCGATGACGTTGACCTCGGGAAAAGCATAGTTGATGAATTCAAGTCCTGTAAACATTGCAAATTCATCTTCATGTTGAGTAGTTTCTGAATGACCTGAGTGTTGATCCCATGACATGGTGGGGACACAGGTATTCTGTTCAATGACGGTCAGCTGATTTTCATTGTTCGGATGACTCTCTTGCCCCAAGTTTCCTGGGTAAGGTTGCCACATTGGCAGACCATCCATTGGGCCATAGTAATTGTGGTCAAAGTTGTCTTTCATCAGAGTGTCCTCCTCTAATGAATTTGGCGGAGCACGGCATCCTTCCGGATCACAATACCCATATATCATTTCGATGTCTGACCTTGGTATAAATCTCAGACTCTGTGCGGGATAGCAAAAAGGCATAGGCACCTCTTCCTGAGACATGTAACCGTCCTCGTTCAGATAGGACTTCCATTCTTCATCTGTGTCAGAGGGATCTTCCTCATTGATAGCATGTACTGCTTGAGACACTGGGTGGAGGAAACCTCCACTGTGGAAGAAGTTTTAAAGGGGATGAAGACTTTCGCCATTGGCAGCTGTCTGGGTACAGGTTGCAGAAAAACCAAGACCCTTCTTTGTCTTATTGTCAGTGGGAATGACAAGCTGTCCCCATCCTGTTGTATCGGTACTCTCGACCGCTTTGATAGCATCATTGTATAAGGAAATCGAGGTTCCTCCTCTGAACTGATTGTCCTTGCTCACCGACAATGCTTGGAACTGAGTTCCAATAACCTCCTCGGGTTCTATGCCAGTAGATGATGACAAGTTGCTTACAAGCAAGGCTTGTTCTCCACAGACTGTGACGAGTTGATCGTTCTTGACGAACTTTAGCTTTTGGTGGAGGGTTGAAGTAACCGCTCCAGCCTGATGTATCCAAGGTCTTCCTAATAAACAACTGTACATTGCCCGAATGTCCATGACCTGGAAAGTAACTTGGAAAGTGTGAGGACCGATAGTTATGGGAAGATCAACTTCGCCGATAACTGTTTTTCTGGATCCGTCGAATGCTTTGACGACGACCTCGGTGACTCTCATCGAAGGGCCTTTGAATGATAATTGCGTCAAAGTGGACTTCGGCATAACATTCAGGGCTGACCCTGTGTCTACCAGTACGCTGGCTAAAGCATCGTCCTGGCAGTTAACTGTGATATTGAGCGCCATGTTATGACGACGACCCTCTTCAGGTAATTCCTCATCACTAAATCCCAAATTATTGGAGGAAGTGATGTTAGAGACAATGTTATCGAACTGTCTGATTGTTACATCCTGTTCCACAAAGGCTTGCTCCAAGACTTTTTGTAGAGCCTCCTTGTGGGCTTCTGAACTGAGTAATAATGACAATATCGAGATCTTTGAAGGAGTTTGTAACAGTTGATCAACAATGTTGTATTCACTCCTTTAGATGAGCTTCAGCATCTCATCATTATTTTTCGAAAGGTCGGGATTACTGGATTGACCGACTGGTGGATCGGGAGCTTCCGTCTGAAGTTCCTTTTCCTTGTTAACTTCCCAAACCCCTCGGTTGAAGATTCTACCACTCCGTGTTACACAACTGATGTCTGCAATATTCACGACGGAGGGTAATGGAATTTCCTTTCCATTTTCAACTGTCGTTGCACCGTATTTGTAAGGGATAACCTTAGTTGATTCATACGGCAGTGGTCCCGGCAGATAGATGACTACGGGAACCTTCTGATTTTTCTGACCATCATAAGTAATCTCGATCCGTTCCCGGTTGGGAATTTTAGATTCGTTAAGTAGAGGGATAATGGCAAAAACATCCCTGGTTTGGTGATGACCAGAGATCGTGACAACATCCTCAACTTGATCGGCAAGGTAGTTCGGCGACCAGTTAATGGGTCCAGAACACAGATATGGACGAATTTCTCCACGGTCCACCTGCCCCTGAAGAGCTGCTCTCACAAGGTAACACCCTTGGTTACTTTCTGAACAAATGCTACAATGGTCATAATTGTGTGGCGGCACCTGGCCACGCCCACTTTGAATACAATGTAACCTCACTAGGTTAGCTTCCACAGATAGGACATCCTGACTTTGACGACGAGTAGGATTCCTGTTATTGATACTAATCTGCTGAGTATCTTCATCCATATAAATTGGCATCCACCAGTGATTTAACAAGTGCTGGAGTGCCTCCTGGACAAGGGTACAACCCTGATCGTTTTCGCAACCCGCTTTACAGTTTTGATAGTTATGTGATGTTAAGAATCCGAGTCAGACCTGCTCAGCATGTAACTCTACCAGGTTGGTATTCATTAAGCGAATATCGAAGATCTGAACCATGTTGATCTGATAGGGATTCCAATCATGGTAGTCTTGGATCCATCCAAGATCCATCTGACGCTGGAGGGCCTCCTGTATGAAAGAGCATCCCTGTTTGTTTACCGAGCAAGTCAGATAGGAACTGTAATCGTGTCGCGGCAGATTATGATACTGGCTTTGCCTTGAGTGCATCGCCACTAAGTTTACATTCATTGCACGGATATCGTGGTTCTGAATGACGTTGGAATTCGTGTAAACCATGTTAACTCCACGAACTCGGTGCTCTTGGATCCATCCGAGATCCATCTGTTCTTGTAGAGCTGCTTGCACTACAGAACATCCTTGATTGTTTTTAGAGCAGATATCACACTGATGATAGTTATGAGGTGGCACATGGCCATATCCACTCTGTCTACAATGCATCTTGACTAGATTGGTTTTCAACAAGAGTACATCGTGAATTTGATAGACATCGTTAGTCTCTTTCTCAATCAGATTGATTGCGGCTTTGTCATGTTGAGGCAGCGGGTTTGTGAGAACATTAGGATTCGTATCCTTGAAGGATAAAACCCCGCTCCTAACAAGTTTTTGCACGTCAGACTTGAAATTGAGACAAGTCTCTATGTTATGCCCTGAACCTCCTTGATGATAAGGGCATGTTTGATCCACCTTAAACCAAAAAGGCGGATTTTCTGGTACTGTAAGAGGAGATTTAGTCTGAATGTGCCCCTTAGCCAGTAGTAATGGAAACAACTCTGCGTACGTCACGGGTATAGGATTAAATCCTGGTGGCCGCGTTGTACGGTTGTTGTTATATGGAGGACGAGCCTGCTGAAGAGGTTGTTATGTCCTTTGCTGATCAGGCTGGCTCTGCGCAACCTGAGGTTGATACGTAGGAATAGACGCAGGGCTGATAGCAGGAGTCACAGCTGCTACCGGTTGATAACGTCGCCTTTGCTTTCCGAGAGAGATATTCCCAATATCTTGCTCTTTTTTCTTAAGGAGAGCACTACCGTATTTTTTAGTACCGCTCGTCGATCCAGTGTCTTTTACCAAACGTCCTTCTCGGACGGCTTCCTCAAGACGTACGCCCATGCCGACCATCTCGGTGAAAGCACTGGGCGCACTGGCAACTATTCGGTCATAATAAAATGAGCTTAAGGTCTTTAAGAAGATCTTTGTCATCTCTTTTTCCTCAAGAGGTGGACAAATTTGAGCAGCAATTTCACGCCACCTTTGAGCGTACTCCTTAAAGGTTTCCTTGTCCTTTTACGACATTGATCTGAGTTGATCTCTATCCGGTGCCATGTCCAAATTGTATTTGTATTGTTGGACGAAGGCGGTGCCAAGATCTCTGAATGTGCTGATGGTGGCACGGTTTAAACCCATGTACCATTTGAGTGCGGCACCGGTTAAACTATCCTGAAAGTAGTGAATCAGTAGATCCTGATTCTCAGTCTGAGCTGACATCCGCCGAGCGTACATCACCAGATGGCTTTGAGGGCAAGAGTTACCCTTGTACTTTTCAAAGTCAGGCACTTGAAATTTGTGCGGGACTTTCACATTTGGGACCAAGCAGAGGTCTGCGGCGTCCTTTCCAAATAGATCCTGACCGCAGATGGCTTACAGTTCCTTCTGCATTTCCAAGAACTGTTCTTGGAATTCCTCCATTCGGTCAAACATAGTTTCCTTCTTACCAGAAGGTGTCTGTGGAATCTGTCCTTCTGGGACAGTGTGCACCACAGGGGATGGTACCGTGACTACGGTAGTGAATCTTGGCGTTTCCCGAAGTTTTTAACCTTCAGGAGTCTTCAGTATGCCCCTGGCATCCTCGCTTTCCCGAAGTTTGTAACCTTCAGGCCCAGCGGCTTCTGTTGTGATTCCCTGATCTTCAGTGATCGGCGGAACATATCCTTCCAGGATATAGTTAACAGGCATGCCCCAAGGACGATCTTTCGGTATCTGATACCTAGGATCATACCTCTCTACTATGGGCGTTGAGGTGATCTCTGAGATCACAGTTTGTTGTAGCTGAGTTTCTGCCATGGCTTGCATGTCGTTACGAAGCTTTCTCATATCTTCTCTCAGAGCGTCGATCTCTTCTTTCAACTCTCTGTTTTCTTCCTCAAGATCATCCATCCTTTTCTGACGATTGGCCCGAGTATTATACGAATGAGACAGTTTGACTCTAGAATCGAGACACAAACGTGAGATTCATAGGTAAGAAGAATACGCGATGTGAGAATGATGAATGCAATGATTATATTAATTGTTTAAGGTTTAATCAAAATAAACTTCGACAATTATATTGCAAATATCAAATGGTGGGGAAACCCCTTTTTATTGAATTCGAAGGATTACAGAAACGAAAATATAGTAGATTACAAGGTGCGGAAACAGAAACCTAAACTAATGGGTCCCGAGTTCTCTCTGAAGAGAAATCAGGTGCTGATTCTGGTATCTTCCTTTTCTTTGACCGGGGCTCTTGGGCCGTTGTCGGGTTGTCATTCCTTTGCCAGGTGAAAGGAGTGAGCAGATTCCTTTGGTCATCCTAATTATCCACAGCATGTTGCTCTAAAATCTCAATCAGAGCATCTTTTTCTTTCAGTAATTATTGTATTTTGATGCACTCTACATCGAGGGTGCGGTACTTGTTCTTCCAAGACCTTCTCTCCCTTTGAACTTTGTTGAGAGTAACCTGAAGCTTTTCAGTCTCAGTCATGAAGTACATGACAGATTCCCTCGGTGGAAGAATTCCGTAATGAGGATAAGACATCTTTAGTTTGAGAGCTCTAGTTTGTACCCAATGGAGATAAGGCTCCACCGAGACACAGTTTGGTTTTCCTAGAGACTCCCGTCCTTTCTTATGAACGTGTTTCTAAGCGTGCACTATTTCCATCTTTAGTGCTCTGTCGTTTTCTCCTTCCTTGAAGAAAAGACCTTCCAGATGAACACCCAGTGGGATGTGCCTCATCGGGTATCCAAATTGACGATGAACGAGAACTGGATGATAGTTGATTCCTCCCTTAGTTCCTATAAGGGGTACGTTGGGGAAGTTTCCACAACGGTCGATGATTCTGATTCCATCATAGATCCTATTACACCAATCTATATCAGAGTTGGTAAGAGACATGATCTTCTACGACCAACGTAAGGCACTCTTGCAATCCCAAAAAGCAGCAGACTTGGGCAAGTGGGAGATGAACCATTTGTAAAGCAGAGGTACACAGCACGTGATCTCCCCTCCACTGTACAAATTCCCCAAGTGTACAGAATGATACGCATCTGCGAGCAAAGTCGGCACAAGATTTCCAATGAGAAAAACCTTAATGGAGTTAATATCGACGAAGTTATTGATGTTGGAAAACAAAAATAACCCGTAGGTGAGCAAGACAAAGATGCTTTCAAAAGCAGTCACGTTTCCTATACTGGCAAAATATAGGGCCTTCTTTGTCAAGAACTGGGCTGGCAAACCTTGGATGCCACCCTTGGTAGTTAGGTGAGTCCTGACCTCAGACTCGTCCAAATGAATTGCTCTTACAATGGTCTGATTCTTTGGAATTTCTTCCAGTCCAGAAAATGGAGCCCGATCTGTAATGTGTAGATCAATCAGGTGAGAATACTCCTCCAGCATTGGTGCTAACTGGTAATCCGGGAATGTGAAACAGTGATAAACTAGATCATAAAACTGAATTAGCGCATCCATGATTCCCTCAATCACATGGACTCTTAACAGTGGTAGCAAACCTCCGTGCTTGGCTCTGAAAGCCTCAGGGTTAGTGATCATCCTTGCTAACCTTCTCAAATCCTCTAGTTTTGGAACCTTGAAGGTGTACGTATGAGTTCTCCTTCTAGCGAAATCCATTAGTGCAATCTTTTTCTCTAATATTTGCAATCACAGTCTTAGTTTATTTTGAAAAACAGAGAGACTAGAAGAGAAATTTTTTGAATGTTTTAATGTTTTTTAGATGAATGCATGAATGCAGCACACAAAAACATAGAAAAACATGGGGTCAAAGGGTCGTTGTCATGAAGTCAAGGCTCTACCCATCCCTAAAGGTTTATACTAAGGTGTTTTTTGTACCTGTACTCATTATCATCAGCTCCTCCCAGGAAAGCAAAACAACAAGCAGATCGCCAGCGAGTTGTAGAGCGATCTTAGAGTAAGTGCCATTCACCGAGAATAGATCACCAGCCTCAAATGAGGGTAGTATCGCGTAACAACTATTCCCGATAGTTTCCGCACTACGAAAGGGTTTGGCTCCTCAGCTTCTCAGACTTAACAATCGTCTCATTGTCTAGGTGAGAGAATGGGTTGCATTGGTCAGCCTCTACTGAGGTCGATGGTCGACCCCGTCGCCATCACTTATCTTAAGTGTATACTCAATCTTTCCACATACGGCATCACCCGCATTCCCATTAGCAGAAAAATAAACACGTATAGCAATTAGGAAAAGCAGTATATATATTTGTCCTAAACATCCTAGACCTTTAAAGCTATGAATCTTAAGTTCCTGACAGAAAATGGGTTCCCCGACGGAAGCCCCAATCTGTGGTATTCACACAAGTGAAGAGAAGGAAGACCGTGCCTAGATCTAACTTTGAAGAGCCCCACGGTGGGCGCCATTTTTTCTGTAGCGAGCGATTTTGGACGTGGTTCTTAAGCGTTGGTCGCTCTATGCGGTTGAGCTTTAACTACAGGTCAATTCATTTTTTATCCTATTGTGAGCTGATGAAGGAAGGGAAATAGATGTCTCCAATTAACCCTGCTTTGCATACTGAGTTTAAACAGCGGTCTGTTAGGTTACGGATGCTATCAATGTGGGGGGCCTTTGTACTGGTTATTTGTATTTTCCCCAATACTGGTTTCTTTCTTTTTATCTTGGCAGAAGGTTTCTGGCGGGGAACAAGGATTAGGATATTAGGACTGATGCTTTTGAATGACTGCTTTTGATTGATGGAGATATGGGATTTTGGGTTTTTGTTTAGTGTGCTCGCTAAGATTTTTCTTCCAATCTTATGCCTACGTATTCCCGTTTACCGAAACAGGGAAATCATAGCGCTCGTAGTTCCTCCTATTCTATGGGAGGAAATTGGTTGTTTTTGGTGTCTTGTTCAAAGCCCAAGACATGAAGCTGAAAGGTTTATTTGTATCTTGTTCAAAGCCCAAGATGTGAAGCTGAAAGGTAGTTTGTTTGTATCTTGTTCGAAGCCCAAGATATGAAGCTAAAAGGTGTTGACTTTAGAGAGAATTTGTCGTCTCTAAAGAGGGTCTGTTTGTCACAACTGTTGGGTGACTGACTGTGAAGGAGGATTACTTTAACCTGGATTTGTGAATCCGGCAATGCCATAATTTCCTTTAAAGGGGGTTTTAACCTGAAGGAGAAGACTTTAACTCAGTGTAGAGTAATGCCATCTTTCCTTAGGAATTCCTCATGCTAAAAGAGGGACAGTAGCATGGATGTAGATGATCCAGAGGCTTGCCGCTTACAGCGATTAGATGAAGGGGTTGTTGATGTTTGTGTACTGTGAACGAGGCACAGCTTTGATGCTAAAAGGTTAATTAGATCAACCAGTGGTTTTCTTATACAAAGCCTAAGAGGAGGCTAATATGTGTCTCGTACAAAGCCCGAGAGAGAGGCTAAAAGGTTCTGACTCGACGATGGAGTCTTTTGGTATCTCGTATGAAGCCCGAGATGAAGGCTATTTGACTCAACAAGAGAGTTTTTTTGTATCTTGTACAAAGCCCGAGATGGAGGCTGTTGTTTGTTTGGCTCAATAAGAACCTTTTTGTATCTCGTAGAAAGCCCGAGATGGAGGCGAAAATTTTGTGTGACTCCACTGGGGGAGAATCATTTGTACAAAGCCCAAGCGGAGGCTATGGTTACTGTTTAGTTAAGTGACAGGTCCAGTATACTGATTTTGAAAGAGAAAATCAGTTCTTATATGAGCAACACTGTACTCATGGATTTGATTCAGGGATCCGGGTTATTCCTGTTCTTTAAGGAAGCGGGAAATCCGAAGGGTATTGAGACTGTCCAAGTCTGCGGGTTTCCTTCCTATTTAACGAAGGGGTCACTTGAGAATTTCTTTGAGACTCAAGGATATTAGACTGTCCAAGTCTAGAGTGTTACCTTTTTGTACCATGCTTTGAGAAACAGTAGTAGACTCTAGGAAAGGATTGTTCTATGCAGATGATTAAGTTCTGTTCCTATACCTCTAGGAGGTCGTCGGGACAATTTGTACGAAGCCCAAGAGGAGGCTGGAAGCTTTTAAGAAGCCGACGGGTCCTTGTACGAAGCCCAAGAGAAGGTTATCATTCCTGGAGGAAGAGATCATTATACGAAGCCTAAGAGGAGGCTGTGAATACTTCTAAGAAGTCGTAGGGTCCTTGTACTAAGCCCAAGAGGAGGCTAGGTTGCTTTTAGGAAGCCGATGGGTCCCCAAACCTCAAGAAATTCAAGGCAAGCTATTCACAAGGAATAGATCAAGTCAGGAAAGTTCGAGAATTTGGAAGAAACTCAAGAGATGCCATTCACGGAGAAAAGATCATCTCTGGGGAGTAGAGTTACTTGACAATTGCTTTTAAGAAGCTTGTGGGTCCCCAAACCCCGAGAACTTCAAGGCAATGCTATTCACCGAGAATAGATCAAAGTCAGGAAAGTCCGAGAATTTGGAAGAAACTCAAGAGATGCAATTCACGAAGAAGAGATCATCTCTGGGGAATAGAGTTTCTTTGACAACTTCTATGAGTGACAGTCTATGAAAGGGTTCACAGAGAATGCTGCCTTTCATATCTCCATATTGTTTAACCCCAAGAGGACGGAAGACTGTGTCTGGTAATCCTATGGGGATCTAGTTTAGACTATTTCTAAGAGTGATCAACGGGCTTAATGCTAGACGTAGTTGCCGGGGAAAATCTAAATATCTATACTATTATTACACAGTTGATATGAGTTTATGAAAGAAGACTTACAGTGAAACAGCCCCACAATACAGTTATATGTATATGAAAGCAGTAAATGAAAGCGATAACCACTTACTCGGTTGTAGAGCTTCCATGCTGTTTGGTTAGTTGTTCAACAAAGAAAGATTGAAAAACAACAGTGTATTCAAAATCAAAGGAGAAAGTGCTTTGAAAAAGAAAGATTTGGGGCTTACATCTCAAGGAGAGGCCCAGGGTTTTATCAGTGAGCGCACTGTTTGAATTTGTACAGAGGGACTTATACAAGCGACTGAGGCCCAAAAAGGTATTCTGTACAAAGGGATGGGTCTTACACTCTCTCAAGAGGCCCAAAAAATTTAAAGAAAAAAAGTGGGGCTTATAACATGAGGGTAGGCCCAGTTGACTTTTCCGTTTAAAATGGCGATCGCGCCGAGGTTTTCTTTTAACGCAGAGGGACTTATACAATAAGTGAGGCCCAAATGATTTTGGTTAAAATGGGGTTGGGTCTTACACTCTATTAGATGCCCAAAAGTTTTTAATGGGTCTTATAGCTCAAGGAGAGGCCCAAGGTTATTTTTCAAAAGGCGACGATCGCGTCGTTTGTTTTTTGACGGTATCGGGACTTATACAATACACTGAGGCCCAAAAATGATTTGGTCAAAAAAGGATTGGGTCTTACACTCTATTAGAGGCCCAAGTGTTTTGAAAATGATTTATGAGGGTTGAATTAATCCAAAAACCCTAATTTGTTTTCAAAAATGTATTTAATTGAATAAAAATTCAATTAAAATGATCAAAATTGTTTAACATATGAAAAACAAATTGTGATCTTGGATTAATGCTTCAAAAATTAAGTATTGACCTACAAAATAATTAGAAAGCAATAAAAGTTGCAAAATCAATGTGGAAAAAATATTTAAAATGTCAAAAACAATTAAAATATTAATTCTTTGCAAAAATATCAATTATATGAAATAAATAATATTTTTGGGATTTTTTTATAAAATAAAATATTTTAACATTTTTGTGAATTATTAAAAAAAGAATCAACTCAAAATCATTAAAACTCAGAGAGAAATTAATTTTTTAACTAATTAAATAAAATCACAAAATTCAAATATTCAAATTTCTGAAAATGGCGCCAAGAACACACCAAGAACACGCGCGTGTTCTGGGCTTGGCCAGATTTTCATTTTCTCTCCAATCTCACTAAATACTTGATTATAACATGCAATCCACATATCATTATGCTCGTCTCAACCTCACGATCATGTCTATGTCCATTCATTTCATTTAAATTAAACATATAACAAGAAATCATGAAAAATCCT